>JAKOOJ010000006.1:50651545-51851545 GCA_022577455.1 Arizona elegans | reverse complement strand
ACATTGCTAAAATGAAGCAAGGCTTTAAGAGGTTAAGGAGAATTAACTCCTCTGTCAAGGTTGCCAATGATAACAATGCTTTGCTTGTTGGGGAGGGCACTGTCTCTGTACCAGGGCTGGGCAATGTTGAAGGTGTGTTACATGCTCTCTCTATCACCAATAACCTGTTGAGTATAACCAAGTTATGTGATGATGGCAGGGTGGAGGTATTGTTTTGCAAAGGGGGATGTCATGTCACTCGAGACAAAAGGGTCATTGGGAGTGTTACCATTATAAATTGTTTGCCATATTTCTCCCCCGAGCACCCAGCCACAGGAGACAGCTCACAGGGTGCCACCTCAGAAGGGGCCTGCGCGCAGAGAGAAAGAAAGGCTCCACAGCCAGCCTCACGGCCTTCCAAGGCCAATGCGGGCAAGAAACCCGAGCCTCAGCAGGCATCTAAGGCAGATAAGCCCCAAAAAGGGCCTAAGGTGCCAGCACCGCCCAAGGCAACCAGATCCAAGGGGGTGTCAGTGGGAAAGCCTCTCCATACTAAATGCGCCCACTTCTTACATGGGAGGTTAGGCCATGCAAGCTTCCCAGTGGTCAAAAAGATGGGGGAATTCGCTAAGGGGATTCACCTCCAGGATTGTGAGGTGTTTCTGGACTGTGCCATCTGTAAGAGGGCAAAGAGGAAGGCCACCCCAATACCTAAGGTGTCACTGCGTAAAACCCAATACCCATATAAATTAATACATGTTGATTTGGTTGGGCCATTTATACCATCCCTAGGAAAGAGGCAGTATTTCCTCACTGCCATTGATGATTTCTCGAGGTACGGCAATGTGTATACCCTCACAGAAAATTTTGAAGCCTTTGATGCCATAAAATCACTGTACAACTACGTGGAAATTCAGTACAAGACAAAGATCGCGCAGCTGCAGAGTGACCGTGGGGCCAAGTTCATGTCTCGAAAGTGCCAGGACTGGATAAGGCACAAGGGCATACACCATTTTCGTACAGCACCTTTTACTCCTGCGCAGAATGGTGTTGTAGAAAAATGAAATGGAATTCTGCAGACTATGGTGCACAGCCTGATTGCGGATGCTGGGGTTGCAGAATCATACTGGGCGGAGGTGGTACATTACGCCAATTACACCTTCAACTGCACCTGGAGCAGCATTGTGGATCAGACTCCATATTTTCTGGTCCACAGTAGGAAGCCAAGTTTGGGACACTTGCATGTATTTGGCTCCTACGCTTGGATGCACATCCCCAAGCAGCTGCAGAAGAAGGGGAGATCTGTCTCCCAGAGATTGAGGTTCTTGAGCTATGCCCCTGGCTCCAAGGCCTACCGGTTCCTGGGAGAAGGGGGCAGGACTGTGCTTTCTCAATCTGCCTCCAACAAGAGGACTCCAATTGGACCCAGATCCACTCTAATGATCTGGGCCCATACATTAACCAGCCTAGCAAAGCTGCACCAACCATGACACCACCTGAGACAACCACAGACCCTGCCACCGAAAAGAGCAAGGAACAGGACGAAGAGGTCAGCCTACCTGGTCCAGATGGGGAGGATGAGCCATCCAGTCCTGAGGGGAAGACACGCCATCTTCACCTGACTCTTCGCTTCCAGCGATGCTTCAGAGCCCCATGATGCCCAACGCCTGGGACCGAGAGCCTCCACATCCCGGTCGTGAACAGCCAGTCAGCAAGGAACCTGCAGAAGAAAAGAGCGGTGAGTGGCAGGAGGTCAGAAGGTCAAAATGGTCCAACAAGGGGGTCCAACCAAAGAGAATTGACATTGGGCATGTCGCATCCGTCAAAAGCGTCATGGTCACCCCAAAGACTTTCTCTGACATCCAGGAGCTGCCCATTGAAGAACAGGAAAAGTGGCAGCTCACGATGGAACAGGAAATGGAAAGCCTGAGAAAGCTCAAGGTCTTCACCCCCGGGCAACCACCAAAAGGGAAGAAGTTCATTGGCACAAGGTGGGTTTTCAAGGCCAAACCACTTGTCAATGGCCGCTATCTTTCCAAGGCCCGCTTGGTAGCACAGGGGTTCACCCAGTGCTACATGGAAGACTACCTAGAGACCTACCCTCCAACTGTCCGGGCAGAAAGCGTCAAGGCCGCCCTCGTAACTGCAGCTGCTCTGGGGAAGGAAGTCTACCAATTTGACATCCAGACAGCCTACCTCCATGCCAACTTGGACCGGCAGATCTACATGAGGGCCCCTCCTGGTTACCAGCGGGGGGGGGGAAACACATGGTTGCTCCAAAAGGGATTATATGGCCTCAAGCAGTTGGGGAAACTCTGGTACGACTGTCTCAAAAAGGGTTTAGAGTGAATTGGCTTCAGGGCATCTCATGCAGATGAGTGCGTTTTTACACATGACACCAAAGGTGATACATAACGGGTTTTAGTTTACGTGGACGACCTCCTATATGTAGGACCTGGCAAGGATAGGTGTGATGAATTTGCCAAGGCCCTGGGGAAAAAGTTTACCCTGAAGTCCTTGGGGCGGGTTGACAGGTATCTGGGTATGCATATCTTGGCCACTAAAAAGGGATTTGCATTATCCCAGAAAGAAAAAATTGAAGAGTTGTTGGCCAAATGCAAAATGGCGCAGTCTAACCCAACGCGTAGCCCCATACAAAGTGATTATTATGGCCACGATCACAAAGACAGCCCTGATTTCACAGAGAACAAATTATATAGATCTGTGATTGGCTCCTTGCTATACATTAGCAATTGGAGCAGGCCTGACATAGCTTTAGCTGTAAATCTATTGTGCAGGCACGTGGAAAACCCAAAGGAATTCCACTGGAATGCTGTCAAGAGAGTACTCAGGTACCTCAGGGGCATGGCCGATACCCTCCTTATGCTGGAGCCAGAGAAGGGGAAGCCAGCCCAGCTCTCCGCTTACTTGGATGCAGATTGGGCTGGTGACACCAAGAGTAGACGGAGCACCTCTGGTTTCCTCATACTGCTAAATGGCTGTCCTATCCATTGGCATATTAGGCAGCAAAAATGTTTCTTGCTCCATGGCCGAGGCAGAATATGCCAGCCTATCAGACACTGCAAATGACTTGATTTGGTTCAATGCTCTGATAACGAGCATCTGGGCATCTCCTACTCTGCCCATCCAAATTCAGGAAGATAACACAGCTGCAATTGGAATCTCTGGGGCATACGCAGTGGGCTCTAGGTCCCACCAGATAGAAATACACTACAAGAATGTCAGGCAGCTTGCCAGAATGGAGTTTATACACATCAAACATTGTATAACATTACCGACCAGTTAGCTGACCTGTTTACAAAACCTGTGCCCATTGACCAACACAACCTTCTGTGTAAGCGTTTGTGTTTGGTCCTGTAAACCTGTACATGTCTATGACATCTGCTCGCCCTCTCACATATATTCCCTCGTACCTGTCATTGGCTGGCAAGAAGGGGAATTGTTAGGTGTTTTTGTGCCAGCCATGGCAGTTTCTTAAAAGGCCACCAAATGGGAGCAAAGAGGGACTTTTGATCCCACTGGTGAGTCAAGGGGCTGCAGCCCCTGCAGCCCCTGCAGCCCCATTGGGGGAGCATTAATGGTCCTCTGGCCCCCTCACACATTGGTAAGGGAGGAGCCATGGGCCCCTATAAGAACCCCTGCACAGGGGCTTTTTCCTGCTCTTATCTTTAACTTCCTGTTAAAGATATTGGTGTTGTGTTACCAACCAGCAGAGTGTAAAGCACAGAGAAACGTTGCTGAGAACAATGAATAAGAGATGTGCAAACTGGTTTATCAAAAGTTTACTTTATAGTGAAAAACAGTCTCATAGTCTTTAAACAAATTCCAAGTCTTTGCCAGTTAAATCAGTCCAGTAGTTACAGATATCTTCTTACCAAACAAACATTAGTTGGTGAGAATAACAAACTCACTCTGGTTCACAAACCAGGATGGTAGCAGATCCATCAAACAATGACAGCACAATGGTTAGCAACTCCTCACGCTATGGTAGCTTATCATCAACTGAATACTTTACAGTACCTTACTTAAATACATTCACAACCTGTGATTATCTAATTACAGCATGACTCAGCATTACAATGAATCAGCAGAAAAACTTTAAAGTCACACAATACATATTCTTATTAAAGTCACAGAACACATATATTGCCTGGACAACTTGTTAGGCTCAAACCATATCCCTACATTCTCCCCTTTGGACAGGTCAATATTTACAGTTTAGATTCTTAATCCATAGCTTTCACAACATGTTTTATGTTTGATAGAACCTTGTGCTTTGGTAAAATTATCAGCAATATTGTCTTCCGACATACAATATTCCAACTTAACCATGTTGCTTTGAATACTCTGCCAAACATTCAGATACCGAATGTCAGTATACTTAGATCTAGTTTTAACTGCTAAATTTGTTGCCATTTTTATAGCAGCTTGGTTGTCCTCATGTATTACAATTGGATAATCCATCTTTAAACTAATATCCATCATTAGTTGTTCATAATAAATCAGATCAGTACAAGCTAGTGACAAACATGAGAATTCTGCCTCCATAGTAGAAAGACTAATATGTTTTTGACGAATTGATTTCCAGCCAATCAAACAATTGTCTAACATGATAGCTATACCCAATGTGGACTTTCTGGTGATCAAATCAGTAGCAAAACTGGCATCAGCATATGCGCTCAATACTAAATCATTGTTAGGTTCTAGATACAATGCATAGTGCATCGTCATTTTCAGATATCTTAATATATGCTTTGTGGCCTGCCAATGCCTATCAGTTGGCTCTGCATTATATCTCGCTAATTGGTTTACTCCAAATGAAATATTAGGTCTCGACCAATTGCTTATATAAGATAAACTACCTATAAGAGACTGGTAGATCTCCTTACTAAATTTAGGACTTTGGATTTCTCCTTGTTGAAAATCCTGTGCCATAGGCATTTTAGCTGGCTTACATAGCTCCATGCCATAACGTTTCAACATTTGGCTTATTTTGCTAGATTGAAATATTTTATAACCTCTAGCTGTTTGATTGATATCTAGACCCAAATAATGCCTAATATTTCCTAAATTTCTGATCTTAAATTTGGCTTGTAACTGTTTAACAATATCTATGGCTTCCTTGTCAGTTTTAGTTATTATGGCTATATCATCTGTAAACAATAACAAAAATGATACTAACCCATTATTCTCTCTTTTAAAGGGACACTTATCCGCTACACCTTCATGAAAACCTATCTTATTTAGCTCTTTAACTATACATTGGTGCCACTCAAATCCTGATTGTCTCAAACCATAAAGGCTTTTATTTAACTTCCAACAATCAGTGTGGTTTTGTGTTTCAACTCCTAAAGGCTTCCTCATATAGATGGTGTGTCTCAATGGAGCATGCAAGTATACTGTCTCTACATCTATATGGTTACTACTATATGTTTACTTAGCCGCCCACACTAGCATTATTCTTAAAGTACTAGCACGTAAACTAGGAGCAAAAACCTCATCGAAATCCTTTTCGGACTGAGAAAAACCTTGAGCTACAAGGCGAGCTTTATGGGTTACTGTCCCATCTATGCTTTTCTTAATTTTGTAAACCCATCTACAGTAAGTAAGTAAGTAAGTAAGTAAGTAAGCTTTTATTGCAGTCAGAGACCAAATTAAAATAGACAAAGAAAGGGAGCATATTTTACAAATATGGATAGATCATGGGACAGTACACCATCTACTGCCTCAAATACAATCTGTACTGTCAATACTAGTGATCCTCTGCCATCGGGCTTACCCGTCTCTTTTCCTGTTTTTTTCCAGCCACGACTGCAGAATTTTTTTTTGCCACCTTTAGAGTTATATTGGGGTCTGCGTCCTGGAGTAGGAAATAAAGGCTGAACATATCAGGTGAACCAGGGAATCTCTGGGAAATAGGAGAAATGAGTCTTGATCTTATATCCTGGTAGTGGGGACATATGAATGTAATATGGAACAGGGATTCCGGGGATCGGCCGTCACATGTACAATGGATGGATTTTACCCCTCCTGAAAGCCTACTGTCGAGGACATTCGAGGGGATCACATTAAATCGTGCCTTCATAAATGCGAGCCTGTGTTTGATAGAGTGTAACACGGAGAGGTAAGGCGGAGAGTGAGACGAGGGAACAATACCAAGGGAAAATGGTGAGCATGTTCCCGATCCACGTGCCAGATTTAGTTGTCTATCAATGTCGTCCAGCCGTTGAAAGATCAACGATTTGGCAGCATCAGGGCCTAGAATAAAAGCTTCAATGGGGGAAATTCCGATCTTCAAAAGTTTTGTATGGATATTACGGGCCCAGGGATTATGAAAAGGGTCCGCCATAGGCATTGGCCTAGGTATAAACCCATCTACAACCTATTAATTTTTCACCAGGTGGCAATTTCAGTTTCATAAACACCTAACTTAGTTAAAGAATTAATCTCCTTACTCATTGCCTCCTTCCAAGCATTCTGCTCCTTTTCAGGATAAAGCTTGATATCCTCATAACTTGAAGGTTCTATGTTAACCTGGCAAACTACGGTTGCTTTATATCGATCAGGTGGATGCCTTTCCCTAGTAGATCTCCTAGGTAATACAGAATTTACTGCAGATGGTTCATCTGACTCCTCACCTAAAACTACCTCCTCTAAACCTACTTCCTGTTCTTCATCCTTGATAGAGGATTTTACATCATCTAAATCAGCAGTTCTCAACCTGGGGGTCGCGACCCCTTTGGGGGTCAAATGGCCATTTCACAGGGGTCTCCAAAGCCCTCTCTCGCCCCCCCACACCTTCACTCACCCTCACTCTCTGCTCTGTTGGATCACCTGCCGTTTGCTTACCCCGCCCACTCCCAATCTATTGCTGTCTCCTGAGTCCTAGCTGATGGCTAGAGGGAAAAAAAACTGTTTAAATTCTTGCCGTGGGGCTTTGTTAAATTGCTGGCTCACCCCGCCCCTCCGCACCACTATTTATTGCCAATAAATAGTGGTGGGTGAGGGTGGGTGAACCAGCAATTTAACAAATGGTTCGGGGTTGTTGTTTTTTTTTTTGTTTTTTTTGTAATTTTATTGGCCCACAGAGCTTCAGCATAGGCTAATTAGCCCTTGATTAGATCGGCTCCCGACTCTCAGCTGATTTGCTCTCAGCTGTTTTGTTCAGGACTCTGCTGCTTGCTGGAGATTTTTTTTCCCTAGCTATGCTGAAAAACAAAACTGAAAGTAAAGCAGGCTGTTGGCTTTGCTGTTGCTGCAACGTTGGAAAATTAGGCAGGCAGATTTCTTTTCTTTTTCCTCACCAAAAAAGGTAGGTGCAAACAATGGGAAATTTAGGAAAAAAGAGGAGAGTTCAAGATTTTAAAACACAAAAGAAAAAAAGCTCCATTTAACTAGGGAATTGTAATAATTGAGATACTATTAATTGTATATTGTGTTGAAAGAAATGGTTAAGTTGTGGTTTGAAGGAATATATGGGGGACATTATTTGGTTTATTATTATTGGTAAATATAATTAATTGATTTGTAAGAAATTGGATTGCATGGAAATAATTGGAATATTCATGTTCATATTGATTAATATACAAAAAAAGGTAGTTATATAACTAATTGATTTATATTAAAATGTTGAATTTATATTAAACAACTGTAATATTACATAATTAACCAATGTGAGGATGGATATAAAAATAGATGACAATGGGAAGGGGTATAATATAGAATAGGAGGGAAAAATTGAATTTGATTAAGATTAGAGATGAGGATGAAGGGTAATATTGGTTTTTTACAAAAATAGATGAGGAATAAATATGGCAAAAAGGAAATATAGAAATTGTAAATTTAATTGAAATGACTAAACACTGTTTAAATTTGTGAACCGGCCAAATACTCTGTTCAAAGTGTTGGAAGAAATCTCCTTCTAGGTTCTGCTCCAAGTGGGTAAAAAGACACTGGAAACATGGAGACTGCTTGGAAAGATGGTTTAATGGTGGACAGGATCACATGGCTTGAGTTCCTGAACAGAAAAGGGGCAGATACAGTAAATCCTCAGGTTTTATGCTCTCTCTGGCTCTGCATTTCTTGGGGCCTGAAAGAGTATCCTGATTGGTTGTCAGACTCCCAGGGGGTGGGGGTCTTAGCTAGCCTTGCTGGCTGATGGTCACATGTGCTTCTCAGGTCACATGTGGTGAGTTTCTGCTGCTATTGTGTAGAGGGCTAATCCTATTTTTATTGGATGTTTGGCAATTCCTACTATGGCTCTGCCTGAAGGAGGTAGATCTTTGTTATGTAGAATAGACTGGGCCAGGCCTTAATGGCCCATTGACAAAGGGTGGGGGCAGGAAGATGGGAGCTGCTTCAAAACATGCTTATCCCAGGGAAATATAATATTCTGCCTTTTTCATATTTCCTAAAATATTTCACTCTTCCAGGAAAGGGGTGGGTGCTAACTTCCTACAAAAGAAAATACATTGTATGTTTGTATGTATGTTTCTAATTATTGTTATTTATTCATATTTGTTCTCTTTTATTCTTTAAAGTTTAACAATTCATTCTTTATCTTAATATCTTTATATTTGTTTGGGGTTGGTTTTCTTCCTTTTCATCTTTTTTATTGTACAGCAATCTTTTTCCTCAAACCTACCACCTCTCTCTTTTCTTTCCTTCTTACTTTCTCTTCCTCCCCCTCTTCTTCTCCTCCCTACTTCCTCTTCCTTTCTCCTTCTCCTCCTCTCTTCCTTCCTCTCTTACCCTCACTCCTACTCTAATTTCTCTTCCCTTCCTTCATCCCTCTCTATTGCTGTATCCTTTTATACATATGAACTACTCAGAGGGCTGAAAAAGTTATTTCTGACTGGTCCTCGCACTTTTGACCAGTCCTCGAATTTACGACTGTCCTCACATTTTACATTTTACGTTTTTGCCCTATCTTGTCACCATGGTGAAGAGAAGCAGTTGTGAAATGAGTGACGGTTGCTAAGAATGCTACAATGGACATAAATGATGATCAGTCATAAGTGCGAAGACCGGTCAAAAGTGCGAGGACCTGTCAGAAACGACTTTTTTCAGCCCTCTGAGTAGTCCCTATACACATAGCCATGGCCACCCAATCACATGACCAGCTAGCCACGCCCACCCAGTCACATGACCTCCAAGCCACGCCCACAAAATAAGCCACGCCCACAGAACTGGTAGTGAAAAAATTTAGAATCCACCCCTGGTTGGGGATCACCACAACATGAGGAACTGTATTAAAGGGTCACAGCATTAGGAAGGTTGAGAACCACTGGTCTAAATCCTCAGGAATATCATCAGGAATATGATGCTCTTTAGCCCCACAAGCAAAACAACGTTTTACAAAATAGGCAGTTGAATACATTTTTTCTTCTTTTGGTTGTTGCACTTTCAACTGATCCCTTTCTTGTCTTCTTTTGGATTCTTCCAATAACCTATCGGTTATGCCAGCCAATGTCAGTTCATCTCTGGACAAAACCTCTAACGAAGAAACATAGTCATCATAACTATTGTCCAAGGAAGAAAGAATTATATAAACTTGTTGTAGTTCTGAGAAAACAAGTTCCTTCTCATGCAGCTCCTGGAAAATTCTGGTCATGGATTCCAAATGAGCCATCATATCTCCACCTTTAGGAAGATGTTGTTTAAATAATCTCCTTGTGAGATAAATATGAGCACCCACAGAGTCACGAACATATAGTCTCTTCAACTTGGTCCAACACCTAGCAGCAGACTCTTCGCCACGAATATGGACAAGCTGCTGGTCACCCAGTGTTAGTCCAATAATGCAAAGAGCTCATTCATTGTCTCTGTTAAACTTGGCTAATATTTTCACATCTTCCTCATCAGCAGGATTCCATGCTGTTACATCTGGTGGATTATTAACTATATCCCACAGTCCTTCTCTACGCAACAGTAGATTACATTTTGTAGACCAGGATACATAGTTTGTTCCATCCAGCCAGGTTATCATGGAGAAATTTGCTGCTTGTTCTAGTGCCATCTTCACTTGGATTGTATATCACAAACACAGTTTGTACTATTCACATTAACTCTCAGTTTAGCTCTTAACAATCCTAGTTAGTTCTGGTTGGCTCTGGGCCCATAACCAATGTTAAGGATATTGGTATTGTGTTACCAACCAGCAGAGTGTAAAGCACAGAGAAACGTTGCTGAGAGCAATGAATAAGAGATGTGCAAACTGGTTTATCAAAAGTTTACTTTATAGTGAAAAACAGTCTCATAGTCTTTAAACAAATTCCAAGTCTTTGCCAGTTAAATCAGTCCAGTAGTCTTCTTACCAAACAAACATTAGTTGGTGAGAATAACAAACTCACTCTGGTTCACAAACCAGGATGGTAGCAGATCCATCAAACGATGATAGCACAATGGTTAGCAACTCCTCACACTATGGTAGCTTATCATAAACTGAATACTTTACAGTACCTTACTTAAATACATTCACAACCTGTGATTATCTAATTACAGCATGACTCAGCATTACAATGAATCAGCAGGAAAACTTTAAAGTCACACAATACATATTCATATTAAAGTCACAGAACACATATATTGCCTGGACAACTTGTTAGGCTCAAACCATATCCTAACACTTCCTATGGGACTGATCCATGGGCTCAATCCAGGCATGGATGCCTCCATGCCAGGGAACTCATTTTACTCCACTTTTACTTCTAAATAAAGACTTAATTTGATTGCATCCTTGCATGCTGCCTTTTCTTGGAAGTGCCCTCAATGAACCTTCGATCTTCGTGAGATCCCTCACAGTATGTTATTTCAAAATAATGATGTTAAGACATAGAATGAAATTTTAAAAAGGTCTGTCAAGATTGGATAAAGTACAATTGTCATTGTTGGGAAAAGTTTACACGACTAAGACAAATATTTTATCCGTAATGTTATTTTTGTTTCAGACAATACCTGTTCTGACAACTGATGTACCACCTTAAAAATAGCATAATTTAAATAGCATATTTAAATGTGGGTCTAGGACTTTTCGGCTCAGTCTCTTCGCCTTGCCTGTTTCTCCTTAAGGTTTTCACCTCTGCGTTATTGGCCACAAACTTTTCTCCTCGGCTGACCCACCCCCAGTCTTTTGCCCCAGCACATCAGCCACGGCCCCTCCATCCCAGTCCCTTAGCCGGGGCCCATTCGTCAAAGTACAGTTCGCGTTGGGCTTTTGGCCTCCCAGGACAATTCACACCCAGCCAATCAGTGCAGGGACTCGGGGGCTTTGGGATTGGAAGAGCGGGGGCTGCAGTTCAGAGGGAGGCTCAGGAGGGCCAACAACACCACCCCTTTGTCCAAAGTGCCTGAGACAAGGGCTGGTTTGCATCACCACAAGCTGCTCGCCTGTCAGTTTGGAGCCTCCCGAGGCTGCTGAGAGCAGCGTGGGGGTGGGGTGGGGGAGGGGGCTGTAGAGGATGATGGATCCAGCCACAAAAGACAAGGGGAGTGGGCTGTAAAGGACAAGGGATCTATCATCTCAAATGGGAAGAGAAGAGTGAGGGGTGGGGGTGGGGGGCTTCAGTGGTTCAGCCCCGGCCAGCCAAGCACTAATCTATAACTTAATAGCTGCCATCTGGACCAGAACACAGTCAGGCTTAGATCCACGGGGCTGATCTGGAGCCAGTGAGGAACTGCCCTGCTGCCTCAGCCCTGCCCCCTTGGTGTTTGCCGCCTCCTATGCGCACCACCAGGAGGCGGGGCCTAGGCAGTGGGGATGGCCCTTAGCTGGCTCCAGGTCTGTCCTGCAGATCTAAGACTCACTGTGTTCCAGGCTGGATGATCGCCTTCCAGTTATTGATCAATGCCACACCCACCACCACCACCTCCATGGCCTGCTCACCAGCCCGGCCTTGCAGCCTGTGTGGCTTCCCTTTCACTGGGACCAGCTCCACCCCACCCCGTGTGGGAAAGCCACAGCCATGATAAGCAAGGCCACTGGCAGCACTGCCAATCTCTCCCCCTCCCCTTGTGCCTTCCTGAGCACGGAGGAAGGAATGAGATGGGAAGGAGAGAGGCAGGGAGGGGGGAGGGAGGAAGGAAGGAAGAAGAAAGGGAGGAAGGAAGGAAGGAAGATAAGAAGAAAGAAAGAAGAAAATGGGGGATTTTTTTCTGCTCGATTGCTCACCTCCTTTAGTTCCAAACCTTTCCTCATTTAGTTCAGAAGCAGCCATGTGGGAGAGGAGGAGGCTGGTGGGGGGGAGAGTTCTCCCTGGGTTTTTAAAGTAGTGAGGTCTCTCTTCCTCTTTTTCCTTGCTGTGCAACATGGCTCTCCAGCTCTGAGAGCGTCATTTCTGGGCTGCGGGCTTTTTCCTTTGGAAGAAAAGGCAGTGGGAGTGGAGGAGACAGAAACTCAGGCTTGTAAGGGTTCCTTCTCCGACTTTGGATTCAACTCCTCTGTGTGTTTGTGAGTGTGTGTGTGTGTGTGTGTGTGTGTGGCTTCTTTTCTCCCCCTCTTCTCCCTTCCTCTGATTTCTTTTTTTTTTCTTGGAAACAAAGGAGGTGCGAGGCGGAGGGGAGGAAGGAAGGAAGGAAGGAAGGAAGGAAGGAAGGAAGGAAGGAAGGAAGGAAGGAAGGAAGGAAGGAGATGGGAATGAGTGTTCTGTCTGGTTACTTCTTAAGCTACTTTAGATCAAACCAACATAAGTACTGAGCAGAATAGCTTAAGCGTGCAATGCAGAATTGTCCTCAGTTTTTTTTCACAGCATAGCCCAGCATTTCTCAACCTTGGCAACTTTAAGAAGTTTAAGGTTCTGCTGCATGCTCAATATTTTATACTTCTCACTCAAGATGTATTGCTATTTCCCAGTCTCAGATTTATAAATTTATCATTCACTGTCATCACATATATAAGCAGTCAGGAGACATGTTCATAAATATTTCTGGCAATATCTGAAGGAATTTGTGTTTTGGTAACTTTGTCCCAAAGTGCTTTTTCCAAATGGCAAATGGATTTTTGGAAATAGCACCTTAGACAGCCATGACCTGGGTGATTGAGAATCTCCATAGACATGAGCCTGGTTTTGCTGCAGCAACGTTTATCTGTATAGATTGCTTCTGCAATATCAGCACAATGAATGCAATCCCTACTGGAGAAAGGGCACAAAGCAAAATCAGATAAAAGAAAAAAATGACAACAAAAAGTATTATATATCTAATTTTGGAGGGAAATTAGAGCGGGAAAAATCTCAATGTTCTTTGGTTAAGACACTTGACAAGTAGTTATAAAAGGAGAGCTGTCGAACTGCAAAGCTGCTGGAATCTCACTGTATAATAAAGAGTTGTTGTTTACTACGACCTGTCTCCTGTCTCCTCACTCGCCCAATCTAACACTGTCGACGAAGGTGGGATTGGGGCAGACAGGTGACACAAAAAGAGCTAACAACTGATTCCAGACAGGCAAAAGAAAACTCTGCACATCTAATCCATCGAGCCGAAGACAGCAGAACAATGTCCGTCTTTGCACCGCCAATGCCATTCGATCTCGCGAAGAAAAATGGGGATCGTACATAACGCAGTTTGAATGCTTCCTTGAAGCAAATGACCTCCAAGGTCTGTCAGATAATCGGAAGCAAACTCTCTTCCTGAGCCACTGTGGCCACGAGGTTTTTGACACGGCCAAATCATTGTCAGAGCCAACGCTGTTACAGTCGGTGCCGTGGCAGGTCTTGCAGACGACACTAAGGACACACTATCCTCCGGTGCCGTCCAAATTCATGCAGCACTATGAATTCTGGCAAAGATTCTAGAGGGACGGCGAGTCGATAAATACTTACATGGTGACGTTACACAAGGCTGCCACCTATTACGAGTACCGTGATCTAGACGATATTCTCCGAGATCAACTGTGGGGTCAAGGACATTCGCCTCCAGAGGCGTCTACTGGCCAAGACAAACCTCACTCTTCATATTGCTCTAGATGAAGCCAGAGTGCATGAATTGTCCAATAAGGTGGCTGAGTCTCTGCAGCGGCCGGCGCCACCCCAGGTGGCACAAAATTCTACCCCTATCCATAGGGAATCAACTCAAACTGACAGCAAGGAAGAAGGTGAAGAGGACATCTTCAAAACTGACAGCAAGAAGCAGGATGATGATGACCGGAAACAGAGCTGTGCTAGTGGTGGGAGGTTTCACCAGAGACAGACTTGCCATTTCAAAGATGCCATTTGCAGGCGTTGTGGAAAAAATGGACATTTGGCACAGATCTGCAGGGCTACTCAACCGTCCAGTCACAAACAGCAGGCACCTGCCAACCAGACCGGTCAGCCGTGACCCCCAAAGAGGGATGGAAACACTCAACAAAGAAGAAACTATTCCAAACCCGCTGAGACATTCCAGACCCGCATCGGCCAGGCAACCATGTTCCCAGAACAAAAGCTGCAAAAGTTGAAATTGAGGGATCTCCATGCCAAATGGAGATAGATACTGGCTCATCTATCACCATCATGTCCTGGTCCAACCTAAAAGCGGCAATTCTGAGTATCAAGAAACATCAGCTGCAACATCAGCATCTAAGGCTGAATGACTACCAGGGAAATTGCATCCCTGATGAAGGCTGTGGAACATTCCAAGTGAAATTCGGCAAGTTCAACAAACGATTACCTATCACCGTAGTCAGCAGACATCTACCGAGCCTTTTAGGACTCAACTGGTTCAAAGCCCTGGGAATGGGGGTGACCGGCATCCACTCCATCAATGGCGGCATGACGGATGACCTGCTCCACGAATTCCAGGATGTTTTTGATGACTGCCTTGGCAAGTATGTGGGGACTACTATTTCTTTTAATTTGGACTCTAATATATCCCCCATTAGACTAAAGCAAGGAGGGTGCCATTCGTGCTCAAGCCTAAAATAGACCAGGGGCTGGATAAGCTCATACTCCAGGGAATATTAATACCGGTCAACCATGCAAAATGGGAGACCCCAATAGTCACCCCTCTTAAATCTGATGGGTCAGTGCGCATATGTGCCAACTATAAGTGCACCCTAAATAAGGCCCTACAGCAAAGCACCTATCCTGTCCCCATTGTGCAGCACCTGCTCCATTCCCTGGGTCCCGGCAAGGTTTTTGCTAAATTAGACCTTGCGCAGGTGTACCAGCAACTGCCAGTAGATGGTGCTACCTCGGAAGTACAGACTATCGTGACACATAGAGGTGCCTTCAAATGCACCAGACTACAGTTCGGGCTTAGTGTTGCCCCTGGACTATTTCAAAGTGTGATGGAATGCCTGCTGCAAGGATTGCCAGGGGTCATCCCCTATTTCAATGATGTTCTAGTCACTGCTGCGGATGAGTAACGACTAGGTGACCATTTGAGGGAGGTGCTGACTATTTTCAGGAATGTGGGACTACGAGTTAAATGGTACAAATGCCAGATAACTGTGCCTGCTGTTGAATTTCTAGGGTACAAGGTCAATGTGGCTGGCATACACCCCACAGAAAGTAAAATCTGGGGTATTCACAATGCGCCAACCCCAACGAACCGGGCGGAACTGCAGATGTTCCTGGGACTTTTAAACTTTTATGCCATTTTATTAAAAGACAAAGCCACAGTAGCCAAACCACTCCATAGACTTTGGTCAAAAAAGTCTCATTGGCTTTGGGGATGGGCATAAACCGTAGCGTTTGTAGCTGTCAAAAAACTCCTCTTGGCTGACAGCCTCTTAATACAATACAATGAACTGCTTCCCCTTGTCCTCCTTAGTGACACCTCCCCTTTCGGTGTGGGAGCAGTTCTGAGCCACAGACTGCCAAATGGACTAGAAGGCCCCATCGCCTACTTCTCCCGCACCCTGTCCAGCACTGAAAGAAGCTACAGCCAGCTGGACAGGGAAGCCCTGGTGGCTGTGGCCGGGGTCAAAAAATTTCATGAATATCTGTTTGGGTGAACTTTCAAACTGGTCACTGACCACCAACCCCTGCTCGGACTTTTGGCGGGGGATAAATCCACCCCTGCGGCTATGTCCCCCCGTTTCACTAGGAGGGCCATTTTTCTGGCTGCCTACTCATACTGTCTCTTCCATTGGCCCGGCCGGCACCTTGGACACGCCGATGCCCTCAGCAGGTGCCCATTGCCTGACCTGCTGGAGGACCCAAACCTGGACATCCCTGTCTTGCTTATTGATGCTCTGGACTCTAGCCCCATCACTTCTGCTGAAGTAGCAAGGGCCTCTGCTAAAGACTCTGTATTGCGGACTGTTATGAGCTGGGTGCATAGGGGGTGGCCTATTGGCCCAGTTGGCAGGGAATTCTAACCATTTGTCTGTAAACAACATGAACTGTCTAGCCAAGGGGGGTGTTTGCTATGGGGTGACCGGGTGGTAATTCTGTCTAGCCTAAGGTATTGAGGTATTGGCAATGTTGCATATTGGTCACCCAGGCATTGTTAGAATGAAGGGGTTGGCAAGGAGCTATGTGTGGTGGCCTAACATGGACAATTGCATTGTTGAATGGGTTGCCAAGTGCACTCCCTCTCAAGAGTCTTGTCCTACTCCCCCAGTAGCCGAGACCAAAGAGTTGGAAAGGCCCCAAGCACCATGATCCCACATTCATATCGATTTTGCTGGACCATTCCATGGGCAAACCTTTCTGATCGTGGTGGACACATATTCTAAATGGCTGGAGGTCATTCTAATGCACTCCACCACTGCGGAGACTTAAGTTAAATAGTTTCTGGAGTGCCTTAATTAAGGCACTCCAGAAACTATTCACCATGCATGGTCTACCTGACACCCTGGTCTCAGATAATGGGCCTCAATTTATGGCTACTCAATTTGAGGGGTACTTGGCCAAGATAGGGGTCCGTCACGCACTCATAGCACCTTTCCATCTGGCCAGTAATGGTTAAGCTGAAAGGACGGTCAGATCGGCTAAAGAAGCTTTGGCCAGACTAGGACCGGGAGACGGGCAAGCTAGGATTGATACTTTTCTAGCGGCCCAGCATGTTACCCCATGCATGGCAATGGGACAAAGTCCAGTAGAGTTGCTAATGGGCCAGAGACTCTGTTGCACCCTAGATAGGCTCCATCCCAATTACTCCCCTAAGGG
The DNA here is from genome assembly GCA_022577455.1 of Arizona elegans. Taxonomy (NCBI): domain Eukaryota; kingdom Metazoa; phylum Chordata; class Lepidosauria; order Squamata; family Colubridae; genus Arizona; species Arizona elegans. Next base: position 51,834,455 of record JAKOOJ010000006.1, on the reverse strand, counting down.
GTACATGGAAGCCAAAAGTAAGACCAGAAGTTTTTCTATTGGGTCCACTGTATTCTCAAGGAATTATGCGGAGGGTCCCCTCTGGGTGGCTGGGCAGGTCACAGACATTACTGGGCCCCAGTGATATGTTGTAGAAGTTAGTAATGGAAGGGTATGGCAAAGACATATCGATCAGTTAAGGAAACGTCTTGCTCAGACAATGCCCAACGAACCAGACTGCAAAATAGACAAACCAGTCCCTGACTCACCAATCATTCATCCAACAACTAACTCAAACCCAAAGTGGCCGGAAGCCATACCTGATGACTTTGGTGTCCAGCGCTGCCTCCACAAGAAGCCAGGCCCATCTGAAATGTGTGACGCCCATAAGAAATTCCAGGAGATTCCATTGGCTGGGCTGGGAGAGCCAAAGGGTCCCTCTGACCAGCCCAAATCTCCGCCTCAGACTGAATTGTGCAGGTCAGCTAGAATCAGGGAACGCCCTAGTCACTTGTGTGATTGCATATGTAAATACTTGGTAAAATGTCTTCTGGGAGGGAAGGAGTGTTATGTATCTAATTTTGGAGGAAAATTAGAGCAGGGAAAATTTCAATGTTCATTGGTTAAGACACTTGGCAAGTAGCTATAAAAGGAGAGCTGTCAAACTGCAAAGCTGCTGGAATCTCACTGTATAATAAAGAGTTGTTGTTCACTAAGACCTGTTTCCTGGCTCCTCACTCGCCCGATCTAACAAAAAGCATTAAATTCATTTTGTAATTCATATATTTGAGGGTTTGGGAGGGAGAAACACTGTTTTCTCTTCCCAACTCAGAGCAATTTGTGATGCAAAACATTGAACTAAGCAAACCTTTGGCACTGATCCACCCTGTGATAGACCTGGGAAGCTGTACAACATGCACTGCTTATCACAGGCAGGCAACTGCAGCTTTCATGACTTCCTGTGTGTGGACAAACATGCCACAAAGCAGGTAAAACCTGAGAGGCAGCTGGATCTTTGTACTGCCTATCTGATTAGCATTTTCTGTTGTGGCTTTCCCCTCCCTGATCTCAGCCAAGCAAAGTCTGGAAGCAAAAAAGGGAAGATTGAAAGCATGACTCAGCAAGCTGGCTTCCTGCTGCTTCCTGCTGCAGGAGAAGACATTGTGATTTAATCAGTACTGATAGTGCCACAGGATAGTTCACAAATCCTGGGAATTTTAGCATTTGTGTCTTTTGATTTCACTGTGCTCTTGTTTTGGGAAGGAAGGAGGATGGAGAGGGGGAAGAGAGCAGTGGTTGGATGCTTTGGAATGACTTGCTAACAGAATCCCCAGAGAACACAACTATGCTCATTTGGGAAGAGCAAGTTAGCTGCTTGCTATATAATATTTTATTTTGTTGCATACTTTTTTTAAAAAAATTTGATTTATATGCCGCCCTTCTCCGGAGACTCAGGGCGGCTTACAATGCGTTAAGCAATAACCTTCATTCTTTTGTATATTTTATACAAAGTCAGCTTATTGCCCCCACAAACTGGGTCCTCATTTCACCTACCTTAGAAAGGATGAAAGGCTGAGTCAACCTTGAGCCTTGGAGAGATTCGAACCAGCAGAAATTGCAGGCAGCTGTGTTAATAACAGGGTGCACTAAACCACTGTACTATCAAGGCTCTTGAATAAGAAAATACCTTGAATAAGAAATCAGGGAAACATAGTTTGAAGCAGAGGCCATCAGCAGAACAAGCATGCTCACAAGAGCCATTGGGGCAACTGGAGAAAAGAAGGCACCAGCTCAGGGCTGATCATATAGCACGGCTCACTTGGTAGACAATAATATTTCTCTCCCCCTCCCCAATTTTAAAAAAGGTTGTCAGGATTTGGCACAGATCCCAACACTGCCAACATTCCTTGGGAAGCCCTATCACAACTCAGAGTTTTAAATCCCTCGTTTAATTTATAGAAGGGAAAGTGGTGTTCAGCAACTTTCATGTTCATTTTCAAACAGAATACAGATAGTCCTCGGCTTACAAACTCAATTGAGCCCAATATTTCTGTCGCTAAGTGAGAAATTTGATAAGTGAGTTTTGCCCCGTTTTATGACTTTTCCTGGTACAGTTGTTAAGTAAATCACTGTAGTCAAGTTAGCAACACAGTTGTTAAGTGAATCTGGCTTCTCCATTGATTTTGATTGTCATAAGGTTGCAAAAGGGGATCAAGTAGCCCCAGGATTCTGCAACTGTCATAAATATGAACCAGTTGTCAAGCATTCAAATGTAAATCATATGACCATGGGGATGCCGCAATGGTCATAATTGTGAAGAATGACCATAAGTCACTTTTTTCAGTGTTGTTGTAACTTTGAATGATCATTAAACAAACTGTTATATGGCAAGAACTACCTGCACTAAAAACATGTACAGTGAAGAAGGATCAAGAACAGCATTTTGAACTGGCCCACATGATATGCATATTAGCCATTTATTTAGAAAATGTATGTGCCACCCACTCTCTTAATTGCTCTCAGCAGTCTAAGAAAAGTAAGTTAATAAAACAGCTTTTTAAAAATATAGAAAGTACTAAAACTAAAGCAGATGTGCCTATTGTTAAATCATTAAAGAGTAACAAGGAGCAATTTGCATGATATTATGGGCCTATTTAGTAAAAAAAAAAAAAAACCCAATCAGAATTCACCATCGATGTCAAACACATCTGACCCACTGATGGCATGAGAGCATGGATGAACAATATGAGAGATGGTTGACCTACAAAAGGTAATGCTTCATATAGCATCACAAATCTCTTGAATGGGGTTTGGAAGACAATAGGCAAACAGTGAGAATTTTCAACGAAGGGGTAATGCCAGACTCCAGAAGGCATCAGTTATATTTGGGCTAACTGCAATTTCTGAAATGTCTTCAGGGGCTGTCCCATCAAGAGACCATTACAATTGTCATGATGGAACTGGTTAGCACATAGATTTTTAAAAAGTTAATTAAATATCTGACTTTGTGGTTTCCAGCAAATGAGTCATTGAAATTATTATTTTTTCCTGATAAACTAACCTGGATTATTAGCCTTCTGACGCTACACTAGATGACACCCACTCTCTCCATCTATAAATTGGATTCTTAAGGAAAAATGCAATCCTATGCAGGACAGACTTATCTCTTGGATCTTTCAGTCTCTCAAATCAGTAATTGTTTTGCCTTATCCATGCTTATTTTCAGCTGGTTTTTCCACATCCAGCGCTTAATAGCCTGGGCTTTGGAGCCATCCAGTCCCAAATTCACAGAGAAGAAATATAGTTGAATATCATCAGCATACTGATGACAACTAGCTCCAAATTGTAAAGGCATTTTCTTGGTAGTTACATAGCAGTATTAATATGGAATACAAAATAACGCCATGTAAGATAATTCTCAAAGAGTTGAACACAAATCTCCCCAGTTTTTACCTCTGTTAGCAATATACTAGCTTTTGGGGAGGATCATTAAGGCCAACAGATCCATTGGAACAGATTCACCAAGAGAATCTCCACTGCAGCTGCTATCACCACTGAAGATGACACTCAAGTCTTTGACTTACAACAGTTCATTTAGTGACTGTTTAAAGTTACAACAGCACTGAAAAAAGTAACTTATGACCGTTTTTCACAGTTACGACCATTGCAGCATCTCCATAATCATATGATCAAAATTTAGATGCTTGGCAACTGGTTCATATTTATGACTTGCTGTGCTCCAACCTTCAGACAAGTAAAGTCAATGGGGAAAGCAGATTCACTTAACAACTAGGTTACTAACTTATCAACTGTAGTGATTCACTAAACAACTGTGGCAAGAAAGGTTGTAAAATGGGGCAAAACTCACAACAAATGTCTCACTTAACAACAGAAATTTTGGACTCCGTTAGTCAAGGACTACATCTAATTGGCTTTTTTTCCTCAATGACATTTTAAAAATATAGAATAAAGAATATATAATCAGATTTCTTTTATTAGTATTTGCTTCTTGGCCCTGCAGACTCTTGTTGCTGATCTATGCTGTTGTTTGATGAATATATTAATAGGATTAGAATGGCAATTAGGCCTAGTACTAAAATTTCAGCTAAGCTTAATTAACAACCTACTAAACTACAATTTGCATATCTTTCTGTGTGAACCATTTCTACAACATTTTTTTAAAAAATACTATTGCATTTGTCCTAAGCCTAAGCTAAGCTCAGAGCAGCTCATATATCCATGTAGGCCAGGGCTGTCAAACTCACAGCCCACAGGCCAGATGCATCATGCACTGGCAACACCCATACCCAGTTTAGCGAAAGGGAAAAAAGTTGTGATGCGTCATATGATGCTGCTGTGACAACGCAAGTTTCAGATGTAGGCCAATATAGGCCATCTGAAGAGGAGTAAATAATCTTTCAGCATCCGAGGATATACTTTGTGTGAGTAATGATGTACTACAACAGGCAATGTGGTAACGTACCTACATCATTAAAGGACAAGGATTTCTGAAGGATAAAGTTTGAGAACTTGTGGAGGTGACAGTGTTGTTATTGTTTTGGTGTGTTAAATTTAAATCAGGTATGCTCAATTATAGGCCTGGCATATATTACACATAGAATTGAATAGATTCATCCAGATCAAACTCTGTTATGAGTTCCTTACCAACTCCTCTCACTCTTGATCATAGGCCATGCTGAATATGACTATAGTCCAATAAATCTGGATAGCACTATGCTGTTGGTAGTTGAATGCAGTACATTTATGTTTAGTACAAGATTACTTTACCTTTCAACATCATCATACAAATATATAATTCTAGTATTCAAGAACTGTTGAACGGAGAAAAGAAGTGGAAGAAAAATGAACCTAAGGAAACCATGAGATAAAAAGGACATTTGTAGAAAAAGACTTCTACTTTAGATCATCAGATATTGGCCGTCAAGTTATTATGCCTCCACAATTTGTTTATTGAAGTTTGTTAAATAAATAAGCTACCATTCTATTAAGTAAAGCCCTTTAAAAGAAAACTGTCCTGTTTTCTTAAAGAGCTTACAGCCAGAAAGACAAGGCACATTAGACACATCAAAGCAAAACTAGAAGAAAGAAACAAGGAGACAGGACAGAAGGATTATGTAATGCAATCCTTCTATGGGATCTACACTGACTAATTCTTCACATCTACTTCACTGCTGCATATGTTTCAATACTGTTTAAGTGCACATTCAACATTTAGCCTTTGTCTGGAGAATATCTGTACTGAACCGAGGCTGAGACATGGATATTGCCTTGATGCAAAATGCACCAATGCAATCTTCAAATGCATACGAAATATAATAATTACAGTAGCAGAGTGCCCAGGTTCCCACTGCTTTCATCATAATAAAAAAAAAGCAAAATTGCAGCCTTGTTTCACAAGCTCCTTCCGTGTAGGGTGTGGGTGGAATGTCCTAATCAACACAGAAAAGGAGCAGGGTTTGTATCATGACATTGCAATGCTGCTTGCATCACCACAAATCCTCTTATCCTCCTCTAAAAGTGCAACAGATTACCAGCATTATTAGGCCATTTTTGCTAACATTAATCAGAATATGTTTTTTGAATTGAAACCATTATTCCATTATCTGCATTCCAGAACAAAAGAAAACAGATCTTGGCTTTTTGTATGACATTTTCTTTAATGGTTGAAGAGTATGTCTGAATTCCATAAATTATATTGTATGATGAAATGCTTCCTTTTTGTTTTAAATCTCTTTCAAATCACCTTCACTGGTTAACTCCTCATCCTACAATTTGATAGAGAAGGGAGATGAGGGTGGTCCTCATTATCCTATTTCTTTATGTCATGCATGATTTTACACAACCTAATCATGTCCATATTCAGTCACCCTTTTTCCCAAGCTAAACAGTCTCAAACATATAGCCTTTTCTGATAAGTAAGTTTTCCAAGGATCTTGCCCAATAATCACAGACACGATAGGCTTTGAGTTCAATGTATTTATTTACTCCATTTCTTTCTATTCAGATACTCATTTTGAACTGGAACTGGACTTCTGCGCACAGCCTTATATATGGAGGAGATGGAGTCAAGGTAAGGAGGGGTTATGGGAAGGGCTAAGTGAGGGAGGAAGGATCAGTGGGTCAGTCTATGCAATGGTGTATACACAGTTAGGCATTTACTCGTAACAAATCCCCCTCTAAATGCCTAACATTCGGGGTTGATTCTGTACCCGGCATGGTCACCCCTAGTTTTGATGTGAGATATGTGTGTTGCTTGTTTGGTAATGGTTTCGTTAGAATGTCCGTGACTTGCTCAGAGGTTTCACAATGTACGGCTCTAATAAAACCCACATTTGATAACTGCCTGACATGCTTATGCTTGATGTCGATATGTCTGGACCTCTGACCCACTGCTTCCGCGTTGGAGATGTCTATGGCTGCTTTATTGTCCTCGTGGATAGTTATAGGATAAGCCGGTTCGGTCCATATTTCAGAGAGCAGGTCATCGAACCACACTAAATTGTTAGCTGCCTTTGATAGGCAGATGTACTCTGCTTCTGCCGTGGATGTGGCAACCAGGTTCTGTTTGCCGGTATACCAGTGTACCGGGCAGTTATTGATGAGGAACACGTAACCTGATGTGCTTTTCCTGCTCTTGGTATCACCTGCCCAGTCAGCGTCCGCATAGCAGGTCAGCGCCGGTTCTTTGGATTTGGATGGTTTCAGGCATAGGTACGCGTCTATGCTATGTTTCAGGTACCTGATTACTCGCTTCACCCCTTCCCAGTGGTATACCTTGGGTTCACTGACATGTCTGGATAATAAATTAACAGCTAAGCTGATATCGGGCCTTGTCCAATTGGCAATATACAGGAGGGATCCAATGACAGATCTATACAAGATGTTGTCCTTAAATGACTCCCCCTCTCCGTGCATATGTTTCAAGAAGTCTGTTTGCATGGGGGTTTCGCATGGCTTAGCGTCCCTCATGTTGCATCTATGTACAAGTTCTAATATTTTTTTCCTTTTGAGAAACCTTGAACCCATTCTCTGTTTTCTCAATTTGTACTCCTAGATACTTATTGACTTTCCCTAGGGTCTTGAGTGTGAATTGTTTCCCCAGTTCTCTGGCGAATTTATCGCAATTTTGCTTGTGCTGCCCCATGTACAGGATGTCGTCTACGTAAATGAGTGCGTATTCGATTGATGTGCCCTCCCTCTTGGCGAAGAGGCAGAGGTCTGCTGATGTGGCGGAAAAACCCATGTCCCTGAGTGTTTTGGCTAGGCATTCATACCATCTTTTCCCGGACTGTCTTAAACCGTACAAACTTTTGTTTAATAGCCAAGTGACTCCCTCTTTCGCGCCTTTCCCTGGGGGTGCCCTGACATATATTTCTTTGTCTAACTTCGCATGGAGGTATGCGGTTTGAACGTCAAATTGGTAGACTTCTAGGCCTAAGATAGATGCAACTACTAGGGCACTTTTGACACTTTCTGCCCTAACTGTGGGTGAGTAGGTATCCGTGTAGTCGTCTGGATACCTTTGGGCGAACCCCTGAGCTACGAGTCTAGCCTTGTAGAGGGCCTTGTTGTCTTCGAGTTCCTTGATTTTGAAAACCCACTTCGTGCCTATGAGTGTCTTATCGGCTGGGACCTTAGAGGGGGTGTATACATTCAGTTCGCGCAGGCTAGCCATCTCCCTTTCCATAGCTTGCTCCCACTTATCTCTCTCTACCTGTGGCAGACTAATGATTTCTTCGTATGAGTTGGGTGTTGTTCTATTTGGGTGAATGGACATGACATAATCTTCAAATCTCTTGGGCATTTTGTTTCTGTTGGGTCTGATAGGTCTCATGGGTCTTGTGTTGGTGTCGTGCATGTATTTGGCCTCCTTCTCTGTGACCGTGTCTACCTTGATGATGGGGTGATCTTCCTTCCACCCCTTGGTGGCTACCTCATGGTGTCTTGGTCTTTGTCGGTCTTGTGTATTTGCTTCTAATGTGATGGGTTTGCTTTTGTCCCTTGATTCGTTTGTGTCTTCCTGTCTGATGAGTGTCTCGTTGAGGTGTATCTTAGACCAGTTGGCGTTCTCGTGGAACACCGCTGTTCTGGATACGATGAACCTGTTGTCCCTGTCAATGAATCTATAGCCTTTTGTGCCTGGTTTATACCCCATGAACCTTAATCTCCTGGAGACCTTGTCTCCTTTTCGCCTCAGTTGCCCGGGGATGTGCACATCCGCCGTGACTCCAAATATGTGCAGGTGCGCAATCTTTGGTTTTCGGTCATACATCACCTCATAAGGTGTTTTCCTTATTACGCTAGACCAGAGTCTGTTCAGTGTATAATTTGAGTAGTTGAGAGCTTCCGCCCAGAATGGCTGTCCTAACCCCGCATCCTCTAGGGCGCATCTCATCATTGTTTGTAGGACTCCATTCCTCTTCTCGACGACTCCATTTTGGAACATGGAAAAGGGAGAAGTCTTGTAGTGTATTATCCCGTGCATCTTTGACCAGTTCGAGAATTCCCTCGATAAGAACTCAAACCCCCTATCTGTCATTATTTGCCTTATCTTTGTGTTGTGTTGCGTTTCCACTCTCTTATAAAACTCTTTAAATTTTTGAAATACCTCGTCTTTATGATTAATGGTATACACAAAGCCATAGCGGCTGTAGTCGTCTACTATTGTCAGAAAATATCTCCTTTTGTATTTTATAGAGGGCTTCATGGGGCCCACAATGTCCATATGTACCAGGTGGAAGATAGAATTGGTAGTACGGGTGGCTTTTCTAGGTCTGGGTTTGGTTTTTAACTTAGATGATTTACATATAGAACACTCTAAGTAGTTTTTGCAGTTTTTTATTTTCAAATCACTGGTACATTCTGTCATTTTTTGGATGACTGGGAAGCTGGCATGGCCCAATTTTCTATGTAGCAAATGGGCGCAGTCATCGTGAATGGGTTTGCCTATTAGCAATTTCCCTCTGTGTGTCGTGTTGCTCCAGTGGGGTCGTCTTCCCTGTCCCCCTCTGCCTCAACATGTGTGTTGACTTTATTCTCAGTGTTTTCTAGTTGGGCGATAACTTGGGTCTGGTTATTCTTTTTAGGGTGGAGGTATGTTAGCCCTCTATTAATGACTATTTTGCCAATGCTTTCCCTGTCTCTGGTCAGGTAGGCTTCTCCCTCTTTGAAGGTGGTCTCTATGCCCATGTCCTTGCTCAGTTTAAGCGGTGCTAAAATGTTGTGGGGTATTTCGGGTATGAGTAATACCCCCTCTACTTTGCCTATTCTGCTTATGAACGTGTTTCCTCTCCCTGTCACTAGGACCTTGTTTTGATTGGCCACCTTAATGTGGTAGTTTTCCTCTGTGAATGAGGTCAGTATCTTTATGTCATGAGTTGTGTGGTTGGTGGCTCCTGAGTCTATGAGCCATGCTTCTCCCTCTCTGGTTTGTGAGTGTGTGTGTGTGTTCTCCCCGATCCCATACATGGACCCTGGTCGGCTCTCTCTAGAGCTGTCCCTACTTCCCCTTCTGTTCCTTGGGTCGGGGGAGTCTCTGCGCCTGTATCTGTTGTCTGATGGGGATCTATCGGGGAGCCCCGGCCTCCTGCCTTCCCTTTCCCTTTGGTAGGTGTGGTCCCTTCCCCTTGAGTTTCTTGGGCAATCCCGTTTGTAGTGGTTCTTTGAGCCACAAGTGAAGCATTCTGGGTAGTCTAGATTCCTGGTTTGGAACTCAACCTTTTTAGTTGGCCTGCTGTCCCTGCGGCTGATGGAGCGGTCCCTCCTTAAGCTATCTTCTGCTATTATCCTATTTGTCAGTGACTCGAGTGTGAGGTGGCCTAAGCCTATGCTATCCAGCTGCATTATAAAATTGTCCCAGCTGGAGTCCAGGGAGTTGACGACAATGCTCTTCATGCTTTCTTCGGATATATCCTCCCCCCTTTGTATCAGTTCAGTTCTTGTGGCATTCAGGTTCAGTACATGTTCACCCATGGGAGTCCCTGCTTTATGCCTGGCAGAGTGGAATTCCCTGGATATCCTTGCTGTGGTGGCAGCGCTTTTACTATAGAACAGATTAAATATTCTCTGCTGTATCTCAGACACAGTCAGATAATGGCTTAGGCTGGGGTATACACCTGGTGGGATACTTGCTATAATTAAATAGTAAGCCCTGTGATGCAAGCAATCTGTTTCTAAAGTCCAAGGTTTTGTGGGGGGGGGTCATCAACTAAAAACAATAGATCCTCTTTTAAAAATAAAACCTGGAGTTGGTGATTCCACTGCATAAGGTTCGATCCATCTAATTTAAGAGTGGGAAAGTTAGCTGGTAAATTCCCTGAGTTGTGTGATGAATTACTCACAGCCTGTTGCTGCCCATGGTGTCTCAGGTGAGGGAACTCACAATATGGCTTGGGTATGCAGTTTGCAGCTCTGCACAGACTTGGATTTATGTTCTCTCCTTCTCTTCTTGCTGGAGCCAACTGAGCATGTGCGAGGCCCATTTCACTACTGTAGCCGATGGGGGAGTGGCTGGCTGTTGCTGCTCTTAGGCCTCGGCCTAGGCCTCCAGTTGGGGGTCCTATCTCACTCCTGGGGTGTCTGGCTTCATCTCTGGAGGCAGGCATCCATCGCTGGGCGTCTGGATCCATGCAGGGGGCTGGAGAGAGTCGAGGAGGCGAGGCGGTCGTAAGTCGAGGACTTCTGGGGTTCTGAGGCGTGGCGGCTACGGTGGGCCCCGATCCTTGATTGCTGGTCCCTGGGCACATGAGTAGGCCGGGCGGAGGCCGCATGGGAGTTGAGTAGCAGGTGTGGCCTCTTCCCCTCGGGCCTCTTATGCTTGGTGCTGCGGGTGCTGGGTTCGAGTCCTGCCATCTGCATGATTCAAGCGTAGTTGGTGCCCTGCGGTTGTCTTTGTGGGGGCTGGCCATCGTGTGGAGTATCTGGGGGTGTGTGCTATCATCGATGGCCCCCCTATAGCCCCCTCGGTTCGCGGTGGTGTCTCTGGGGTGCGTGGCTGGCGTGAAGGGTGTTATGTGGGGTGAATGAGGATGCAGCAAGCCAGAGTAGTAAGTGACAACAGCTCTTTATTATAGGGTGAGACTCCAGCAACTGACCTGGGAAGCCAGCTCCCTTTATATACCTTGCAGCTGTGGTGGTCAGCCAATCAGCTGAGGGTCAGTTAATTCGAACTTCCCGCCAAACAAACCTATTTACATAACACTCCTCCCCTCCCAGAAGTCACTTGGGGTGTTATTAGCATACAAAGTCTCTCAGGTGACTAGGGCGTGTGCGAGTCCTAGCTGACCTGCGCAGTTCAGTCGGAGGGGCGGCGTTGAGCTGGTCGGAGGGACTTTCTGTTTCTCCCTGCTCCGCCAATGAGGCCTCCGGGACCTCCTCATGGGCGGCGACTTCTCCTGCTGTTGGGACTACCTCGACGGGGCGGCGCTGGATACCAGAGTCCTCAGCTAAGTCCTCCGCTCTACTCAGGCTAGTGGTTTGTGCTTCTGGTTGGTAGTCGTGGTCGTAGATGGGGTCGTCTGGTGTGTCTTCGGTGTCTGTGGTTACTCTTTTTCTTAATTGATCAATGTGCCTGCGCCAAACTCTCCCGTCCCCCATGTCTACCCTGTATGACTTGGGGCCTGTGATTTCTGTGATTGTTCCGGCCTCCCAGAGTGGGCCCTGTCCATAGTTTCTAGCGTGTACCGGTGTTCCTATGGTGAACTTTCTAAGTTTCCTCTCCCCCCCCTTGAAGACCTCTGGGGAGTAGTTGGGGTTTAGTCTGTCTAGTATTCCCCGGAGTTTCCGCCCCATTAGTAGTTCGGCCGGACTTCGGCCTGTGGCTGTACAGGGTGTGGAGTGCTGGGCTATTAAGAATTTGTCTACCCTTTCCTGCCAGTCTCCGGGGCTTAAGCGTGAGAGGGCCTCCTTTGCTGACCTCACAAATCTCTCCGCCTGTCCGTTACTAGCCGGGTGAAACGGGGCAGAAAGGACATGTCTGATCCCAAGTCCCGCTAAGTACCCCTCGAACTGTGTTGCGGTGAACTGTGGCCCGTTATCTGACACTAGGATGTCCGGTAACCCATGTGTGGCGAATAATTGTCTTAGCTCTCTGATGGTTGCGTCGGTGGTAGTGGCCTTCATTAGCTTGATCTCCAGCCATTTGGAGAATGCGTCTACGACGACCATGAAGGTCTGTCCATGGAATGGGCCTGCAAAGTCAATATGTATTCTGGACCAGGGTCCCTGGGGCCTTTCCCACTCTCTCACGGGTGCCGTTGGCGGGTCTGATCTGGACTCTTGGCAGGGCTGACATCTCCCCACCCACTCTGTAATGTCTGCATCCATGCTGGGCCACCAGACATAGCTCCTGGCTAGCCCCTTCATTCTCACAATCCCAGGGTGCCCCTCATGCAACAACGTTAAAACTTTTTCCCTTAAGCGTGAGGGAATAACAACCCGATCGCCCCATAGTAAACAACCCCCTTGCATTGTCAATTCGTCTCGCTTTCCCGCGAACGGTTTAAATTCCCCGCTCCCAATCTTTTCCGGCCACCCCCTCATGACCCAACTTGCGACTGTCCGGATCACGTGGTCCTTGGTTGAGGCTCTTGCAACCTCGGCTGATGTTATGGGCCCAGAGTCCAAAACGTCTATCAGCAGGATGGGGATGCTGGGTGTGGGGTCTTCTAGGCTGTCGGGTAGTGGGCATCGGCTGAGTGCATCTGCGTTGCCCATGTTTGCCCCTGGTCGATGTACCAGGCGATAGGAGTATGCTGTGAGGAAGATGGCCCAGCGTGTCATCCTGGGCGACAGTGCTGCCGGGGTTGGTCGATCTCCCGCGAGGAGACCCAGGAGTGGTCGATGGTCTGTGATTAGCTCAAAATCCCTCCCAAACAAGTACTTGTGGAATTTCTTTATTCCCGAAACGGCGGCGAGGGCCTCCTTGTCGAGCTGGCTGTAATTTCGCTTGGCACTTGATAGAGTTCGGGAGTAATATGCGATGGGCGCTTCCAGGCCATTCGGGAGTCTATGGCTCAGGACAGCTCCCACCCCGAATGGGGACGCGTCACAAGCTAGAACAAGGGGGAGCGTTGCGTTGTATTGAATTAAGAAGCTTTCAGCTGATAGTAGTTTTTTAATGCCGGCAAATGCCCTGTCTTCAGCCTTCCCCCATTTCCAAATGGCTTTCTTGGTTAACAGTCTATGTAGGGGTTCTGCCACTGTTGCCTTGTCTTTGAGGAAGATGGCATAAAAATTTAATAGTCCCAGGAAGGCCTGTAACTCTGCCTTGTCCTTGGGGGTGGGTGCTTCTCTGATTGCCCTGATCTTGCTCTCTGTGGGGTGTATGCCGGTGCCATCTACCCTGTATCCCAGGAATTCGACTGAGGGGACTGCGATCATGCATTTATTGCGTTTTACTCTGAGTCCCGCATCCCTGAATTTCCTTAGGACCTCCCTCAGCCTTTCTCTTAGCTGCTGCTCATTGTCCGCAGTGATGAGCACGTCATCAAAATAGGGCACCACCCCGGGGATTCCTTGTAGAAGCCGCTCCATGGTACTTTGGAACAGTCCGGGGGCCACGCTTACTCCGAATTGCAAACGGGTGCACTTGAAGGCCCCTCTGTGGGTTACGATAGTCTGTGCCTCTGCGGTAGCGCCATCTACTGGCAGCTGCTGGTACGCCTGCGCAAGATCGAGTTTTGCGAATATCTTGCCGGGGCCCAGGGAATGCAACAAGTGGTGAACGACTGGCACTGGATAGGCACTCTGCTGCAGGGCCTTATTGATTGTGCATTTATAATCAGCGCATATGCGCACTGATCCGTCCGGCTTGACCGGTGTCACAATTGGGGTCTCCCATTTGGCGTGGTCGACTGGAACGAGCACCCCTTGTTTGATCAATTTATCCAGCTCAATGTCTATTTTGGGCTTCAGGGCAAATGGTACACGCCTGGGCTTTAAGCGGATGGGTGCGATGTTGGGGTCTAGATTAAATGAAATCGGGGTCCCCACATACTTGCCAAGCCTCTCGTCGAACACGTCCTGGAACTCCTGCATCAGGTCTTCCTTCAGGGTGCTTCGAACGTTCCTTACCCCGGTGAATCCCATGCCTAGGGCTCTAAACCAGTCCATGCCCAGTAGGCTGGGAAGGTTGTCTCTGACGATGGTGAGGGGCAGTTTCTCGGTAAACTCCCCGTACTGGACTTGGAACTCGCCTCTGCCTTCGATGGGTATGCGGTTCCCTTGGTAATCCTTCAGTCTGCGAAGCTGTGGCTGGAGCTGTCGCTTGTGTGCACTGGGGATGACTCTCTTTAGGGTTTCCCAAGACATGATGGATATCAGCGATCCCGTGTCGATCTCCATCTGGCACTCCCGTCCCTCGATCTCGACCGTGGTGTAGGTCTTTTCTCCGGGCGAGGTGCAGGTCCGTGCGATGCGAATGGTGTAGGCCCCAGCGTCTTCAAATTTCGCGCCCTTCCGGTTTCCGCCATCCCTGTTGGGCCTTCAGTGTGGCGCCGTCTCAGATTGGGCCGTTTGGCCACGTGGTCTGTAGCTCTGGTGTGTTTTTGACCTACAGACTCTAGCGATGTGGCCCCTCTTTTCACAGGAACGGCAAACGGCGTCCCTGAACTTACAGTTTTGTCGTGAGTGGGACCCTCCGCAGCTAGTGCATCCGTCTCTGGGCTCTCTGCGGGCTGTGTGGGGCTGCTCGGTGCGGTAGACCTCTTCTTCAGACTCCCCCTCGCTGGCAGTGCTTACGGCCTCTCGGTGCACAGGCACCGTCTTCTGCATTGTTCTGGTGAGGCGGGAGCTCTTTAGTTTCTCTGCGGCCTTTACTGACGACTCCTGCGCCCTGGCCTCGTCTAGCGCGATGTGTAGGGTCAGGTTTGACCTCGCAAGCAGTCTTCTCTGGAGCCGGCTATCTCTCACTCCGCAAATTAGTTGCTCTAGGAGCATCTCATCCAGGTCTCGGTACTCACATTGGGTTGCGGCCTTACGCAGGGCGGCGACGTACTCACTGATCGATTCGCCCTCCTGCTGTAGCCGTTGCCTGAAGTCGTAGCGCTGGACGTACTTCGATGGCGTTGGCGCATAGTGGTCTTTCAGCAGGGTCTGCAGCGTCGACCAGGAGATGTTGTGGACCGAATTCGGCTCCGACAATGCCTCGGCTGTGTCGAAGACCCTTGGCCCGCAGTGACTCAGGAACAGGGCTTTCTTCCGAACGTCTGGTAGCCCTTGCATGTCGTTTGCCACCATGAAGCACTCGAACCGGGACATGTAGGATCCCCACTTCTCTTCCTTGGGGTCGAAAGGCGCTGGCGGGGTGTAGGCAGACATCGTTTCGGGATTCTCCCGTGTTCCGCTCGCTCGCCTGGCTGGATTCAGATGCGATCTCGGGTCCCCTTCTCTGAACGTGGCTTCAGCTCCTTTGAGTGTGGCTTCAGCTCTTTTGCATGTGGCTTCAGCTCTCCTCTGCTTCTGGCCTCAAAATCCCACCTTCGTCGCCAATGTTATGTGGGGTGAATGAGGACGCAGCAAGCCAGAGTAGTAAGTGACAACAGCTCTTTATTATAGGGTGAGACTCCAGCAACTGACCTGGGGAGCCAGCTCCCTTTATATACCTTGCAGCTGTGGTGGTCAGCCAATCAGCTGAGGGTCAGTTAATTCGAACTTCCCGCCAAACAAACCTATTTACATAACAAAGGGGTTGCGTGCAGGGCCTATCGCGGCTGCTGGGGCCTCGGGTGTCTTTCTGGCTTCGAGCTCGGGAAGTGAGCTCCAGATGCCTTGGTGTGTCCCTTCTGGGGTGCCTTTGGCTGTTCCCCCATTTGTTCTGGGGTTTCTTTCATTTGGCGCCATTGGATTTGAATCCTGGCTCCCTATTGGTCGGTGGCCATCCCAAGATGGCCGCTGGGAGCATGGCTCGAAAATGGAACCGTTTGGCTCTTGGGCCTCTGCCAGGGGGTATCTCTGTCTTACCGGTCTGGCAGCCTCATGGTCTTGCTCCTGGGGGCTCATCGCTGCTCCCTGGTCATCTAGAAGGTCCCGGAGCTTCGCGATGAGTTCATCCTTGCTTATGGAGGCGTCTATCATTTTCTGCATGATGTCCTTTAGTTCATCTCTCTCGGGTGATCTGTCTCTGGCGTGCCTGGCTGCACTTTCTTTTGGCCTCACGCTTCTGTTTGTTTGGTCCAGTTCCTCCAGCTCTACCATCAGCCTGGTGGTGGACCTTGTGTTCATCCTTCCTTCCATTTCCGATTTTGGTTCTGTTTATTGGGCATAACCATCCTCTGTTACCATTTTGATAAGTAAGTTTTCCAAGGATCTTGCCCAATAATCACAGACACGATAGGCTTTGAGTTCAATGTATTTATTTACTCCATTTCTTTCTATTCAGATACTCATTTTGAACTGGAACTGGACTTCTGCGCACAGCCTTATATATGGAGGAGGTGGAGTCAAGGTAAGGAGGGGTTATGGGAAGGGCTAAGTGAGGGAGGAGGGATCAGTGGGTCAGTCTATGCAATGGTGTATACACAGTTAGGCATTTACTCGTAACATTTTCTTATAGTAAACATGTTTGAGACCCTAATAAGCCTTTTTGTTTTGTTTTGTTTTTGTTTTTTGAGCTTTGAGTCAGTCTTGACTCCTGGCAAGTGCCTGGACTAGTCTCCAAAGTTTCCTAGTTAATTACAGATATGTGTGTGAAGTTAGAGGGACTTTGGCCAAATGATCATGATTTTACACTTACATAAATTGAATTGCATTTTCAATTAACTGATCTTTCCTCTTGTTTAAAAGAGATCCTTCTGAAACATTCTTCACAAATGTTTTTAGTTTATACCACTATAAATATTTTAATATAATCTGATAGAGTTTGCAGTAATCCAACCAGCACACCAGCAAATAATGAGCCTTGATAGTACAGTGGTTTAGTGCACCCTGTTATTAACACAGCTGCCTGCAATTTCTGCTTGTTCGAATCTCTCCAAGGCTCAAGGTTGACTCAGCCTTCCATCCTTTCTAAGGTAGGTGAAATGAGGACCCAGTTTGTGGGGGCAATAAGATGACTTTGTATAAAAATATACAAAAGAATGAAGGCTATTGCTTAACGCATTGTAAGCTGCCCTGAGTCTCCGGAGAAGGACGGCATATAAATCAAATTAAAAAAAAAAAATTCAGCAGGATTCATGTATAAAAGAAACTCCTTTATATACAGTAATAGAAATCATGATGCATGTATACAATACCCATGCAGCAGAAACCAGAACCAGAAATCACAGAATCCAGAAGCACAGAATCTATATAAACACAGAAGCAATAATTCAAGGACAAACTAAGTCTTATATACAGACCAGATAAACTAAGCCATGCCAAGGCTCCAAAGTGTCAGAGTCACTAAACAGTCCCCATTGGCTGACCTGTTGCCATGTCTATTCCAATTCATGAACACTTATACACTGACATTCCTCCCTTCATGACTGGAATAAATATAAAACCAAATAACTTAATATTCTTCCCATGGTGCAGTCCACCCAATGGCTTGGTCATTATATCTGCCAGATTGTCCTCTGAAGAACAGTGAAGCAAGCTAATCAATTTACATTGGATGGCTTCTCTTACATTACAATATTTAATATCCACATGCTTGCTTCTATTTTTTACTCTGTCACCTGTTGTCATTTTTACGCAAGCAGCATTATCCCCAAACACCATTACAGCTTCAAGGTCTTTTTGAAGGGTAGTTGCATTGTCAGTGGTGTTGAATAGTTTAACATCATCAGGGAAGAGAACACAGTTGCTTTTATTATCACAAAGGTCATTTATGTAAAGTATGAAGAGTGTTGGACCTAAGACACTGCCTTGGGGAACACTGCTATTAACATGTACAGGATTTGATAGAGTGCTTCCTATTTTGACCACTTGTTGTTTGTTTGACAGGAAGGCACTATCCATTTATGTAGGAGTCCAGAAATGCCATAGGATTTTAGTTTTAGAAGTAATTTGATGTGTACCACTGAATCAAAAGCTTTACAGAAGTCTATGTAAACGGTGTATGTTGCTTTGCCCTGATCGAGATGTGTAGTCCATATGGTTTTTGCAATGTAATAGTTGTAGATTACAGGATAATTTTTTCTGAAACCAAATTGTTTGTTAGAAAGTAGGTTGTTTGTCTCTAGGTGTAGGATAATAGATTGGTTAATGATTGATTCCATGACTTTGCAGGTGACGCAACATAAAGAGATTGGTCTGTAATTTTCAACTAGGCTAGGGTCTCTCTTTTTGAAGATAGGGATGACCCTGGCTTGTGACCATTGATAGGGCAAGGTGCTGGTACTGAAAGATTTTTCAAAAATTATGCTTAGAGATTCTGCAATTGCAGTGGAAAGCTTTTTTAAGAAGTATGCACATAGTCCATCTGGTCCAATAGATAGAGATGGTTTTAGATTGCATAGTGCCTTTTCAACATTATCCTCTCTAAAATCAACATGTATAAGATCACCATAATCGTTGTAATTGTCTATAGTACGACTGGGAAATATTGAGTATGTCTTGTTGCTGTTTACAAAGACTGAGCCGAAGAATGTGTTAAAGAGATTGGCTTTAACAGTTTCGTCAATACAATCTTCATTCTTTGGTCCTTTTAGGGGTGGGATGGATCTTGAGTCTTTAAGTTTGTTGTTTACAAAATTAGAGAAGGCATGGGTGGATTTTGTGCATAGAAGGTTTTCTTCTTGCTTGATGTGATAATTGGTGCATTCAATTTTTATTTGTTGGCATAAGTTTTTATAGCAGTTTTTGAAGTTAGCTACATAGTTTGTTTTGTTTTTTCACCAAAGAGATTTTTTTCTGGATTGTAATTTTCTTATTGTTATTGGTAGTTTATTTTTTCTGGTTTTGTGGGGTATTAGTGGTACGTAAACTTTAATTATTCTTTTGAGTTTGCGCAAGAAAATGTTGTAATGATCATCAACAGTATTACAGCCAGAGAATAGATTTTGCCAATCAAGATATGAGAGTTCATTGTCTATGAGATCATAATTGGCTTTTTTAAAGTTATAACTGGGAATCCCATCATTATGATTTTTGAAAAGGCGTAAGTTGAGACAAAAGTCAATCATGCTGTGATCGCTGTTGGAGAATGGTTCTTTTATTTGTAGCCCATTAATAGAATTTAAACTGTTGCAGAAGATGAGATCAAGGCAGTTGTTGAGTCTAGTGTTGTTAGTTACTAGTTGATTAAGTCCCAGATTAGTTACAATATTGTACAGAGTTGCATGCAGGGCTGAAATCTAAAAATCTAAAATTTGTTACTACCGGTTCTGTGGGCGTGGCTTGGTGGGTTGGGGCTAATGTGACTGGGTGGGCGTGGCCAACCTTTTTTTTTTTTACTTTTAAAAGCATTTTTTCTACAACCTTAAGAGGTTGCAGAAAAAAATGCTTTTAGAAGCCTCTGACGATCAGGCAAGTCAGATGGGGTCGCCAGAGGCTTTTAAAGGCATTTTTTCCCTACAACCTCTTCGGCCAAAGGGGTTGCAGAAAAAATGGGTTGAAAAGCCTCTGACGATCCCAGCTGAGCTGCACTATCATCAGAGGCTTTTTTTTTTTTTTTTACTTTTAAAAGCATTTTTTCGGCTGAAGAGGTTGTAGAAAAAATGCTTTTAAAAGTTTTAAAAAAAACAGCCTCTGATGATTGCGCGGCTCAGCTGGGCATGGGGAGGGGTGAAGGGATTTTTGCTACTGGTTCTCCGAACCACCCACCGCCATCACTACCGGATCAGGCGATCTGGTCCAAACCAGGAGCATTTCACCCCTGGTTGCATGTATAGGTTCAGTTGAACATTCATTTAGGGTCCAATTAATAAGTGGTAAATTAAGGTCACCAAGAAAGATTATTGGGTGTGGGCAGGAGGCTGCCCAGATTAGTAATGAAGTTAACTTGTTCACATGTTCAATGTCGTAATCTGGGGCTCTGTAACAAAGTAAGAATCAAAGTGTGGTATTTAAGGACAGGTTGCAGACAATAGTCTCAGGAAGAGCAAATTTGCATGTAACTTGAATATTTTTTAGATGTAGGAACTTTTTGTAGAAGATAGCAACACCACCTCCTCTATGGATTTCACGATCTGACCGGTAAACATGATAGTCTCTTACTGTAGTAATGGAGTCAGGGAGGGATGTATTTAGCCAAGTTTCACAGACAAATATAATGTTGAATATAGCTGTATTTAGTAAGAGGAGGAATTCAGGTATTTTATTTACAAGGCTTCTTGCATTAAGTAGCTTGCATTTAAGGTCGGTAGTAGTTGTTATATTGCTATTTGTTTGGTTAAGCAGATGAAATGAGCGTAATTTTCACATGTATGGCATTTAATGATATCTTCATTTTTATTGATAGTTGCAGAACATTTAAAGCATGTACAGAAGTCATCTAGGTCGTTGTTTATTTATTTATTTTATTTTGTTTATTTTATTTCTGAACAAAGCTCAGACAGAGCAATATATTCTGCCTCTGCCATAGAAATGGCTACAGTTGTTTGCTTTCTGGACTTCTAACCAATGAAAGTCCCTCCAAACAATACCACAATCCCAGAATTGGACTTTCTGGTTTTTACATCATTGGCATAATCACTGTCAACATAACATTTTAATTCTTCAGAGACCTGTATTTGAAGACCCAAATTCACAGTTGCCTTCAAATACCTGAGAATCCTTTTTATACCCATCCAATGGGCACAGAGAAGCAGTTGAAATGGCTCCATGGCAATCTATGGGAGCTGCAGTGGGAGCAGCTGCCAACCAGAGAGTGGGTCTGGGAGCGGGAGCCTGCAGCCTCACTAGGCTGGCAGCGAAAAGGCCCTGCTGCCTTAGCAATGGCCTACCTAGTCATTTACAACATGGACATAACAGCTGGGTGAGCGAGTGCCGGTGCACTCTTGGCAGGTTGCTTTTGAAGGGGTAGTTACAGCACATGTCATGCCCACCCTACATTCTGATCCCCAAGTCTCTTTGGGAAAGAGTTTGACGCACCCGCTGAACCCAGCTAAAACTCAGTGGGGACTTTCATTCCACTGCGACAAGCAACAGCATGAGCTGCAGCCAGGAAAGGAAAGGAAAGGAAAGGAAAGGAAAGGAAAGGAAAGGAAAGGAAAGGAAAGGAAAGGAAGGGAAGGGAAGGGAAGGGAAGGGAAGGGAAGGGAAGGGAAGGGAAGGGAAGGAAAGGAAAGGAAAGGAAAGGAAAGGAAAGGAAAGGAAAGGAAAGGAAAGGAAAGGAAAGGAAAGGAAAGGAAAGGAAAGGAAAGGAAAGGAAAGGAAAGGAAGCATTCTGGCTTTTTTCCGCTCCAGCCTCCTGACTGTTCACCTGAACCTGTGGAGAAGTGAAGAGGACTGGCTTTTTGCCTAGGTTTGTCTGGCTGTTGTGGGGGGAAACAGATGGGGGCCTGGCGTGGAGGCCATTTTCCACCCGACAGCTGGACAAAAGTAGGCAAAAAGCCAGCCCTCACCAGCACCCAGCTTCACCGACAGTGGGCTTGCAAAGAGCAGTCATGAGCTGCCGCTTGCGTCAAGCTAGAGGTAGAGCGCAAGTGAATGAGTGTCAAAGTAGACAGCGGGAGGAGGGAAGCCAGGCAAAGGGGCGAGCAAGGGGCATCCACAGCATGCCATAACACATGCACTTTCCCTCAGCCCCCTTCTTTCGGAGGACTACTATCTGCTTGGCTCCCCTTCTGCTTCTTGTGTGTTGGGCCATTTCTTCTCAGGAAAACCTGGTGACCCTCTGCCTTTCCTGCCTTCTCTCCCTTCCCTCTCATGGGTGTAATGGCCTTTGCTCCTTTGAACACACCTTTCTTTGCCTTTACCTGGACAAATGTTGGAGCAGGCACCTCTTCCTTTGGGCTGAGGTGAGGAGTGGCTGGAAGGGGAGGGGTGAGGGACCGGGAGGGGTGATCAGTGCTGGGATCAGCCAGTTCACCGAACTGCAGAAAAAGTTAGCTACTAGTTGGCGCGAATCAGTGTGAACCGGTTGAATTCCATCACTGGGTATTGGATTCCATATTCTTTGCAAAATGCAGGCAAGTTACCATTTGATCTGCGTTCTTATCATAAAGCCATCTATATTTCTTTCAAATGATCAAATCTCTCACAATCAAAAACTTCCAGTTTTATGCTAATACATCCTGAAAACCTTGTCTACACTATATACCTTATTGGTTGTAAGCATCTTCAGTTCATTCACCTTGATTTCAAGGGAAACTTCATACCTGATAGCCAGACACCCATTACACCAAGCACAAACCATGGCTTTTACCAAACAGGCAGATACACATTTATCTGTCACTGTAATCTCTGTCCCCCACCTCCACTCCAATAAAAGAAAAATATCAACTTTCTTTATTCATACCAACTATTTATTTTATTTATTTTATTTTATTTTATCATATTTATATACCGCCCTACTCCCAGAGGACTCAGGGCAGTGAACAGCCAAGATAAAAATACAAATAACATACAAAAGTTAAAAGCTATTAAAAATAGATTAAATAATTTGGGCTCAAAAACAAATTTAAAAACATCCAATTTATGTAAAACATTTAAAACCCAATTTAAAAGGGAGAGTTAGGCCAGACCAGCCTGTTGGAATAAAAAGGTTTTTAGGGCGCGGCGGAAAGTGCGTAAATCTTGGATCCTCCGTATCTCCGGGGGGAGCTCGTTCCAGATGGCAGGTACCCCCACAGAGAAGGCTCTCCCCCTGGGGGCCACCAGTCAACATTGTTTGGCCAACGGCACCCTGAGGAGCCCCTCTCTATGGGAGCGAACTGGTCGGTGAGAGGCTACTGGTGGCAGAAGGCGGTCTTGTAAGTACTCTGGTCCTGAGCCATGGAGCGCTCTAAAGGTGGTAACCAAAACCTTGAAGCGCACCCAGAAGACCACTGGGAGCCAGTGCAGCTCATGCAGGAGGGGGGTCACATGGGAGCGCCACGTCGCTCCCATCACCACCCGCATGGCCGCATTCTGGACCAGTTGGAGCCTCCAGGTGCTCCTCAAGGGGAGCCCCATGTAGAGAGCATTGCAGTAGTCCAGGCGTGAGGTGACAAGGGCGTGAGTGACCGTGCGTAATGAGTCCCGATCCAGAAAGGGACGCAACTGGCGAATCAGGTGAACCTGATAAAAAGTCCTCCGGGCCACGGCCATCATATGCTCTTCTAAAGACAGCCATGAGTCCAGGAGGATGCCCAAGTTGCGAACCCCATCCGTGGGGGCCAACGACTCGCCCCCAATAGTCAGTGATGGCTCCAACTGACTATATCAGGATGTCAGAAACCACAGCCACTCGGTCTTGGATGGGTTGAGCCTGAGTCTATTCCTCCCCATCCAGATCCGTATGGCCTCCAGGCACCGGGACATCACTTCGAGGGCATCATTGGGGTGGTCTGGGGTGGAGATGTACAGCTGGGTGTCATCAGCGTACTGATGGTACTTCACCCCAAAACCACGGATGATCTCGCCCAGCGGCTTCACATAAATGTTGAACAGAAGGGGCAAGAGGACCGATCCTTGTGGCACCCCACATACAAGAGGCCTCGGGGTCGACCTCTGCCCACTGTCAACACAGACTGCGACCGGTTGGAGAGAAAGGAGGAGAACCACTGTAAAACAGTGCCCCCCACCCCCAACTCTTCCAATCGGTGCAGCATGATACCATGGTCGATGGTATCAAAAGCCGCTGAGAGGTCTAATAGGACCAGGACAGAGGAGCAGCCCCTGTCTCGAGCCCTCCAGAGATTATCAAACAATGCGACCAATGCCATCTCCGTGCTGTACCCGGGCCTGAAGCCCGACTGGAACGGACCTAGATAGGTCAATGCATCCAGGTACTGAGGCAGCTGTCGCGCAACCACACTCTCAACAACCTTCGCCACAAAGCGAAGGTTGGAGATAGGATGATAATTTGCTAACACAGCCGGGTCCAGGGAAGGCGTCTTGAGGAGAGGCTTCACCACCGCTTCTTTCAGGGTGGCGGGAAAGACACCCTCATTCAAAGAAGCATTTATAATCTCCGGGAGCCAGCCTCGTGTAACCTCCCAGGAGGCCAGCACCAGCCAAGAGGGACACAGGTCCAATAAACATGTGGCCGCACTCAGTCTGCTCAGTATCCTGTCCACGCTTTCGGGAGTCACAGGATCAAACTCTTCCCATGTAATATTCTCAGGACCTGCCCCTGTCATCTCCCCTGGATCTATCCAGTCAGAGTCCAGCTGTTCCCAAATCTGAGCGATTTTGTCATACAGATATTGTACAAAGTCCTCAGCTCTACCCTCCCAGGGGTCCTCCCGCACCCCCTGATGGAGCAGGGAGCAGGGCGGCTAAACAGGGCGGCTGGGCGATTATCTGATGATGCAATAAGAGCAGAAAAGTAGTTACTCTTCTCCGCTCTTATTGCCACTAGGTAATTCTTAATATGAGATCTTACCAGTGTCCGGTCGGATTCAGAACGACTAGCCCTCCAACTGCTTTCTAGGCGTCTTTTCTGGTGCTTCTTTTCTCTCACTCCTCAGTATACCAAGGAGCCAGGTAAGACCGGCCTCCTATCCCAGGTGACTACTAAGTCCTCAACCGAGTCATGTGCCAGAACCTCAGGAAATGGCACAAGCTCCGTCTGGAACCTATCAGGATCCATCAGGCGCCTGGGGCGGAACCACCTCATCGGTTCCGCCTCCCTGTGGTGGGGTGTGGTGGTTCGAAGGTCCAGGCGAAGGAGGGAATGATCTGACCATGACAAGGGTTCAATTGCTATATCCCCTATCTCAAGATCACTCAACCACTGTCCAGAGACAAAAACCAGGTCCAGTGTGTGTCCCCCCATGTGAGTAGGGCCATAAATTAACTGGGTCAGGTCCATGGCCGTCATGGAAGCCATGAACTCCCGAGCCGCCTCAGACGTCTCGCCGACTGATGGCAGGTTAAAATCCCCCATGACCATAAGCCTGGGGGTGTCAACCGCCACCGTGGCTATAACATCGAGCAGCTCAGGCAGGGCTGCTGCCACGTGGCAGGGAGCCAGACTGTACGTGACTAGCAAGCCCAACTGCACCCTATGACCCCACTTCACAAGGAGGGACTCACATCCAGCCGCCTGAGGAATAGTGGCCTCCCTCGGTCCAAGACCCTCGTTAATGACAACCGCCACCCCCCGCCCCTCCCCTGTGACCTTGGCTGATGGAATGCATGGAAATCGGGTATCAACAAGGGGGGCTCCCCCCTCCTGGCCCAACCAGGTCTCCATAATACCCACCAGGTCCGCACCCCCTCCTGAATAAGGTCACAAATGAGGGGGGCTTTATTTATCATGGACCTGGTGTTGCACAGCATCAGTCGAAGGCCTAGGGCCCAAGGGTCCGTGCAACCTGGGGAACGAGAAGAGCTTTGGGGGCTGGAGCATGCCACCACTTGCAACCAGTGAGGACGCACTCCCACCAAGTGATGTGGCCCCCTGCTCCCACCATATCTGCCCCTCCCACCTACAGAATCGATGTCATGGCCATCTGCATCATAAGCTCTAATCCCCTCCTTGACCCCTGAGCCCGCACCTCCCATGCCGCGCCCCTCAGCTGGCCCAGATACCCTCCCCCGCGGGTTCTCCCCCAAACCCACGCAACCTACCCCCCTCCCAGAATCCCTTAAAATCTTATTAAAACATTTCCCTAAAAAAACCCATAACCCTCTTTTTGCTGTATGCCATCTCTCCAGACTCCAAAGTCCATCATCGAGATAGGCCCTCGATAAAGGAGAGGGCCAAACCTGCGAGAGGGAGGAATCTCGCAGTTTGAGGAGTTCTCCTAACAAGTACATTTTGTAGCTGGATAGTCCATAGCTGGTGGGCATGTCCTAGCTATCCAGGGTCCCGTGGAGAGAGTATCGATCAGAGGTACAAGTCATTTTAGTCCCACTGACCTCTCACATCAGTGGGGGAATCTTAAGCCATTTTGAACTCAGATGTAAACATCGGTCACCCTCTCACGGCAACCAGATATGAGGGAGAGGAAACAGCAGCCTTAGTCCGGTTCTTTCAATGTTTGTACCTAGGCACAGATGGAATAGCCAGTCGTTGGGTTCAGAGACAAGGATAGTCTGTGGAAAATATGTAGTAGGCGAATCCAGGGAGACATAAAAGTAGGGAAACTCTTATCCTGGCACACAGGAAACAACAAATCTGGATAGGAAATGATCACAAAAGGCCGAATATCCAGCCACAGAAGGGGCAAGGGAGATGAAAATACAGGAGGGGGTGTGGAGTAAGGCAGTGACATACCAAAGGCAAAGCCCCCACGGTAGACACCACAGTCCCCTTCCCATCTCCTTAGCCACCTTCAGGTCTTCCATGCATAAAGTACCTCCGGTTTAAACCCCCCCCCCCAATACATACAGCAATATGTATTGATAAATACATATTCTTTGTAAGTGAAAGTAAAGCTATCAGAGGTTAAGTCCCTGGTTTCCTTACCTAAACTCACTCTGATGCTTAGCCTCTGGAAATGGGTGGTCATTCTTGTCAGAGTTTGTTGCAAAAATCAAATCCAGAAGCACACACAGATAACTGATTCAGCTGGATTCATTAACTTCTTTATATACACAATAATACATGAAGTAAGTTTACAATACCAACAACAGATTCAGAGTTTCATTTCAGATCAGCAGACAAGTTCACACACACTGGTTTCAGTTTCATTTCTCTGCACAGACTCAGAAGCTGCAGACTAAGACATGCCCTGGCTCCCGTCTGCCTCAACTCACAATTGGCTGACTTAGTTGCTATGCCTATTCATTGGCTGACCTTGTTACCATGTCTTCCCAGTCATAAATATTCTGACACTCCTACCTTCATGACTGAAATAGACATAAAATTGAATAACTTAATATTCTTCAGATACCTGTATTTGAAGACTCAAATTCACAGTTCCCTTCAAATACCTGAGAACCCTTTTACTGTGATACATCCTTTGCAATGAAACAAAGATCATCTACAAATGCTAATAGTTGACAATCCCACCTTGTAACTTTCCAGTGCATGTGCAACCATCAGCCTTGCAACTCTTGAACCTAAGACCCTTCAATGCCTTATCCAAACAGATATTCCAATTCCTGGCTGACTTTATGTTCATCCATGGATTTCATTTCCTTGTCCATGGCTTCTTTCCACTTTACTTGTTCAATTGTAGGCAATGCTAATACTTCCTTATAGTTTCTTGGCTCATATCACCATACATTGCACACCTTACTAGCAGAATACCCGTCAGGTGGAATCCCCTTGTTCCACTGCTCTGACCTGCATGGCATTGACTGCTCCTGTGTTTCAACCCTCTCTTGCTTCACAGCCTTTTCAGTTTCTTCAGTTTCTCCTCCCTGAATGCTGAAAGCATCACTAAGTGAGTTATCATCACTAAGTGAGTTACCGTATCTAGGTGGATCACCATCACTAAGTGAATCATTCCAAAAATTTGCATCAATTCTATTCCAATTTTGCTCTGCAAAAGTAGCCGACCTGGAATATTCTTTTGCTCCCATTTCTAAAATGATAGCTTTTTGAACCTGGCTCATAGCCCATAAACCTGAGCTTTCTAGCCTTTAGTTGTCCCTTTCTTCTAATTGTTTTTGGAATATACACCGACACAATGCTTCAAAACACCCTTAATTGTGCCAGAGATGGTTTTCTCCCATACAGCACTGCATATGGAATATCTTTAATGGATGAACTCCACAGCCTATTAATTAAATAATTAGCAGTCAACATGGCTTCACCCCAATATGATCTGCTCAGACCAGAATCCTCCAGCAGTGAGTCCTTCATGGTTTGTAACACACCATTCCATCTCTCAACCACACCATTCACAGCTGCTGTATAGAGATTTGTGCATCTGTGTTTTATTCCCAACTGTCCCAACCATTGTGGAAAACTTGTTGACATGAATTCTGAACCTCTGTCAGTTTGCAACTGATATACTTGTTGTTTATACCTCCTTTCTACGAAGCTTACCCATTGCTTACATTTCTGTAGCACCTCTTTAGTAAACAGCAGAAACCCAAATCTGCTGTAGTCATCTATAATGACCAGCACATACTTAGCTCCTCCCAAACTGGCTTGCATTGGCCCAACCAAATCTGCATGTACCAGCTCTAGAGGTCTTGTTGTCTGCCTTGTGCTACTTTTGCTTACTGGGCAAAAGTAAAGACTTTGATGATTTGCATACTGCCCAGTCCAGGTATGCCTTACATCACTTTAAATTTAATCCTTCTGCAAACTCTGAAGCTGGCATGGCCAAGCTCTCTGTGCAAGAGATGAACACATGAATCGTGCTGTGCCACAATGTGCACAGTTTGGGCACATTGAACTTTTTGTCCCTGTAACACATAAAGATTATCCTCTTTTATGTCCTATGCACATACATTCCCATTACTCTTTATGAGACACTTCCCACTTGCAAATGTGGTCTCAAATCCTTGCTTGTCTAAACTAGAGACACTCAGCAAATTATGCTCCATTTCAGGCACATATAATATATCATTAAACCTCATTTCCAGATATAGAATTTGCACACTGCCTCTTCCAATGACTTTAGCCTTCTAGCCATTTGCTAAGGCTACTGCATTTCCAGCAGCTGAATCCAATCTGTAAAACAATTTAGAATTATTAACAATTGTTTGACATTACCCCACTGTCAATCAACCATTTGTCTCTGCTATTACAACAGCTAACTTTTGCAACAGCCACTTGTCCATTTTGCAATTTTCATTGCAAACAGTTCTTGTCTTGCAAATAATTTCTTCCTTGCAAACAGCTTTTCTTTTGCAAACAATCCTATTTTAAATGTGTTGTTTCACCACCAAGGAAGCACCGCTTCTGTTGCTGGGCTTTCTGCTTGCAAAGTCTTTGCTGGGCTGTAATCTGATATCTTCTGCTGCTACTTATCTCTTTGGAGACATCCAGTCTGTGGAATTTTCTGTTATATACCATATAAGGTAATAAGGAAGTGAGCTGCAGGATTCACTCAGGTCCTCCAAATAGTTGGAAAAATATTTGAATCTCATTGGCTAAGCCGTCTGGCAGCCCTCTATAAAAGAGGACACTGCCAGACAAGCAGGTTGTTGGGTTTTACTGGTCTACTATTAAAGAACTGTTGTTACTGAAGAACTGTGTCCATCTCTTCTATCACTGAATCCAACACTGGTGATGAAGGTGTGATCGGACAAGTAGACCAGAATCCCAGCAGAGCAGAAGCATGATCAGCATCGCCCAGTGCCTGCAGAATCAACTTCTGCCAGCATGATGACCACAAACGCACCACCTGCTCCATTCAACCCAGCGCTTGACAATTGGGATTCCTATATGAATCGTTTCAAGTGCTTCATGGAGGCGAACGACTTCCTGGGTCTGTCCGACAACCAAAAGAGAGCATTGTACCTTAGCTACTACAGAATGGGCATGTTTGACATGGTGAAGGCACTCATTGAAAAAGTTGCGGTTCAAGTGGTACCATGGGCCACGCTACAAAACACACTACAGGCTCATTATGCTCCAGTGCAGTTGAAATTTGTATGAAGGCACAAATTCCACTGCAGACTGCAGGAAGAAGGGGAGTCAGTGAACCTCTATGTAGCGGCGCTCAGAAAAGCCGCCGCATATTGCGAGTTCCAAGAGCTGGAGGATGTGTTGTTGGAACAACTCATCAGCGGAGTGAGGGATGTTAGCTCACAATGGCAGTTGTTAGCCAAGCCGGCCCTCACTCTACAAACAGCCTTAGATGAGGCCAGAGCAGCAAAGAACTCGCAGAAGTCAGCTGCAGCCCTGCAAAGAGCGGGAAACGTGCTGACTTCACGCCCAAATGCCGCAGTGCATCAGGAGAGTGCCAAGATAATCAAGTCGTCAGGAGACAAAGATGACATTTACTGACTCCAAGACAAAAAGGGAAAAGCATACCATGATGCAGATAGGAGGCAACCCCTGTTGCAACCCCTGTGCAGGATGCGGAGGGGCCCATTCCAGAGCAGCATGTAGATTTAAAGAAACTGTGTGCCAGAGATGAAACAGTAAGGGGCACCTGGCCAGAGTCTGCCGTGCAAGCATACGGTCTGCTTTCGCGGTGAAACCACAACCTGTCACTACCGAAACAGCAGAGGAGACCACGACCATGGAAACCCAAGCAGAAGGAAAAATAACCTGTGGCTAACAGAGAGGCGTATCAGACCATCAGACAGCAAAAAAGATCCATGTTACCGTCCTGATCGAGGGGACAGAGTGTGAGATGGAAATAGATATAGTGTCATCTCTGACTATTGTTGCTTGGGACACTATGAAAAAGACAATTCCGGCATTGAAAAAATAGGACTTGAGGCCCCAACGAATACAACTAAAAGACTATCAGGGAAACCATATCCCGTAGGCAGCGGAAAGTTCCAAGTGCAATTTAGGGGTTTTGCAGGTCCCTTACAGATCACCATGGTCAAAAGAGCATTGCCAAAACTGCTTGGCTTGGACTGGTTCGAGGCCCTGGGCATGTGTGTAACAGGAATCAACACCATTTCAGATGATGGCACCGACGACCTCATCAAGGAGTTCAAGGACATCTTCAACAATGGCCTAGGCAAGTATAAGGGAACACCTATTTCCTTCAGCCTAGATCCCAAGATGGCCAGAAATTTGGATTAAACCGAGTAGGGTACCCCTTGCAATTAGGCCTAAAATTGATAAGGAACTAGACAAGTTAATTGCCCAGAGAATCTTTGAGCCAGTGGATCATGCCTGTTGGGAAACCCCAATAGTCACACCAGTCAAATCTGACAGGTCAGTCCGCATCTGTGCAGACTACAAGTGTACAATCAATAAGGCCTTGCAGCAGAGTGCCTACCCCGTTCCTATCGTTCAGCACTTACTGCACTCATTGGGAACTGGAACCATGTTTGCGAAACTTGATTTCACTCAAGCATACCAGCAGTTGCTGATCGATGACAGCACAGCTGAAGCACAAACTATTGTCACCCACAGGGGCACATTTAAATGCCGCCGCTTGCAATTCGGTGTCAGTGTGGTACCAGGGCTGTTCCAAAGTCTCATGGAATAGATTTTGCAGGGCATCCCTGGGGTGGTGCCTATTTTGACTATGTCCTGGTGTCCACTACGGATAAACCAACCCTATTCGCCTGCCTTAGGACTGTCCTAACCAGATTCAGGGAGGCGGGGCTTAAAGTTAAGCACGAAAAGTGCCACATTGCTATGCTCAGGGTGGAGTTCCTGGGATACATGACCGATGGCTCAGGAATTCACTCTACCAAATCCAAAGTTGCCGCCATTACAGCCCCATCCCTCAAAATAAGCGGGAGCTGCAAGCCTTTCTGGGGTTGCTGAATTTTTATAGCATATTTTTGAGGCATAAGGCCACTGTTGTTGCCAAATCCTTACATAGGCTGCTGGGAAAAAAGGCTTCCTGGGTATGGGACCAGCTTTCACTGCCATAAAGAACATGCTGACTTTGGATAGCGTATTGGTGCATTACAGTGACTCTCTACCCCTAATCTTGACTTGCGATGCCTCACCTTTCGGGGTTGGGGCTGTCCTCAGCCACCAGCTTCCTAGTGGCCGGAAAGCTCCTCTTGCTTTCTATTCTCGCACGTTGTCTGCTATCAAGCGAAATTACAGCCAGCTGGACAGAGAAGCACTGGCTGCAGTCGCTGGGGTCCGGTGGTTCCATGACTATTTGTATGGCAGACGTTTTACCCTCGTAACAGACCACAAACCCCTGCTGGGGTGTTGGCTGGTGATCACCTGACCCCGTACATACTACCCCCCAGGATGGTGTGCTGGTCGCTGTTTCTTGCTGCCTACAGCTACCGGCTTGTCCACCATCCTGAAAAGTCCCTGGAGCATGCAGATGCCCTTAGCCATTGCCCCCTGCCTGCCTTGGTTGAGGACCCTTCCTGTCTGCCAGTTCCTCCTGCTTGAGGACATTGCTGCAGGTCCCGTCACCCTGGCTGAAATTGTTTGGCTTACTGCTAAGGACTCTGAACTATTGGAAATTTTAAATTATGTGTGGAGGGGCTGGCCCGGCAAACCATTGTCGGAATCAGCAGCCTTATTTTTTGCACTGAAATGAATTGTCTGTGTTAAAAGGGTGCTTATTATGGGGGGAAAGAGTGGTCATACCTGCCAAGCTAAGAAAGGAGGTGTTAGAAATTTTACATGCTGGGCATCCTGGTATAGCCAGGATGAAAGCCCTGGCCAGGAGTTACATCTGGTGGCTTAAAATGGATCATGACATATCAGAATGGGTCACTACCTGCTCCCCGTGCCAGGAATCCCGACCGGCTCTGCCCGTTGCCCCTCCAAAAACATGGGAGACTCTCCAGGCACCTTGGGCCAGGGTGCACATTGACTTTGCGGGGCCAGTAAAGAGGCAAATGTTCTTAATTGTGGTGGACACTTACTCTAAGTGGTTAGAAGTAATTCTAATGGCATCTGTTAGGTTCAGCCTGTTTGTATCCTGTTGCTTACTGAGTCTATTATATGGTACTGTATTCCAAGAGTTACTAAAGTCTGTTTGCTTTGGTAAGGGAAGATACTTACTGGACTGATATTACTGTTTATGACCTTGGACTGTTTTACTTACACCGAGACTGCTTGTTACTTGTAGATAAACTATTTTTTCTCACACGAGCTGCACGTTTATCTCCTTCCCTGTGTGTTTCTGCTCTGCTCGTTGCACAAGCAACAAATACTTTTTACACACACCCTAACAGCATCAACCACTGCCGAAGCCATAATTAAGGCACTTAGAAAGCTGTTCACCACACATGGCTTCCCCGATGTACTAGTCTCAGATAACGGCCCACAATTGACGGTCATTCCATTTGAAACATTTTTAGCTGACATGGGCATCAGACATGCCCTGGTGGCACCCTTTCATCCGGTCAGTAATGGGCAGGCTGAACAATTAATGAGATTTACCGAAAAAGCCTTGGCTAGATTAGGACCGGGGGATTGGCATGCCAGAATAGATAAATTCTTATTAGTACAGCACATTATGCCATGTGCAGCCACCAACAGAAGCCCCTCAGAACTCCTCATGGGAAGGAGACTCTGATCACAATTGGATCGATTGCACTCAAATTACATTGCAGAGACACCTCCCGATTCAACTGGGAAAATTCAAAAATTCGAGATTGGGGACAAGGTTTATGCCCACATTATGCCGGGGGTGCCCTTTGGATTCCTGGTACAGAAGTAGGAATATCTGGTCCGCACTTCTATCAAATTGAGTTAGAGGACGGAAAATTGTGGCGTCGGCACTTGGACCAACTCCGACTTTTTAATTCACTATTCCGAACACCAGACCTAGCTCAAACTGAGCAGGGGCCAAGCCCTGACTGTACTAAACTGTTAAATCCAATATCTAACACTGACTCAAACCCAGTTATGCAGCTTGAACACCTACCTGTGGAACCAAGACTCCAACGAAGATTTCCAGAGGGGTTGGACCTTCCAGTCCACACCACGCCCAAAGATGTGTTCCAGGAGGTTCCATTGGCGGGTATAATAATAATAATAATAATAATAATAATAATAATAATAATAATAATAATAATAATAATTTTATTTCTATACCGCCCTTCTCCTGAAGGACTCAGGGCGGTGTACAGCCTATTTAAAAACACAGACAGAACAACAGTATAAAATTTAAAATAATTAAATAGGTGGCTCAAATTTAAAACCCCAATAAATTTAAATACCCAATTTAAAACTATTGTGTTGATAGTCCGGCCTGGCGGAACAACAGGGTCTTCAATGCGCAGCGAAACACCCGGAGGTCGGAGATCTTACGAATTTCTGGGGGCAGTTCATTCCACAGGGCTGGGGCTCCCACAGAGAAGGCCCTCCCCCTGGGTGTCGCCAGCCGACATAACTTGGCACCCTGAGGAGACCCTCTCTGTGGGAGCGGACTGGTCGGTGGGAGGCTATTGGTGGCAGAAGACGGTCTCGGAGGTACCCGGGTCCTATGCCATGGAGCGCTTTAAAGGTGGTAACCAACACCTTGAATCGCACCCGGAAGACCACTGGGACCCAGTGCAGCTCGCGCAGGAGGGGTGTCACATGGGCACAACGGGTTGCGCCCATAACCACCCGCGCGGCCGCATTCTGGACCAGTTGGAGCCTCCGAGTGCTCTTCAAAGGGAGCCCCATGTAGAGAGCATTACAATAGTCCAACCGGGAAGTAACAAGGGCATGAGTGACCGTGCGCAGGGCGTCCCAATCCAGAAAGGGCTGCAACTGGCGAATCAGGCGAACCTGATAAAAGGCCCCCCTGGCCACAGCCGTCATATGCTCTTCCAAAGACAGCCGCGCATCCAGGAGGACACCCAGATTGCGAGCCCTCTCCGTGGGGGGTAAAGATTCACCCCCGATAGTCAGCGATGGCACCTGCTGACTATATCGGGGCGCCGGGAGCCACAGCCACTCGGTCTTGGAGGGGTTGAGTCTGAGCCTGTTCCTCCCCATCCAGACCCGCACGGCCTCCAGTCAGCGAGACATCACATCAAGGGCATCGTTGGGGTGGTCTGGGGTGGAGATGTACAGCTGAGTATCATCAGAGTACAGATGGCACTTCACCCCAAAACCACGGATGATCTCACCCAGCGGCTTCACATAAATGTTGAACAGGAGGGGCGAGAGGACCAACCCCTGCAGCACTCCCCATGCGAGACGCCTCGAGGTCGACCTCTGTCCCCCTGCCAACACGAACTGCAAGCGGTCGGAGAGGAAGGAGGAGAACCACCGCAAAACGGTGCCCCCTATTCCTAACCCCCTCAACCGCTGCAGCATGATACCATGGTCGATGGTATCAAAAGCCGCTGAGAGATCTAATAGGACTAGGACAGAGGAGCAACCCCTGTCCCGAGCCCTCCAGAGATCATCCACCAACACGACCAATGCCGTTTCTGTGCTGTACCCCTGCCTGAAGCCCGACTGGTACGGGTCTAGATAGATAGCTTCATCCAGGTGCCGGGGAAGTTGTCGTGCCACCACGCTCTCAACAACCTTCGCCACAAAACGAAGGTTGGAGACTGGACGATAGTTGGCTAATTCAGCCGGGTCCAGGGAAGGCTTCTTGAGGAGGGGCCTCACTACCGCCTCTTTCAAGGCGGCGGGAAAGGCACCCTCACTCAGAGAAGCACCTATAATCCCCTGGAGCAAGCCTCGTGTAACCTCCCGGGAGGCCAGTACCAACCAGGAGGGACACGGGTCCAATAAACACGTGGCGGCACTAATCTTACCCAGAACCCTGTCCACATCCTCGGGAGCCACAGGATCAAACTCCTCCCAGATAACATTCTCAAGACCTGCCCCGGTCTCCTCCCGTGGACTCATCCAATCGGAGTCCAAGTCATCCCGAATCCGAGCGACTTTATCGTGCAGGAATTGCACAAAGTCCTCAGCACGACCCTGCAACTAATCCATCTGCTCAGGCCAACACCCAGGATCATACTGATCTGCGCAGGTCAACTAGGACTCACACTAGCCCCGCCTACTTACGTGATTCTGTTTGTAAATATGTAAATTTGTTATAGGAAGGGAGGGGTGTTATATACCATATAAGGTAATAAGGAAATGAGCTGCAGGCTTCACTCAGGTCCTCCAAATAGGCAGGAAAATACTTGAATCTCATTGGCTAAGCCATTTGGCAGCCCTCTATAAAAGAGGACACTGCCAGACAAGCAGGTTGTTGGGTTGTACTGGTCTACTATTAAAGAGCTGTTGTTATTGAAGAACTGTGTCCATCTCTTCTATCACCAAATCTAACATTTTCCATTCTTCCCTCTCTGCTCCTTGGGCCCCCACCTCAGGGTTTTCTCCTCGTGGCTTTTTCTATAATGGTGTTTGTTCTCTTCAGCAATCAAACAAGCTTTTAAAGCCTCCAAATGCAACTCCTGCTCTGGTTTGCACTCAAACACTGCAGAAACAATGTCCCAAGTTTCATCAAGGCTATTTAACGCTAGCAGCACCTTCTGAGACCCAGGAAACTTGACTCCACACTGTTCCTACTCCACAAACAAAGTTTGCATTTGTACAAAATGGTGTTCCACGGATTCTCCTGGTTGCAAATGTGCTCTGTATAATTTTCTTGATAATCATACAATATTGCATGCAGGCACACTCACATGCACATTTCTTAATTTCAGCCAGACCTCCTTTGCAGTCTTTACATCAGCTACATTGATAAACTGTTCATCTTCCAAACTCAAGATGATGTAAGCCATTGCTTTATCATGCTGCCTCTGATCTGCAGAGGCAAAAACCTGGGGTGGATTAATAACCATATTCCCGAGCTCCTTAGCCTTCAGGAAATATTCCATTTCTGCAGCCCAAATTATATAGTTCTTCTGTCCCAAATGAGGCAGACAGCTCTCTTGCAATTTAACAGCAACCATTCTGCAAAAACCTTTTCTCTGCCTTGTTTCTCACACAGGCAGTCTCTCAGCTTAATTACAATTCAGTCTTCTGTGTGTCCATAACCTGTCAGAGTTTGTTGCAAAAATTAAACTCAGAAGCACACACAGATAACTGATTCAGCTGGATTCATTAACTTCTTTATATACACAATAATACATGAAGTAAGTTTACAATACCAATAGCAGATTCACAGTTTCATTTCTGCTCAGATCAGCAGACAAGTTCACACACACTGGTTTCAGTTTCATTTCTCTGCACAGACTCAGAAGCTGCAAACTAAGACACATCCTAGCTCCAGTCTGTCTCAGCTCCCAATTGGCTGATTTAGTTGCTATGCCTATTTATTGGCTGACCTTGTTATCATGTCTTCCCAGTCATGAATATTCTGACAATTCTGTTCCCTCCTACTTCTATCTTCCCACACTAAACATTTATTTACTCCTCTATGCCCTCCAGACTGGCAACATTCCTTCAATGAAAGAATCAATTTCATTGCAAAGCAGCTGAGTTAAAGGTCATCAGAAGATGCAATTAGACTTCATAGATTAAACACAGATTAAGGTTTCTGACTGCTCCACATGTGTTTACAGCTCATCAATCAAAAATGCCTACACTGAACTATTACAGTGGTACCTTAGTACTCAACTGCTTTGAAACTTGGTACTGAATTTGGTACTCAATGCATTTTGACACAAAAAAATTGTCCTGTATTCATCATTTGTTTGGTACTCAACTCACAAGGTAGACTTGTCAGTGTCAGCTGCCATATGGGAAAAATTTGTTTGCTACTCATCATTTTTGGTACTCATTACACCTCCCGAAACCATTTCAAATTAACAGGAAGTTGTGCTGCTGATCTTTGGCATCTGTAATTAGGGGAGTTACAGTATAAAAAGGAAGACCCTGTTTAGATGGATAATGACCTTGTCATAAGTAAATGCCTTATTCTATAACAAGAGATATGTATATATGTACAGGATATAAAGGGTTAATTTATTCCTCCTCCTTTAATGTATTCATGTGTAATCACCCCCTTCCTTGACTCCTCCCCTTTGATATAAATAGAGAGTGCTTTTACCTCATGCTTGCTTCTCACTGTAAATCTGACAAGAATAAGTAGAATGCCTATTATGAATAAACACTTCTTTAACTGAAGAAATTGCTTCTGAATTCATCATTGAGTCTGATCCTCAAAATATTGTAACAAATTGGTAGCAGTCGATGGTTGAACTGACTCAATAAAATCCAACATGCCTAAGAAAGAAAACCTCAAGAATAAAAAAGAAAGACCCAATACCAGGGCAAATGATAAAGAAACAAAAACAGATCAAGAAATGATCCACGAACCAATAAATACAACAATCAAAGAATCTGAAGATAACACCACAGACATCGAAGAAACAGCAGATGAAACCGACAACCAAGAAGAGAACAAAATAAAAGACAAAGACCTCAGATCGGAGATACTGAGGCTAATAAAAAGTCAAAAAGATGACCACAAACTCATCACGGAACTCCGAGGCTTCTTGGAAGAAAACGGAGCAGCGAGAGAAAAAGACATTGAAAAAGCCAAACCCGAAAATACAAAAATGGTGAGCGAACCTACAACGAAAGAAAAAATAACCAGAAGCAAGACCAGAGGTCCCGCTCAAAATTTTGAAAGGCAGCCATCTTTTCTTCAACCGGCCACAGAAATGAACACGGCTGAACCAATCAGAATGCACCATTCAAAAACTCTGGCGCGAAAAAACACAAAAAATAGCAAAAAATATATTTATTCTTCTGAAGAGTCAGAAACAGATACAGAAGAATCATCCACCGAACAAGAAATCGAAACACCCATGAGAAAACTATTTAAAACGTTTGGCACAAGTCTAACAATTTCAAAAGAATCGATAAAAGCCAATAATGCAAAAATACAAGAGACAAAGAAATAAACAGACACCTCAAAGCCTGCACGACTCGATCCGGACAATGATGATGACGACACCTGAACCCAGAGGGCCCTGCAAAATTTCCCCCACACCACAAACGATCCAAAGAACAAAATACTCCAAGCAAGAAAGCTCCAAAGAAAAGAGACGAACCACAGCTGCCAGCAGAACACCCAAGATCGAGCCGGAGACCGAATCATCAGAAGGAGAGCACTACGAGGGAGCTACAGCAAAGACAACCTCTCCCAGCGGCTTCAGCAAAGAAATGACCAACGCGCATGCGCAGATGAACACAGAGAACTACAATGAACTTTATGAAGAAGGAGAACCTTTCAAGCTCATCAGCAGAATACCCACACCATTCTGCAATTTTCAACATCTACAGGACCATGGACTACCCACAGTTGTAAGTAGTGGGAATAGTAATATTGGGAATCTACCTACTGATTTCCCAAAACTTAGAATTGATGGCATCAATTTACAGGAATGGTGTCAACAAATTCAGGTTGTCTTTATGAAAGAAAATTTATTATTTTTTATAACCAATCCTCCCAAAAGACCTTGGACTCTAAAAATAGACTGCCTGCATCACAGAGCATTCTATTTAATAATTTCTAGCATATCACCTGCCATGTACTACAGTATTAAGCATAATCTTACTGTTTCAGAAATAATTCAATGCATGTTTAAATTGTTTCATAGTGAAAGTGTAGCAACAACCACTAGAATGTCTAAAGATTTCTTTTCAGCCAAATTAAGATCTGGAACCACCATAAGTGAACATGTAATATCCTTAAACAAAACCAGAGCAGAATTACATCTAAGAGGAGAAATAATATCAGAACAGACAATGAAAAGCGTTATCCTTAACTCATTAGATTCATCATGGGATAACTACATATCACACTTAGACTCAATCAATCTAGGATACTTATCCATAGAAAGTCTGTCAAATAAGTTAATAGCTGAAGATAATTTGAGGAAAAGTAGATACAATGCATACACAGAACACAGACAGGCAAAAGGGGTAACCTTCCAAGAGAATCACCAAAAAACAATTGAATGTTACAATTGTGGATCCAGAAAACACTCTAAGGGAGATTGCCCCATGTTTCATAGGGAAAGACAAAACCGTGATTATAGGGGTAGATATCAAGACAGGCAATCATCTATTGATAGATACAGATATAGAGACTCCCCAAATTACAGAGAACGCAGAAAGGATAGAGATAATTCAAGGGACAGAAAATCAGGATCATTAAATGGATTAGATAAACATAACGATGTCATCACACAAAAATCAAAAAACAATACTTGGCTCATAGATTCAGGGGCGACTAATCATACAACAAATAACAAGAAAATACTGTCTTCATTCACAAATGATAAATTTATGATAAGAGTAGCCAATCAAGAAAATGTTCAAGTCATAGGGAAAGGAGATGTAAATATACCTGGTTTAGGTAAAGTAGAGGGGGTATTGTTGATACCAGAAATATCACATAACATACTTAGTGCAGTGAAATTAAGCCAAGATTCCAACATAAATATAATCTTCTTTGGGGAAAAAGCAATACTAGAAAAGGATGGGACTAAATTGAATAGTGTAGTTATCGAAGGGGGCCTACCCTTCCTTGTAACAGAAGATAAATGGTTGCATAACATTAATACAAACACTGATGACGACATCAACATAGACAGTGAACATAGTAACAACAATGACAATGAAGAACCCAATACACACTGTAATCACAAAGACACACCCACTAGTGATACACACAATAACAAAAGACCCAATATAGGCAAACCAATTCATGATGAATGTGCACACATGTTGCATAGAAAATTGGGACATGCAAGTTTTCCCTGTAATACAAAAAATGATTGAACATGCTGATGGCGTTAAAATAAAGGATTGTAAAAACTATTTGGAATGCTCAGTATGTAAATCCTCAAAACTCAGAACAAACCCAAAACCAAAGAGGGCAACAAGGACCTCTAACCAAATTTTTGATCTGGTACATATGGATCTGGTTGGTCCATTAACATCATCCATCACATACAAAAAAAGATATTTCCTAACTATTGTAGATGACTATAGCCGTTATGGATTTGTTTATACTTTAAAACACAAAGATGAAACTTTCCAAAAATTCAAAGAATTTTACAAACGTGTAGAAACACAACACAATATCAAAATAAAACAAATCATGACAGATAGGGGATCCGAGTTCATGTCAAAAGAATTCTCACAATGGATAAAAGACAAAGGAATGCTACACTTCACAACTAGCCCATTTTCTGCTTTTCAGAATGGTACAGTAGAACGAAAGAACTCGACACTGCAAACCATGATTAGATGTACATTAGAAGATGCTGGTTTAGGAAAACAATTCTGGTCAGAAGCATTACTATATTCAAACTATACCCAAAATAGGACCTGGTCTAGCATCCTAAATAAAACACCATACGAAGTGATGTACAATAGGAAACCAAAAATATCACACATGCACATATTTGGAGTTACAGCAGACGTACAAATACCAAAACAATTAAGACGTAAGGGAGATAACGTATCCAGAAGGCTCAGATTCATGGGATACGAAACAGGCACAAAAGGATATAGATTCATTGACAGTAATAACAAATTCATAGTCTCAAGAACAGCAGTATTTCATGAACAGGCCAACTGGTCTAAGATACATCTTAACGAGATAATCCAAAATACAGAACCAAATATTGAACAACAAGACAGAATAGAAAGAGAGAAACATGAACATAACACATATGATGACAAAAACAAAACATGGACAGGTAACCATACCAGGATAAAAACAGATTCATTAACCAAAAAGGAAGCAAGGTATCTACACGATAATGAGAGCATTTCAATAAGAACAATCAGGTGTAACAGAAAACAATTACCCAATAAGTATAAGGATTATATAATGTGTGTGAATGACGAGACACCAACACCTAACACATACGAGGAAGTGTTGAAACTTCCCATGGAAGAAAGAGAGAAATGGGAATTAGCCATAACAAAAGAAATGAACAGCTTGCGTGAATTAGGTGTATTTACACCAGTCCCTGCCCCTGAGAACAAGACAATTATAGGCACCAGATGGATATTCAAAATCAAAGATTTAGAAGAGGGTAATAAATTATATAAAGCTAGATTAGTCGCACAAGGTTACGCTCAAAAATATCCTGAGGATTACACTGACACATACTCTCCCACTGTAAGAACCGAAAGTGTTAAGACAGCTTTAGTCATAGCGGCTATACTCAATCTTGATGTCTTTCAATATGATGTGCAGACTGCATACTTACATGCAAAGCTCGACAAAGAGATATATGTAAGGGCACCTCATAGCCAATGTACAAATAGAAATGAGACCTGGTTACTTAACAAAAGCTTGTACGGATTAAAACAATCCGGCAAGCGTTGGTATGAATGTCTAGTCAGCGTGCTTAAAAATATGGATTTCAAAGCCACAACTGCAGACAATTGCTTTTTTGTTAGAAAGGAAGGTGAATCATTAGAATTTGTGTTAATCTATGTGGATGATATTTTGTATATAGGCAAACATAAAGAAAAGAAAGACTTATTTGTATCCAAGCTAAGTGAACATTTCTCTTTAAAGTCGCTAGGAAGGGTAAACAAATACCTTGGAGTTCAAATCAATAAAACAAGAAAGGGATTCAAATTATCCCAGAGAGATAAAATTATAGAACTTCTGGAAAAATGCAATTTAAGAGATGCCAAACCTTGCGATACTCCTATGCAGACTGATTTTCTAAGGAATATGGATGAATCTTCACCTGAGTTCGAGAACAATACATTATATAGATCAATTATTGGTTCTCTCTTGTATATATCTAATTGGACCAGGCCTGATATAGCTCTGCCACTTAATTTATTATCTAGACATGTAAGTAAACCACTTATGTATCATTGGGAAGCAGTTAAACGAATACTAAGATATCTAAAACACAGCATAGATTTCTGCCTACTCTTAGAACCCAATAATATTAAAGAACCTATTATCACCAGTTACGCTGATGCAGACTGGGCAGGTGACATCAAATGTAGAAAGAGCACCTCAGGTTATGTATTATTTTTAAATGATTGCCCAATATTCTGGTACACTGGGAAGCAAGATTTAGTAGCGACTTCCACAACAGAGGCAGAATACGTCTGTTTATCTAAAGCCTCAAATAATTTAGTGTGGTTTAATGATTTATTATCTGATATTTGGAAGAATCCAATACTACCATTTGTCATACATGAAGATAATAAGGCGGCTATAGAAATATCAAGATCTGACGCCATTGGTCAAAGGTCCAGACATATAGATATCAAATTTAAACACGTGAGACAATTATCTCAGGATGGATTCATTAAAGCAATCCACTGCGAAACCTCAGAACAAATAGCTGATATATTAACTAAACCTTTACCTTCTAAACAACACAAATACTTGACATCAAAATTACAAGTACTATATAGTTCTGAATCCGAATGCAATCATTGTTATATGTCGAATCGGCATTTAGAGGGGGATTTGTCATAAGTAAATGCCTTATTCTATAACAAGAGATATGTATATATGTACAGGATATAAAGGGTTAATTTATTCCTCCTCCTTTAATGTATTCATGTGTAATCACCCCCTTCCTTGACTCCTCCCCTTTGATATAAATAGAGAGTGCTTTTACCTCATGCTTGCTTCTCACTGTAAATCTGACAAGAATAAGTAGAATGCCTATTATGAATAAACACTTCTTTAACTGAAGAAATTGCTTCTGAATTCATCATTGAGTCTGATCCTCAAAATATTGTAACAGACCTAAAAATAAGTTCTGACCTGGCCTGAGCTGTCCAGGGAAGGCTTCAGACCAGAGAAGAACTATTCATTTCTCTTTTCCCTTATCAAACCATTATCAGTGCAAAGAGAAATAGGAACACTGTATTTAGTGAATTAGAATTCATAGGAATGGAAAATGAAGCCATTTGTTTATATCACCTACTTTGCTGACATGTCTGGCAAGATACAAGCATCCTGTTAGTCATTATAAAGAGATTATGTATGGGAGGGGGATCCTATTCAAAATGAATGAATTGACACTCCCACATTGTCAGTACATTCTCTGAACTGATAATTATTGAAGGCATGCAAAAAATGGTTTTAGGTTCAAGACAGGTGGAAGAACTTCTGCCAGTCTATTATATCTGATAGATGAAGATTTCAGCCTGTTTGCAGTGCAGTAAAAAAGTTTGCTAAGACATTTGGACTGAAAGTCCTGGCAGATAAGAGATTATTGTGAAACTTGTATAATAGCAAACTAAATCTTACTGCTGAGATTGCTTGTTTGCACGCAATGTGTGAGGCAGCTTCCACAATCTGACAAACAAGGCTGTGTGCCTGCTTCGGCCAGATAAGGGGAGTGTTCCTGCCATTTCCATTCTGACCAGCCTGT
The DNA here is from genome assembly GCA_022577455.1 of Arizona elegans. Classification (NCBI taxonomy): domain Eukaryota; kingdom Metazoa; phylum Chordata; class Lepidosauria; order Squamata; family Colubridae; genus Arizona; species Arizona elegans. The sequence goes on along the minus strand of JAKOOJ010000006.1, from coordinate 51,790,562 downwards.
CAATCTTGCCCATTATTTCAGGTCCTGAGCTGGTTTCTTCACTTAATTCTGTATCAAAGTGCAACGTTCCACTTGTCAGTCTTGAAACCACAACTCCATAAGAATGTCAGAAAGGGAGCCAGACAACTGCCTGCTACAATGCTCCCCAGTTGGTTAGCAAATGAGAGCAATTCCAGCCCCAAGAGGTTAAATGTCAAATAAAAAGTAAAGGAAGCTCCTCTAGTCAAATTCAGAAGCCATTTAAATGATAGTGAAAGTTGAACATCACCTATAAATGAATGAGAATGCAGCAGGAAGTGTGTATAGAAAAGTAATTCCTCCTTTTGTTATTCTCAGAATCTGGGTTGATTCTCAGCAAGCAAGAAAGTAAGAGCTTCAGCCATTTTGGAATGTATTTTGAGCATTTCTTCATGAAAGTATTTTTGTACAGAGAATGGACCTAGCCTATTTTCTGAATCGTGCTGCTTTCTATACCTCCGTAACACAGAAATGATAGATATTTCTGTTTCGTTTCTGAAAAGTTTCGTGTGTGGTTCCCCCAAATGTGAAAAGGATCCTAAGTAATAATAAAGACTGTAGGCAATTATATCACATGTTTGTATGTTAATTAGTCTAACAGCAGCTCTGGGAAAAACTGCACAGGTGTCTTATAATTTACACTGCCATTCATTCTGTAGGAAGTTGGCATCCATCTCTCTCCTAGAAGAATGAAATATTCTAGGAAATATTAAAAAGGCAGAATATTATACTTCCCTGGATGAGAAAAGGAGAAGCATGCTCTTGGAAAGCAGCCCCCACCTTTATTAATAGCCCCAGAAAGACTGGTGCCAACCTATCTACAAGACAAAAGACTGGGCTATCTTATCTACTAAAGACCTTCATCTCTAGGGTGATAGGATTAGCCCTCACTCAAGATCCAAACCAGGACAAAGCCATTAAGCCATAAGAGGAATTGCCCAAAGCCCTTTCATTACATCACCCAACAAGATTCAACCAAGCCTGGGACTCAAGACAACCTACAAAGTTACCCCTGCATGGCCCCATGGGAGTCTGACAACCAATCAGATTACATTTCTTACACAGGAACAGGAAGCTCCAAGGCGGGGCCCAAGAGAGGGTATAAATCTCAATCTCTCTCTCTCCCTCCCTCCCTCCCTCCCTCCCTCCCTCTCTCTCTCTCTCTCTCTCTCTCTCTCTCTCTCTCTCTCTCTCTCTCTCTCTCTCTCTCTCCTCTCTCTCCCATGTGCTTGATTGCCCAGGACCTCAAACCATGTGGTCCTGTCCACCATTAAACCATCTTTCCAAACAGCTTCTATGTTTCCAATGTCTTTCTCCCCACTTGGAACTGAACCCAGATGGACAGTTCTTCCAACCATTCATTCATTCATTCATTCATTCATTCATTCATTCATATTTTACCTCAAAGATTAGGGTTAGGGTCATCAATTACAAAATCACAATTTTTTAAAAAACCCAGAATTAAGACAACATACTGTATAGTCCAAATCACAAAAAGAAAAACAAAATAGGAGACAAAAATAATAAGAACAAGAAGCACAGGTAATGCTACTGAAAGGGTCTTTGATAAAGTTGTTTTTAAAGAACTCCTAAATCCTGCCAGGAAGTGGGCCAGTCTCATCTTAGTGAGAGCCCTCTGCATTGTGTCAATACTGCTATGGAGAAGCAGCGCCTGTCAGTTCCCCTGACAGTCATGAAATGTGAGACAGAAAGGAGCAGCAAATTCCCTCTCCTTTGTTTAACAGGCCTGGTGAAATTGAGTTGGAAGAGGTGGTCCCATAGGTACCCAAGTGGCAAACCATAAAGGCCTTTATGAACTAACACCAGCACTTTAAATTGTATTTGGAACTGAATTGGTAACCAGTTCAGTACAACATAGATATAATATGTTCCCAATGTCAGGAACCAATTAATCAATCAGAATAGAACTGGAAGGGACCTTAGAGGTCTTCTAGTCCAACTCCCTGTTCAAACAGGAGACCTAACATTTCAGACAAGTGACTGCCCAGTCTCTTTTTAAAAACCTCCAGTGATGAAGTGCCAACAATTTCTGAAGGCAAACTATTCCACTGGTTAATTGTTCTGATGGTTAGGAAGTTTCTCCTTAATTCCAGGTTGCCTCTCTCCTTGATTAGTTTCCATCCATTGTTTCTTGTCTTGCCTTCTGGTGCTTTGGAAAATAACTTGACCCCTTCTTCTTTGTGGAAGCCCCTCAAATACTGGAATACTGCTATCATGTCACCCCAGTCCTTCTTTTCTCTAGACTAGCCATACCAGGTCCTGCAACCATTCTTCATCAAGTCAAGATACAGGCCACCATATTCTTATTCATGTTTTATATTATGTGATGGAATTGTTTAAACTTTGTGAGGCATTCAGAATTGCCATTCTGAGATGGGAATGTTCTGACCCAATCTTCACAAGCAATGAGAAACCACTTACTCATGAGTAAAACAACCCCCTTTTTAAAACAGGGCAGGAACAGTCTTTATTTACATTGGACAGACAAAACCAAAAATAATTAGTCACAAATGAGAGTCTTTTCCCCTTCTGAAAGAGGGCATGAACAGTCTCTGTTCACATGAGAACTCAAGATAAAAAAGTCCTTCAATGATTAAGTGAAGCAGAAACAGCAGGGGTGGGATTCAGCCAGGTGAACTTAATGTAAATGAAGCGGGCTCTGATAGATGACCACTGGATAACTTTCTATTCACTTTATTCTAAAGGCAGAAAATGCATCTGGTTGGAAAAAATACAAACTCAGCCAAAATCCTTTTGATACTTTTAGGAGGCCTCTAAGTTGTCAGAAGAAAGGAACATTCTAATGACATACAGCTTAAAGGTTGGTTAGGTCAAGGGTATCCACATGAGCTATAAGTCATTTATCAACAGAAGATAATTTGAATCTATGCTCCAGTAATTTACAGAAGAATTATGATTGTTTGGCAAGAATAATATGAAACTTTAGTAATTAGGAAATGTCAATTAAATATAACAAATGTATATGACCATATAAACTGCTGAGTTAACAGAATCCTTTGTTTGAAAATGTATAAAACTGTGGTCTCGGAATCATAAGTTGTTCAAAGCATCATGTAAAAACTGGCTCTGAACCTTGCGCAATAAACCTGTCTCTGACTAACCTAGGAATGTTGCATTAGTCTCATCATTCCACAACATTTATGGCACCTTGGCAGATGGGACTAAGGAACAAAAAACTTTTGTTCTGCCAGACAGCCTGCCCCAGCGGGAACCAACACCTTCCCAAGGAAAATCCACTGGCCGGCCATTAGGACTCCTTTGAAGTGCACGGAATCTTTCGATGAGGAGGCTGCCGTAAACCCGCTGGTGAAACAGGCTAGTCAAGAATCCTTAAAGGTTAGCCAGACACAGAGACTCAACATAAAAAAGAAAGAAAGAAAGAAAGAAGAAAAAAAAAAGAAAATGAAGGAAAACAGGTAAGTATAAGTCAGGGAGTTCAAGTCTCTGTTAAGAAGTACCCACCAATTTAGTGGTGGAAGAGGGGACCTGATCACCCCCCTAGGAGACAAGGCGTCGTCCTAAAGTCCTGGAATTAAGTATTTAAGTATTGGAATTAAGGAACTAAGTATTGTGTGTGATCTTATGTGTGGTAAGAGAAAAGAACTCATTGCAGTGTTATAAATTGACATTCTTAAAAAGCCAGAGAACTCTGAAAGAACTAAGAATAAACAAGAAATTGTTTACTGTTCTTCCCACCTGGGGTTTAGCAGGCAGAAAAAAGGTAAAGCCTGTCTAAATGGGAAGACTCAGATAATTTGACTTGATCAATTTGGTGTGATTTCTGTTAAAAAAATTCCTGGATGTGCATCTATCATGATAGTGTGTAAAATTGAATGGGATTGAATTGATTGTGATATGTTTGGCTGGCCAGCAAAGTAAGTAAACTTGTGCTTGAAGCTGTGGGAAATGTTTGAAATAATTGTAATGATTGGTTTACATGAAGTGGGATTTTTGTATGTGAAATTGGTTTATAGAAGAAGTCTGATTGCAGTACAAATGTGAATGTGTGTGTGAGGTGTCCTGAAGCTCATAAGGAATGATAAAGTGAAGTGATCTTGAGCCCTGTGAATGCCTGTGTGTTGATAATGTGGGAAATTAGAGAGAAATGCAGAGGGTTGTGTTGTTGAAAGGATGCTGAGAGGCAAAAGGAGATGAGAATTCTATGTAGTTTAAACATTTTTCCCTCTCCCCCTCTCCTTCCTTTGGAGGAGAGAAGCAGGAAAAGGGTGGGCTGCGGGCAGCATCTCCCTCTCTGCTGAATGAGCATGAGAAAGGAGGGGGAAGTGGGTGATCACCTTATTTTCAGTCTCTTTAATTTGCATATGAAAGCTTTTTCTGCTCTGAATACAATTTTGATTTTATTTTTTCTGGAAATTTTTGAGGTTTAAAACGCTTAATTAAACCTATATAAAAAATGATTTTGAAAGATTTTTTTGAATCTGACTTGCATTTTACTAAAGGCAGAGAATTGAAGCTAAAGTTTGATCCAAATATATTTCAGAGCATTGATCCAAAGTACCTCATTTAGATTGTTTGTTTTATTTTTAATGTCCTTATGTCTGTGTGCATTTTGAATGCTTAGGTGCTCCATCATATGGCATTGTTTGTTTGTTAGCAGCATAAGTGGTCGCCCTTTTAGAATTTGTTACAGAGATGGGTTACAATAGTAGAAGGGTGAGAGAAAGTTGCCTTTAAGTTGGTCTACACAGACTTATGCTGACAGCGGTAGGAGAATTGAATGTTTTATAAGAAGAAGGAGTTAGAGAAAGTAGAATTGATGGAAGGGAGAAGGTATGTGATGTGTTTTTGGAAGGTTATGGATGTTGTATAACCTTTGGACGGGGAAGGAAGAAAGGAATGTGGAAGTGGAACCCTGTGATAATGGGAAGAAGTAGTGATACGGGCAGAGAAGACAGCGTTAAAGATTACCCGATCCAAAAAAGAGAAGTGGTGTTTTTAGTTGACAGAGATCAGATTAAGTGAACAAAGCATTTGAATACACTTAATTAGTGAAGAGAGTGTTGGAAGATATGAGAAGCTCAATATTAAAAGAGCAGGGAAATTCCCCTAAAGAAAATAAGCAGAAACTCAGGCAGAGTTTCAGCCCCCACCTTTACCAATGGGCCATTAAGAAGCTGAGACGGCCACCTTATTTTCCACAACAAAGGAAGAAAGAATAATTAAAAAAAAGGTTACTCTTACAGTTAAGACGGGCTGGCCTCGGAACGTTGTGCTTGTGTTTGTTTCTTGCCTGCCTTCCTAGAAACAATAAACTAATTCTCCTCTCAAGCAGCTGAATTCCAATCATTTTGAAGTAATCTCCCAGCCGGGAGTTTTGAATTCAGGAAGGGAAAGCTCTGCCTTTCAACAATCTTTAAAGGGAAAGGCTTCTTTTTCCTTCCAACAGAAGTAATGAAAAAAATCACTCCTGATAGAATAGAAGGAGTGGCATCTCAGCGTCTATCTATAAACAAGCAAGAATTAAAATAATTCTATGCAAAATTTATTGAATCTGGACCCTGGAGTTTGAAATGGGAGGGACATGAAAGAGGAAGCCTTGAAAATTTGAAACAAGCTTTAACCAAGGCTCCTGTATTAAGTTTACCAAATTTGGAAAAGCCATTCTATCTCTTTGTAAACACAGAAAATTAAATTGCACAAGGGGCGTTGGCTCAGAAAGTAGGAAATTGACCTTTGGGGGAGCCCTTATTGTAAGCACCCCACATCAAGTCAGAACCATCCTTCAGCGAAAAAGCAGGGCAGTGGTTAACTGATTCCAGAATTCTAAACAAAAATGAAACAATTTTAATGCAGCAGACAGACTTGATTTTAACTACAGATCACAATTTGAATCAAGCACAACTCTTAGCCAACACCAGATCAATGGATCAGTTTGGATTAGAACATTATGGTACTGAAGTAATTGATTTATATACAAAAATAAGACCTGATTTGGAGGAACACCCCCTGGAGACAGAAGAAGCAATTTGTGACACACTAAAGAAATCCTGGAAACAAGGGGTTTGCCTCGAAATTGGTCTGCTCAAACCTTTGAATTGTATTCATTAAATTAAGCTCTATGGATAGGGAGCCTGGATAGCTCAGTAGACAAATTCATTGTAATTTAACTCCAGCTGTCTGTAATTAGTAAATTCGAATCTCACCAGGCTCAAGGTTGACTCAGCCTTCCATCCTTTCTAAGGTAGGTAAATTGAGGACCCAGTTTGTGGGGGCAATAAGCTGACTTTGTAAAATATACAACAGTATGAAGGCTATTGCTTAACGCATTGTAACCCTGAGTCTCCGGAGATCATTTAGCAAAATATGGGTGGAGTCATTGGGGAATTCAAGCTATTGTAGATGAACTTTTAAAAAGCTATGGTTGTATTGGGATATATCCTTTAGTAACATCAATTATAAACAAATGTTTGATTTGTAAAAAAGTGAATGAACAAGCTGTCAGAAAACAACAGATGGGTGGGAGACCACCAGCTTTAAGACCATTTCAATGTATTCAGGTGGATTTTACAGAATTACCAAAAGTGGGAAGAGTAAAATATTTATTAGTCATAGTGGACCACCTCACAGGGTGGGTTGAAACTTTTCTCTGCAGTAATGCTACAGTAACAGTGGTATCAAGAGTTTTACCCAACCTAGAAAGATTATCATCATATGAACTGTTGTTTGGAGTAGTTTTCACTATAGGAAGCATATGCATTAATTCTCTGGAAACCAGAGACAAAGTATTGAAACAATATGTGTATAAACTGTCCAGATATTTTAAAGTTTTTAGGAAACAAGGACTATTAGCCCAAACACCACCTTTGAAGTTTCCAGTCCACAAATTCCACCACGATGATTGGATGTTGATCCGGAGCTGGAAGGAAGTTAAACCCCAAGTGAAAGGGTCCGTGCCAGCCCCAAAGGAGTGGAAGGTGGAATCTCACCAAGGAGATCCATTGAAGTTGATGATCCAAAGAACTCAAGGGACTGATGGGCAGCAACCAGTGGGAATAGCGTTCTTCATCGTCTGGACTATTTTTGTATTTTTTTCTTTCTTAGGATTGAAAGGTTGAGGTTGCCTATGCTGTTTCCCAACTGAAGAGGACTACAACTGATCAGATTCCTTTGCGCACTCTCCCAGATGTATTGGTTTTGTAATTGTGCTTTTAAGACCTTAGAAGGAAGATCCTGGATCCACTGGATGAGACTGAAGCCTGCAGACCAGAGTGATCCGATCACATACCAGGTAACAAAAACTGACAGGCCATTGGTGCAGAAGTTCAAGAAGAATACACCCTGCTGAGTCCTACCGGCAACGGATTCTCAACGCACGGTGGTGATCGTCAGCCTTGCTGAACCACCCCGGAAGCTGGTTCCCAGCGCACGGCCGAAGCTTGGAACAGAGGAAAACAACATTCCATGACTATAGTTTGTAATGTAAAATCCATTAACTGTAATAGAATCCAGTGTGAACTACTTAAAGACACTCATGCTAGAGGAAGATTGGGTGTGGGGACTCTGGGCAACAGCTACTTTAGCCCTTCTGTTGGTATTGTTTTAATACGATTGATATTGCCCTACCCCAAGTTACGCATATCCCTAACCCTCTTCTTGATGTAGTGAATTTGTAAACTATGGGTCTTGCGCTCTTAAGGCCTTGCGGGTGTTCAAGAAATTCCCCTTGTCCCTGTAGAAGGAATTAAAGATGTCAAGAATCCCAGGGGAACTAACAGCATCAGGACACTGAATGGGGTCACTTTGGGTCAAGTCCACTCCCGCCAACAACGTGGTATCAGAAGGTGGAGAGAAGCCTTAGACCTAAACCAACTCCTAGATGTGGGATCAAGAGTTTAACAATCCCGGTAGAGGGGGGAATATAAAAGGAGAACGGACCCCCTACAACAATTGAAAAGAGGAGATTGCATATCAGGGATACTGGAATTGGGTCAAAACCTTGTTAAATCATAGGGTCACCTTCCCTGTGTGTAAAGAGACATTAGAAACCTGGTAGGCCTATAGGATCCCTGACAAAAGAATAATGTCCATCAGAAGTGTACCTTGGTCCTAGAATGAACCTTAGGGATGTAAAACTAACCAAAGATCTTTTTCCTTCTGCACACCACTCACTTTCTCATCACCACCAACTGCCATCATCACAAGATGGGGAGGGTGGAAGAGGTCCTGGAAGGTATCCAAGGAAAGGTGCACTAGTCTGTTCTAGCCCCCTCGCTTCACTATCTGGCTCTCCATTAGGTCCAACACTGGTTTATGTGTCTTCTTTCCCCCTGGAATACTACCTCCCGATATCTTTTTGAAGGACCAATCCTCAGAGATAAACAAAAGGACCCTTCACTAGAAGTCCCATTGCAACCACTGGCAGGAATGTTTGTGGCAGGGATTTTGGGGGTCTGGACTAATGAAAACTACCGTAGGATCCATGCTTTCTCTGTGAACATAGAAGGTATGTGTGTATTTCTGGGGAAAGACTGTTGGTTCTATATGAATAAATCAGGGATGGTCAGAGAAATTGCCAAGGAATTGCAGGATAGGGCATCCAAGATAAGTCAGAGGTTACAAACTACTGACATGTGGTTTTCTTGGTTGCCTGGATCTGGGTGGATTAATATGGCTGTGGCAGGCCTAGCTTTTATTCCTTTTGCAATCCCTATGCTGAAACAGCTATCAATAAGAGCAGTAAAGGAGATACAAATTGAAAAGGAACTAGCTTTGACAGAACATTTTCTTAACCAACTTGGTCCCTATCCTGTGGAAGAACATAAAGATTCTGAAGCAGACCCATATGAGGAAATGGAACCTGTAGAAAGAGGGAGAGAATCTCCCCAAGAATCAAGAGAGTAAAAACAATCAAAAACTACCTATCCTTTACCTTTATTAATTATATTTTGTTAGACCCTATATATGGTAGATTTGTTTATTGGAACCTTGTATACTCAGAAATTAAACGTATAAGAGAATAGTGAAAGTTTCTGCATTGAAAAACTTTCAGAGGGGGGAATAATGTAAATGAAACGGGCTCTGATAGATGACCACTGGATAACTTTCTATTCACTCTATTCTAAAGGCAGAAAATGCATCTGGTTGGAAAAAATACAAACTCAGCCAAAATCCTTTTGATACTTTTAGGAGGCCTCTAAGTTGTCAGAAGAAAGGAACATTCTAATGACATACAGCTTAAAGGTTGGTTAGGTCAAGGGTATCCACATGAGCTATAAGTCATTTATCAACAGAAGATAATTTGAATCTATGCTCCAGTAATTTACAGAAGAATTATGATTGTTTAGCAAGAATAATATGAAACTTTAGTAATTAGGAAATGTCAATTAAATATAACAAATGTATATGACCATATAAACTGCTGAGTTAACAGAATCCTTTGTTTGAAAATGTATAAAACTGTGGTCTCAGAATCATAAGTTGTTCAAAGCATCATGTAAAAACTGGCTCTGAACCTTGCGCAATAAACCTGTCTCTGACTAACCTAGGAATGTTGCGTTAGTCTCATCATTCCACAACAAACTGGATGCTAATTTTACATCTAGTTTGCCGAACCGGTAGTTGCAAGGACTGGCTGGCCCCACCCACCCCACACCTCCCAGGAGTCTCCATGCGACCCATTTTGGATGTGAGGTAAGTGCAGGGCCCGTGCAGAGGCTCTGGAGGGCGAAAAATGGGCCCCCCGGAAGTTCTGGAAGTCTGGAAATGGGCCCATTTCTGGCCTCCGGAGGGCCTCCGGAGCCAGGGGGAGGCCATTTTTGCCCTCTGGAAGGCTCAAGGAAAGCCTCTGGAGCCTGGGGAGGGTGAAAAACAGGCCTACTGGAAGTCCCGGAAGTCCAGAAACAGTCCAATTTCTGGCCTCTGGATGGCCCCCGGAGCCTGGGGGAGGCTCAAGGAAAGCCGTGGTGCAGGAGGCTGAATAGGCCACCCCCGTGGCCAGGCCCACCCAGCAACCAGGCAGAGAACCAGTTGCTAAAATTTTTCAATCCCACCTCTGAGAAACAGTCCCTGTTCATCCCGGCTGAGGCAAATTCAGTACCTGTTATTTCCCAGCAGGGAGACTCAGTTGGTACCTCAAATACAGAGCAATTAGCCCCGACTAACCTGGTTCTGGCAAAGGAATCCAACTTGATTGAGGTACACTAGAAAATGAATAGTTGTCTGCAACAACAGGCCACCCCCAAACCCCTACTATTTATTTCCCAGTCAGGGAGGGGCTGGATAGTATCTATGATTTATTTTCCCTGAGAGGCAGCTTATTGCCTTCCATTGCTTTTCTCTCTTCTCCTCTCTATGCATACACGCATCTGGGATGGGCCCTATATGTTCCTCCCCCTCACTCAGCTCAAGCCCTGAAGACAGCTGCCTCTCCCCCTGGGGTTGGACAGAAGTGTACATTTTTATAAAATGTGATATTGTTTGTGGATGCAGACAACAAAATAGTATTTAGATTAGGAAACCTAGCTTGCTGAATATTATTGCACAAGCAAGAATAGGAGAAGGTGAACTTTAGCTATGCTCCTAATTTAGAGTCAGATCAAGCCAGGCTAGTATTAGTTAATTTTTTCCAGCTTTAAATCTTCAGAATTAATAATACACTATTTGAACTTTATTTTGATATAAATATATTTTTGATAGTCTTGAGGAGGAAGCAACTATTTGAGTATATTAAGCTTCTAGCAGGCCTACCAAATTTGACTTGCCAGTATTTTTTAGCTGAGTTGTTCCAACTGGTCCTAAGCATAAAAATTTGTAAAGTGACTCTAAATACTATTAAATATGAAAATAAGGTAAATATGCACTATGGCAAGTTCATCACTGCTGGGAAATTATTTTCCTTGATTCTGTAATTATTGCTCCTTTTTTCTCTTGAAGCTGTTCTTTGCTCTGTCACAGAATTTAAATACAGATCTCTCCGGCGGTGACGTAGAGTCGTGGCAGCACAGGAGAGAAGCGCTCTCTCTCTGTTGCCAATTTTCTGAGCTTTGGTGCCTTCTTTTGGTGGAGACCGGTCCCGAAGAGACTGGGAACAGAGAGGGAAAGCTTCGGGGGAGGTGAGGAGAGGTTCGATCTCCCGCAGTACCGAGAAGATCCCTCAATCCAGGCTTGGGAAGAAGTCGGCTGGCGCGGTGAGCACAGCCGGCCCGGAGACCCGACGAGCCGATTGAGACCATCGGGAGCAAAGGAGGGAGTACAGTGCAAGATCGCTGAGGTCGAGCAGAAAGCGGAATTAATTTGGATTATCTACTTTGGTGCAAAACCAAGGAGAAAGTTTTTTTTTCTGGAGGGGCAGCATGAGGAAGGAAGATCTCAGAGCACAAATGGGCGGCAACTGAAAAGGCGAGCAAAAAGGAAGGGGTGGAATACAGAGCAGTGAAGAAAGACTAAAAATCTTTAAAACAGGCAAGACGAAGGTGAGAAGAAATAGACTTAAACAGTGGAGATTAAAGGAAGAATGGACATTTTTTTTGTACCCCCATTTCTAGCTGCTCAAACGGAAGGAGTGAGAAGGTTTTGGCAAAGTAAGGATTGCATACAGTGACTGTGCAGATTAGAGATCGCCATATTGTAACCGGAAAGGACTCCAACAGTAGTAAAAGAACTTGTTTTGTTTTTTTTCTCTTCATTGAAAATATAGTGAAAAAGGCCAATAAGAACATTGAAAAAGCACTGTTCCAACTTATCTTTTTTTACTTAGGCATAGATGAATTAATATTGTTATTTATTGGAATCAATTAAGAAACATAGTGCGTATTTAACCAATTTAGAAAAATATTTATAATACACATAGGGATTTAAAAGTATTATTATTAGAACACTATATTACTATTAACTAACTAATTATTATATATTAATTATTATATATTATTAGAATATTTTCTTTTTGTGGATTTTACTGAATAATTAATTATCAGATATTAAGATATTAAGAATTGATCAATTGTATAGTCCTTAATTATATAAGATATATATATATATATATATATATATATATATATATATATATATATATATATATATATATATATATATATTAGTTATATTTATATTTATATTTATATTCTTACCACATTTTTAATGGAATATTATATTGAGAGAACTAATTATTTAAAAGAATTTATTTAAAGAAAGATTATTGAACTGATCTTTTACAAGGGGGAAAAAAAGAAAGGAAAAGAAAGAAAGGAATTATAGAGAATTTGGATGGTGATTTGGGAGAAAGTTGATAAAATATTGGGAGAACAATATAGGATCCTGAAAGAAATGACCAGCACTACCACAACCACATTGAAGACAGCCAAGAAACCAACACCATTCTTAACAGGAACAGCGGCCTCCCCAGTGACACAAAAAAAGGGAATGTTCGCATCAGATAAGCAACCCAGCACACTTAATATGCCAACAATGCAGGCCACACTCATAACAATTTAGGAAACTATGGTCAAAATGAAAGAATGCATGACTAGAAATCATGAGCAATCTAGAAAAGACATGGATGAGGTAAAGAGAGAAGTCAAGAACGATATTCAAAAGATTGATGGAAAAATGGACTTAATACAAGAAATCATTCAAAAAAATGACCAAAGGATAAAAGAAATAGAACAAAAAACCGAATTGACGGAAGAAAAATTAGAAGCATTGGATACAAAAATGACAGGATTAAATAAGGAACTTGAGAATACCGTGGCCCAATTAGAAATGGAGAAAGCGGCATTTTATCTGCGTTTTCAGAATGTAGCAGAAGACCGGGAGGAAGATCTGACAATGGTAATGGCTGAGATGATAGTAGAGGCACTCCAAAGAGAATAATAATAATAATAATAATTTTTTTAAATAATAATAAATTAATAATAAATTAATAAAATAATAAGAAAAAGACGAAATAATTAATGAATTAGATGAGGTCTACCGAGTCCACACTAACTATGCCCGACAAAACAAACTCCCTCGGGAGGTACATATAAGATTTGTAAGAAGGAAGGTGAGGGACATCGTATACAAGATAACAAAGGACGAACCAATGTATTACAGAAACAAAGAAATAATCACCCTAAAGCAAATACCTAAAAGAATAAGAGATTTGCGAAAAGACTATTGGTTTCTATACCCTTCAGATGGACAACTCCGGAAGGAATGTTAGTAACATGGCAGGGAAAGAAAATCAAGGTGGACCCGCACAGCAAAGCAAGGGAATTATACGATCAAATGATGGGCGTTGAAGCAACAAATGGCAATAAAGAAGAAGAAGGACAGAACATCAAAGGAAAACAGAAGAGAGATCGGGAAAGAACCCCGCAACAAGGAGGGAAAGTAGACGAAGGAGAGACCCAGGAAGAAGAAGGAGTGCAAACAAGAGGCAAAAAAAAAGGAACAGGAAGAAATAAAGAAGAAACAACAGGAAAGTCAAGAAATGGAACGGACTTTAAAAATTTTATCTGTAAATGTTAATGGACTCAACTCACCATCCAAACAACACCAAATTTACAAAAAAAATTTGAAACAAAAATCAGATATTGTGTGCCTCCAGGAGGAACATATAAGAAAACAGGACATAAAATATATACAATACAAAAAATTAGGTAAAGAATACGCATCATTGGCAGAAGAAAAAAAAGAGGAGTAGTGGTATATATCAAGGAAGGAATAGACAGTAATATAAGGTATGTGGATACAGAAGGTAGGATAGTCATGATAGAGCTAAAACTTGAGTTTAAAAAGATATTATTGGTAGTAATATATGCTCCAAATAGTCAACAATTAGAATTTTATAAAAAAGTGCATGAGAAAATTATAGATCAAAAAATGGAAAATGTGTGTGTGATTGGAGATTTCAATGCTATTTTAGATGTAAGAAAAGATTATGAATGTGGTCAGCAAAATAAAAATAAAAAAAAACGTATTACCTAGAACCTTTATAGATATGGTGGAAGAGTTAAATATGGTAGATAGCTGGAGATGTCTTAACCCCGAAACAAAAATTTTTACATATTATTCGAATCTGCATAAGTCCTGGTCTAGGTTGGATATGGTCTGGGTAACCAAGATGTTAATGATGGAGATAGAAGAGGTAGATATTTTACCAAATAATTGGGCTGAAACAACCCAATAATGATGAAGTGGAAAGGACAGCAGAGAAAGAAGAATAGATGGACTATGAATACACAGATATTACAAGAAAAAAAATATAAGAAATACATGGAAAAGGAGCTAGAATGGTTCTATAAGGAAAATACAAAGCAACACACTTCCCTACAAAACTTATGGGATACAACCAAGGCATACGTAAGGGGCCTCACAATATCATATAATGTAAAATGGAGAAAAGAGAGAGAGAAAGAATATAACAAATTATTAGAAGAAATTCAAAATTGGGAATGTAAATTGCAAAGAAACCTAGGGGATGAAAAAATAAGGTTAAATTGGTTAACAGCAAAACATAAACATATTAGAGCAAGGGAAATATGCAACAACATTGAAATATATAAGGCAAAATTATTTTGAAAACGCAAACAAACCAGGGAGATGGCTGGCGTATAGGCTGAGGAAGGAAAGAGAAAAAAGAATAATTCAGAAGTTACGAGACGAGGAGGGTAGGATCCAACGGGCCCTAGAGGAAAAAAAGGACATAATAGTTCAATATTATCAAAAATTGTATGAAAAGGATATAGTAACAGAGGAGGAAATTGAATATTATTTAAAAGGGGAGGGATTGCAAATACTAACAGAGGAAGAAAAAGAATTACTAGATAAGGAGATTACGATAGGGGAGCTAAAAGAGGCGCTGAAGAGGCAAAACAATAATAAAACTCCGGGGACAGACGGTTTACCACTAGAGTTTTATAAAACATTTGGAGAATCATTAAACGGAATACTATTAGAAATATACAATGAAGCTCTAATGGAGGCAAAGCTACCTAACACATGAAAAGAAGCATATATTTCCTTAATACCCAAAGAGAGGGCAGATACCACATTAATAAAAAATTATAGGCCGATTTCTTTGTTGAATACCGATTATAATGTTTTCATGAGTATAATTGCCAATAGGATGAAAATATTACAAAACAAAATACACCAGGATCAAAATGGTTTTTTGCCCACAAGGCAGATAAAAAATAATTTAAGAATGGCAATGGATGTTTTAGAATATTATGAGGTGCATCCAAAGAGACAGGTAGCGCTGATCTTTCTGGATGCACAAAAAGCGTTTGACCAAGTAAACTGGCAATTTATGAAGCAACAAATCAAAAGTATGAATTTTGGAGAAAGATTTACTAAAATGATAACATCAATATATCAGAACCAAAAAGCATGTGTCTTGGTGAATGGGGACCCAACAAATTTTTTTGGAATAAATAAAGGAGTAAGGCAGGGATGTCCGCTGTCCCCCCTACTTTTTATCTTAACTTTGGAAAAATTGTTAATCAGAATTAGAGCAAATAAAGAAATTCAAGGATTAAAGATTAAGAGAGAGGATTATAAGGTCCAAGCATTCGCAGACAACCTTTTTTTCTTTATAGAAGACCCAATAGAAACAACCCCAAAATTAATAGAAGAGATTGAAAAATTTGGAAAGGTAGCAGGTTTAAAAATCAGTAAAGAAAAGACAAAAATGATAACAAAAAATATGACAACAAAACAAGTAGAGAAATTAGTAAAAGAATCTGGACTGCAGGTAGTTAAAAAAGTAAAATACTTAGGGATAAATTTGACGGCTAGAACGGCAACAATAAAAGAAGATAATTATGACCCCTTAGTCCAGAAAATAAAGGAAGATTTAGAAAAATGGGGGAAATTAAAATTGTCTTTACTGGGGAAAATAGCAGCAATAAAATCAAACATACTTCCAAGACTCCTTTATTTATTCCAAACAATTCCAATAAAATTAGATAAGAAATTTTTTGATAATTTGGACAAAATAACTAAAAAGTTTGTATGGGAAGGGAAGAAACCAAGAATAAAATTGAATATATTACAAGACGACAAAATTAGAGGCGGATTTGGACTCCTGGCATGGGAAAAATATTACAAGGCTGCCAGCTTATTATGGATTAAAGATTGGATAACCTTGGATAATCAAAGATTGCTAAACCTAGAAGGGCATGATTTAATGAAGGGATGGCACGCCTTTATATGGAGCTCAGGAAATAAAATATATAAACATTTTAATAACCACACTATTAGGAAATCTTTAATTAACACATGGCTACAAATCAAACACAAACACTATATGAAAATTCCCAGCTGGCTATCAACCATAGAAGCAATAACTCACCCCAACATATTAACAAAACAAAAGATTTTAAGATATAGAGAAATAGTAGATGTTCAGGGGAAATTGAAAACTAGAGAAGAGCTCAAAGAACAAGGAATAGTAATAGACTGGTGGTCCTACTTGCAAATAAAGGTAAGATACAGAAAGGACCAAGAGGAGGGAGGAATAGATTTAAAACAAAATTGATTCGATAAATTACTAGAATCTAAAGAAGGGAAATTAATTTCAAAAATTTATAAATATTTACTTGAATACGATTTGGCAGAAGAATTGGTCAAAGGGCAGATGATAGCCTGGGCGAGGAACATAGGGCACAGCATACAACTGGAAGATTGGGAAAGAGCATGGGAAGACAATTATAGCATGACAAAATCGGTAGCCTACAAAGAAAATCACTATAAAATGTGGTACCGATGGTATCTGCCACCCGCAAGGTTAGCAAAAATGTATCCAAATGTGAATCTGGCTTGTTGGAAATGTAAAAAAATGCAGGGAACTTTTTACCATGCTTGGTGGCTTTGCCCAGAAATTAAGAAATATTGGAACAAAATAAAAACATGGATATTAGAAATAACAAATTACGAAATTGAATTAACACCCGAAGTTTTTTTACTAGGCATGATTAATAAGAATATTAGAAAGGACATAAAATACTTAATACTCCACATTATAATGGCGGCTTGATTAGCGTTGGCACAACTTTGGAAAATAGATCATTTGCCAACTGATCAGGAAGTAATACAAAAAATCTATATATGCACAGAGATGGATAAATTAACCCTAGAATTACAGGATAAGGAAGACTCAAAATACTTTAAAATATGGAATAGCTGGTACCAGTGGATAAGTCAGAGGAGGGGGAATGGTTAGAGATGAAATTCAGGAGAAATCAATGTAAATAAACAATTGCACTGTCAGAGAGATATAGAAGGAAATAAGTTACTGTGCACATGTATTTATGTATATATAATATTAGAAAGTAGTCAATAGATGAAGTTGAGCACTACTATATACACTATGTACTGTATATGTATATGTAATTTGTGTGTTTGATTAAGAGAAACTTGTTAGTTTTTCTTATATTTGTTTTAAATGTCTTTTTTTTAAATATGAATAAAGTATAAATAAATAAATAAATAAATAAATAAATAAATAAATAAATAAATAAATAAATACAGAACTCTCTGAATTATATGGGAGACTTAATAGAAAATGTTATTCTCCACAGACTGTTGTTTTGCCCAGAAGGGCATCAATAAAGTATGATGCATTCATGGCAACTAACAAATATGTAAAAACATCACATCTAGGTAATCACTGGGAGCAGATGCCTTTTTCTTCACCAATGCACACAATTTATACCAGCAACAGCAACCTTTTAGGGGAGGAAGAAAAGGCTAGAGCTGAAGAATACTTTGCCTGCAAGTAGCCTTTTTTTCTAAAGTATTTGATATTAACCAATAACAATTTTAAAATACTGAGTCTGGATATTAAATAATATGAATGGTTTTAAAATACAAAAGATTTGTATTCATTTGAAATTATGTTTTTTTTCAGAAGAAGCAACAAATGGAAGATTATAGCTTCCTATATTTATATAAATATGAAATTCAATGGAAGTAATAGCAATAGCAATATCACTTAGACTTATATACCATTTCACAGTGCTTTACAGACCTCTCTAAGTGGTTTACAGAGTCAGCATATTGCTCCCAAAAATCTGGGTCCTCATTTTACTGACCTTAGAAGGATGGAAGATTGAGTTGAGTCAATCTTGAGCCTGTCAGGATTGAAGGAATCGAACTCCAGACGATGAGAGCAGAGTTAGCTTGCAATACTGCATTCTAACCACTGTGCTACCACAGCTTTAGTACAAAGGAATATATACCTAGGCTATATTTAATCTTTAATAAATGTTATTAAACCTCACTTTTTAAAAATTATCAATAAACTGATATCTATCTCTATTTTGGATGATTGGACAAGAAAATTTTCTAACACAGAAGCAACTTAGTTCTTTCTTTACAGATATGACATGATGATAACCAAAGAAAAAGAGTTGGACAGCCAGGGAATACTAACCAGGAACTTGGCTAAGAGCAAGAACAGTTTCACCGCTGACCTATTATGAATGAAAAACTTTTAAGTGCCAGCCAGTAAAGTCTCTGACAGCACTAGCCACACTCACCATGGCATTCCTGGTCAGGAGGAAGCTAATCAGAGGAACTTTTTGAATTATTAAGAAGTGGGTCACATAAAGGATCACTTACACAAACACACACTGTAAGCTATAATATTATTTGCTAGTATTTGCTAGTTTAACATATATGCTAATCAATTCCTGAAACAGAATACATGGTTCATGAAGGACAGTATATAGGTTTGTCAATTGTGCTAAGCAAACAAAAACAAACAAACCCCAAACCCCATATTATCATAGGCAAGCTACTATCTGTTCTAATCAGTTAAATATCTGATAGACTTTCTATTTGAGGACTATCTATATTGAATGGATTGCTGTCCAGAGTTGTGTACTAAGATGGATGGCCATACAAACCTTTTAAATAAATAAATAAACCTTTTCGCATCATCTTGGCATAACAGATTCCTATGTATAGCATGACTTAGTGTGATGTATGAATAAGTCTGTTTGTTATAATTATAATGACAAACTTGTAACTATCTTCATGTGCAGACAAAGCTATTTTATACCCCACTCCTTTTCTACCAGATGTTGATTAATATTTTTGCTTTCCCTGTTTATTTTTTATCTAATTTGTACCACCTGGCATGTTAAATCTAGATAGAATAGAATAGAATAGAATAGAATAGAATAGAATAGAATAGAATAGAATAGAATAGAATAGAATAGAATAGAATAGAATAGAATTCTTTATTGGCCAAATGTGATTGGACACACAAGGAATTTGTTTTTGGTGCATTGTGTGATAGTTTTCTTTCTTCAACAGGAAAAATCGTATGCGTACAAATATTATTCATCTATATTTGATATCTTACAAATCTGCCAACACAGGGGAATGTAACCCAGTGAACCCATTTAAGGAACCACAATTGATGGGATTATTTATATAATTCTATTTACTTCCTATTAGAACTGGAGTAATTAAATATTAGGCAACTACCTGTGATAATTGTGGGTTCCTAGCATTTGCTGTTATCCAATTCAGTTGGTACTTGCCCACACACATTTTCTCCTTCTCTTTGTACTTTGATTTCTAACACTGCCCACTAACCATTATCCTATCATCAAAAGCAGGACACTGTAACATCCTCATAAGACATATTGAACTTAATTTTAGAATGGATTTAACATGAGTATGGACTATAATAGAAATCTATTTGCTTCAATACCTGAAATAGTTCTGACAAGCAAGTTCATGTATTCAAACTGCCATATTGCTAATATAGGAGGAATGAATCTGTACATAGAGATAAAGTTATTGTATGATGGAGTCTCACATCCTGATCAACCCACATTTACCTTATGAAAGTGCTTAACATATTTTTGGTATTGTGCTAGTGATTATTAAAGTGTTATACAATGATTGTGAATTTCAAAAAATGATGTCATCAGTATCAAACTCAACTTTAATATTCAGGATATTTAGTCCCTGAATTGGCCTTCAAGAGAAACAGCAGAGGGTTCTGACCAGGTCTGATCACAAGATACCACCTTATTCATCTAAATGGTTGAAAGTTGGGAGCTCATAAAGTAAGAATTGTTATATGAGTGATCATAAACTGATCATTAACAGGATAAAATCCAGCGAAGCTCCTCCTAAATCCAATCATCATCATCATATGTTCTTTAAAAAAGAACGGTCTCTGGTGAAAGAGACATGCCCCAAAGTCTTAGGAGAGCTTCAGAAACAAAAATGTTCAGCTTGGATATAATTTACTAAGAAAAGGAGGCCCATGGAAGCCTATTTTTGTGTGAAGAGAGTCAACAAATGCATCATTGTTTTTCTAAAGAAATAATTGTCTTGACTGGAAAATAACTTTTCATTTCTAGAGGAGGCCACAAGACTATATAATGCATATTTTAAAAATATTATTTAGATTGATGTTCAATATAAAAGCACTACAATGTGGTTCATAATATATAGAGCAACATTAGACAAACATTAACTAAAAGGGAAGGAGGCTGCTGGCGATGTGACAACGCGGCATGGTGATGCTCCTCTTGGAGGGACTCAATGGGAGAGAAGGAGAGATGGAGACAGCATTAAGAGGCCCAGGAGAAGCCGTGCATTGGGGTCCCTGCGCTTGATCATCGAGGCGGCCTTGGAAAGGCAAACTCATCTCCCCCCCCCCTCAGGATTTGCCTGGTGGGCGTTGAGCCAGCATTGGATCCTGGAGCTTTCTGCAGCTGGCTGCCTTTGTCCAACCTTTTGCAGCCGGCTGGACCTGTTTCATCTTCTGTGGAAGTGCTGGAGGCCTGTTCTACTGGTCGAATGAGCAGGGTATGGGGGATGTGGGTGGTGGGGGCTGTGCCTGGCTTTGTGATCAATGCCACCCTGCTGCCCCTGGACCCCCATGCTACTGCCGCTTGGACTTGAAATGTCATAGAAGGCCCTGGACTTCTTGCTTTTACAGTCCTGACATGGTTGGTTCTTGGAGTGTTGATGCCCGCTGCTGTGAGAGGGCAGCTGTGGACTTCTTCTATCTGGTCCGGGTCATACTGAGGTGAGAGGGCAGTATTGACTGGCAGCTTCCACCTCAAGAGATCGCCCAGCGGATATAGGAACCTGGCTGTGGTGAGAGGACAGCGAGGATTACCATCTTGGGCATCTCTGGCTGCCGTGAGAGGGCATTCGGGGGTTGAAGGTTCTTGCTGCTGGATGTGGATCTGGTCATGCCCCACTTGCCATGGGCGTACTCATCTCTATGTTTGAACACGTTCTTGAAATATGCGAGCGCGGATTTGGTCGCTCTCAGGAATTGCCCCCATTCCTGGGAGTGGCCTGCAGGCCTGGCAAAGATCTACCTTCATGACGGGTCCTGGGATCCTGAGAGGTGGCATAGGGACCTTAGGGAGCCTAAGAAAGGGGTTTTGTACAGTTTTTTATCCAGGTTTTTAAGGGGGTTGGGGAGGGGGGAGGGCTATGGTATCCGGCAGGCGTCAGGGGGGCACCTCCGGATCAATGGCAGCCTAGGTCATAGACAGGTGGTGGGGGAGTTGGAGCGGGGCTGAGGTTGCCGGCTACCCCGGGGGAGAGGGTGGGAGCATTGATCCCGGTTGTGATTGGGAATGGAGGCAGATGGATGAACCGAGGGCTGTATTGAAATCTGGGAGCTTGCCCTCGCTATCTTCGAGCGATGATGTGCTCGATGGAACCTCTTGGTTCCATCCGACCGGCTAGGGGTTTGAGAGAGGGGGGCACTGGGCTCAGGTTGGTTTACTTTAATGCCAGGTCTGTGGTTAACAAAGCTCCCATCATTTGGGATTTGATTGAGGAGGAAAACACAGACCTGGCATGCATCACGGAAACCTGGTTGGGCCTGGAGGGAGGTGTCCCTTTGACAGAACTTTGCCCACCAGACTTCCGGGTGCTACACCAGCCAAGGACCCAGGGGAGGGGAGGGGGTGGCAGTTGTTATCAGGGAGACCCTTAGTTCGCGGGAGGTCACTGTCCCTAAGATAGACGGGTGTGAGACCCTCCTCATGAAGTGGGGCCCACATGGGCAGTTAGGCTTGTTGATTGCATACCTGTCTCCCAGCTGTGTATCAGTAGACCTGCCCGGCATACTCAATGCCCTATCGGGGCTGGTGGTGGAGTTTCTCAGACTTATTGTTCTGGGGGACTTCAATCTGCCGTCCCTGTGGGGGGGGGGCGTTGGGGGGGGCAGGAGTTCATGGCTTCCATGGCAGCTATGGACCTGTCTCAGATTATTCAGGGCCCGACACACCCGATCTTGTTTTTGTCTCAGAGCAGTGGCAGGTGGAGTTCGGTGGGGGATTATCAGCTATTTATCCCCTGTCATGGACCGATCACTATCTCCTCCGGCTGGGCTTCCAGTATGCCACCCCTCCTCGCTGGGAGGTGGAGTTGATCATCTGGTTTTGCCCCAGGCGCCTGATGGACCCAGAGAGGTTCCAGACGGAGCTTGGGATGATGCCTCTCTCTCTCTCCCACGCCCTGGTCATGACCCTGGTGGATGCCTGGGATGGGGCTGCTGCTGGGGCCCTTGACCGGGTCATGCCTTTGTGGCCTCTGACACGACGCAGATCCCGGCTGGCCCCTTGGTTTACTGAGGAGTTCCGGGTGATGAAGCGACGTAGGAGAGGCCTAGAGAGCCGTTGGAGAGCCAGTCGTTCTGAATCTACCATCACAGCTAAGGTTGGCCACACGGGCCTACCTGGTGGAGTTGGTGACGGCAAAGCATCGCTATTTCTCCAATGTCATCGCGTCCACAGAGAATCGCCCGGCTGCCCTGTTTAGAGTGTCCCACTCCTTCTTGAATCAGAGGGTGAGGGAAGACCCTCTGCAAGGGCGAGCCGAGGAGTTTAGCCAGCACCTGCTGGACAAGATTGCTCAGATTCAGGACGGCTTGGACTCTGACTGGACAGAGTCAGACGGTGAGGAAGAGGCGGATCTTGTGCTTTGGGAAGAGTTTGATCCTGTTACCCCAGAGGAAATGGACAGGATCATGGGGAAGCTGAGTATTGTGACTCCGACCCCCAAGCCCGTATTATCAGAGGGAGAAGACTTCAAAAGTGAAGGAGAAGAGTTGGCAAGGCCTCCCTCTCCAGGACCCTCCTCTCTGGCAATTCCTCAGGTGTCCTCCGAAAGCCAAGATATAGGCCAGGAGCCAGGCACTTCCGAGGAGCCGCAGTTAGACAGCGACGGAGATGAGTCTTGGCTGAATCCCCGACAGCATCGGAAAGATAAGCATGCGCAGCAGAGAAAGAGATGTGCCAGAGATTAATCTGAGTCACTGGACCACACCCCACAGGGGATAAAAGGGGGTGTGGTGGCCATTCAGGCCTTGTGACAGACAAAACTGAAAAACTAGCAAGTCATACTGCATTTCTGGAACTTCATTATATGCCCTCCTTGGATTTATTATAGACTGAACTTGACAATTCTTTGGCTTTGTGGACTTATTTTGGTGTATCGGACGGAGGAGAAAAACCTCCCTTTGTGAGTAAAGTCTTTGGCAGGCAGCTACTGGGTTGCTGCCAATTCTGTTATCTCAAAGAAATTCCTGACTACTGATTTTATTAACTCCTGGCTGACTGTTTGTGTGCATGTGTGAGACGGGCACAGAACGCTGAGTGCGGCCACATGTGTACTGGACCCGTGCCCCTCCTGGCTGGTTTATTCAGCGAGGGAGGTGACACGTGGCTGGATCCAGGCAGTGATAACTGCCTCCTTGGAGGAGGGAAGCTTTCCTACCACCTTGAAGGAGGCGGTGGTGAGGCCCCTCCTCAAGAAGCTGACCTTGGATCCAGCTGTCTCCGTCCGGTCTCCAACCTTCGCTTCCTTGCGAAAGTTGTCGAAAGTGTGGTAGTACATCAGCTCCCGGTGGCCCTGGATGAAGCAGATTACCTTGATCCATACCAATCAGATTTCAGGCCCGGGTACAGCACGGAGACGGCATTGGTCGCACTGGTGGATGATCGCTGGAGGGCTCGGGACAGAGGTTATTCCTCTGTCCTGGTCCTGTTGGATCTTTCAGCGGCTTTTGATACCATCGACCATGGTATCTTGCTGCGGCGCCTCCAGGGGTTGGGAGTGGGAGGAACCGTTTTATGGTGGTTCTCCTCCTATCTCTCGGGGCGGACGCAAGCGGTGTTGGCAGGGGGGGCAGAGATTGACCATGAGGCCCCTCACTTGTGGGGTGCCCCAGGGGTCAGTTCTCTCGCCCCTTCTGTTCAACATTTATATGAAACATTTTTTAGGAGATGCTTGCATTACTGACTTTACATCTTTCTTTTTTATACATCTAGAACATTTAAAAATTGTAATCTGCACTGGTGAGGTGAAAACTAGAAACTGAAAATGTTAGCCAGATCATTAAACAAAAAAAAACATTATTTCTTGTTCTCACTGCTTTATACTATCTCTCCTCATCTGACTCTGAAATCAACATTCATGGAGTAATCTCACATTCTCTTCACATTCTCTTTTTCATGTTTCCCTCATATTCCTCTCCCCACTCTGAGACAACTGCACAGTTCGAAATCTCCATCAGCTCACACATCCTGTTTTGCAAGCACTAAGGCAAATAACAAGCTATGTTTTTAACAATGACCAAGTTTTAAATGATTACCTTTGTTATTTCAGGAAAGACTTATCAGTAATGTAAATTTGAAGCATCTCCGAGCTTAATAACTATAAGCTAACAAACCTTTTTCTTATTAAGCTGAGCCTAATAACCTCTCTCTGCATTGCCTCTGCCTAACATTTTCTACCTTTCATTTCCTTCTTTCTTATCATTGATCACTTTCCAATCAATCAATTATATGGAAAGTTATAGGCCACCCATTTCTTTAATGGCCTTGAGTAGCTTATCACAACACTTATGATCCATTAAAAATAAATTAAAAAAGAATTAATAATAAAATATGTAAACACAAAAGCTAAAGTACTGGCATTAAGAGATTGCAAAATAAATGTTTTGAGCTCCTCTGAACACAACTGTAGTTCCAGTGGCAGCTGGGTCTGTAATGTGGGAAAAATAAATTGATGCTTGATGTCAAACATATCTGTGGCAAGACCAAAATTGGTGGCCTTTTTACTAGTAAGAATATGAGCAGTTCTATAAGTGGCTTGAGGACTAAATTTTTAAAGGCTTTATGCAGCTTTAGAAACACCTTGAATTGGACTGGAAAGGTAACTGGTAGACAGGTGAATTATAGGTAGTTGACACTAATTCTTTTAGTGATTGTTCGAAGTTACAATAGCACTGAAAAAGTGATTTGTTATAGTTTTTCACACTTAAGATCATTGCACCATCCCCATGGTCATGTGATCAAAATTCATACCTTTGGCAACTGACTCATATTTATGATGGTTGCAATGTCCCAGGATTATGTGATCACCTTTTGCGATCTTCTGACAAACAAAGTCAATGGGGAAACCAGGTTCACTTAATAACCATGTTACTAACTTAACAATTACAGTGATTCAGAAAAACTTTAGCAAAAAAGGTCATAAAATGGGGGCAAATTTTTTTTAACCACTGTTAGTTTACTATTTCATCTAATCCTTTGTCCACAGATCATTTGAGCTAGTCATGCTTTCTTAGCCCAACCTATATCACAGGGAAGTACTGTGGGAAAAGCTGGAGAAAGGAGAAGAAAGGCTGAATATGGGCCTGTCATCTGGTCCTGCATCCCTGAGATTTCAGTGATACCATGCAGGTTTAAAACTGTGTTAAGCTTAAAGAAACAAGACTGAAATAAGGGGACAGAGAAATGAAATTTACCGTGTGCACACCAACTATATATGAAGACATAGGCTGGCAAGGGAAGTACACATAAGATTTACAAAAAAAGCAGTGAGAGATGAAATTTATAAGAAATCAAGAGAAGAAACATTAACATACAAAGGTAAAGAAATTATAATTTTGAAGCAGATACCACAAAGAATCTGGAATCAATGACAACAATACCAATTTTTGACAACTAAACTGACCAAATATAAAGTGATGTTTAGATGGTTAATACCAGATGGCATACTTATTACATGGCAAGACAGAAAATACAGAGTGGACATGGTAGAGAAAGTACAAGAATTTTATAAATGTTATCTTTCACAGGAAGAAGAACAAGAAAGCAAGGAAGAATCAGAGAGCAAAAGCCAGGAGGAAGATCAAATAGAAGAAATGGAAAGAGAAATAAGAAAAATACAGGAAAAAGAACGAGAAGAAAAAGAGGGAGCAAGTGGGAGAGTAAAAAGAGAGACAAGAAACACCAAAAAAACAACTTCAGTAAGAAATGGCAGAGGCAATAAATCTCTTCTCTGTGAACATAAATGGTTTGAATGCACCAAAAGAAAAAGAACACAAATTTTTACTAAATTAAAAAAAATTGAAACGGACGTGATATGCCTTCAAGAGGTACACATTAAAAAAGGATACCAGAAACTATTAGAGAACCCAAAATTAGGAAGACTATATACATAATTAATACAAAAGAAAAAAAGAGGAATTGCTATATATGTAAAAGAAAGAATAAAATCAAAATTAATTCATTCGGACGAAGAAGGTAGAATGTTAATGGTAGAATTAGAAATCGAACAAAAACAACTGTTATTAATAGTAATATATGCTCCCAATAAAAATTAACATAAATTTTTTTAAAAAATGCACAATAAAATAATAGAACTAGGATATGATAATATTTGTTTAATTTGGGTCTATAACACAATACTGGATATCAAAAAAGATTACAAGAGTAATAAAAAAATTAAAAAAAGAAAGATATATTACCGAAAGAATTCTTTAATATGACAACAGAACTAAAATTGTGAGATGTATGGAGAGAAATGCATAGTGAAGAGAGCCAATATACATTTTATTCACACCCACATCAATCCTGGTCCAGGATTGATATGGTTTGGATGACAGCGGAAATACAGACAGGAGTGGAAGAAGTAGAAATAGGAGTAAACGAGTAGGCAGACCATAACCCAATAACTATAAAATGGAAAGGACAAAAAAGATTTAAAAGATGGACACTGAATCAAAATATATGCAAAGATAAAGAATACAAACAGATGTTGGAAAAGGAGTTGAAGATATTCTTTAGTGTGAATAAAAAAGAAGATACATCAATACAAAACTTTTGTGACATGCTAAAGGCATACATCCGTGGACTGACAATGGCTTATAACACAAGGAAGAAGAAGGAAAGGAAATATCAACAAGAAAAACTACAGGAAGAACTTAAAAAGTTAGAAAGAAAATTACAAGAAGATCCCCAAAATAAAAATAAAATAGAAGAGGAATGGAATGGAATATAGTTAGACATAAAATAAATTTAACAATCCAAAAGGAAATAGCGCAGAAAATAAAGATGTCAAAACAAAAACTTTTTGAACATGCGAATAAAATGGGTAGATGGTTGGTCAAAAATTAAAAAAAGATAAAGATAAAAAAATGATATACCAATTGAAAGATGAAAATGGAATAACCCAACACAAAAGGAGGACAAAAAGGAAATTATACAAAAGTTTTTCTCAAATCTATACTGTCAGGAAGAGATAGCAGAAGAAAAAGTTAAAGACTATATAGAGGGAACAAACTGGTGTAAAATTACGGAGGAACAACAAGAAACACTAAATAGATCGATAACTGCAACAGAATTTGAAATGGCAATAAAAAAACAAAAAACCAACAAAACACCAGGCCTGGACGGACCCCCCAGTGGAGTTATATAAAAACACTAAAGAAAAGCTGGGGGGAATGATGTTGGAAATATTCAATGAGGCTCTAGAACAGGCAAATATACCTAAAACATGGACAGAAGCAATAATCACCCTTATTCCCAAAGAGGATACAGATCATCAACCAATACAGAACTACAGACCAATATCATTGTTAAATACTGATTACAAGATATTTATGTCAATCATAGTTGAAAGAACAAAAAAAAATCTTGAACAAACATATACATTCAGATCAAAACGGTTTCCTGCCAGGTCAACAAATTAAAAACAATATGAGAACAATAATAAATACCCTAGAGTTTTATTTATTTTTATTTATTTTATTTTATTCATATTTATATGCCGCCCTTCTCCCGAAGGACTCAGGGCGGCTCACAACAATAAAACAACAAAACAATAAATTAATGCTAAAATAATCCAATTAAAATCCCCAACAGTTAAAACTAAAAACTCCCAGCAGATCAGGAGGTTTGCTGAAAAAGCCATGTCTTCAGGCCATCGCGGAAAGAGCGGAGGTCGGGGGCCGTCCGGAGCTCAGTGGGTAATTCATTTCAGAGGGTTGGTGCAGCCACAGAGAATGCCCTCATCCTGGGTGCCACCAGCCAACATTGTCTGGCTGATGGCACCCGGAGGAGGGCAGCCCTATGTGAACGCACTGGGCGGTGGGAGGCCGGTAGGAGGTGATCCTGCAAGTACCCCGGGCCCATGCTATGTAGGGCTTTCTAGGTAAGTACCAGCACCTTGAAGTGGATCCGAAGGACCACTGGCAACCAGTGCAGCTCACACGGGAGAGATGTAACACAGGAGTAACGGGAAGCTCCCGTAACCACCCACGCAGCCACATTCTGGACCAGTTGGAGCCTCCGGGTGC
Organism: Arizona elegans; assembly: GCA_022577455.1. NCBI lineage: Eukaryota > Metazoa > Chordata > Lepidosauria > Squamata > Colubridae > Arizona > Arizona elegans. Next base: position 51,761,917 of record JAKOOJ010000006.1, on the reverse strand, counting down.
ACCACAAGGGCAGCCCCATGTAGAGAGCATTGCAGTAGTCCAGGCGGGAGATGATGAGAGCATGAGGGACTGTATGGAGGGCATCTCCATCTAGGAAAGGTCGCAACTGGCGCACCAGGCGAACCTGTGCAAAAGCCCCCCTGGTCACGGCCATCAGATGGTCAACCAAGGATAGCCGCGAATCCAGGAGGACGCCAAGATTGCGAGCCCTTTCCAAGGGAGTAAGCAGCTCCCCTCCCATCAAAAGCGATGGGGATGCTAGATCAAGGGATGCCGGCATCCACAGCCACTCCATCTTGGAGGGGTTGAGTCTGAGCCTGTTCCTGCCCATCCAGACCTGTACCACCTCCAGACACTTAGACATCATGGAAAGGGCATCCCTGGGTTCGTCCGGGGTGGAGATGTAAAGTTGGGTATCATCAGCGTACTGATAATACCCCACCCCAAAACTACGAATGATCTCACCCAGCGGCTTCATATAGATGTTAAAGAGCAAGGGGGAGAGAACCAACCCCTGAGGTACCCCGCAAGTGAGGGGTCTTGGGGAGGATCTCTGTCCCCCTGCCCAGACAAACTGCGTACAACCCAAGAGATAGGAGAAGAACCACTGTAAAACAGTGCCCCCCACCCCCAACCCCTGGAGTCGTCGCAGTAGGATACCATGGTCAATGGTATCAAAAGCCATGGAGAGGTCAAGTAGGACCAGGGTAGAGGAATAACCCCTATCCTGGGCCCGCCAGGGATCATTCACCAGAGCGACCAATGCTGTTTCCATGCTGTGTCCGCACCTGAAGCCCGATTGGTATGGGTCGAGGTAATCCGTTTCCTCCAGGAATTGCGGAAGTTGGTGTGCCACAACGGACTCAACAACCTTCGCTATAAAGCAAAGGTTGGAGACGGGACGAAAGTTTTTTAGGGAGGCTGGATCCAAAGTAGGCTTCTTGAGAAGGAGTTGAACCACCACCTCCTTAAGAGTGGCGGGGAAGACCCCATCCTTTAATGAAGTGTTAACAATCGCCTGGACCCAGTCTCTGGTCACCTCTCTGGTTGTCATAACAAGCCAGGAGGGACACGGGTCCAACAAACACATTGAGGCCCCCAGTCTTCCAAAAATCCTGTCCACTTCCTCTGTGGATACAGGGTCAAAGTCAACCCAGATATTACCTTCAAGACGTGCTCCCATCTCCTCGCCAGACCCTGCCCAGTCAGAGTCCAAACCCGACCGGATCTGAGCGATTTTATCTTGCAGAAATTGAACAAAGTCCTCAGCACTGCCCTGTAAAGGGTCCTCCCTTGCTCCCTGATTAAGAAGAGAGTGGGTCACTCGGAACAAGGCTGCTGGGCGATTTTCTGCAGACATAATGAGAGCAGTGAAATAATCACATTTCGCCACTTCCATCGCCACAAGATAAGACCTAATATAGGTTCTTAATTGTGTTTGATCAGATTCAGAATGGGAAGATCTCCAACAGCCCTCTAGGTGTCTCTTCTGACACTTCATCTCCCTGAGCTCCACAGAGAACCATGGAGCTACCTGGGATCCCTGTCAGGGGAGAGGCCACAAAGGGGCGATTCGATGCAGTGCCACAGCGGCAGCCCATTCCCAGGCGTCCACCAGGGCCTCTGGCAAACTGCAGGATAGGGACGTGGGTGTCACTGCGTTATTTTATTTACCAGCTGAGCTTTATATTTCTGGACTATCTGACTTTCCGTACCTTGCCAAGAATTGTTATCAAAAGTTACTACGCATGTCTGCATTCCTTCACTTGCTTCACACACTCCTCCCTTTGTTCTCTTGCCAGAAAGGTCTGGCTGAGAAATAGCCGGCAAGAACTTTTTCAAAAATGTAGCAATTACTTTTCTTAGTTAGTGAGGTGTTTTATTTTCTTTATAACAAATAAATGGGTTTTATTAGAGAACTTTTCTTCGCGTTTCTTTTCAGAATATTGTAACTTGGAGAGGCCTCGATCCATCCTCTAATTAAACCAGGGTGATTTGTCCCAGAGCCAAACATGGGATTAATCAATGCCCTGACATCTGGTAGCCTCGGACGGTTGATTTATGGCTTTTTTCCTTGTTTTGTTATTTCTGATAAGAGCGCATAGGCAATTAGTTTTTAGCTACTGAGGTACGCTAATTATTTTGCTAAGATGCCGAAACAGAAGAAAAACAAATACAAAATGTATTTTGCTGAGAAGGTGGCAGAAAGGAGTTTTTCAGATTTCCAGCCCCTTACTACAGCCACACGCCTGGAACAAGAAGAAGCTGTGGGAGAAGGAACAAAGGGAGATAACAGACAAATTGTTTTTGAAGATAACGTACTGGAACTGAGGTCAGTGACATCTTGTTCTGAATATTCATGCTCTCAAAAAGTCCTCCCAGAACCTTCTGAATTTGTAACACTCGGTGCAAGGCCAAAGCAAACTGCCGAGCAAAATTACTCACACGCAGAGAGAGAAACAATTCATTATTCTCCTCTAAGCTCACCCTGGATGAGCTGGCTATGAAAGCCTATCGTGACCGATAAAATTCTATGAACAGGAGCTATCTCAGGCAAAAATGGCTATATCTATGCTTGAGCAAGTTAAGGGAGAATCTCGTGACTTAAGATTTTCAAAAGGCGCCATATTGTCTTCTTCCTCAGAGCCAAAGACACTCCCCCTGGTGGATCCTGTGTCAGGCCAATTAAGGCAAAGAGCACTGCATACGTCACATGAAAGTCTCCCTGATCAAGTTACATGTAAACCTGCCACGCAGTCATTTCTTGTAACTGGGCTGCCCGAAGCTAAAGGTTCAGCACCATCTGCTGGCAAAAGTAATTTACTACAGGAAGCTGAAATGCCACAAGTGTTTCCACAGGCCCAAACTCAAACACCCCCTGGTGGTGTTGGTGTCCTTTTAGATGCAACACAACTAAACTTAATGCAGCAAAGGCAAATGATTGCATCTCCAGCAGGTCATGCCAATATTGCAGCTCAAGCACAAATGCCTGCATATGTGCCCCAGCCACAAGTGCAAACAGGGCCAGCTCTTGGCCCACCTCCAATGGCACAACCAAGACCATTTTTAGGTCCACAACAGGCACAGCAAATACCACAGGCATTTCTGCCAGCACAACCAGCGTACCAAATGCAGGCTCCTTACCAGGCATTTTCTGTCTCTCCACTAACTGGTGAGTCAAAACTAAAAATGTCAGGACACAATTACAAATCCTGGGTCAGTGAGATTACACTATTGCTTCTTAGAGAAGGCACTCACTGCATGGTTTTTAACCCTCCTGCACAACCATGGGATTTTGCAATAAGAGATTTAGAGATAAGGGCTCGCACAACATTATTGATGTCCATGGATACTGAACTGCAGGTCACTTTTCCACCAAATACAACAGCCCAACAAATTTGGGCTGAATTGGAAAATTGCTACAGGCCTATCTCAATTGAATCTTCATGTTTACTCATGTCTGAACTCCACGGTTCGAGATTGAAACCTGGTGAACAAATTGGAGGACACTTGACCAAACTGAAAGGATTGAGAACAGAATTAAGAGAAAGAAGCCATAACATTGAAGATATTCAAATGATCAGCATCATTATTAACTCTTTGAACTATGAATGGAAAGATGCTGTTACAAAAATTAACCAAGTCGCGATTGCTCAACGCACAGTGGACAATGTCTGTAGACTTTTAATTGAAGAAGAGGCATTCATGTTGGCCACACCACATTTGGCCACACCACATTTGAGAGGACCACCCGCATCAAGAGCTCCAGCTAGGTGCCCCTTCCAAGGAAGGACCTACGCTCCAAGGATGCCAAGATCCTACACCTGCAATCGTGTGGGACATGCCACCCGGGATTGTCCCCAACGAGTTCCAGTTCCCGTCACGTACCAGCCCAGAGGAACTCCAGAGGCAGAGGCAGAGGTGGAAGACAAGGTCGTCGTGGTCCCCGGCATGATCCACAAACTCCACTCACCACACTGGCTTTAACCAATGATCCACAACCTCAACCAGAGTATGACAGACGACTCCTGTGGACTTTGGACAGTGGTGCAGCATTGCATGTTACCTACAGAAAGGAACTCTTCACAGAAATGCACGAGCCTGAACCAGAACTACGTGAACTCTATTCTTTTTCAAATCATCCTTGTCAGGTCAAAGGAAAAGGAACTGCTTATGTTGAAGAGCTCGATGCATTCATTCCTGATGTTTATTACATACCAACAGCAACCTGTAACTTGCTTAGTCAGAGTCACTTGTCTAGAGCATTAAAATTCCAGGTTCACCACCTTGAAAATGCAAGTTACATAGTTAAAGATGGAGATATTGTTGCTGGAACCATATTAATTGGTGGTGTTTATTACTTAAAGCCAAAGCCTAAACCGCAAACACAGGCAAGTATACAAACTCCAAAAAGGGAGAGCACAGGCCCAGAGAGAGATGCTCCAGAGAGAGATCTTGTTGCTATTCCTAAGGCTCCTAAAGCCAACAAAAAGAGAATTGGTAAACAGGTTGCTCAGAGAAAGCCTGAGGTTCCGCATAAAAATGTTAATGTTGAGAATTCACTAACTGGTAAACCTTTGCATTCCAGGTGTATCCATAAATGGAATAGAAGATTGGGGCATGCCAGTTTCCGTGTTCTTAGGAAGATGCTGGAGTTCACAAAAGGTTTGGATCTAAAGGGGTGTAAGGTGTTTTTGGATTGTGCTGTATGCAAGAAGGCCACATCCAAAGCAGCAGCCATTCCCAAACATGCTACACGCCTGTCAACAAGCATTTTTGATTTGGTTCACACTGACATAGTTGGTCCATTTCCGCCATCATTTGGTGGTAGAAAATATTTTCTAACAATTGTTGATAATTACTCTAGATATGGATATGTGTATCCTATGAAAGAAAAATCAGAGACCTTTCAGATCTTTAAAGACTTTGCAGCCCTTGTTTCTACCCAACACCAAGTTCGCATCACCAGAATCCAGAGTGATCGTGGTGCCGAATTCATGTCTCAGCGTTTCCAGGACTGGATGCATAAGAAAGGAATTATTCATCAGACTTCGGCCCCTTACACACTGGCTCACAATGGAGTCATAGAACGAAGACAAGGGGTACTGCAAACCATGATGCGTTGTCTCCTAGAAGACGCCAACCTTGATAAGATATACTGGGGTGAAGCTATCAAGTATGCAAATTACATTGTCAACCGTACTTGGAGCAGTGTAACAAATCAGACTCCTTTCTTCATGTTGTATGGCTACAAGCCCGATCTTAAAAACATCCATATTTTTGGTTCATATGCTATGGTGAACATTCCCTTAGCTCAAAGAAGAAAAGGAAGTCCAGCAGCAAAAAGACTGAGATTTATGGGTATTGATGATAACTCAAAATGCAGCAGATTTATTGACTCTAAACATGCAATTGTGATTTCCCAATCTGCTAATTTTGAAGAAGATATTGACTGGTTCAGGATTCATTCCAATGATCCTGGAGTTTATTTTCCTAGAGATGATACTGCTGATGCCATGCAGATTGATGATCAAGATTCCACTGATTCTTCTCAACCCAATGTTCCGTCTTCACAAGCAGCGGATGCTGATGCTAGCAGCGAAAGTGAGGACGAGGACAAACCAGAAGAAGATTGGACAGTTGTTCCGAGACGTTCCAAGAGGGTCACAAAAGGGATCCCTCCACAACGATATTCTTGGCAACTGACAAAAGCACCCTTGCCTTTGATTTGCAATGTTACACTTCCACCTGATAATTTCACACAAATCAAGCAGCTCCCTGATTCAGAGCAAGATAAATGGTATGAAGCAATGCAGGCTGCAATGGACAGTCTAAAGAAACTTAAAGTATTTACACCTGCAAAACCTCCAGCAAACAAAAAGGTCATTGGCACTTGATGGGTCTACAGAATCAAAAAGAAACCAAATGGTGAGTCACTGTACAAAGCCAGACTTGTAGCTCAGGGTTTCACTCAATGTTATCCTGAGGACTACACAAATACCTACTCACCGACAGTCAGAACTGAGAGTGTAAAAATTGCTTTAGCAACTGCAACTATCCTTGGTTTAGAAGTTTTCCAGTTTGATGTTGACACGGCTTATCTGGATGCAGACCTAGATGAAGAGATCTACGTGAGAAGTCCTCCAGGATTCCGACAGCAAGAAGGGGATACCTGGTTTCTAAACAAAAGTCTTTATGGTCTGAAACAATCTGGTTTAATGTGGTATTTATGTCTTACTGACAAACTAAATTCAATGGGCTTTATTAAGTCCAAAACTGATGAGTGCGTGTTCACAAAAAGATCTAACAATGCATATGAGATAGTTCTTGTTTATGTTGATGATATTGTTTATATTGGTCCAGATAAGCAAATGAGTGAAATTTTTTGCCAAAGCTTTGCAGAGATATTTCACATTGAAATCATTAGGTCACATTAGCACTTATTTAGGTGTTCAGATTGAAAAAACACAGAAGGGGTTTAGTCTTTCACAAGAAGATAAAATTGAACAAATTTTGCATCATTGCAACATGAAAGATGCTAACACAACAAAGACACCCATGCAAACAGATTTTCATAACTTGACACAAGAAGAAAGTCCTGAGTTCGAGGATCAAACACTTTATCGTTCAGTCATTGGGTCACTATTGTACATTAGTAGTTGGACCAGACCCGACATTGCACTTAGTGTTAATCTCTTATCACGACATGTAGGTAAGGCAAAACAGTTTCATTGGACATGTATTAAGAAATTATTGAGATACCTAAAACACACTAAACACATGAAGTTATTGTTAGAACCAACACATACTGATTATGCAGAATTAAGTTGTTATGCAGATTCTGATTGGGCAAGTGATAAGAAATCACGTAAAAGTACTTCAGGTTATATGATGTTCTTAAATGGATGTCCTGTTTATTGGCAAGTGCGTAAACAGAATTTTGTTTCTTGTTCATCTACTGAAGCTGAATATGCTTGTGTTTCAGATGCATGTAATTCTCTAACTTGGTTTGATGCTTTAGTCACAGATATCTGGACACACCTGATCCAACCGATCACCGTGATGGAAGACAATGAATCGGTGGTTTATATTTCTGAATCTCATTTCACAGGTTCTAGGTCCAGACACATTGACATCCGTTATCAAAACATAAAACATTTAGTGAAAAAAGGTTTTGTCAAAATGCAATATGTATCTACACATGATCAAATTACTGATATGCTCAACAAACCACTTCCAGCAGCTCAACATGAGTATCTGCGTAAGAAGATGTGCCTTATTTGATGATGTACTGATATTCGCTCAACTGGCAAAGAAGGGGAATGTCACTGCGTTATTTTATTTACCAGCTGAGCTTCATATTTCTGGACTATCTGACTTTCCGTACCTTGCCAAGAATTGTTATCAAAAGTTACTATGCATGTCTGCATTCCTTCACTTGCTTCACACACTCCTCCCTTTGTTCTCTTGCCAGAAAGGTCCGGCTGAGAAATAGCCGGCAAGAACTATTTCAAAAATGTAGCAATTACTTTTCTTAGTTAGTGAGGTGTTTTATTTTCTTTATAACAAATAAATGGGTTTTATTAGAGAACTTTTCTTCGCGTTTCTTTTCAGAATATTGCAACTTGGAGAGGCCTCGATCCATCCTCTAATTAAACCAGGGTGATTTGTCCCAGAGCCAAACATGGGATTAATCAATGCCCTGACAGTGGGAAATGTCCCAAACTCTGTCAGGAACCTATCAGGGTCCATCAGGCACCTGGGGGGGAACCAACGAGTCGGTTCCACCTCCCAGCGTTGAGGGTTGGCAGATGAAAAGTCTAGCTTAAGGAGGGAATGGTCGGTCCATGACAGGGGTTGAGTGGAAAGTACCCCCCTACCCCGAGCATTAATCCACTGCCCAGAGATAAAAATCAGGTCAAGTGTGTGTCCACCATTGTGAGTTGGACCCTGTACAACTTGAGTCAGGTCCATGGTCATCATGGAGGCCATGAGCTCCCGAACCAGCTCAGATGTCTCACTGGCTGACGGGAGATTAAAGTCCCCCACAACCATCAGGTTGGGGAGCTCAACCGTCAGTTCGGCTAAGACTTCGAGCAGCGCGGGCAGGGCTGAGGATATGTAGCTGGGAGACAGGTATGTAAGCAACAGACCCGACTGTACTCCAGGGTTCCATTTCAACAATAGGGATTCACATTCGCCTATCTGAGGGACAGTGACCTCCCTAGGTCTAAGACTTTCTTAGAGTTTTATGAAGCACTTCTGGAAAAACAAGCTTCACTGGTTTTCCTTGATGCCCAAAAGGCATTTGATAATTTGAACTGGAAATGTATGTTAGATCAATTGAAATTTATGGAATTTGGGACTAAATTTGAAAATATGATTGGAAAAATTTACACAAAACAAATGTCGAGGGTAATCATGAATGAAGATATGACAGGGAAATTCAATATAACAAAAGGGGTGAGACCAGGATGACTTTCTCCACTTCTATTTATATTAACTTTAGAAACATTTTTGAAGAGAATTAGAGAGGATCGAGAAATAAAAGGGTTAAAGATAAAGACAGAAGAACATAAACTTCAGGCCTTTGCCGATGATCTGGTATTTATAGTGGAGGAACCTTGAGAATCAGGTTTTGAGGTGGCGCAGTGGTTAGAGTGCAGTACAGCAGCTACGTCAGCTGACTGCTAGTTCAGCAGATCAGCAGATCAAATCTCACCGGCTCAAGGTTGACTCAGCCTTCCATCCTTCCGAGGTGGGTAAAATGAGGACCCAGATTGTTAGGGGGCAATATGCTATTTAGTATACTGTCTTTGGCGTAAGCTGCCCAGAGTTCTCGGAGAGTGGGCGGCATAGAAATATGACTAATAAATAAATAAATAAAATTGATAAATAAATAGAAGAATTTGGCAAAGTAGTGGGATTTAAAATTAACAAAAATAAATCTAAATTATTAACTAACTTACAAAGAAACAAGAGAAGGAATTAGAATGCAGTTCAAAAATTCAAATAACCAAGAAAATAAAATACTTAGGGATTTGGCTTACTGCAAGATGCTCCTCAATTAAGGAAGACACTATGACAAATTACTACTGCAAATTAAAAAAGATTTAGAAGAGCCTTGGTAGTACAGTGGTCTAAGGCACCCTGTTATTAAGCTGATTATTAAGACCAGCTGCCTGCAATTACCGCAGGTTCAAATCTCGCCAAGGCTCAAGGTTGACTCAGCCTTCCATCCTTCTAAGGTAGGTAAATTGAGGACCCAGTTGTGGGGGCAATAAACTGACTTTGTATAAATATACAAAAGGATGAAGGCTATTGCTGAGCACATTGTAAGCTGCCCTGAGTCTCCGGAGAAGGGCGGCATATAAATCAAATTTTTTAAAAAAAGATAATTGGAAACATTTACAAATTTCATTTATGGAAAGGATCGCTACGATCAAAATGAATATTTTGCCCAAAATACTATTTCTCTTCCAAATTATACCAGTAAAATTAGAGAAGACTTTCTTTGAAACATTAAATAGAACAATTACCAAATTTATATTGCAAGGAAAAAGACCGAGAATTAGATTAAAAGCATTGCAAGACACAAAAGATAGAGGAGTAGCACTCCCAGAATGGGAAGTATATTATCAAGCATCTTGTATAACCTGGTTGAAAGAATGGATGGAGTCAAGGGACAAAAGAACATTAGTGATTGAAGAGCATGACTTGCAAGTGGGATGGCATGCATTCCTTTGGGACAAAAAATATAAAATACATGGTTACTTTAGAAGACACATACTAAGGAATGCATTGCTACAAATTTGGATCAAGATTAAAAAACAACATTAAACAAAAATACCAATTTGGATTTCACCTACAGAAATATTAAAACATCCAAATTTAACTGAGTGGGACAAGTTAATAAGATATAGAGATATATTAAAAGAACAAGGAAATCTGAAAACAAAACAGGAATTGGAACAAGATCTAAATAGAGAAATTGATTGGTGGACATATGCGCAAATTCGGTCAAAATATAAAGTAGACACAAAATTAAATGCGATACACACTGAACAAAATGAATTGGACAAACTTATACAAGGGACGGAGGAGAAATTAATCAGTAGAATATACAAATTTTTGCTGTGATATAAAATGGAAGAAGAAATAGTTAAGGATACAATGATTAAATGGGCAAAATCTTTAAACACACAATAGAATTGGAGAAATGGGAAAAAATGTGGCAAATAAATAAAAAAGTAACAATGTCCATGGCATACAAGGAAAACCAGTTGAAGATGTTTCATAGATGGCATCTACCCCCGGCTAGACTTGCAAAGATATTTCCGAGTAAATCTCCAGTGTGTTGGAAATGTAACAAGAGCTACGCAATATACTACCACCTTTGGTGGACATGTCCGGATGCAAAGAAGTTCTGGGCTAAAATTAAAGAATGGCTAGAGAAAATAATAGAACAACCTATGAGCGGAAAACCAAAGACATTCTTATTAGGGATACTTACGGAAAAATACACCAAGGAAATAAAATATTTGATCTTGTACATTATAACAGCTGCCGTATAGTATATGCACAAAATTGGAAAAAAGAAAATATACCAAAAGAAGAAGAGTTGATTAAAAAAATCTTAGAGTGTGCCGAAATGGATAAATTAACAAAAGAGCTTAAAGAAAAAGAGGATACGGAATATTATATAATCTGGCACAAATGGTATAAGTGGCTGGAGAGTAGGAATAGGAATAACGGCGAAGAAAAATAGGGGTGAAATGTGAAAAAGGAAAGAATGAATATGTCAATGTATAGAAAATATAACATTAATAGGGGTCTTAATAAATACACTGTAATTAAAAGAGGGGACAAGAAGAAACTGGAGTAATATAAAGGGAAAAGGGAGAAAATGTTAATACTAGAAGATCATCACGAAATAGCTGTTAAGGGAGTATATATATGTTGTATGGCTTGTAATGTCATTTTATGTTATAATAATAAAAAATTAATTAATTAAAAAATAAAAAATAAAACTGTGTTAAGCTTTGCCTAAGTGTCATATGCAGCTCCAACTGACAAGAAGCAAAACTCCAAAGTAGGTTCACATGTAGAATATCAAAACAGAATTCAGCACAAATATCTACGTGCAAGACTGTGTCTTTATTTTGAATAATCAGCAAAGAACCCCATATAATTCTTCTGAAGTCTCTTATATCCCAGTTATTTCTAAATGTTTTAATGTGACTGGCCCAAAATGGAAACTGCTCTCCTTCCTTCTGTTGTGGCCCCGCCCTCTAAGCCTGTCCCATCGGAGGAAGAAAGCTCCAAGCATGAGGAAGAGGAGTCAGCCAGGCCTCCCTCTCCAGGCCCCTCCCCTCTGGCATTGTCTCAAGTGCCGGCCGAGGGAGAGGAGACAGCTGATTCGGATCAGAGTGATAATGGAACATCATTCCTGGACGCACGCCTCCGAAGGCGTGATAAACGTTTGCAGCAGTTTAGGAGGCGTGCTAGGGATTAGAACTGAGTCACTGGACCACACCCCAGAGACTATATAATAGAGGGTGGTGGTCAAGGATCTTTGTGACGAACAAAGTAAACCTTGGATAGTCACTAAAGCCTTGTCCGGAACTGCTGGGAGGAATATTATTTCTGCTTGGACTTTTGTGAACGTTCGTATCTTTGCTTTCTGTTTGTGGAAATAAAATCACTTGGCAGACGGTGTGTCTATCGCTGCCAAGTGGGAGATAAGAACTGGGTGCGTTCCAAAGTGTTTCCTTAACCCTCGGCTGGCTGTGTTTTGTGTGTGTGTGGGGACGGGGACAGATCACCTTCTTAGTGATATCATCCAAAGAGTATGTCAGCATTAATTAGACTGGTTTGCGTTTCTTCAGACTTTGCTTGACATTACTGTGCTTTTAATACAGGATGTATTAAAAGTACAGTACAAATATTCGTACTGTGGGAAGAAATGTCCATCTGGGTTCAGTTCCAAGTGGGGAGAAAGACACTGGAGAAAAACATGGGGACTGCTTGGAAAGATGGTTTAATGGTGGACAGGACCACATGGGTTTTTTGGGTCCTGGGCAAAATGAGCACATAAGTGAGCGAGAGAGGGATATATTTATACACTCTCTTGGGCCCTACCTTAGAATTTCCTGTTCCTGTACAAGAAATGTATCCCATTGGCTCTCAGACTCCCAGGGGGCGTCTTAGCTAACTTTGTAGGCTGTCTGTGTCCCAGGACTGGTTGAATCTTGCTGGGTGATGATGTAATGAAGGGGCTTTGGGCAATTCCTATTATGGCTTAATGGCTTTGTCCTGGTTTGGATCTTGAGTGAGGGCTAATCCTATCATGTCCTGAGGGCCATGTCTTTTGTCTTGTAGATAGGTTGGCACCAAAATATCTGCTGAGGATGCAGGGAACTGAGGCTCTGAGTTTGTCTTTAGAAACATGTTTCTCCTTTAGGGAAAATCGCTCAAATTCAGGAAGGCTTGGACTCTGACGGGATAGGTTCAGACGGGGTGATGGAGGAAGGTCTTGAGAGTGTTATCTGGGAAGAGTTTGATCCGGTGACTCCCGAAGACGTGGACAGGATTTCGGGTAGACTTAGCACGGCCACATGTTTATTGGAGCCGTGTCCCTCCTGGTTGGTGCTGGCTTCCCGGGAGGTTACATGAGGCTGGCTCCAGAGGATTATCAACGCTTCCTTGAGTGAGGGCTGCTTCCCCGCCACCTTGAAAGAGGCGGTGGTGAGGCCCCTCCTCAAGAAGACCTCCCTGGACCTGGCTGTTTTAGGAAATTATCGTCCAGTCTCCAACCTCCGCTTTGTGGCAAAGGTTGTTGAGAATGTGGTGGCACGACAGTTCCCCCAGTACCTGGATGAAGCGGTCTATCTTGATCCATTCCAGTCGGGTTTCAGACCTGGATACAGCAGGGAAACGGCATTGGTCGCATTGGTTGATGATCGCTGGAGGGCTCGGGACAGGGGTTTTTCCTCTGTCCTGATCCTGTTAGATCTCTCAGCGGCTTTTGATACTATCGACCATGGTATCATGCTGCGCCGGTTAGAGGGATTAGGAGTGGGAGGCACCATGTTGCGGTGGTTTTCCTCCTTTCTCTCTGACCAGTCACAGTTTGTGTTGACAGGGGGCCAGAGGTCGACCTCGAGGCGCCTCATGTGTGGGGTGCCGCAAGGGTTGGTCCTCTCACCCCTTCTGTTCAATATTTATGTGAACCCACTGGGTGAGATCATCCATGGTTTCAGGGTGCAGTTCCACCAGTACGCTGATGGCACCCAGCTGTACATCTCTACTCCAGACCACCCCAATGATGTCCTTGATGTGATGTCCTGGTGTCTGAAGGCTGTGCGGATCTGGATGGGGAGAAACAGGCTCAAGCTCAACCCATCCAAGACTGAGTGGCTGTGGCTTCCGGCGTCTTGATATAGTCAGTTGGTACCATCTCTGACTATTGGGGGTGAGTTGCTGGCCCCCACGGAGAGGGCTCGCAACTTAGGTGTCCTCCTGGATGCACGGCTGTCTTTGGAAGAACATGTGACGGCCGTGGCCAGGGGGGCTTTTTATCAGGTTCGCCTGATCCACTAGTTGCATCCTTTTCTGGATTGGGACTCCCTACACATGGTCACTCATGCCCTTCTCACTTCCTGCCTGGACTATTGTAATGCTCTCTACATGGGGCTCCCCTTGAGGAGCACCCGGAGGCTCTAACTGGTCCAGAATGCGGCCGCGCAAGTGGTTATGGGAGCGTCATGGCGCTCCCATGTAGCACCTCTCCTGGGCGAGCTGCACTGGCTCCCGGTGGTCCTCCGGGTGCGATTCAAGGTATTGGTTACCACCTTCAGAGTGCTCTATGGCTTAGGACCTGGATATTTACAAGACCGTCTGCTGCTACCAATAGCCTCCCACCGGCCAATTCGCTCCCAGAGAGAGGGGCTCCTCCGGGTGCCGTCAGCCAAGCAATGCCAGCTGGCAACCTCCAGGGGGAGAGGCTTCTCTGTGGGGGCTCCTGCCCTCTGGAACAAACTGCCCCCGAGATGCGGAGGATTCCCAATTTATGTACCTTCCGCTGGGCCCTCAAGACGCTTTTATTTCAACAAGCCGGGCTGGCCTAATTTTCATTTTTAATTGCTAATTCTTAATTTTAAATGTCTAAATTGGCTTTAGCTTTATTTTAATTAGATGTGGGCCAAACTATTTAATATTTTTAAATTGTTTTTAAATTTTATATTTGTGTATTTTATGTTGGCTGTACACTGCCCTGAGTCCCTTTGGGAGAAGGGCGGTATATAAATTAAATAAATAAATACATAAATAAATAAATAAATAAATAAATAAATAAATAAATAAATAATAAAATATAATATCCTGCCTTTTTAGTATTTCCTAGAATATTTCATTTTTCCTAGGAGAGGGGTGGGTGCTAACTTCCTACAATACTGAACATATACCAGGTCCAAGCATATTTTTATCAACTCTCTGTAGGGCATGGCAGTTTCACTTGCAAAGGGGTATTAAAATATTTTCATTAAAAGAATCTGGGCTTTGATGCATTTTATTCAGCAGATATCTATTATTGTTGCTCCAAACATTTTCCATCTATTTACAGATTATGATATTATCTAGCTCTTCATTGGATTGCTTTCGTTCAAATGACTATTTCAATGTGATTATTACCCTTACTAAAATAAAATATTCATTTTCTTGACTTTCCTGTTTTGCAGGCTCATAAAGTTACAATTCCCTCACTCAAAGGCAGTGTGTACTGCAGCCAAACTGTTATTGAAAGGTTTTGGACAAAAATATTGCTGGGACTAAACCAATTTAGTTATACAAACAACAAATGTGTTATACAAACCCATTAAATTACATTAATTAAATTAAACATAATTATATAAGGCTTAGTAAACCCTGAGTAAATATACTCTCTAAACAGAGCTGGTGTAGTAATACTTTGTTTGTATCTTTGGCAGAGTGATATAGGTGACTAGTTCCCAAGTTAGGTGACTAGCCTAGAGGTTCATCACACTGCTCATGAAAACCTGAATCAAAACATTATATATGTTTTAAATTAATTAATTAATTAATTTAATTAAACATATGTATTTACAGTATCTATACAATAATTTTTTATAAGGAATAATGGAGAGTTGCAGGAGAAAGAAAAAAAACAAAAGTTTAGGCATCTGATATTGAATCTACAGAGGAAAAACTCTTGAAGAAAAATGTTACTTAATGTTTAGGGAAACCGGAAGCGTCACGGTGAGACTGGCTGGAAAATAGCGGCTCCAATGAGCTTTGTGAAAATCCTGCCAGACAAACTGCTGTCGGGGGGGTCTTCAGACTGGAACCATCCTGTAGGGATAGTGAAGAAGGAGAGGTGCCTCGGATGACCAAGAGGAACAGGCAAGTTCCTCAAAACATCGGAGGCAGCTCTTCAAACAAGCGGCAGGGGTGGAGGCTGTTAAAAATGACCGCTTTGAAGCTGGGGCAACTGGAATAAGATTTTGTGCAACAGTGATGTCTGAACGGAGTCCTGGTACCAGGTGAGTGATTGGCCAACTCACAGGTAAAAAAGGAAATTTAAATTTTTAAAAAACTTTAAAAGGTGTCCCAGCGAGGAAATGAACAGCTAATTGGCACTTGGGAATTTTAATGGAGGGAGAAGAACAAAGAGGAAGTTAAAATATTAAAGCCCAAAAAAGAAAATTTTATATTTGGATTTAAAATTGGATTTGGAGAAATTAAAACTAATACAAGATAAAAGAAACCTGAGGGAAAGCACTTTTGAATGAGGATTTGAAGCATTTTTGACAGTTTTGATATTTGAAAGAAGAACAAAGAGGAGGGTAAAATATTAAAGACCAAGAAAGGAACTGGGTTTAAAACTGAATTTGGAGAAATTAAAAATAATAAAAGGAAAAGAAATTTGAGAGAAGTATTTTCTGTGTAGATTTAAAATACTTTTGTAAGCTTGATACTTTGTTGTTCTGAGAATTGTGGATTGGAGACAGACATCTGCTGGTGGAAAGAAAGCACTACAATGATTGGCCTGAAAATGGAAAAATAACAACAGTGACCTTGAAGAACTATGAGAAATTTTCAGGAGTATTTGTTGTCAGCACTAGAGTAAATGCAGGTTGAAGTGCATTTTATTTGAGACGACCTCAAAACTTGACATTTGTTTCTTTTTAAACTGCTCTTTCAAAGGAGATGAAAAACAATAAAGCTTTCAATTGGATTGGATTGGATTGGACAAACATTTGTACTGGATATCATCTGGAAATAAAAAAGAGACTATATGAACTTAAATCTTAATTAAATATAAGTTAAAATATCGATTTTTTTAACTGACAATATTGAGACAGATGTGTGAGGAATTAATTGAGATGCTTAAAAATGTGCATGAATCAATAAAGGGCAATAAAAAGTTAGAAACTTTGTTAGAATACACAAATCAGGAAAAAGAGAATATAAATAAGAAGCAAGAAAATAATATTGTTTTTTTATTTATTATTTTTATAACATAACAATACATACAACATATATATGAATACTATTTTTACAGCTGTTTCGTGATGGTCTTTCTTTGTTACTCACAATTTCCCCTTATTTTTCTTTGTATTATTCCAATTTACTACTTGTCCCCTTCATTTTATTTACAATATATTTCTCATCATTCATAACAAGTTCTTAATTTTTATGCTTAAACAAATTCTTTCTTTACTTTTTAACATATCTATCATTTCCCCCTATTTTTCTTCCTCATTTTTCCTTTCCTCCAACCAAATATACCATTTATGCCAAATCATGTAATATTCTGTGTCCTCCTTTTCTTTAAATTCTTTTGTTAGTTGATCCATCTCGGCAAATTCCAATATTTTTTTTATTAACTCTTCATCTGTTGATATATTTTCCTTTTTCCAATTCTGGGCATAAACCATATGAGCGGCTGTTAAAATATGTAGTATCAAATATTTTATATCCTTCGTATATTTTTCTGTAAATATCCCTAATAGGAATGTCTCTGGTTTTCCATTCACCAATTGTTCCGTTATTTAGCAAGAAAATAATATTGAAGGAAAAGGAATTGAAGGTAAAAAGTTAGATGATTACAGTGGGATTTACAGAGGCAAAAAAAGAATGGATAGGGGGAAATATTTTCCAAAAAAAGAATCAATGAAAGGGAAGAGAAGGAAATGGAAAAAGATTAGGTAAAAGCTTGGGGAGAATTATGTGAGTAATAGACTCAAAAGTTAGAGAAAGGATTCAGGAGAAAACATACAATAAATATAAAAAGAAAAAAAAGAAGAAGAGAAGAGAATGGGATGAAGGAAGGAATTAAGTGGAATTTTGGAGAGATCAAGAGAAAATGGTTAAAAGGGGAAGAATAGTGGAAAGGAGGAAGGGAAATAAGGTATATTTTAATAGACCTAAGGGAACTGTATTAACATTAGTAATTGTGAACATAAGAAGTAAATATGATGATGTATATTGTGTATTGTAAAATGGAACAGCAGATGAAATATGAAGTAGTAATTTGGTTCAATTATGAAAATAATTGAAATTAAGAGACAAAATTGAAATGTAAAAAAGCATGATGGGGATTTTGAAATAATATGTTGTAAATGATGAAATAAAATAATTAATTGATGCTATAATAAGAAATCAGGAATTAAGGGCGGATAGTGATATTGCATATTATGTACTAAGAAGAGATTAAGATAAAACGTGGAAGGTCAATTAAGTTAAAGGGTTTCAATGTAAGAATTAAATAAGATGAAGTACATTGTTCATAGTCAAAAAGTGTGATGGGGATGTTAAGAAACATACTTTACAAATGGAGGAATAAGATAATTAATTGAAGTAATGCTAAGAAATTAGGATTTGAAGGGCGGATGGTGATATTGTTCATATATTTTGTATTAAGAAGAGATTAAGATAAAATAAAAAAGTAGGGAAAAAGAATATTATGGCAGAAATTGAAATATGTAAATTGTATTTGGAAAAAACAAAAAAGAAGATTGGAATTGATTATAAAAATCAGTATATAACTATGTTATAAGTTGTATAAACTGTGACCTGGTCAATACTCTGCTCATAAAATATGTATGTGAAAGAAAAAAAAATTAATAAAACTTGTTCAAAAAAAAAAAGGTTTATGTTAGTTAGTCTAGTGCCCAAAATAGAATATATTTGTCAGCTCATAATTGTCGTATACAAGCTCAATCAAATTCTGACAAATAATATGTATATTGAAATTTTTAGCTTTCATGAAAGAAAAAGGCAAGTTTCAAATCCTAGTCTTTGAGGTTTGAAAAAGAATGGGATCTCTAGAACTGGCTAGAAGAATGGAATGGTTAATGATTCAGAGGCCAGGATTCATTGACTTCATTATCTTTGTTCCCCATCTTTAGCAGCCTAAGCAAAATAAATATATTTACTTTATATAATTTTAGTTAAAAGGGAGCCATTTATTGCATTTCCTTGATATAAATCCTTCCATTCCCCCCTATACTGTCAGAGCTGAAGAAGCTTCTTGGATGAGAAGCGAAATGTCTTCAAAAGAAAAAACAAGTCCAGTTGCCTCCTGAAGAAAAAAAAAAGCACTTTTGGGACAACTCTGAACATTATTTTGATTTGTCCCTTTTTTCCTAACCAATCACAAGCAGGCATTTTATTGACAGGGAAGGGAGAAGGATACAAGGAGAAGGCAAATGAGAATCAACAAAGAAAATCTTGTTGAAAGGATGCTTAGACTTCCAAGAATTAGACAAAGCCCCTTTCTTCTTTTAAATTAGCCTATTTCATTATCAATTGTTTCTTCTCAGACATAGTCCATTGATAAAACAATTATCAATGGACTATGTCTGAGAAGAAACAATTGATATTGAATTTTATCATTGCAAAAAGTTTACTTCTAATTTACCCTGGCACTTGAACTAAGAGAAGAAAAATATGTATATGCTACATTTGTAACACTAAAAAATGAAACAAATGTCAAAAGACATTATGAGCTTACAGCATTTAAAAAAAAAACAACAGCTGGAATCTGAAGTATACAAGAAGGAAAATAGGGGTACAGTGAGATTAGCTTGTTCAAGCCTTAACAGTTTTACAAGAAATATTCCAGAGAGTAGCTGGCTGGGCAAGTACTATGAGATTAGAACATATTTTCTTTACAACATCCCCTGCCCAACAGAGATCTATAGAAACCATGCTTGGAACAGAAAAAGAAAAGATAGGCTCTACCTCTACCATACAAAACATTCAGTCAATCTTGGCAAGGATACAGGAATCGATGAATAAGACCCAGGAAACAATTGCTAACAACCATGAGGAGACAAAAAGAAATCACAATGATTTGAAATTTGATGTGGGAGAGATAAACTATAACATTAAGAAAATGCATGACAAGATAGAGAGGATCCAGCAAAATATTGCCAAAAACGAACAAAGGATTAAAAAAATGGAATTTAAAATTTAAAATGGAGCAGACAGTTAAGAAAGTAGAAATGCTGGAACAACAACAAATAGCAAGTAATCGAGAAATCGAAGACTCACTTATCTACCTAGAAATAGAAAACTCAACATTCTATTTAAGATTCCAGAATATAACAGAAACCAAAGAGGAAGATTTGGGAGAGATCATGACAGAGATTTTCTCTGAAAAAACACAGAGAGATAAAGATGACATACGAAAGAATATTGATGAAGTTTATAGGGTGCATACCAATTATGCACATAGGAACAAATTACCAAAGGAAGTGCACATCCGATTCGCAAAGAAAATGATAAAAGAGGAGATATATAGAAAAATGAGAGAGAACGTGATTTTCTATAAAGGGAAAGAAATAATAACACTGAAACAAATTCCGAGACATGTAAGGGAACAGAGGAAAAATTACAGCTTTCTTACAACACAACTAATTAAAAACAAAGTGATGTTCCATTGGCTACTACCAGAGAGCATCTTAATCTCATGGCAGGACAAGAAAGTTAGATAGTCTGTAAGGAGCACAGGAATTTTTTGATCAACACTTTGTCCTGGAGGAAGATCAAGAATCCAGAGACGAATCGGAGAATAAGAGTCAAAAGGAAAATCTATGGAAGAAACAGAAGAGGAACAAGAGAAGAAGAGAAGACTAGAGAGAGAAAGAATGGAGAAAGAAGGAGCAAGGGGAAAAACGCAAAGAATAATAAGAAGCACAAGGAAACCAAAGACAACAAATAAATAGGAAGAAAAATGAAACAGGAAAAAAAATTATTTTGATTAATATAAATGGGTTAAATGCCCCAACTAAAAGAATCCAGACATTTACAAAATTACAAAAATTAGAGATGGATATAATAAATTTACAAGAAGTTCATATCAAAAAACAACATCAACAGATATTAGAAAATACAAGATTAGGAAACCTTTACACATCACTAGCAGAACAAAAGAAAAGAGGCATTGCAGTTTATATTAGGAAACACCTAAAAGCAAAACAGGTATATGCAGATGTGGAGGGAAGAGTTTTAATGATTGAATTACAAACGGAATTAAAAACAATATTATTGATTTTGATCTACGCACCAAACAAGAATCAACGTACCTTCTTCAAAAACATACATAATAAGGTAAAAGATCTAGACTACGAAAACATTTGTATCATAGGTGATTTCAATGCAATCTCAGACATGGAAAAAGATTATTGGAGTACCAGAAAAAATAAAACTAGGAAAAAGACCTTCCAGATGGAAATGGCACAAGAATTATGCCTCCAGGATGCTTGGAGGGGAATAAATAAAAAAAAAAACAGTATACCTTTTACTCCAATCCACACTCATCCTGGTCAAGAATTGATATGGCCTGGATGACTACGGATCTTAGGAAAGACTTAGAAGAAATAGAAATAATGACAAATATTTGGGCAGATCACAATCCAGTAAAAATAATTTGGAAAGGCTATCAGAAGAAGAAGAGATGGAAGATGAATACTGAGATCTTGAAAGATAAAAGCTATGTACAAATGATAGAAAAAGAAATGAAAATATTTTTTAAAATCAACATTAAAGAACAAACCACTCTCCAGAACTTATGGGATACGGCGAAAGCTTTTATAAGAGGCCTGACAATAGCATTCATGGCAAAGAAAAACAAGGAAAAACAGCAGAAGAAAGACAATTCATTGAAAGATCTTAAAAAATATGAATTTGAGTTACAGAATGAACCTCAAAACAAACAGATCAAAGAAAAAATAAATTTGACAAAACATAAAATAAATTTAATAACACAAACAGAAATAGCCAGGAAAATTAAATCATTAAAACAAAACTATTTCGAACATGCGAATAAGACAGGAAGATGGTTGGCGTACAAATTGAAGAAAGAAAAAGAGAGAAGGACAATATATCAATTACAGGATGACACAGGAGAGATATATTATAGGAACAAGGATAAAAAGAACATAGCTAAAACATTTTTCCAAAAATTATATGAACAGGAAGAGATCTCAGAAGAAGACATCAAACAATATTTAAATGAAGCTGATATCAAACAACTAGAGGAAACACATAGGGATCTATTGGACAGACCAATTACGATGACAGAACTAATAGAGGCAAAGAAAAAACAAAAAACAAATAAAACTCCGGGACCGGATGGTATACTTGCAGAGTTTTACAAATCTTGCCAACACGTAACAGATGAAATTTTACTTGCAGTCTTGAACGATGCACTTCTGGAAGCTACAATTCCTAACTCCTGGACAGAGGCCATTATTACACTGATACCAAAAGAAGAGACAGATCATATGCATATTAAAAATTACAGACCGATATCACTTTTAAATGTGGACTACAAATTATTTACATTGATTATCACAGAATGTCTCAATAAAATAATTAATGAATATATTCACTCCGATCAAAATGGCTTTATCCCAGACAAAAAATAATACGAGATTAATAATGGATGTATTAGAATATTATGAAATAAACTCAGATAAACAAGTGGCCCTATTTTTTTTAGATACACAGAAGGCATTTGACAACCTAAATTGGAAATTTCTTGTACTGCAACTGGAAACTATGAAATTCGGCGACAAATTCATAAATATGATAAAGAAAATTTACTTATCCCAAACGGCAAAAATAATAATAAACGGTGATTTGACAGAACAATTTTCGATATCAAAAGGAGTAAGACAGGGGTGTCCTATGTTCCCATTATTATTCATAATAGCCTTAGAAACTCTCTTAAAGGAGATCAGAAGGGATAAAGAAATAAAAGGTCTGAAAATCAAAGGGGAAGAATATAAGTTTCA
This sequence comes from Arizona elegans, assembly GCA_022577455.1. Lineage (NCBI taxonomy): Eukaryota > Metazoa > Chordata > Lepidosauria > Squamata > Colubridae > Arizona > Arizona elegans. The sequence goes on along the minus strand of JAKOOJ010000006.1, from coordinate 51,739,592 downwards.
CGCCTTCGCCGATGATATGGTATTTATCATAGAACAACCGATAACAACGGGCACTAAATTATTAGACAAAATAGAAAAATACGGGAGTGTAGCCTGACTCAAAACCAATAAACAAAAAACAAAGATACTAACGAAAAATCTCACTAAACAACAAGAAAAAGAATTAGAAGACCAATTAAATATACAAATGACAAGGAAGGTAAAATATCTAGGAATATGGCTCACCAAAAAATGCTCAACAATTAGAGAGGATAATTATGATAAATTGGCAAAACAAGTTAAAAAAGATTTAGAAATTTGGAAAAAATTACAATTATCTCTTTTGGGAAAAGTTGCCTCAATTAAAATGAATGTTCTACCCAGAATTTTATACTTATTTCAAGTGATTCCAATAAAACCGGGGAAAAACTTCTTTAAGAATTTTATTAAATTAATAGCAAATTACATATGGCAAGGGAAGAAAGCAAGAAATAAAACAAAACACCTACAAATACAAGAGAAAGAGGAGGATTAGCTCTACCGGACTGGGAAATATATTATAAAACATCAGCACTAATTTGGATCAAAGAATGGATGGAACTCAAAAATAAAAGATTATTGACGTTAGAAGATTCGACTTACAACGAGGATGGCATGCTTTTATGTGGGAAGGAACAGATAAACAGCATAGATATTTTCAGAGGCACATCGTCAGACAAGCACTATACCAGACATGGCAGGGCATCAAAAAAATATACTACAATAAAATCCTGGAATGGTTATCAACCATGGAAGCCCAGATCTACCCAAATACTATGGACATCACCAAAATGAGAACATATAAAGATTTACTAAACAACCAAGGGGAACTAAGAAGAAGAGAAGAATTGAAGGAGATGGGTATGGATATTGACTGGTGGCCATTATCTACAAATAAAATCAAAATATAAGAAAGATTTAGCTGAATTTGGATTCCAAAATGGTCAATACGAATTAGATAGAATTTTACAAGGATCACAAGATAAATTGATAAAAAAAGTTTATAATTATTTACGAGAATACAAATTAGAAGAAGTGGTCAAAGAAAATATGATAATTTGGGCAAAGAATTTCGGCTACAACATCCAATTAAACAATTGGGAAAAATTATGGACAATAAATTATAAATTAACAATGTCTGTACCATATAAAGAAAACATGTACAAAATATTTTATAGGTGGCACCTCCCTCCAGCCAGATTGGCAAAAATATTCCCCAACATTTCTCCAACTTGCTGGAAATGTAAATTTTATAAAGGAACTTATTACCACATGTGGTGGACCTGTCCAAAAATAAAACAATACTGCCAAATGATTAGAACACAAGTAGAAGAAATCACACAATGAAGATTAGAAATGAGACTGGAAACCTTTCTTCTAGGTATAATAAATGGACAATATGAAAAGGAAATAAAATATTTAATCATCCATATAATAACAGCAGCACGAATAATTTTTGCACAAAATTGGAAGAGTAGTGACACACCGACAGAAGATAGAGTAATTAATAAGATTATGGAATGTGCAGAAATAGACAAACTTACAAAAGAATTACAAGATAAAGAGGAACACGATTATTATCTAGTATGGGAAAAGTGGTATACCTGATTGAAAAATAGAAAAAGGAAAAAAGAATAGGGAGTAATTGGAGTTACAGAAACAGGAACATAAATCACTAACATAAATTAACAATGAATCATAAAGATAGATATATGAGTAAGATCAAACAGGGAAGAGTCAAGAACATACATTACAAATACATGTAACATACATTACAAATAAGAACATACATTACTGTTGTTTATTTGACAATATATATTTGACAAAATGTATATTTGAAATCTTTGTTTACGTGTTTTGTTCTGTATGTTTTGTTGTCACTAGTTCTGTTTTGTTTGTACTTTTAAACAAACAAAAATTTATTTAATAAAAAAAGAACATATTTTCTTTGTATGCAGATATTCTAGAAAGAAGGAAACAGGAAAATACTTTTTTCCTATTCTACAGAATACACAACAACGACTGCTAAGAACTAATATAGTTCTGTTCCAGTGGTGAAATCTAAAATTTGTTACTACCAGTTCTGTGGGCGTGGCTTGGTGGGGGGGGGTAATATGACTGGGTGGGCGTGGCCATTCCAGTGGTGAAATCTAAAATTTGTTACTACCAGTTCTGTGGGCGTGGCTTGGTGGGGGGGGGTAATATGACTGGGTGGGCGTGGCCATTCCAGTGGTGAAATCTAAAATTTGTTACTACCAGTTCTGTGGGCGTGGCTTGGTGGGGGGGTAATATGACTGGGTGGGTGTGGCCATTTTTTTTACTTTTAAAACCATTTTTACATGTAAAACCATGTAAAAAATGCTTTCAAAAGGCTCCGACAATCCCAACCTGATCGGCAGCCAACTCAGCTGGGATCGTCAGAGCTTGGATCATCAGAGCTTGGATTGTCAGAGGCATTTAAAAGAAAAAAAGCCTCTGATGATTGTGCGGCTCAGCTGGGCATGGGGGGCGGGGACAGGGATTTTTGCTACCAGTTCTCCGAACTGTCCGCTGCCACCGCTACCTACTCACCTGAGCCGGTCCAAACCGGGAGCATTTCACCCCTGCTCTGTTCTTGTTCCCCTTAGAAAGGTGGAATCATCATGAAGGAATTCCTAATACCCTTCAGAGATGCTGTATCACAGATAACCAGATGTGAGACTTTGTGGTTAAAGTTAGGGTCTAGGAAACAGTTGCTGCAGTACTATGTGTGACACAGCAAATTTCCTATCTGATCTGCTTAACTCCTTCTCTGAGCTGATAGTGAAGTCTCCAGGTCTCAGAGTTCTGGAAGATTCTGAATTGCCCTCATATAATCCAGTTTGATTGAGGAGTTCATGGCCACTGTGGACCTAAACAAAGTTATTGAGGGCCCAACAAACATAGTAATTAAAGCTGGTTTTAATTGGTTTTTATTTTGAGGCAATTGGGACATGACCTGAAGTGAGGACATTGTTTCATGTAGAATAAGTAAGCACATTACAAGCCATCACTGTGCAGAAACCATTTTACTAGAGAGTGAGTAATACCACAGGAACAGGAAATGAATCACAGGAACAATAGAGATGAATCCTTGAGTGACAATGTGATACAGGAAACAACTGCAATAGAGAGGAATGATAGAGCTACATATAAGGTAGACATATCACCTGTAACATCTTCCCCTTTTCATGTTAACCAAACAACATTGTAAAATTTTAAATGAAAACCAGTATCAACAAATACTACAGATTAAGTCTGTTGTGTGGTTGTGAACATCTGCCACTATGGGTGAAGACTGGCCCTCTTTGTCCTGAGAGCTTCTCCGACCTTGCTGAGGTTGCTGGGCTCTTCTCCCCACTTACTGGGACATTCTGCATTTGACTGCCATCAGGTATACTGACTGGCTCAGGATTGTCATTAACATTGGTCTGTGGTATCAACACTGTGCATTCCCTATTGTCAGTGGGTAAGTGTGGCCTGGTAATAACAGGCAAGTCTGGCCCATCCACTGGATATGGAGAGTCAGGCTGCTCAGCCACATGTAGATCCACATGATTGAAATGTTTCAGAGTTCCGGGAAATTCGTCCGGAAGTGTCGCGGCAGGACAGTCGGGGATTAGCGGGCTCTGATGAACCTTGCAAAATCCCAGGCTGACAATCCGCTGCCAAGGGGTCTTCAGACTAGACCTGTACTGTAGGGACAGGGAAGAAGGAGAAGCACCTTGGAAGACCAAGAGGAATAGGCAAGTTCCTCGGAGGTCAAAGGAAACTCTCCCTGACTTGGCAGCAGCGGGCAGCAGCCATTGAGACTGCCAGTAAGCTGGAGCAACCGGACTAAGCATTGTGCAGGAGCGGCGAATTGAGTGGAACATTGATGCCAGGTGAGTGACAACTAGCTCATAGGCAGTAAAAGGGGAAAAAAGAGGACTTTAAAATTAGTTATAAATGTCCTAGCGGAATGACAGCGGCTAATGGGCGTGGCGGAAAGGACATCCATTGGCATCCTTCAGTCTCAAGAGACTATGGTATCATGCTCTGGAAAGAGGTCCTAAAACAGCATCTAGTGTGACTAAAAAGGCCAATTCGAGAGTGGCAATCCCTTTCACACTGAGAGCAGATACATTCTGTCCCCTGCCCAGCCCCCAGTTTTCACTAGTTCCTGGACTGCCTCTTTGCCTCAGCCTGTTGAACAAGTGTCTCTTCGAATTGTAGAAGGCCATGCTGCGTCTTTAGCCTCCAAGCTGAACGATTGGAGTCAAGGTTGCCCAGTTGTTAATGTCCATTCCCAGGGCTTTTAGGTCCCTCTTGCAGATATCCTTATATCGCAGCTATGGTCTCCCTCTGAGGCACTTTCCTGCACTAATTCTCCATACAGGAGATCTTTCGGAATCCGACCATCAGCCATTCTCACAAGATGCCCCAGCCAGCGTAGACGTCACTGTTTCAATAGTGTATACATGCTAGAAATCCCAGTACATTCCAAGACTGTGTATTTGGAACTTTGTCCTGCCAGATGATGCCAAGAATTTGTCAGAGACAGCGCACATGAAAGGTGTTCAATTTTCTCTCCTGCTGTGCATAAAGGGTCCAAGACTCACTGCAGTACTCACTGCATGTGCTTAGGATGCAGGCTCTATAGACCTGGATCTTTGTGTGTTCCGTCAGCTTCTTATTAAACCATACTCTCTTTGTAAGTCTGGAAAATATGGTGGCCACTTTACCAATACATTTATTCAGCTCAGTATCTAAAGAGAGGGTGTCAGAGAAACTTGAGCCAAGGTACATAAAGTCATAGACGACCTCCAGTTCTTGTGCAGAGATTGTAATACAGGGAGGTGAATCCACATCCTGACCCATGACTTGTGTTTTTTTCAGGCTGATTGTTAGTCCAAAGTCTTGGCAGGCCTTGCTAAAACTGTCCATAAATTGTTGAAGGTCTTCAGCAGAGTGAGCAGTGACGGCAGCATCGTCAGCGAAGAGGAAATCCCATAAGCATTTCAATTGGATTTTAGACTTAGCTCTCAATCTAGAGAGATTAAAGAGTTTTCCATCTGATCTGGTCTGGAGGTAAATACCCTCTGTTGCAGTTCCAAAAGCATGTTTCAGCATGACAGCAAAAAAGATCCTGAATAAAGTTGGGGCGAGGACACAGTCCTGCTTCACTCCACTTCAAATATCAAAGGAATCTGATGTTAAGCCATGAAAAACTACAGTGCCCTTCATTTCTTTTCTTTTTTTTATTGAAAAGTTTTACAAAAAAAAACCAAAAATTTTCCTCCTCCCCATATTCCCCCCACCCTTTCCCTCCCCACATCCCACCCTGCCCCCGGACTTCCCAGAGCAAAATACAAGGTGTTTCATTTAACAATCATAAACTAGATTAACCTACTTATCCTCGGACTACTAACTCCCCCCCTGAAACCTTAACTCCACTATAAATAACAAAATACTTCTAATACTTAACATTCATTCATAAGCTATTTGATATTTTCTTGTCTGATACTTATTTTGAATATAGTCAATCCATCTTCTCCATTCCGATACATATCTTTCTTGTGTATAGTCCTTCAAGTACGCTGAGATTTTCGCCATTTCTGCTGGTTCGTTACTTTCAATATCCACTCTTCAATAGTAGACAAAGAGTCCTTCTTCCAATATTGTGCTACCAACAGCCTAGCTGCTGATATTAGATTCAAAATCAATTTAGTCTCTGATACTGTACAGTCCATGGTTATACCCAATAGGAACAATTGAGGAGTAAATTTCAACCTTCTTTTCAAAATATTCTGCATCACCCACCAATTTTTTATCCAAAATGCCTTGATTTTCTTACAGGTCCACCATATATGATAATAGGTTGCATCATTACATTCACATCTCCAACATTTAGCTTGCAAATTAGGATACATACATGATAATTTTTTAGGATCTAAGTGCCATCTATAAAACATTTTATAAAAATTCTCTCTCAAATTTTGTGCTTGTGTAAATTTAACATTTCTGACCCAAATCTTTTCCCACGTTTCCATCATCACTGGTTCCTGAAAGTTTTGTGCCCATTTTATCATACAATCCTTAACCAATTCCGTTTCTGAATTTATTTCCAATAATGCATTATACAACCTTTTAATATGCATCTGACTTTGATCTCTAATCTGTTTCACCAAATTTTCCTCATTTTGCATAACACCAAATTTTTGATCTTCCCTCCATCTAGCTTGAAGCTCACCATACTGAAACCAAGTATAAATTATCCCTTCTTTTAATTCATCTAAAGATTTCAATTGCAACTTACCCCTTTCCAAAAAAAAGAAGCTCTTTATAAGTAATCACCTCTGTTTTTTGCTTTATACTTATATTTTCTATTGAATGTCTGGGATTTGCCCATATGGGTATCTTATAGTTTAGCTTGTATTGGTACTTTTTCCAAACCCTCAACAACGCATTTCTGAGTATATGACCCTTAAACACTTTATCCACTTTTTTTTCATATAACAAATAAGCATGCCATCCATATAACAAATCATAACCCTCTATGTTTAACATTCTTTCTTCAGTTAAGTTAAACCAATCACTAATTTGTGATAAAGCAGCTGCTTCATAATACAATCTTAAATTAGGCATTTTAAGACCTCCTCTCTCACGTATATCCTGTATAATTTTCAGTTTCACTCTTGGTTTCTTCCCAGCCCAGATGAAAGTATTAACCCCTTTCTGCCATTCCATCAAATTTCCATCTTTCTTAAGCACTGGTATCATTTGGAACAAAAATAAGAACCTAGGTAGTACATTCATTTTTATTGCTGCTATCCTTCCCAGTAATGTTAGTTGTAACTTTTTCCAATTTTCCATTTCTTTCTTTACTTTTTGCCAAAGAATTTCGTAATTATTTTTAAACAATTTCGTGTTTGAGGCTGCAATATGTACTCCTAGATACTTAACCTTTTTAACTACTTCAAACCCCATTATTCTCCCTAAGTCTTTAGTTTGAGTTATGGACATATTTTTAGTTATCATCTTTGTTTTATGAAGATTTACTTTAAATTCAGATACTTTGCCTTATTGAGCTACTATGTCCAGCATATAGGGAGCCGCTTCTATAGGTTGAGATAAAGTAAGAACCAGGTCATCTGCAAACGCTCTTAGTCTATAATCCTGCTGTCTAATTACAATTCCTTTTATTTTATCAGAGTCACGTAACTTATTCAACAAAACTTCTAAAGTTAAAATAAACAACAATGGCAACAAGGGACAACCCTGCCTAGTACCTTTCTCAATTTTAAACGCATCTGTTAAACCTCCATTAACTATTATTTGTGCTGTTTGTGTTGACGTAATTCGAGGATCGGACTCAATAAAGAATTCAGGATTATAGTCTTCAAACAAAGTATTATTTATTTACAGAAGGCATTCTATATTTACAGAGTGATTGTAGATAGAAGCGAGGAGGAAGAGCGTACATTCCCTTTTATATCAGTGAGGCGGGGTTAGGGAGTAGGAGTGGCTACAGAGGAATACATTAGGAAAGGAAGAATAAATTAACCCTTGGTACTCTATGAGCACATATCTCCTTCATTTAAGAATAAGGCATTTATCCATGACAAATCCCCCTCTAAATGCCGATTCGACATACAACAGTAGTTACATTCAGATTCAGAACAATATAAAACATGTAATTTTGAAGTTAAATATTTATGTTGTTTTGATTGTAAAGGTTTAGTCAGTATATCAGCTATTTGTTCTGTGGTTTCACAATGAATAGCTTTAATGAATCCATTTTGAGATCATTGTCTTACATGTTTGTATTTGATATCTATATGCCTAGATCTTTGACCAATAGCATCTGCTCTAGATATCTCTATTGCAGCTTTGTTATCTTCATATATAGTGAATGGTAGTGAAGGACTCTTCCAAACATTGGTTAATAGATCATTGAACCATATGAGATTATTAGAAGCTTTCGATAAGCAAATATACTCTGCTTCAGTAGTTGATGTAGCTACTAAATCTTGTTTTCCAGTATACCAGTAGACTGGGCAATTGTTAAGAAAGAATACATAGCCGGAAGTGCTCTTCCTACTTTTAGTGTCGCCTGCCCAGTCGGCATCGGCGTAACAAGTGAGAATAGGCTCTTCAACATTGTTGGGCTCTAACAATAGGCAAAAATCTAAGCTGTGTTTCAAATACCTTAACACTCTTTTAATAGCTTCCCAATGATAAATCAAAGGCTTACTGACATATCTGGACAACAAATTAAGGGGTAGAGCAATATCGGGTCTGGTCCAATTGGCAATATATAAAAGGGAACCAATAACTGATCTGTAAAGTGTATTATCATTAAACTCAGGAGATGATTCATTCATATTCTTTAGAAAATCAGCTTGCATTGGGGTATCACAAGGCTTTGCATCATTCATATTGCACCTGTTCAAGAGTTCAATAATTTTATCCTTCTGAGACAATCTAAACCCTTTTTTAGTTTTACTAATTTGTACTCCAAGATATTTATTTACTTTCCCCAATGATTTCAATGAGAAATGTTCTCCTAATTTTGTTACAAATATATCTCTCTTATCTTTATGTTTGCCAATATACAAAATGTCATCCACATAAATTAACACAAATTCTAATGAATCACCATCTCTCCTAACAAAGAAACAATTGTCTGCAGTTGTAGCATTGAAGTTCATAGTTTTGAGTACGTTGACCAAGCATTCATACCAGCGTTTGCCGGATTGCTTCAATCCATATAAACTTTTGTTTAGTAACCTTGTTTCGTTTCTATTTGTGTTTTGACTATGAGGAGCTCTTACATATATTTCCTTATCGAGTTTTGCATGTAGGTATGCAGTTTGTATATCGTATTGAAAGACTTCAAGATTAAGGGCTGATGCTATTACTAAAGCTGTCTTAACACTTTCAGTTCTTACAGTGGGAGAATATGTGTCGGTATAATCCTCAGGGTATCTTTGGGCAAAGCCCTGTGCAACCAGTCTTGCTTTATATAATGTGTTGCCCCCTTCTAGATTCTTAATTTTAAATATCCACCTAGTGCCTATAATTGTTTTATCTTTTGGAGCTGGTGTTGGAGTGAATACTTTGAGTTCCTGTAAACTATCCATTTCTTTGGCCATGGCTAATTCCCATTTCTTTCTTTCTTCTGTGGGGAGTTTTAATACTTCTTCATATGTATTAGGTGTTGATGTATCATTATTTATTTGCATTATGTAATCCTTATATCTTTTTGGTACTTGATTCCTGTTGCATCTAATTGTTCTTTCTGGTCTGCTGTTGTTATCATGTAAATATCTTGCTTCCTTTTGTGTTAATTAATCTGTTTTGATTTTGGGACAATTTCCCATCCATGTTTTGGTGTTGCTCTTTTGTGTACTGCAGTTTTGTCCTTCCCTTCCTGTTTTATCTTGTGTCTTAATATCTGGTCTTGTTGTTGGGAGTATCTCATTAAGATGTATCTTAGACCAATTGGCCTGTTCGTGAAATACAGCTGTCCTAGAAATTATGAACTTGTTATTATTGTCAATAAATCTATATCCTTTAGTACCTGTTTCATAGCCCATGAATCTGAGCCTCCTAGATACATTATCTCCCTTACGTCTCAATTGTTTCAGTATATGTACATCTGCTGTAACTCCAAATACATGCATGTGGGCTATCTTGGGTTTTTTACTATACATCAATTCGTATGGTGTTTTATTTATGACATTAGACCAAAGTCTGTTAAGTGTATAATTGGAATATAATAGTGCTTCCGACCAGAAATGTTTGCTTAAACCAGCATCTTCTAATATACATTTAATCATGGTTTGTAGTGTCGAGTTTTTTCGTTCCGCTACTCCATTTTGAAAAGCAGAGAAAGGACTAGAGGTGAAATGTAACATCCCTTTGTCTTTTAGCCACTGGGAGAATTCCTTTGACATGAATTCAGACCCTCTGTCTGTCATGATTTGTTTTATTTTTATGTTGTGTTGTGTTTCTACACGTTTATAAAATTCTTTAAACTTTTGAAATGTTTCATCTTTGTGTTTTAAGGTGTAGACAAAGCCGTAACGACTATAGTCGTCTACAATAGTAAGAAAATATCGTTTTTTGTATGTAATTGATGGAGTTAATGGACCAACTAGATCCATATGCACCAGGTTAAAAATATGATTTGATGATCTTGTTGCCTTTTTGGGTCTGGGCTTGGTTCTGAGCTTTGAGGACTTACATACTGAACATTCCAAATAATTTTTACAATCTTTTATTTTAACACCCTCAGCACGTTCAACCATTTTTTGTATTACAGGAAAACTAGCATGTCCTAATTTTCTGTGTAATATATGTGCACATTCATCATGAATTGGTTTTCCAATTGTTGGTCTTTTGTTAATATGTGTATCTTTAATTGATGTGTTTTCATGGTTATGATTTGTTTCATGTTCCTCGTTGTTACTGTCACTGTCATTTTCATTTTCTATGCTATTGTCATCTTCCATGTTTGAATCAATGTTGTGTAGCCATCTTTCTTCAGTGATTAATTATGGTAAATCTCCTTTGGTAATTATATTACCTATGTTTATTTTGTTTTTCTCTAGAGTTACTTTTCCCTTTGAGAATATTATATTTATGTTAGAGTCCCTGCTTAGCTTTATTGCACTAAGAATGTTGTGAGGTATTTTAGGTATTAACAGAACCCCCTCTATTTTCCCTAGACCGGGTAATTCTACATTTCCTCTTCCAATGACTTGGACTTCCTCTTGATTTGCTACTTTAATTACAAATTTATCTTCTACGAAGGAAGATAATATTTTCTTATCATGTGTTGTGTGATTTGTTGCCCCGGAATCAATGAGCCAGGCATTATCCTTTGAGTCTTGGTTTTTGGTTATAGTGTACTTATCTAATCCATACAATGATCCAGACTTTCTATCTCTTGAGTTATCTCTGCCCCCTCTATGTTCTCTAAAGTTTGGTGAGTTTCTATGTCTGTATCTGTCAATAGATGATTGTCTGTTGTGGTATCTGTTTCTTGTGTCATGTTTTTGTCTTTCCCTAGGAGGTTTTGGACAGTCTCTTCTATAATGCTCTTTGGACCCACAGTTATAACATTCAATTGGTTCTTGATATCTGTCTTGGAATACTACCTTTTTGTCCTGTCTATGTTCTTTGTATGTACTGTAGTGACTTCTTCTCAAATTATCTTCAGCTATTAACCTATTTGATAAGCTCTCTATAGATAGATATCCTAAATTAATTGTATCCAAATGTGTTATGTAATTATCCCATGATGAGTCTAATGAATTAAGGATAACGCTTTTCATTGTCTGGTCAGATATTATTTCTCCCCTTAAATGAAGTTCTGCTCTAGTTGAGTTTAGTAATAGTAAATGTTCACTTATGGTAGTTCCAGGTTTTATCCTGGCTGAGAAAAAGTTTTTAGACATTCTAGTTGTGGTTGCCACACTCTCACTATGAAACAGTTTAAACATACAATGAATTATTTCTGAGACAGTTAGATTAGGCTTAATACTATGATAGATAGCAGGTGATATACTAGAGATTAATAAATAAAATGCTCTGTGGTGTAGGCAGTCCAATTTTAGAGTCCATGGTTTTTTAGGAGGATTAGTTATGAAAAACAATAAGTTTTCTTTTAAAAAAACAACCTGGAGTTGCTGACTCCATTCCTGTAAATTAATACCATCTATTCTCAATTTTGGAAAATCATTAGGCAAGTTTTCAATGTTATTTGTTGCATTACTTACAACTGGAGGCTGTCCATGGTCCTGTATATGCTGATAATTGCAGAATGGTGTAGGTATACTCACAATTAGTCTGTATGGTTCTCTCTGTTCTTTATTGTCTCTATATTCATCTGGGCGTGTTTGCGCATGCGCGTGGATCATTTCGTTCCTGAAGCTGTCGGGGAAGGTTCTCTCCGCTGTAGCTCTCTCGTAGTGCTCTTCCTCTGATGACTCACTCTCTGGCTCGGCTTTAGGTGTCCAGGTGGGGATCGGGGCTTGCTTCCTTCCATCGTAGTCATCTCGGTTGAGGCCTCTGGCTCCCGGAATCATTTGCGGTGTGGGCGAGTACTTGCAAGGTCCCCTGGGTTCAGGCATTAGCACTCTCGCCGTTCGGGTTGGAGTGGATAGATGTTGGAGCGCTTGCTTGCTTGCTTCTGTTTCTTCGCTTTTGGATTGTGCTGATTGTCTTTTCTTTGCTATCTGATCGGCTGGCTTTGGTATTTTCGTTGATTTCTTTGATATTTTTAGATTCGGACCGAAAGTTGCAAAAAGCGTTTTCATAGCTGTTTTGATTTGTAGTTCGGTTGGTGTTTCTTTGGTATCTGTATCAGATTCGTCTGATGAATAGAATTTTTCTTTTTTACTTTTTATGCTGTGTAAAGCTTTTCGCGCCAGCCATTTTGAACTCTGCTTTCTGATTGGTTCTGAATCAGCCATTTTTGCGGGCTGACAAATCCAAGATGGCTGCCATTCAAAATTTTGCGCGGGACCGTTAGTCTTTCTTTTGGTTATAGTTTCATCTATAGGTAATCCGCTTACCATTTTGTGATCTTTAGGTTCTGGTGTGTTGATTTGGTTTTCTCTCGCTGCTCCGCTATCTTTTATGATGTCTTGGAGGTTCGCGATGAGATTTTTGTCGTCTTTTTGGCTTTTCAGCAGTCTTAATATTTCCGATCTGAGGGTATTGTTTTCTGTCTCGCTCGCTTCTTGATCATCGGTTCATTGATTACCTCTTCTTTGTCTGTAGTGAATTTTTCAGGTTCTCTTGTCGTTTCAGTTGTAGATTCATCGATCATTTCTTGATCTGTTTCCATCTCTTTGTTGTGTGCCCTGGTGTTGGGTCTTTCTCTTTTGTTTTTGGAGTTTTCTTTCTTTGGCATGTCTGTTTCTTATTGAGTCAGCCAACCATCCTCTGCTACCAGATTGTTGCCGTAATTCGAGGATCGGACTCAATAAAGAATTCAGGATTATAGTCTTCAAACAAAGTATTATTTATTTACAGAAGGCATTCTATATTTACAGAGTGATTGTAGGTAGAAGCGAGGAGGAAGAGCGTACATTCCCTTTTATATCAGTGAGGCGGGGTTAGGGAGTAGGAGTGGCTACAGAGGAATACATTAGGAAAGGAAGAATAAATTAACCCTTGGTACTCTATGAGCACATATCTCCTTCATTTAAGAATAAGGCATTTATCCATGACAGTTTGTTCCTAATATAGTGCTCTAATTGAATGTATAAAATACTCCCCAAAATGCATTTTTTCTATTATCTTAAACAGGAATTGCCAGTTCAATCGATCAAATGCTTTCTCTGCATCCAAAAATATGAACACTGCAGGGACCTGGTTATTTTTTTCCAAATATTCCAATAGGTTTATAATTTGTCTAACATTATATTTCATCTGCCTCCCTTTTATGAAACCTGATTGGTCATTGTAAATAGCTTGTTGCATAACTGGCATTAATCTATTCGCTAATATTTTAGCAAAAATTTTATAATCCATGTTCAAAAGTGAAATTGGCCTAAAATTTTCAGGTTTGATACAGTTTTGATCTTCCTTCGGAATCAATGAAACAAAAGCTGTTCTCCAAGAGGGTGGAACTCCTCCCCCTAATTGAATTTTACAAAATAAAGCTCTAAGCTCATGATGGCGAACCTATGGCACGGGTGCCACACAGAGCCATATCTGTGGGCACATGAGCATTGCCCTAGCTCAGCTCCAGCATGCATCCATGCACCAGCCAGCTGGTTTTCGGGCCTTCCAGGCCCACCGGAAGTCAGGAAACAGGCTGTTTCTGGCCTCTGGTGGGGTGGGGAACGCCATTTTCGCCCTCCCCAGGCTCCAAGAAAGCCTCTGGAGCCTGGGGAGGGTGAAAAACGGGCCTACCGGGCCCACCAGTAACCTTTTTGCTGTCATGTGCCAAAAGCGGGGGGAGTGGGTCACGCGCACATGCACAGGGGGGGCGGGGCACGGGGAGGAATTGAATTATGGATGTGGGCACGCGCATGCGTGACCCCCCACACTCCCCCTGCTTTTCATACGCGAAGGCAAAAAGGTTAGCCATCACTGCTCTAAGCGGTTCTACCATTTCAAGCTGTAAATTCTTAATTAATTCTTGATTAACAGCTGTTAATCAATCTGTTCCTGGGGCTTTCCCTGTTTTTAACTGCTTAATTGCTGCAACGATCTCCTCAGAAGTTATTGGTTGATTCAATCCTTCCCTCTGTTCCAACATTAATTTCGAGATATTCCCTTCCTTTAAATATCTATCTATATCTATACCTTGTATTGAGTCACTAGCATATAACTTAGTATTAAATCCCAAAAAGGCCTTTTTAATCATATTCTGTTGGTAAGCTTCCTTACCTCTATATTCTATCTTACTAATGACTCGTGATTTCTGTTTTTTCCTCAACATGTAGGCCAACCACCTACCTGGTTTATTGGCATTACAAAATGTATTATGTTTAGCATATTGTAAGCTAGTTGCCACCTGATCAGCCATTAACATATTAAATTGCCCTCGTAGTATATTAATTGTTTCTTTTACTTTCTTATCTCCTGGATTAGATATAAGTAATTGTTCTTTCTTTTTTATTTCTTCCTCTATCTCTTTGCGCTTCTTTTGTTGTTTTAGTCTATATTTATTGTTCATATATATTAACATACTCCTCATATAAGCCTTGCTAGCATCCCAGACCATTTCCATAGGAGTACCCTTATTCATATTGATAATAAAAAATTCTTTCATTTGTTTTTTAAGCTCTTTCACATTTTCTTCATATCTAAATAAATTTTCATTTAACCTCCAAGACCTCCTTTCTCCCCTCTCCTGTTCAAATTCCACCCAAACCGGACTATGATCAGTTAAAGTTCTTGGACATATCTTCGTCTTCTTCACCCTGGAAATAAAATCATTTGTGGTTAGTATAAAATCATTCCTGGAGAAGGATTGATGTCTATCAGAAAAAAAAGTAAAATCTTTTTCCTCCAGGTTACGTTCTCTCCAAATATCTCTCAATTCTATATCTTCCATCATATCAAAAAAAGATTTAGGTAGTTTTGCACGTGCTGAAATCTTTGATAAGCTTTTTTTATCTTTCTGTGTGTCAATTCTCCATTCCAATCACCCATTAATATAAAAGATTTATAGTCCCATTGTATTATTTTAGTATGTAAAAATTTATAAAACTTGTCTTGTTGCTGATTAGGGGCATATATTCCAATAAAAAACATTTTTCCAGTCTGTGTTAATAATTCAATTGCAATATATCTTCCTTGATCATCTGCCTCAATTAAATTAACTGATAGTCCTTTCCTTATATATATGACTAGTCCATTTTGCTTCTCTGGCGCTGATGCCACAAAATTTGTACCTAATCTTGAATTTATTAAATATTTTTGATCTGATAATCTGATATGTGTTTCTTGCAGGCAAATAACGTCATTATTAAATTGTTTCAAGTAGTGAAATACTTTCTTTCTTTTTTGTAGTGAATTTAGGCCATTGACATTCCAAGATAAGAATTTAGTTGCCATCTTTAGCCTTTCGCAGCCTTGTGAGCATCAGCTGAAGCTCCTCCTTCACCTTACTCTTCGGCCTAGCCGCCCCCCCCACCACCACTGCTTCTGTTTTTTGAACTTCTTGAGATAAGTCTTGAGATTGTTGCCTTTTTTATTGTTGTTCTTGAAGTTTATAAGTTGATCAGGTCAGTCATTGTGCTTTCGGCTCTCCCTTCTTAGGTGGTTCCAAAGTTGGGGGTAAGCCCCCAAGATCCAAATCTTCTTCCAAAATAATTCCTCCAGCTGCAACTTCAGCATAGGTTTGTATCTGTTTTCCATCTTTTTCTTGTTGTAACATCTCCGTTTTCTTCTCCCCCCCGCCCCCGGTGAGGGTGGGTATCCAGCCTTTAAAACATTTACATAGAAATTTTTTGCCTTCGAGACTGTGTTTAACCGGTATCTTTCTCCATTATAAGTCACTATTAGACCAATTGGAACATCCCATCTGTATGCCACCTGTTGATTTCTCAGCTCATTTACCAGGAAGCCAAAGTCTTTTCTACTTCTCAACATCTTTGGAGGAATCTCTTTCAAAACCACCACCTCTTGCCCAGCCACCTCAACTTTATTCTTGTAAGAAGCTTGTAAAATATCATTTCTGATCCTCCTGGTTGTGAAATAGACCACCACATCACTTGGCAGCTGTCTTTGTTTTGCCAACCAGGAATTAACCCTGTAAATTTTATCAATTTGGATTGCCACATCTTCTGGTCTTTCTTTAATTATTTCTGCCATAGCATCAGCACAAATATCTTTTAAATTTTCTTTGCTATTTTCCTTCAGGCCTCTCAATCTCAGAGCAAACTCCATAGATCTGTATTGTAACATTACCAATTCATCATCCACTTTCTCTGTTCTGGTCATGACATCACCCATTTTGCTTTCCAAGTTTAAATTGGCGTCATTAATTTCTTCAACGTTCCCATCAAGCTGGATAACAAGGTTTGACAATCCTGATACAGCATAAACAATATCATCTCTTATTTCATCGTGTTTCTCTGCAACCACCTCCTTGATTGATCTGATATCCTCCTCAATTTTCTTTAATTTCCCTTCCACAAGCAGTGTCAGATTATTCATTGCTGTGGCTTGATTATTGATGGCTTCTTTCATAAATTCTTTAAAATCATTAAATGCTGCATCTTGACTCTGAGTCTGAGTCTGGCTCTGTGAATCAGCCAGAAATTGTTCTTTCTGTGTCACCACTGAGACAACTGGAGAACCTCCCCCTCCTTTAACAACTCCTGGTTTCACTTGTCTAGAAGCCATTTTTTTTCCCTTTAAAAGCCCCAAAGTCTTTTAAGATGTTTATAATTTATAGTCTCTAATTTGTCTGATTTGTCAGCAGGATAGTTTTTTTTTTCCCCTCCACAAACTCTCAGTTCTCAGCAGTTAATAAGCAGCTAATCCACTCTCCCAGCGCAAAGTTCTCAAGCACTTTCGTTTCTGGCTTTCACTTTCAAAACCAAAACAAAGATGCCATCTTCAGCCTCCAGCTCAATGAGATTCAATTTGAAACAAAGTAACTTCAGAGTTAAGCTCTGTACTTTTAAAGCTTGTTCTCCTGTTTTCCGCTCTGCCTGTGCTTGTAATCAGTCATCTCACTTTTGAAAGCAGGATCAGATCGTGGCTTCTCGCTCTGCTTTCGCAGAGTCGTCCTGGCTCCGGAGCTTCTTGGCAGGCTGACTGGGGAGCTCTCACCCTCCAAGCCTCTGGAAATGTTCAAGAGGGCTTTCGGGGAGCTCTACTCTCGCCCACAAGCTCTCCTCTCCTTTTCCCAAAGGAGAGATTTTCAGCCGCCAGACAGCCGGTTTACGCTGTCAAAGCAGCTTTTACGGAGGCGCAGGGCTGGCGGTCATAAAAGACCGTCCACGGAGCCTGCGGTGCTGACCGGAAATCCAGTGCCCTTCATTTCTTCATGAAAGAACCTGATGATGTTGAGGAGCTGATGTGGACATCCAATCTTGGGGAGAATTTTACAAAGGCCGTCCCTGCTAACCAAGTCAAAAGCCTTCGTAAGATCTATGAAGGCTACGAAAAGTGGCTGTGTTTGTTCCCTGCATTTCTCCTGCAGCTGTAAGGAAAAATACCATGTCAGTAGTGGACCTGTTGGCTCGAAATCCTCACTGTGATTCTGGATAGACTCTCTCTGCAAGCACCTGGAGCCTCTTCAGTACGACATGGGCAAGCAACTTCCCTACAACACTAAAAGAGAGATGCCGTGGTAGTTGTTACAGTCACCCCTGTCACCTTGGTTCTTGTACAGTGTCAGGATATTTGCATCGCTCTCTGGAACAGGCTTTATATGCAATTAGAGCTCTCCTTTTTTCCTCGACCACTGGGGTCAACTCCTCCGAATGGGCTTTGAACCAATCTGCTGTCTTTCTGACCTCCTTGCTAAATATTGACAAGGCAGTGTAATAAACAGCATTCTTGAAATATTATCATCGTTCAGATGCATTTACTTCAACCAGGCCTCGGAGAGTTTCCTTGAGTGCTTGTGCAAATTCCTCCACTTTGCCCTGTTTGCGGGTCTTGTTGATGTCAATTTGTGGTCTTCCTTCCTTCTTTGAGTGATGCAATCTCTTTGTTTGCAGTTTTATTCTGCTGCACACCAAGGAGTGGTCTGTATCACAATCAGCACCCTGATATCTGTGTGTGATTGTAATATTGGGGAGGTTGGAGTGCCTGGTAAGAATCAAGTTGAGCTGGTGCCAATGCTTCGATATTGGATGTCTCCAAGAGACTCTGTGTTGAGGCTTTGTTTTAAAGTATGTATTGCTAATGCAAAGACCATAGTAGCAGCAAAACTCCAGCAGTCGTTGGCCATTTTCGTTCATCTTTCCTACGCTGAACTGACCTAAACAAGTGGGCCAAGAACTATAATCAGCTCTAACTCTGGCATTAAAATCACCAAGGATAAACAATGGTTCTTTCTCAGGGATTTTCTTGATAGTAGCAGCCAGATCATCGTAGAATTTGTCTTTGGATTCTACTGAAGATGATAATGTTGGAGCATATGCGCTAATAAGAGTAACCAGCCTTGCTGATGAGTGGAGCTGCAAGGACAGAATTCTTTCACTTCCTGGAGCAGATGGAGTAATGGATGCTAGTAAGGTGTTTCTGACCGCAAAGCCAACCCCATATTCCCTAGACTCATTTGATGGTTTTCCCTGCCAGAAGAACAAGATTTTTTTCTCCTTAATAGATCCCTAGTCTAACAGTCTTGTCTCTTGAAGGGCAATGATGTCCATCTGCAGTCTGCTCAACTCCATGTCAAAGGTAGCTGTCTTACGTACGTCATCTATCTCTTGTAAATCTGGGATTTACAAGAGATAGATGATGTACAAAAGGACGGAAAGGACGGAAAGGACAGAAGAAGAAGATTAAAGCAGAAGCTACAAAGTGACAAAACCCGATCAGAATTTTTTTTTTTTTTGATTAAAATACTTGGAGAACTTTAAAAAAATAGAAGAATTAAGAACCCAGAAAGAAATTGAAAAGATGTATCTTTAATTTGATGAAAAATAAAGGAGAATCTAAAAAGCCCTGTAATAGAAGTTTCATATCAAGGAAAAGAAAAGGGGAAAAAATGGACTTTGAAATTTTGAATTAGACTATAAATTGACTTGGTGAAATAAAAACAAGAAAGAAGACGATAAAAAGTTAGTGAAGATTGGCGATGTGGATTATAAACAAAATGGATACTTTTACAGACTGTTGATTGGACTTGTGGACTCTGGAGAGACACCTCCTGGCAAAATTGGATCATTACAGCATTGGACTCTTATTGTTGAAAAAAAGTAAAAAAAACTTTGATGGTGATAACCAGCTGTGAGAATTGCTAAGGAGGCTTTGTTTTAGAAATAGAAATAGAATAACAGAGTTGGAAGGGATCTTGGAGGTCTTCTAGTCCAACCCCCTGCCCAGGCAGGAAACCCTACACCACTTCAGACAAATGGTTATCCAACATCTTCTTACAAATTTCCAGTGTTGGGGCATTCACAACTTCTGCAGGCAAATTGTTTCACTTATTAATTGTTCTAACTGTCAGGAAATTTCTCCTTAGTTCTAAGATGTTTCTCTCCTTGATTAGTTTCCACCCATTGCTTCTTATTCTACCCTCAGGTGCTTTGAAGAATAGTTTGACTCCCTCTTCTTTGTGGCAACCACTGAGATATTGGAACACTGGATATTTTGTATATTTTGTCTGCAAGTGACTTAACCTTGATGATTAAAGAAACTGGATTACAGCGGGACTTAAAATTGGAATAATACCAATCAAGATATAACAAAATGGAGAAGGAAATAATGGAAATGATGAAAATGATGTATATGTCACTGAAAACAGAAATAAGAGAAATAATTACAATATTACAGGGAAGGTCTGATGAAAATGTGTTAGACAACATTCAAGTGGATAAAGAAGTAATGAATGAGAAGCAAGAAAGAGAGATTAAGAATAAAGATGAAGATAAAGACAAAGGCATTGAAAATTTAACTGATTATGTTGGTAATAAGAATAATAAAAAAGAGGAAAATTAAGAGTAAAGGGGGAAGTTTAATATTAGAGGTGAAACTTAAAGATTACATTGGGATGAACAATAAAAATAATAATAAAAATAGAGAGTGGAAAGAGACAAGGAGGAAAAAAGGGGTGGAATAGAAATAATAAAAATATGAATGATTACACTGGGATTAACAGTGAAAGAGTAAAAAAGAGAAAGGGATGGAGAATAATGGGAAATACAGGGCAAAAGATAAAAGTGCAGGAATATAAAATGCAAATAAAAAGATGGGAGAAGAAAAAGAAGAAAATTTTAAAAAATGGAAGAAAGGGAGAAAGAAAGATAGAAACATGGTGTAGGCACTTAGAATTAAAATGAATTGATGTAAAAGTTATAGAAATAAATGAATGTCAGAAAAGGTAACAATTGAGATTATGATTTATTTAGAAATAAAAATAAATTGTGACAGATGGAGTATCTATGAAATTGTGAATTAAAAATGAATTGGTAAGGAATGGTGATATGTTGTATGCAATTAGAATTAAAATGAATTGATGGGAAAGTTATAGATATAAATGAATGTTAGTTAAGGTAATAATTGAGAAATTACAAATGGTATTAGGACTTAGAAATGAGAATAAGTTGTGACAGATGGAATATATATGAAATTGTGAATTAAAAATGAATTGATAAACAATTGTGATATTTGGAAGGTATTGAATGATTACAATGGAATTAATTAAGTATTGCAATAGTTGGATTATTTGAGTTAAGATTTACACTTAACTGATTTCTTATTGAATATTCTTAATTAATTAGGGAAATTATAACAATTGGAATACTTTTAAGATAAGAGATAAGAATATAAATATTTGATGAAGTAATTGAAAATTGAATTTAAGATCTATGAAAATGTAAATTAAAAAATGAACTGATAAAAAAATTGTGATATTTGGAAGGTATTGAATGGTAATAATGAATTAATTAAATTAATATGAAGTAATGGTAACATGTACGGATGTCTAAGAATTGAAACAAGATTCAGAAATATAAATAAGCTTAATATATCAGATTGTAATAGTTGGAACATCTGAGTTAAGTTTTATGCTTAATTGGTTTTGTGATCAGGAGAAGGAAATTTAAGGAAATAATTGGGAATTGTATTATGTTGTGAGAATTTAAATGTAGGGGTTCAAATTTAGGGAGGGAGAAAAACGAACTATACCAGGATTAGAGGTTAGGATGAAGGGTAATATTGGTTTATTAAAATTAGAAAGAATAAATACTATGGTAAAAAATGAATATATTAAATTGTGTTAAAGATGAACAAAAATTTGTATAAATTTATGACTGGGCCAATATTCTGTTCAGAAAAGTTGTATTGTATGTTTGTTTTAAAAATAAAAAAAAACTTTTATTTAAAAAAAAGAGATGTTTCAGAGTTCCCTCCATGTCCACTAGATAGGAGCATGGTGCCACCTGTTGTAAACAGATACCCATTTTCCAGCGACCTGTTCGATCTCCAGGCTGCAGTCTCATATGGATTTGTTCCCCAATATTCAGTTCTGGCAAATCTCTGGCGATTTGTCATATCTTGCCTTGAATACTTGTTTCTTAAGCCATAATTTTTCTGGGACATCTTGTATCACAGAAAACTCAAGTAACTTATTTGCCATTGGTAAGGAGGTCTTTAGTCTCCTTGACATTAATTTCTGTGCCAGACTACTGTCTATGTCCTCGGTTGGAGTATTTCTCCAATGTAGAATGGCCTTGCCTGGGTCTTTACCATCACTCTGTGCTTTCTTGCATAAATTCTTAATGATCTTTACAGCTGATTCAGTTTTGCCATTAGCTTGTGGCTGATGTAGTGAGGAAGTCACATGCTCAAACTCCCACTCTGTGGCAAATTTCCTAAATTGTAGGCCTACAAACTGAGGGCCATTAGCAGAGATCACTGGTTGGCCATGACATGCAAACTGAGCCTTGCATCTCCTAATAGTAGTTTCAGCAGACAAGTCAGGAAGAAGTTCAATTTCCCAGAAGTCTGAATAATGATCAACTAATATCAGGTACTCTTTTCCTGCATAGTTGAACAAATCTATACTGATGATCTGCCAAGGGCATAAGGATATTTCATGTGACATCATGGTTTCTTTTTGTTGCAAACGTGCATATTCATTGCAAGTGGGACAATTGCTAATAAAGTCTTTGATTTCGTCTTGCATGTTAGGCCAGTAAAGAGTATCATGAGCTTGTCTGTAGCATGCCTCTTCCCCAATATGACTTGAGTGTATGTGCAATGACATCTCTGCTCTCAATGACTTTGGCACTATGACTCTTGGAACTTGGTACAAGATACCATTTTATACACTGATCTCATCTCTGAAGGACCAATATTCCCTCAAATTGCAGGAACTACCTCCTTTTCATCTGGCCACCCATTCAGAATGATAGCTTTCAATGTCTGTAAGGCTGCATCCGCATCTGTGTGCTGCATGAACTAATGTAGCCGTTGCTTTATGACATTCAAATAGTTTGTGTGATTAACTTCAGCAAAGAAGATTTGTTCCTGTTGCAATGAACAAACTGTCTGATGCTCGTGCTCTCCTCCAGGTGCCACCTGATCTTGTGTAGCCCTGCTCAAGGTATCACTGATACACATTTCACGTCTTGGCTTGTAGACAATGTTGAGGTTGTAATGCTGCAATGTAAGCATCATACTCTGCAAACGCTGGGAGCACACAGAAGGGGCTTCTTGAATATGGCTATAGGTGGCTTATGATCAGTTTCAGTTGTGATTGTATCCCAGCCATAAAGATAATGATGGAAACGCTGGCAAACAAATACAATACTTAAACATTCCTTTTCAATTTGAGCGTAATTTAGCTCAGCAGATGAAAGAGCCCTGGACACATATGAAACTGGTTGACCTTGCAATAAGCAATATCCTAGGCCATTTTTGCTTGAGTCACTTTGAATTGTAACAGGCTTTACAAATCAAAACTAGATTTAAAAAAGATAAGGAACAATTTGGCATAAACAGGAAACAATTGGAACTAGATAAAATATTATTAGGACCGGGGAGAAAAATGATTACAAATATTTATAATTACCTATTAAGATATAAATTGGAAGAAGAAACAGTTAAAGAAATGATGATAAGTTGGGCTAGGAATTTTGGACACACTATAGAATTGGAAAAATGGGAAAAATTGTGGGGAAAAAAATATAAATTGACTATGGCAGTAACATATAGAGAAAACAGCTATAAAATGTTTTATAGATGACATTTAGCACCAGCGAGATTGGCAAAAATGTATTCCAACCTATCACCTAAATGTTGGAGATGTGGCCATAAATTAGGAACATACTACCACATATGGTGGATGTGCCCCAGTGTTAAAAAATGTTGGTATAAAATCAGAAGGTGGTTAGAAGAGATTACACTCCAAAAGACTGATTTCAAACTGGAGTTGTTACTTCTAGGAATGATTGATAAGAAAATGGAGAAAGGTTTGTACTACATAACTTTGCATATACTAATGGTGGCCAGAATTGCTCTGGTGCAAATGTGGAAACAGATCAATACACCACCTGAAGAAATAGTAATTAAAAAGATAATCGAATGTGCTGAAATGGACAAAATGACAATGGAGATTAAAGAAAGAGATGATTCGGACTACTATAAAGTGTGGAATAGATTCTATATGTGGCTAGAAAATAGAAATCAAAACAATGACTGAAATCTTATCCAGGTCAGCTTTTAAGCTTTTTGAGGACAGGATATGTCCATGGAAATGGACTTCTTGCAGTTTGAACTGCAATTTCTTTGCACTGAGCCTCAGCCTCATCTGCCTACACCAGTCTAGTAGTGCTATGAGCTTCTCATTATGGTCATGCTCAGCTTCTTCATCTGTATCACCACAGCCAACTACAAGAATGTCATCAGCTATCAGCCAATTCTACTGAGCCCACTTAATTGTTCATGCTGCTTTCGTTGATACACCTCTGGTGCTACAGAGGGTCCAAAGGTAGTTTGAGCCATCTCTTTCTGCCCCAAGGAGTCCAGAATGTGGTCATGTAGCTACTCTTTTCATCCAGTTTGCATTGTAAAAAGGCATCTCTGGTATCAACAAGCATGAAAACCCGTGCTTTGGGTAGTTTGTGCAAAATGTCATCAAGTGTTGGCATTAGGTAGTGTGACCATTTCAGGGCCATATTCAGAAACTTGGGATCAATGCAAATTCTGATCTTCTCAGACTTCCTAATAACAACCATGTTGCTTATCCAATCAGTGGACTCAGATACTGAGGTAATATGTCCTTCAGTTTCATTCTTGTCCAGTTGCGCTTTGACCTGCGGCTTAATGGCTATTGGCACATTGTGTGGGGCACATTGTACAGGCAAAATGGGAGGACCAAATTCAAAATGAACCTCTCATGGAACAGATACTATGGGTCCCTCAAACACCTTATTGTAGACTCAGAGGATTTTCTGTTATGCCTCGCCAAAGGTTTTGAGGAGTGAATCCCAGCATTGTGTAACTCGGCCGGAATGGTGAAGTGCATCAAACCCGGATGCTCACATGTTTATCCTGACAATAGCAGTTTCTGATCAGCTTCCACAATCTCAAATTCAAGTTTGTGAATACTCCCACGTATGCTGCATTCTGTTTGGAAAAGTCCCAATGATTCAATTATAACTTCAGTTTGGTACTACTATACTGAAGAGGTATCTCAGGTGTCAGTTTCATTTTGTCCTTTAAACTCATAACATCACATGTTGTAGCTGAGTCCAGCTGGCAGGGTTGGGTTATATTGTTAAATCTGAGATTTATGAACCATTTTTTGCCCTTATAGTGTATTCTTTTATGTAAATCACATCAGTGGTAAACAAATGTGCATCCTCAGGGTCCAACATTTTCTCAATTTTGTGCAGCTTCCTCACTTCTATTTTACTTGAGAGACATACTCCTGCAAATGATTTGGTCTCCCACATGCTCTGCAGATTTTCCCATATGCAGGACACTGTTCTTTCTCTCGTATATGCACACTGCCACAGTACTTACATGATTCTGGGTTACTCCCAGGTGAGTTGTGTAGATGAATTTTGTGCTGGCGCTTGTGGTGGTGGTTCTTCATGCTTAGTTGTTGTATGGAAGCTGCATTGACACTATCAATCTGTTTATCCTGCTCCAAAACTTTCATCCGTTCATCAGTAAGTTCTGTGGTACTACATATCTCAATTGCTACTTGTGAACTTAAATTATGTTCCCACAAAAGGCGGTGGTGTGTGCTTTCACTGGTGATACTGAGAACTATTTTATCACAAATAAGTTCATCTCTCAGAGAGCCATATTCACAGCTTGCAGCTTTTTCTCTTAGCCATGTGACAAAACTGTTGCAGGGATGTCAAACTCGATTTCATTGTGAGTTGCATCAGGGCTTTGTTTGACCTTGGGGGGCCATGGTGGGTGTGGCCAGCTCAACGTCACTCGTGTCAGGGGCGCCTGTGGTGGCCCAAGCACTCTGCCAGTGAAAACAGAGTCTCGAGCTCCGTTTTGGCTGCGACAACCTCCTGCAACCCTCTGCCAGTGAAAACAGAGCTCGGAAGGACCACACACAGCCCTCCCAAGTTCCATTTTAGCTGGCAGAATCACTGGGGGCTGGTCCTTCACTGTTTCCAGGGTGGCCCTGTGGGCCAGATCTAAGTGCCCCATGGGCTGGATCCAGCCCCTAGTCCTTGAATTTGACACCCCTGGTCTATTGCTTTACCTTCTTCTTGCTTACAGCTGCCAAATATATATCTTTCATGTATGACATTTTGAAGACTTCTGTTTGAGTTAAATTGTGCTTGTAAACATGGAAGCATTCGCTGCCCATCAGCCTCTTCAGTGTTGCTGCTTGCACTGCTGCTGGCTTGTCATTTAGGCCTGTGGCTAGAAAATAATCCTCAAACTTTGCTCTGAAATTGTCCCAGTTATTGCTGCAATCCCCACTCACCCTCATGGCCTCAGGTGGTGGTATTCTGTTAGTAGCTGCCATGATGCTGATTTTCTTGCTTCAAATGCTCGGCTTCCAGGAAAGGACCGCAAGTGCTAGACTGGCATGCGTCA
Organism: Arizona elegans; assembly: GCA_022577455.1. Taxonomy (NCBI): domain Eukaryota; kingdom Metazoa; phylum Chordata; class Lepidosauria; order Squamata; family Colubridae; genus Arizona; species Arizona elegans. The sequence continues at coordinate 51,713,342 of JAKOOJ010000006.1, read as the reverse complement.
AATGTGTAGAGACAGTGCAGATTCAGATGCTTTTGACACTATGTTTCATGTAGAGTAAGTAAGCACACTACAAGTGATCACTGTGCAGAAACCATTTTACTAGAGATTGAGTAATATTTTATTTTTTTATTTTTATTTTATTAAATTTCTAGACCGCCCTTCTCCCGAAGGACACAGGGCGGTGAACAGCCACAAGATAAAACACATAAATTCAAAAATTTAAAATAGATTAAAATGAATTAAATAATTTGGCTGAATTTAAAATACCCCATAATTTAAAACAAATTAAAATTTACATTTAAAAGGGGAGAAGATTTAGACTAGGCCAGCTTGATGAAATAAAAAAGTCTTAAGCGCGCGACGGAAGGTGCGCAGATCCAGGATCCTCCATATCTCCAGGGGAGCTCGTTCCAGATTGTAGGTGCCCCCAAAGAGAAGGCTCTCCCCTTAGGGGCCGCCAGTCAACATTGTTTGGCTGACGGCACCTGGAGGAGCCCCTCTCTATGGGAGCGTACTGGCCGGTGGGAGGCTATTGGTGGTAGCAGGCGGTCCCGCAGATAACCAGGTCCTAAGCCATGGAGCACTTTAAAGGTGATAACCAGAACCTTGAAGCACACTTGGAAGACCACCGGGAGCCAGTGCAGCTCACGCAGGAGAGGTGTTACATGGGAACTCCACATTGCTCCCATAACCACCTGCACGGCCGCACTCTGCGCCAGTTGGAGCCTCCGAGTGCACCTCAAGGGGAGCCCCATGTAGAGAGCGTTACAATAGTCCAGACGAGAGGTGATGAGGGCATGAGTGACTGTGTATAGGGAGTCCCGATCTAGAAAGGGACGCAACTGGCGAATCAGGCGAACCTGATGAAAAATCCTCCCGGTCACGGCCGTCAAGTGCTCTTCTAAAGACAGCCGTGAATCCAGGAGGACGCCCAAGTTGTGAGCCCTTTCCATGGGGGCCAATGATTCAACCCCAATAGTCAGCGATGACGCCAGCTGACTATATCGGGACGTTGGAAACCACAGCCACTCAGTCTTGGATGGGTTGAGCCTGAGCCTGTTCCTCCCCATCCAGATCTGTATGGCCTCCAGGCACTGGGACATCACTTCAAGGGTATCGTTGGGGTGGTCCAGGGTGGAGATGTACAGCTGGGTGTCATCAGTGTACTGATGGTACTTCACCCCGAAACCACGGATGATCTCGCCCAGCAGCTTTACATAAATGTTGAACAAAAGGGGCGAGAGGACCAATCCCTGTGGCACCCCACATATGAGGGGCCTCGGGGTCGACCTCTGCCCCCCTGTCAATACAGACTGCGACCAGTCGGAGAGAAAGGAGGAGAACCACTGTAGTACGGTGCCTCCCACCCCCAACTCTTCCAACCGGTGCAGCATGATACCATGGTCGATGGTATCAAAAGCCACTGAGAGATCTAACAGGACCAGGACAGAGGAGCAACCCCTGTCCCGAGCCCTCCAGAGATCATCAACCAATGTGACCAATGCTGTTTCCGTGCTGTACCCAGGCCTGAAACCCAACTGGAATGGATCTAGATACGACATTTCATCCAGGTACTGGGGAAGCTGTCGCGCAACCACACTCTCAACAACCTTCGCAACAAAGCAAAGGTTGGAGACTGGATGATAATTAGCCAATATTGGCGGGTCCAGGGAAGGCTTCTTGAGGAGAGGCCTCACCACCGCCTCCTTCAAGGCAGTGGGGAAAGCACCCTCACCCAATGAAGCATTTATAATCACCTGGAGCCAGCCTCGCGTCACCTCCCGGGAAGCCAGCACTAACCAGGAGGGACACGGGTCCAACAAACATGTGGTCGCATTCAATCTACCCAGAATCCTGTCCACGTCATCTGGGGTCACAGGATCAAACTCGTCCCAAATAACATTCTCAAGACCTGCCTCCGTCACCCTCGCTGGACCTACCCAGTCGGAGTCCAGACCTTCCCGAATCTGAGTGATTTTGTCATGCAGATATTGAACAAAATCCTCGGCTCTTCCCTCCAAGGGGTCCTCCCGTGCTTCCTGGTGGAGCAGGGAGTGGGTCACCCTAAACAGGACGGCTGGGCGATTATCTGATCACGCAATAAGAGCAGCGAAATGGGTACATTTTGCTGCTTTTATTGCCACTAGGTAATTCTTAATATGAGATCTTACCAGTGTCTGGTCCGATTCAGAAAGACTAGCCCTCCAACTACTCTCTAGGCGTCTTTTCCGGCGCTTCATCCCCTTCAGCTCCTCGGTGAACCAAGGAGCCAGGTGAGATCGGCGCTGGGTCAGAGGCCGCAAAGGCACAATTTGATCCAGAGCTCCAGCATCCTCTATTTCCTATTCCTACAACAGGAATAGGAAATAGAGGAACAATAGAGATGAATCCTAGAGTGGCAATGTGATACAGGAAGCAACTACAATAGAGAAGATTGATAGAGCTTCATATAAGGTAGGCATAACATCTGTAACAGTCATCATCATCAATGTCATGACCAGACCATTCCCTGGTTGCTTTTTTGCTTGTTGGTGTTGGTTTCCCCAACGATTAGAAGACAGAATATATTTGACAATCTGCTCCAGTTAACTGGTGGACCTGGATAGTATTTGGTACTTGGGAGGGGGGAGCTTTCCTAGGGATCCATTAGACCAGGGGTGTCAAACTGGACTTCTTCAAGGACCAGATAAGCATTGTAGTTCTCCTCTGTGGGCCAGCTGGGGGGACGGGGAGATGGGATGGACGCCTTCTGCAGCACTCTACTGGCCAAAAATGGGCTGTGGGGGGGTATGCAAGGCCCCACGCAGCCCATTTTTTTCCCAGCAGATTGCTTTAGAAGACTGTGAAGGCTGAAAACAGGCCACGGAGGGTCATGCATGCCCCTCCCACATCCTGTTTTGGCTGGCAGAGTTACCACAGGCCGGTCCTTTGATATTTCCAGACTGGCCCCATGGGCCACATATAACCACATATAATAGTTTTTCCCCTCAGCAACAACCCTGTGAGGTGGATTAGGCTGAGAGAGAGTAACTGGACCAAAGTCACCAGTCGGCTTTCATGTCCAAGGTGGGACTAGATTTCACAATCTCCTGGTTTCTAGCCTAAAATCTTAATCACTAGACCAGATTGCCTTTCTATTAGTTCTGGGTTGTGGGCTTTAAAAAAAAAATCTCACTATTGTATCTGTTTTAATCTATATGCTATTCAGAGACAGCATTAAATTGGGTGGCCTTGTAAATCTAAATTATATGTAAGTATAAATGAGTGAATCAATGATAATGTACTAATGTGGTAACTATAGGCACCCTAGTGCTTACCAAGCTTCTGCATTCTGTGTGTGAGTTTATGGCAGGTGTGTCAATAGATACCTTTTAAAAAAAGATCAATGGGGATCTGGCAAGATATACTAAAAATAATTGGCTTTTATAATTATTACATGAAAGCCCCTGTTACCAGTGGCAAAGGGCTGTGCCCACTAATTCATTCAAAAGTATTCCTACCCTTTCAGGAAAAAGAGAAAATAAAAATATCTTATTGAAAACATTTCATCAGTTTGCCTTCTAAGAAATGGGTGTTGTGAACTGCTATGCCAAAAAACCAACTACATTGTAAATGCAGAAAGCCCTTTTCACAACCCTCGTTTTATGAAAAGAACCACAACAGGCTGTCAAAATTTGGATTTTGTTTATCAGTACCGAAAGATAATCTAATCTTCTCTAGTTTTATGACCCTTTTTTCACAAGGCCAGTAAGTTACTTACACAAATTCCAAAACTAAGGAATTTTCAATTCCTAAGTTCAACTAAGGATGTGATAATGAACAAAACCTAACAGCACAGAAAAAAATTATGATAGCAAATCTCAAAAACACAAAATAATGATTTGCGCATTGTGATATCATCATACAAATGCCAACTTTATGTACTGGTGTCCCGACATCTGACTCAAGTATGGAAGTGATTATCATGGGCTTCAGAATTTCCCTGCACCTTTCATCATTCTCTCCCTCCTCATCATCCCCAAAACACTCCCACAAGGCTTTGAGTCCCAATACAAATAAAGAAAGGTTAGAGGCATATCCTACCACTTCTGATCCTGCTACGGGAAATTTTGATTTGGTACAAAAGGCAAGGCACTGAGCCTTTGTAAATGCCAATGGACAGAGTGCCTAAAGATAGAAAGATGGGAGGGAGAGCCACTGATCAGAGCTGAAGCTTTGCAGAATCTGATTACTGTCAATCAAAATTTCTTAGCTTCAGTTGCACTTATGTGGAAGCTTTTGCTATTTACAGTCCCTTCAGAGGTGATATCCTCTTATCCTAAAGCTGTGTGAATTTATCATCCCAAAGTGGGTTGACAATTGTGACTGATAATTCCCATCCTGGAATGTCTTTTAATGTTTAAAACTAGAAACATGTCCATCTCTTAACCAACCAAACTATCCTAGATTGTGTGCTGCTGATGAACTAAGGTTGTTGGAAATGAATTCAACCAACAAGCATGGGTCGATGAAAACAAAGAGACTTTATTAAAAGAAAATAATAAAAACAATTTTGCAAAATAGGGTGGTATCCCAGCAGATCTCAACAAGGAGTTTGAGCCAGGAAGCCACACCTAAAGTTTCAAAAGCATTACATTTTATAGCTCCCTATCCCAACGCCCCCCATGCCGCTCCTACATCAGGTCCAGTGACTGATCACGGCTAATCCGAAGCGCCTTTTAGAGAGAACATCATCTCTTTCTCTAATTACATGTTCATCAACACCTCCCTATAACTACCCATAAAATATTTTGCAAGCATGGCTCTTTCTTATCTCTATTGCCTTGGCATTAAAGAGTGGGCCTCTTTCTAACGGGCCTGAAACAAAAGAAGATCTATTCTAACACAACATTGTTACATATTGGTATGCTTTCAGCGTGTTCTCCAACTATCTTAAAGCAGAACAATGTCTAACAAATTTAACAGAGTAATAGAGCTGGAAGGGACCCTGCAGGTCATCCAGTCCAACCAACTGCCTGAGCAAAATTGAATCTTCACTTATATGCATTTCTAACCTATATACCTACATACTATTTTATTTTTGAATTTTCTCATATCCTACAAGGTGAATTGATGGATTAAAGGAGGGGATCACTGAGGTCAGCCATGTTTATTTATTTATTTTATTTATTTATTTTATTTAAATTTCTATACCGCCCTTCTCCAATATAGGACTCAGGGCGGTGAACAGCCAAAGTAAAAACAAGACATAGAAAATCTAAAAACTGATTAAAATAATTAGATAATTTGGCTGTAATTAAAAACAATTCCAATTTAAAATAATTTAAAAATTTGACTCAAGCCAGCCCAGCTAGTTGAAATAAATGGGTTTTCAGGGCCCGACGAAAAATCTGGAGGTCTGTTATTGTACGTAACTCTGGGGGGAGGTTGTTCCAGAGGGTGGGCGCCGCCACAGAGAAGGCTCTCCCCCTGGGGGTCGCCAGCCGACATTGTCTGGCGGACGGCACCCTGAGGAGGCCCACTCTGTGCGAGTGTACTGGCCGGTGGGAGGCTATTGGTGGCAGAAGGCGGTCTCGTAAGTACCCCGGCCCTAAGCCATGTTGTGTAAAAAGGGCTAATATCTAGTAGAGCAGATAGGACTTTGAATAGAAGGAAGCACATTCAATTCTTCACAATTTCTGCCATTTATCTAATTCTATTGTGTGACCAAAATTTTTTGCCCATGCTATCATTGTCTCCTTCACTTGTTCATCTTCCAGTTTTATGCCCAATAAGTAGCTGTACAATTTCTTTATCAATCTTTCTTCTGTCCCTGTTAATATTGTTGGAAGAAATATCCTTCTGGGTTCAGTTCCAAGTATACATTGATTTAAAAATCTTTTTAGTCTTTCTGCAATTATTGAAGTGAATATTTTATAATCAGCATTCAGTAAAGATATCAGTCTATAATTTTTTATCTGTTATAGGTCGGCATCTTCTTTCGGTATGAGAGTAATATATGCTTCCATCCATGAATTTGGTACTTTCTCTTCTAACAAAAGTTTGTTGAATACTTCCAACATTGGAATACTTATAGTACTTTGTAAGTCTTTATATAGTTCTGGTGGTAATCCATCCGGACCTGGTGTTTTACCATTCTTTTGCCTCTTGATTGCTTCTGTTAATTCCATCACTGATATAAGTTCATCTAGCATTGCTTTCACTGTTTCAGGTATTTTAGGTAGTTTTACTTTTTCTAAATATTGTTTTATTTTATCTTCTGAGATTGACTCTTGATCATATAGTTTTTCATAGTAATTTTGAATCACTTTCTTTTTATCGTCATTTTGATATTTGAAGAGTTCCTTCATCATCCATAAGTTGGTGTATCTATTTCTTTTCTTTCTCCTTTTTCAATTTATATGCCAGCCATCTTCCTGGTTTGTTTGCATTTTCAAAGAAATTTTGTTTAGCACTTTTAATTTTTTGTCCTAATTCTTCTTTATCTATTAGATTCAGTTTATGTTTCATTAATTCTATTTGGTTTTTTATATTCTTTTTTTGTGGATCTTTTTGTAGTTTTATCTTTAGTCTCTTATATTCTTCTTCTAGTATCTTTTGATTTTGTCTCTTCTTTTTGTTTTTCTTTCCCATATATGTTATCGTTAATCCTCTAATATATGCCTTAGCTGTGTCCCATACATTTTGTAATGATGTTTCTTCTTTTCTGTTCTCTTTAAAGAAAAAGTCCAGTTCTCTCTCCATAAATTGAATAAATTTCTTTTCCTTCAGTATTGATTGATTCAATGTTAATTTCTTTTTTATCCCTTCCATATAATTTTTATCAGATTGTGATCTGCCCAATTACTTGTTCCTATATTTATTTCTTGTATATTAGATTTTAACTGCTGACATTCATATCGTATCTATTCTTAATCAAGGCATATGTCTATTTGAATAAAATGAGTATTGGTTTTCCTTGGGATGTATCTCTCGCCATACATCTTGGATGCCTAGTTCTTCTGCCATTTTGAAGAAAGCATTAGGAAGTGTTTTCCTGATGTTTTTATTTACTTTATTTACCTTAGATTGGTTTTGCAATCTAATTCTGCATCCACAATTGCATTAAAGTCTCCTACTATACATATGTTTTCATACTCCAGTTCTATTATTTTCTTATGAAGTTTACCATAAAAATCCTCTTGATTAATATTTAGTGCATATATTGCTACTAACAGTATCTGTTTATAGTTCATTGTTATCTCCATCATCAAAATCCTCCCTTCCTCATCCATAAAGATTTGTTTAACATTTATTGTCTCTTTTATGTAAAGAGCTATTCCCCTATTCTTTTGTTGTGATAGAGAAGTATATAACTTCCCAATTTTGGGATATTCCAGTATTTTATTGTGTTGTTTTTAAATGTGAACTTCTTGAAAGCAGATTATGTCTAACTTTAATTTTTCTAATTTACTAAATAACCTTTTCGTTTTTATTGCCGAATTCAGTCCATTTATGTTAATTGACTTTAATTTTATTTCTTCTTCCATAATTTACTTATAGATAGGTTTTGTCGTTCTAGTTGTTCTTATCTTTCTCAATTCTTTTGCCTTTGCTTCTTCTCTTTTTGCTATTTCCTCCAAATCTCTTTCATCTTCTTTTTGTTGTATATTTCTCTCTCCTGTAGCTTCCTCTAGTCGCTTGTCCTCTTCTTTTTCTCTTACTCTCATTTCCTCCTGTGGTCCAAAATAGTGCTCATAAAATTGTTCTGCTTTTTCTATGGAATCCAATCTATATCTTTGCTCCATCCAAGTCACCAATATTCCCTCTGGTATCAGCCATCTGAAATTCACTCCATTTTTAATTAGGTGCTTTGTCAGGAATTGGTATTCCTTCCTTATTTTTCTAACTCTTCTCAGAATCTGTTTTATACTACTATTTCTTTCCCTTTGTATTTTAAAGGATCATCTCTTGCTTTTTGTACAATCTTTGCTTTCATTGCTTTTTTTAGTGAATCTTACATGTACCTCTCTAGGAAGTCTGTTTCTTGTCACATATCTGGTATTAACTCTAAATATTTCATCAATCTCTGCAAGAATTTTTTCTTTGGTCACCTCTAAGGCATCTGCCAGCAGCTCTGCCAATATCTCTGCTAAATATTCTCCCTTTTCTTCCTCAATATTCTGGAACCGCAAGTAATAATCAGCCCTATCCATCTCTAATGATATTATTGTTCTTTCTTTATTTTTATCTGCCACTGTAAGTCTGTAATCAACTTCTTCCACTCTTTTTTCCATTTGTTCAACTTTCTCTTTTACTTTTGTTCAACTTTCTCTTTTACTTTCTGCATGCGTTGTTCACTATTTGCCATCATTTGTTGAACATTCTCTAATTTGTCCTCTACTTTCCTTATTCTTTCCTCGAAGTTGTCATGCTGGGCTTGAATCATCCCTTTTAATTCTGCCTGCATCCCATTCATTTTCTTTTGCTGTAACATAGCATCCAAAGTCCTCTGCCCTGATGGGCTAGATGTTGCTGATGATGATGCTAAAGATAGTGTAGATGGTGTTTTCCTCATTTTAAAATATTTTAATACTAGCTGAACCCGTGCTCCACTATAAAACTATGTGATTGGGCTTGATAAATCGACACTTACAGCTTGAAAATTAACGAGTAGTTATAATCAGCCTCTCCTCTCCCCTTCTCTCCCTCAGCTTTGCCCCACAGAAGCCTCCCCTATTTTATCCCCTGCTTGCTGCTGTGAAAGTAAAACTGAAACTGAAACTCCTCTCCTCTGTTTGTGTTTTGCATTTGGAACAGATTTCTTTTCAGATGGGATGGGGGAGTAGAATTCCTTGGCATCAGAGCGTGTTAATAATAATATAGGAAATACTAATGCTTTTATGGTCATTTCAAAAAATCCTTTCTTAGTGAGCACCTAGAAGCCAAGAGGAACATACATGGCAAATTTCAAGTTTGTAGACTTTACAGTTTTGGAGATTTTGTGATTATGAGTGATTATTTTGCTTTTATATACACTGCTCAAAAAAATAAAGGGAATGAATGAAATAGCCTTATTAAATACTTTGTTCATTACATACAGTAGTTTTGGTTCCCTTTAGTTGTTTGAGCAGTGTATAAACTACTGTATGTAAAGAACAAAGTATTTAATAAGGCTATTTCATTCATTCAGATCTCGGATGTTTGCTGCTTGTGTTCCCTTTATTTTTTTAAGCAGTATATATCTAGATTTTTAATCCACAAAAAGTAAAGGGAAAAGTTATCAATTGTAATCCAAGAGAAAGAAAGAAAAAGAAAAAAAAAGATAGATTATAATCCAAAAGTTATCCATCTTTTAACCCTGTCACATTCAGTTCTTTAAGCTACACTTTGACAGTGAATGCTTTGTTTTCTCTCAAAAGAAAAGTATCTCTTTCAAAGTGTGGTTGCAGATCCCATTTAAATTACTTAGTTTGTTAACAGTTAACAACTTCTGGCTAAAAGTGTGAAGAAACTCTTCTAAAAACTCCATTGTGCCTGAAGTCATGTATGAAGTGATAATAACTGTATGTCTTCTATGCTACTTCCATCTATAGTGACTACGGTCATCGGGCGATAAACATGGATGTTTGCTCCAACCAGAAGCTAGTCTGTCATATCATATAAAACTGTGATGGTGAACCTATGGCATGGGTGCCAGAAGTGGCATGCAGAGCCATATCTCTGGGCATGCCAACCGTCACCCATTGCTCTTCCAGTTTCTGGCATGCACATGTGCGCCAGCCAGCTGGTCTTTGCATGTGCATGTGCATGCGTGCCAGAAACCAGAAGACCAGGTGACCAGTGTGCATGCGCATGCTGGAAATGAAGCTCAGCTTCCTGGTGTGCGCATGCACGCCGGGGAACTGCTCTTCTGGTTTCCAGTGCTCCCGCACTCACATGCACATGCTCCTATTTTGGCATTATGTGCTGAAAAGGTTCGTCAACACTGATATAAAACATGTGTTTACACATAAAAACGTTGAGGTTAACTGCTCCAAATCAGTCAATAGCCCCAAGATTAAAAACAGTTTTTTAAACTGAATTATCATGAGTTCAAATGTGCTCAAGACATAGAGAATAATTAGTGCTGAACTTTCTTCTAGAGCTCCAAAGAAAGAAATGGAGGTTTGAGGTTTGAGGTCCTGGGCAACTGAGCACATGGGTGTGAGAGAAAGATTTATACCCTCTCTTGGGCTTTGAACTTGCTTTCTGTTCCTGTGAAAGAAATGTATTCTGATTGGTTGTCAGACTCCCATGGGGCCAGGCAGGGGTAACTTTGTAGGTTGTCTTGAGTCCCAGGCTTGGTTGAATCTTGCTGGGTAATGTAATGAAGGGGCTTTTGGCAATTCCTATGATAACTTAATGGCTTTGTCCTGGTTTGGATCTTGAGTGAGGGCTAATCCTATCACTTTGGAGCTGAAGGTATTTTGTCTTGTAGATAAGCTGGCACCAAAATATCTGCTGGGGCTGAGTTTCTGTGTCCCTTAAGATTTCTATTTCTCTTTTAGGGGAAATATTCTGCCTTTTTAATATTTCCTAGAATATTTCATTCTTCTAGGAGAGGGGTGGGTGCTAACTTTCTACAATAGTATGAGGATTTGGTAATGGAAATAAAATTTATCTTTGTCAACTATTCAGTTGCGACCCAGATTATTAGAAACCAAAAATCATTATTATATGAGGGCTATTTAATGTTTTCTATAAAATAAAACACAGGTCCTTTTATCTTCTTTTCATCCTAATCCCTCTCCTCAGTTTATATAGTGTGTCTAGATATAAAACCAGTTGAAACAATATATTACAATTTTGATATACTGAACATCTTTTCAAGATTTTTTCCAGACTTTAAGATTTAAAATAGATTTTAGTGCCCTTTTATTTGTATTTGATATTGTCCCATTTCTCAAAAGTGTACAATTATTCTGCATACCAATTGATAAGGAATGTTGATTCTCCTCTCTATCTTTCTTTAGATGAACTAATTAGCATATAAACTTTTTTGTCACAAAGTATTTATATGTTGAGATGAACTTTGTGAGATCAGCCTGAATACTTTTAAGTCTGAAAAATGAATCTGAAGCCAGACTGTTCTATCAGGATTTTCCCTATCCACTAGACGTAAATATCTGTCTCAAATAAAGCAATTCATTTGAACTTTTAAAAGTTGCTTTCTTTGTTTTCATATACTCAAATACATAGCTTATCAGAAAGAACAAAACTTACTTACCCCTTTGACCTATTTACCAAATGCTTCATAAACTTAGGCTTCTAATGCAATCAAATTGCAGAATAAGGTCTGTGGGGGAAGCTGCTGAAATTTTGTTTTATAAACAACTGTAATGAATTTCAGGAAATTTCTGCCATCAGAGTCTAAAGTAGCTCCCTTATATTTATGTATATAATACTATGACTGGAAAAACAACTCAGAAAAGCCATAATTATAGACATATTTAGCATTCAGATTTTTTTCTCAAGCTATTTCCCAAGAACAGGCAATTAAGTCACATGCAAATTCATAATACAACATATGTTTGTAACACTAGGATGAAGAGGAAGTGAAAAGCAGCACCTTTGAAGAAAAATTTATATGCACACAAATATATGCTACCTGTTTTTTCTTCCTAAATAGTTCTGCTGTCTGAGGCAGCAGCTCACAGACTTTTAATATACAGTACATTGTAGGAGGAACAAGCTTAGACTTAACCCTTCCAAGACCGAGTGGCTGTGGTTTCCGGCGTCCCGTCGTAGTCAGTTGACTCGCAGCTGTCCTTGGAAGACCATCTGACAGCTGTGGCCAGGGGTGCTTTCTATCAAGTTCGCCTGATTTACCAGTTGCGTCCCTTTCTGGATCGGGACTCGTTACGCACAGTCACTCACACCCTCGTCACTTCCTGTCTGGACTATTGTAACGCTCTCTACATGGGGCTCCCCTTGAAGAGTACCTGGAGGCTTCAACTGGTCCAGAATGTGGCCACGTGGGTAATTATGGGAGCAACCCGATGCTCCCATGTAACACTGCTCCTGTGCGAGCTGCACTGGCTCCCGGTTGCGATTCAAGGTGTTGGTTGCCATCTTTAAAGTGCTCCATGGCATGGGCCTTGGGTATCTATGAGATTCGCCTTCTGCCACCGATAGCCTCCCATCGACCAGTACGCTCCCACAGAGAGGGGCTCCTCCGGGTGCCGTCAGCTAGACAATGTCGGCTGATGACCCCCAGGGGGAGAGCATTCTCTATGGGGGCCCGTACCCTCTGGAATGAGCTGCCCCCAGAGATTCATAGGATTACCAACCTGCGTACCTTTCACCGTGCCCTAAAAATATTACTATTCCAACAAGCAGGGCTGGCCTAAATAATAATATTCTACTTTTTAAATGGATTGTTTTATTAGAATTTTTGGCCAATTGATTTAATTGTTTTAACTTGTTTTTAATTTTTCTATTGTCATGGTTTTATTTCTGGCTGTACACCACCCTGAGTCCTCCGGGAGAAGGGCAGTATAGAAATTTAACAAAAAAACAAACAAAAAACCCAACAACAACATTGGAACTCAGAGTTTATACTCTCACAGAGTAGGGCAATTGCAAAGTGCTTCATATAAGAAGGCTTTCTATGGCCTGTTTTCATCTTGAAATCATACAGTGATTAGGTATCTGGTATTTCAACACTCAATGTCTTACTCATCCTTCACAAAATTCAATGGAAGAAATTTTGGTGAGAGTGAAATTGTTACTTTGGTTTACCAAGTGGGAGTTCCTTGTATTGAGCAAATGTTATATGAGTAAAATAAAATAAAAAATAACGGTTTTGTCAACAGACATAAGATATATTTGCATATACCAGGGCCAGGAGGGGGGAGTTCCCCTCGTGGATATGTGCCCACCAGGCTTCCGTGTATTCCATCAGCCGAGAGCTCAGGGCAGGGGCAGGGGGGGTAGCGGTTATTATAAAGGAAGGTCTGGATCCGAGGGAGACCACTGTACCACAGATTGCTGGATGTGAGTCCCTTTTTGGGAAGTGGGGTCGTGGGGTGCAGATGGGCCTGTTGATCACGTACCTGGCTCCCTGCCACGTGGCAACGGCCCTGCCCAAGCTGCTCAACGTCATAGCCGGGGTGGTGGTTGATACCCCCAGGCTTTTGGTCATGGGGGATTTTAACCTGCCATCCATCGGTGAAACGACTGAGATGGCCCAGAGTTCATGGCTTCCATGACGGCCATGGACCAGACTCAGTTAATTCATGGCCCCACTCATGGCACACTCTGGACTTAGTTTTCATCTCTGGTCAGTGGTCGAGTGGCCTTGATATAGGGGATATAGTCATCAAACTCTTGTCATGGTCTGACCACTCACTCCTTTGACTAGACTTTCTTTTTTTTTTTTTATTGTAAAAGTTTTACAATTACATTTTCACCCCATTTTCACCCCCCTAACCCTCCCCAAACTCCCCAACCCCCCCTCCCAACCCCCCCTGACCCTCCCCTCCCCCCCGGACTTCCATAGAATATCATTATCCCCTATACAAAAACCTTGAACCCCCCCGACCCCCATGTCATTTTTCATCTTCACATAGTTCGACTATTTCTATCTTAATATTAATACTATCAATGAAAAGCTATTTGATACTTCTTAGTTTGGTATTTGTTCTGCACATAATCTATCCACTTTTTCCATCCACATTCATAAGTCTCTTGTGAGCGATCTTTTAAGTATGCTGAAATCTTCGCCATCTCCGCAAAGCTGGCCATCTTCAAAATCCATTCTTCTACGGTGGGCAGAGCTTCATTTTTCCAATATTTACCTATCAACAATCTCGCTGCTGTAATCATATACAAAATCAACTTTATTTCATCCACTGTAAAACCCTCAACTATACCCAATAAAAGCAATTGTGGAGAAAATTGGATTTTTTTCTTTAAAACATTCTGCATGACCCACCAAATTTTTATCCAAAAAGCCTTAACTTTCTTACAAGTCCACCAAATATGATAATATGTAGCATCTAAACAATCACACCTCCAATATTTTGGCTGAACATTAGGGTACATACACGACAATTTCTTAGGATCTAAATGCCATCTATAAAACATTTTGTAAAAATTTTCCCTCAAATTCTGCGACTGTGTAAATTTAACATTCTGAACCCAAATTTTTTCCCATGTTTCCAACATCACTGGTTCTTCAAAATTTTGTGCCCACTTAATCATACAATCTTTAACTAATTCAGTTTCCGAATCCCTTTCTAACAAAACATTATAAAGCCTTTTAATATGCATTGGACCTTTCTCTTTTATATGTCTAACCAATTCTTCCTCATGCAACATAATACCAGTTCTTTGGTCCTCTTTCCATCTCAATTGCAATTGATTATATTGTAACCAAGTTAAATTAATCCCTTCAGCCAACAGTGTCTGTAATGTCTTCAGCTGCCATCTGCCCGCATCTGTAAAAAGAACCTCTTTGTATAAAAACCCCCCAAGTGACGTTATAATTGTATTCCACAAAATATGACCAAGATCCAGCCATAGCGGTATTTTATAATCCCATTTGAGTCGGTGCTTCTTCCAAACTCTCAACAAAGAGTCTCTATGTATATGGCTTTTAAATAATTTATCCACTTTGCTGTCATAAAATAAATAAGTATGCCATCCAAATTCCAAATCAAAACTTTCTGCGTTTAGTATTCCAGTCTTTTTCCTTCCAAACCAATCACTTGCTTGAGTCAAAGCTGCTGCATCATAATATAACTGTAGGTTTGGAAGTTTAAGACCTCCCCTTTCTGGAACATCTTGCATAATTTTCAATTTTACTCTTGGTTTTTTCTCGTTCCAGACAAACTTGTTCACTCCAGTTTACCATACTTTTAGTTGTTTATCATTTTTAAACACCGGAATCATTTGAAACAAAAAAAGAAATCTTGGCAAAATGTTCATCTTAACTGCTGCTATTCTTCCAAGTAAAGACAGCTGCAGTTTTTTCCAAGTCTCCATGTCTTTTTGCACCTCTCGCCACAACACCTCATAATTATTTTGAAACAATTTCATATTTGATTCTGCAACCTGAACTCCTAGATATTTTACCTTTGGTACAATCTCAAAACCTGCCCTCCTTTCAAGCTTGTGTTTACGATCTTGTGTCATATTTTTGACTATCATCTTAGTTTTTTTCTGGTTCAGACTAAAACCTGAAACTTTACCATAGTCTTGTATAATGTCCTTCATCTGGATTATTGATTCCATTGGCTGTGTTAGGGTAACGACCAGATCATCTGCAAATGCCTTTATTCTGTAATCCTCTTGCCTTATCATTATACCTTTCAAGATATTAGAGTCCCTTATTGTATTTAGCAAGACTTCTAGTGTTAAAATAAACAACAATGGGGACAACGGACATCCCTGTCTTGTTCCTTTTTCGATTTTAAACTCTGATGTCAGACTTCCATTAATAATAATCTGTGCCTTTTGCTCTTGGTAGATTGCTGAAACCGCCTGTATAAATTGGTCTCCAAATCCCATTTTTTTTAAAGTCTTTAGTAGAAAATTCCAATCCACTCTATCAAAGGCCTTCTCCGCATCCAAAAAAACTAGCACTGCAGAGATCTGTTTATTCTTCTCAAGATATTCCAGTAAATCTATAACTTGCCTTACATTATCCTTCATGTATCTACCCTCTATAAACCCAGCTTGGTCGTCATTAATCACCTCTTGAATTACTGGCATCAATCTGTTGGCTAATACTTTTGCATAAATTTTATAGTCATTATTTAGAAGAGATATTGGTCTATAATTTTC
Organism: Arizona elegans; assembly: GCA_022577455.1. Classification (NCBI taxonomy): domain Eukaryota; kingdom Metazoa; phylum Chordata; class Lepidosauria; order Squamata; family Colubridae; genus Arizona; species Arizona elegans. The sequence goes on along the minus strand of JAKOOJ010000006.1, from coordinate 51,697,532 downwards.
CGGTTTTTTAGGACCTGCTTGTTCTTTTGGTATCAGAGTAATATATGCTGATTTCCATGATGGGGGTATTTTACCCCCTTGTCGTATATTACAAAATAAGTCTCTAAGTTGTTCCACCATTTCTGCTTGTAAAGTTTTATAATACACTGCTGTCAATCCATCTGTTCCAGGAGCTTTAGCTGTTTTCAATTGTTTAATTGCTGCAATTATTTCCTCAACTGTTATAGGGTAATTCATTCTTTCTTTTTGTTGGCTAGTAATTTTTGAGACTCTTTTCTCTTCTAGATATTTTTCTATAAGTCCATTCTGTATGTCATCTTTAGCATATAATTTAACGTAGTAATCTACAAAGACTTCTTTAATCAGTTTTTGTTGGAAAATTTCTTTCCCCCCAATGTCAATACTCTCAATAGTCCGTATACTCTGCTTTTTCCTTAAGGTATAAGCCAACCATCTCCCTGGTTTGTTAGCATTACAAAACGTATTATGCTTCGCATATTGTAGATTTGTTGCAACTTGTTCCGCCAAAAGCATTTGAAACTGATCTTTCAAAAGTTTTATAGCACCACGTATTCTTTCATCTGTTGGGTTTTTAATAAGTAACTGTTCCTTATTCTTTATTTCTGCTTCCAATTCAAGTCTTTTCCTTTGTTGATTCTGTTTATGTTTGAAGTTCATATGAATAAGTACCCCTCTCATATAAGCTTTGCTCGCGTCCCATACTATTTCAATTGGGGTACCCTTATTCAAATTCATTTCAAAAAATTCTTTCATCTGTTTTTTAAGTTCTATTATATTTTTTTCATATCTGAACAAATTTTCATTTAGTCTCCATGACCTTCTCTCAGACTTTTCCATCTCGATTTCTATCCATACAGAGCTATGATCAGTTAAAGTTCTTGGAAATATCTTTGTTCTTTTTGTTTTAATAAGTAAATCATCTGATAACAAGATAAAGTCAATCCTGGAGAAAGATCTGTGTCTGTCAGAGAAAAAAGTATAGTCCAGTTCTTTTGGGTTATATATTCTCCAGATATCCTTTAATTCCAAATCTTCTTTCATATCAAAAAAAGTCTGTGGCAGTCTGATCCTTGATTTCGCCAAACTCTTTTTATCTAATTTAGAATCAATTACTCCATTCCAGTCTCCCATTATTAGAATAGATCTATAGTCCCATTGCAATATTTTATTATGTAGAGTCTTATAAAAATGATCCTGTTGTTGGTTCGGAGCATAAATTCCAATCAAAAGAATTTGGCCATTTGCTGTGTGCAATTCAATTGCAACAAACCTACCATCTTCATCTGCTTCTATAATTTTAGCGGACAGTCTTTTATTCACATAAATAACCACACCATTCTTTTTTTCCGAGGTTGAAGCTATAAAGTGTGTTCCTAATTTAGAATTTATCAAATATTTATGATCTTGAGTTCGAATATGAGTTTCTTGTAAACAAATTATGTCATTATTAAATTGTCTCAAATATGTAAATAATTTCTTCCTTTTTTGTGGTGAATTTAGTCCATTAACATTCCAAGATAAGAGCCTAATTGTCATCTTGACCTTTCTGAAGCGATGAGCTGCTTTGCCTAACTTCTTCTGAAGTCTTCGGCCTAGCTCCTCCCATGGCTTCACATTTTTCTTTTATCTGCTTGGAAATTGCATGAGTTATACGCTGGTCTTTAACTTCAGGCATCCCAGCTTCATCCAAAACAGCACCAGTTGACAGAATTGGGGAAGGTTCTGACAATGATTCCTCCAAAAGGCCTCCTCCCTGTGCAGCACCCTGCATTTCCACTGGTTCCATCTGCTTAGACTGTTGTGCCCTCTCGTGCTGAGATTGCTTTTCTTTATCACTTTTTATCTCCAACAATGTAGATGTACGTGGGGATGATGATCTTTCTTTAAGGATATTATAATAAAAATATTCCGCCTTCTGAAAAGTATTCAATCGATGTCTCTCTCCATTATATTTCAAAATTATACCAGTTGGGGCATCCCACCGAAATGGTATTTCTTGCTTTTGCAATTCATTCACTAAGAACCTGTACTCTTTTCGATCTTTTAACATCTTAGGTGGTAATTCCTTATAAATTCCAATTTGAGCTCCCTCCACTTGCACAGAGGAAAGAAAGGATCTTTGCAAAATATCATTTCTTATTCTTCTATCAGTAAAGTATATCACCACATCTCTGGGCAATTTTCTTTGTCTAGCAACCCATGAATTCACTCTGTAAATTTTATCTATTTTATAGACCACATCTGCTGGATCAATTTTTAGCAATACAGCCAAGGCATCAGAACAAATCTGTCTCAGATCTTGCCTATCATTCTCTTTAATTCCTCGAAGCCTAATAGCAAATTCCATGGATCGGAACTGTATCATTGTGATTTCGTTTTCGACTCTCTCCACTTTGTTATCCACATCTGCAATTTTAATATCAGCATCCTTCATTTTGACATTGACTTCTGATTTAAATTCTTCCAGTTTGGAGTCCACTTTAGTAATGGATTCTGCCAAGTCAGAAACCACATTTGACAATTTATCTGACACCTTATCATAATTTTCTTTCATTGCCTCTTTAAATTCATTAATTTCCCTCTTCATTTCCTGTTGTGATTTTTGAAATTTTTCATCCAAAGCCTGGGTAATAAAATCTTTTAAACTTTGCACATCAAAGTCCTTTCCCTCCCTCTGCTGACTGGGAGGGGGCTACTGTTCTAGTTTGTGGGTGGGAGATCCCTCCCCTGCCACCTTTCCTTCCTGTTTCTTTGAAGCCATTTTGCCACGTAAATTAACTTTTCTGAAAGAAGAAAATCTTTTTTTTTCCTTTCCTTTGCACCTCCACAATATCCTTTGAAAAAGTCCCCCAGAATTAAATAGATTGAGACAAGCTCAAATTTATTTTTCTTTTCTTTTCCACTCTTCTCCGTTCGCTTGCAACAGGCACTGCTACAATGTAGCTTGTTAGAATAGTTCTGCGCAATCACTCTCCCTTTCAGCTCGTTAACGCTGGAACGGCGCCATTTTTTCAAGCCGTTTCCGCTCGCTCTAGCTTTTCCCCAAATCAAAAGTTCAAAAGAGAAGAAATACTTGCAGTTTCTTGGTTTGGGGGTTGAGGTTGTTTTATAACAAAGTTATCTTCCCATCAGTTTAAATGTTTGCTGCAGCCGGCTTGCTCTGACGAGCAGAGTCGTCCCACGCCGTCCGGAGTCTCCGCAAGTTAAAAGGGAGCCACACCCGTTTCCTCCCCAGTAGCAAACTTCTGGGGGTTCACGGGGGCTCAACCTGCTTCTTGCTTTGCTCTTCTCCTCAAATCCTCAGGATTCTGGAGTTTTCAAGCCGCTTCCCTCACTCGGGGCGGCTCTACAGGCGGCGGGGCTGGCGGCCGTTCAAAAGCGACCGTCTTCGCCGGTGGCAGTCAAACCCGGAAGTCTTTGACTAGACTTTCTAACCGCTACACCCCACCGCAGGGAGGTGGAACCGACTAGGTGGTTCCGCCCCAGGCGCCTGATGGATCCTGATAGGTTCCAGATGGAGCTTGGGCCAATTCCGGAGACTCTGGTTCATGACTCGGCTGAGGACTTGGTGGCCGCCTGGGACAGTGCGGCTGCCGAGGCCTTGGACAGTGTCATGCCTTTGTGGCCTCTGACCTGGCACCAAACTCACCTAGCTCCTTGGTTCTCCGAGGAGCTGAGGGAGATGAAGTGCCGGAAAAGACGCCTGGAGAGTGGTTGGAGGACCAGCCATTCTGAATCTGACCAAACACTGGGGAGGTCTCATATTAAGACCTACCTAGTGGCAATAAAAGCTGCAAAATCTAGCTATTTTTCTGCTCTTATTGCGTCATCAGATAATCGTCCAGCCACCCTGTTTAGGGTGTGCGGGATGACCCCTTGCAGGGTCGAGTTGAGGATTTTGTGCAGTATCTGTATGATAAAATCGCTCAGATTCGGGAAGGTCTGGCCTCTGGGTAAATCCAGACAGGATGATTAAGGCAAGTCTTGAGAGTGTTATCTGGGAGGAGGTTTGGTTCTGTGGCTCCTGAGGACATGGACAGGATTCTGGGACAGCTGAACACAACCACATGTTTATTGGACCCGTGTCCCTCCTGGTTGGTGCTGGCTGTTGTGGCTCCGTTGACTGAGCCTGGGCTATCGACAGATGCAGACTCTGAGAGTGAGGGAGAGGAGTTGGCAAGGCCTCCCTCTCCAGAACCCTCCTCTCTGGCAATGTCTCCGGAGGACACCGAAGGCCAAGAGATAGGCCCAGAGCCAAGCATGTCTCCGCAGCCACAGGTGGACAGCGATGAAGGAGGTAAGTGCTGGCTGGATCCTCAACAGCGGTGCAGGGAGAAGCATGCACAGCAGAGGGGAAGGCGTGCCAGAGATTAGCTGAGTCACTGGACCACACCCCACAGGGTATAAATGTGGGTGTGGTGGCCAGTTCAGTTTGTGATGAGCAAAAACTAGAAATAATCCATGATCTCTGTGTTACTGGACTTCTGCCTGCCTTGTCGGACTGCATTTGGACTAATCCTTGTATTGCTGAAACTTTGCCTGCTTTATCGGAATGCTTGCAGTCTAATCTTTGTTTTGTGTAAGTAAAGTCTGAATTGGCAGCTAGCCACTGGGTTGCTGCCAGCTTTATCTTCAAAGACTTTGTCATGTGGCTTATTAACTCCGGGTCATCTGTGGGGGTGCGTGTGTGGGACGGGGACAGAACACTGGCTTCCTGGGAGGATACACGAGTCTGGCTCCAGAGGATTATTAACGCTTCTTTGAGTGAGGGTGTCCTGCCGGCCATCTTGAAAGAAGCGGTGATGAGGCCCTTCCTCAAGAAACCCTCTCTGGATCCGGCTGTTTTGGCTAACTATCGTCCAGTCTCCAACCTTCATTTTATTGCGAAGGTTGTTGAGAGTGTGGTGGCGCGGCAGCTGTCACAGTACCTGGATGAAGCTGTCTAACTAGATCCGCTCCAGTCCAGCTTCAGGCCTGGGCACAGCATGGAAATGGCATTGGTCGCGTTGGTGGATGATCTCTGGAGGGCTCGGGATAGGGGTTGCTCCTCTATCCTGGTCCTATTAGATCTCTCAGTGGCTTTTGATACCATCCATCATGGTATCATGTTGCGCCGATTGGAGGGGGTGGAGGTGGGGGGCACTGTTTTGCGGTGGTTCTCCTCCTACCTCTCTGACCGGTCGCAATCTCTGTTGACAGGGGGGCAGCGGTCAACCCCGAGGTGCCTTGTTTGTGGGGTACTGCAAGTGTCAGTCCTCTCACCCCTTCTGTTCAACATTTATGTAAAGCCGCTGGGTGAGATCATCCATGGCTTTGGGGTGGAGTTCCATCAGTACGCTGATGACACCCAGCTGTACATCTCCACCCTAGGCCACCCCAACAATACTCTTGAAGTGATGTCCTGGTGCCTGAAGGCCATGCAGTTCTGGATGGGGAGAAACAGGCTCTGACTCAACCCTTCCAAGACCGAATGGCTGTGGCTTCCGGCGTCTTGATATAGCCAGCTGGTGCCATCGCTGGTTATTGGGGGCGAATCACTGGCCCCCACGGAGAGGGCTCACAACTTGGGTGTCCTCCTGGATGCACGGCTGTCTTTAAAAGAGCATATGACGGCCGTGGCCAGGGGGGCTTTTTATCAGGTTCGCCTGATATGCCAGTTGCATCCCTTTCTGGATCGGGACTCCCTATGCACGGTCACTCAGGCACTCGTCACTTCCCGCCTGGACTACTGCAATGCTTTCTATATGGGGCTCCGCTTGGGGTGCACCTAGAGGCTCCAGCTGGTCCAGAATGCAGCCGTGCGGGGGATTATGGAAGTGATGGGGCGCTCCCATGTGACACCTCTCCTGCGTGAGCTGCACTGGCTCCCGGTGGTCTTCCGGGTGCGTTTCAAGGTGTTGGTGACCACCTTTAAAGCGCTCCATGGCTTATGGCCAGGGTATCTACGAGACCGCCTTCTGCCACCAATAGCCTCCCACAGGCCAGTACGCTCGCACAGAGAGGGCCTCCTCAGGGTGCTGTCCGCCAGACAATTTCAGCTGGTGACCCCCAGGGGGAGAGCCTTCTCTGTGTCAGCATCCGCCCTCTGGAACAACCTACCCCCACAGATACGCATGATACCAGACCTCCGGACTTTTCGTCAGGCCCTGAAACTCATTTATTTCATCTAGCCAGGCTGGCTTGATCCCATCTGTTCGGTTTTAATTTGAAATTTGTTTTAATTGGGTTGTTTTAAATTGTGGGCCGAAATTATTTAATTACCTTTTAAACTGTTTTTTAAATTTTGTATGCTCTGTTTTATCTCGCCTGTTTACCGCCGAGTCCTGCTGGAGAAGGGCGGTATAAAAATCAAATCAAATCAAATACCTGTTGACAATGCAAGCTGCCTTGGCTCACCAATTACCTTGGTGGATTAGTTGATTTTACTCACAAGTTTCTTGATTTTATCAGTTGATTGTATCAGACTTGGATGAAAAGATATATGACTTAGAATATGTTCTTGTGATATGCTAATTATGAGACATTTGTTGGTGCTTCTTTCTAAAGCACCCATTAAAGCATTTGGCAGTGATACATTTTCCTCTAAGTATAATGTGTTTTATCTAACCAATTAAAACAACGACATTGTTTACAAAGTGCTAGGTTTTAGCAATTAACAATCCAGGAAAGGATGCTGATATAACACTGTCATTGTAGTTACAACCTCCAAACATGGCTGAGCACCCAAACTTGGAATGGAATTCAGGTGTGAGATCCAATATCTGTAAATATAAATACATTACAGCCATGCTGAATCAGTCTTATTCGCATATCAGCTAAAGAAATACCATGGAAAGGCATGCAAATATAGCATGAATACAATACCCTCAATCGTGTTTCTCAGAAACTGATGAAAAGTGGATAGATCATCCCTGAAACAGCTTGTGAATGATAAGACATTCAGGTGTTATCTTTACAAACTTCTCTAATTCTCTTTTAGAATTTGACACATTGGAGGTGGAAGCCAGTTTGGGGTAATGGTTACAGGCAGCAGGCTAAAAACAACCAGACTGTGAGTTCTAGTTCCATCGTAGGCCAAAAGCCAGCTGGATAACTTGGGGCCAGTCAGTTTTTCTCTTAGCCTGCAGAAGACAGCTCTGAGAAACCACTTCCAAAAATCTTGCCAAGAAAATTACAGTACAGGCAGTTGTCAGGAGTCAAAACTGACTCAAACATATTATTGGGAGAAATATCCATCTGGTTCAGTTCCAAGCCAGAAAAAAGGCACTGGAGAAAAAATGGAGGATGGAGGCTGATTGGAAAGAGGGTCCATTTATTGATGAATAGAAGCACATGTTTATGGTTCTGGTGCAGCTGGCCACATGGAGTTGAGAGTGAGGGGTATATATACTTTTGTCTTGGGCTTTGCACTTGAGCTTTCTGCTCCTGTGCAAGAATATGTTTTCTATTGGCTGTTGTCAGACTCCCATGGGGCCATGTGGGGCAGTGGTGGGTTTTAATTTTTTTTACTACTGGTTCTGTGTGTGTGGCTTGGTGGGCGTGGCATGGCTTGGTGGGCATGGCTTGGTGGGCGAGGTGGGGGAAGGATACTGTAAAATCTCCATTCCCCTCCCAATTGAGGGGAAGGTTACTGCAAAATCCCCATTTCCTCCCAATCAGCTGGAACTTGGGAGGCAGAGAATAGATGGGGGCATGGCCAGTCAGAAGTTTTATTACCAGTTCTCTGAACTACTCAAAATTTCCACTATTGGTTCTCCAAAACTGGTCAGAACCTGCTGAAACCCACCTCTGATGTGGGGTCATGTTTGTCTGAAACAAGTTTGGTTGAAGTTTGCTGGGTTATGCAATGTCCTCAGGAGATTGTGCAATGCAGTGAGCTCTGCTACTAGATAATCCTATTATGTCCTGGAGGGTCATGTCTTAATCCCATCATCCTGGAGCTGAAGGTCTTTTGTGTTATACATAGACTGGCCCAGTCCTACTGGGGCTATTAAAAAAGTCTTGGGGGCTGCTTTCTGTCTTTAAAAACATGTTACTCCTTTAGGGAAATATAATATTCTGGCTTTTTTAATATTTCTCAAAATATTTCGTTCTTCTAGGAGGGGTGTAGCTTCCCACAATAAGATGGAATAAAGAAATATCAAATTAAATCAAATACTTATTACAGTCATAGACCAGAATAAGGAAGGTGGGGTACAGTCATTAAGAAGCATCAAGAACACATTAAATTAAAATCTATATAAATTGATGCAGATGATATAAAAGAAATGCTAGAAGAGAATCTAAAGAATTAGAATTTAAAGCTAGAATTCAAAATTTATATATTGATGATAACAGATGTATAATAAATATAAATTAGAAACAAAAGTATGTGTAAAAAGCAAGAATCCAAAAGAGGTAGGAGCATTAGATGAGTGTAAGGGAGCATAAAAAGTTAGTATGTGAGAGACTATATCAAGTTACAAAGCACTTTAATATGGTGAACTAAGTCTCATTACCTCTAGTTTCTAGCATAAGTTATCATCCAACAAATTTTGAGTGTTGCTGCGCAGAACCTGGCAATATTATATATTGTAACAGGGTTGTTATCTGAAAGCAAACAGGATGATGTAAAGTTATCCTGTGTACCCTGGCTATTTAAGCAGTAGTGGTAAGAAGCGGCTAGCATGAATGTCTCTGTAGAATAAGCACTGTAGAAGCACATGCTTTGTTGTTCCAGAGTCAAGGGACAACATAAACAAGTGATACGTATCTTATTGAAAGAAACCCTATATCTTTCTTGAATTGTTTACAGTCCAGAGAAATGAAAGTGATCTTGATGGCCCATTTACAGAGAGAAATATAGACTTTAGAGATTGTCTTATCCTTTATGTTGGCTGAGAAGAATAGAAAATGCTCCTGAAAACAGGTTGAAAGGCTGGAGGTGAAACTTGTTTAAAGTAGGTGGCTTTGAAAATCAGTCAAGGCTTAGAAGGGACTTGGAAATTTAACTCTTTTTAAAAACATCTATAAAGAGGGCTCCTTTTTAAATTTCCTTTACTTCTGGCTATTCCTCCTTACCCCATTCTATTTTTCCTTCTTTTTGCTGGCTTTGCTGAGAGTGGGGTTTGCAGATTATTCAGAAAGAGGAGGCCTTTTGACCAAGACCCAGTGGCCTAGAGGTGGAGCTCTTGCCTCACAATCAGGAGGTTGTGAGTTCGATCCTAGGTAGAGGCATATATAAGGTCTCCTGCTTGGGCAGGGGGTTGGACTCAATGACATGCAAGGTCCCTTCCAACTCTGTTGATCTGTCTGATCCCACCTATCCTGTGAAATCATTTAGAGAGGTCCAGCTTAAATTTCCATTCTCACTAATAGTGAGAAATGTATGAGCCAGCAGGCATGTCTTCTCTGGGGTACTCCAACAATTGTCTGCTCTTCTTTAGACAGTGGGTTTGGACAACTTTGTCTTGGTGTTCAGAAAGTCCCTAAAGACTCTTAGTTTTAGTTTTAGTTTTATTTGATTTGTATACCGCCCTACTCCCGAAGGACTCAGGGCGGTGAACAGCCAACAATAAAATACATAGATACACAAAATTTAAAAACCCAATAAAATCAAATTAAATTATTTGGCCTAGACAAATTAAAACACCCCAATAATTTAAAAACAGATTAAAATTTAAATATTTAAAAAGGGAAGAGATTAGGCCAAGCCCGCTTGATGGAATAAAAACATTACATGGAAAAAACTAGGCAGCATTGTTGGATATGACCTGACATTGATTTTTAGGCTAGCTGGGTTGGTGAGCCTGTTCCTTATTAGAAGGAGGATTGAGTTAGCTGAGAAGGGATAGATGTCTTAGATTTAATATTTGTATATTGTACACTACCCAGAATTGATATGAAAAGACAGAATAGAAATTGTGTAAAACATCTACATCTCTACATTTTAATAAATAGGATCTTGTAAACTTTTACAAGATTTTTTTCTCTTTTGTTTTGGGGACTGTAGCTTGTGGCATATATACATATATGCATACAAACTTACATGCATGTTGCTAATTCATGTAAAAGGAGAATCCCCAAGTTTGGTTTTACCTGGATCTCCTAATTTTACATTGACAAGGTGTGAAATCATTAGACAGGATTTTTTTCTTTTCAAGGGAAAGAGCATCTTTAATTTAGATTTCTCTTCCTTTCATGTTTATATGATTTTTCAGTATGAATTATTGCAGGGAACATACATTGAGTTCCATCATATTTTTATATTCAGATTATCCACAAGGAGAAGGCCCATGTTCAATGAGATTTGTGAAAATATCTTTTAGCACTCTCTCTCTCCCTCCCTCCCTCTCTCCCTCCCTCTCTCTCTCTCCATACAGACACACACACAGAGCGAGAGAGCAGGAAGAAATCAGGAACAGGATTTTCACATAAGGGTTATGATACATGTGTGTTTTTTCAATGTTTCAATTTGATCTTAATTTTCATAGCAGAGACAATAGAGAGTAGACATTCATAATGTCACTGACTGTTCTGTTCATTGCATTATGGCTTCAAGGGAAGGAATAGCTAGATGAAGGCTTCTGCAATAAGGTTGATGTACTGATAAGATATTAATAAGGTTGATATTAATCTTCAGTTAATCAATGCTCTTTCAAGCAAGGCTGGTCACAACAGCAGCAAATAAATTAATATGTACACTTGTATGTGGTGAACCTCCTAATACACATCTGGACCAAAGATGGGGGTTATGTTTGGAAAAGTTGAATATAAAAGAAAAGAAAAGCTAATATAAAACTTAATTTGATTAGGGCGGGTTCTGACACTTTGATTATCTTTTCCCTTTTCCCTCCCTTCAATTTCATTCCCTTTTAAATAAATGACTCAAATGATGAATGTTTGATTTGAGTCAGAGAAAATAATACCATTTTCCATTAATACCTGCAATTCTTAAAAACTTCTTTATTTTCCCCCCCAAATGAGGACCCAGATTGTGGAGGCAATAAGTTGACAATCAATCAATCAATCAATCAATCAATCAATAGACTAGTATAGCTCAGTATTTTTCTGATGACAATAGTCATACTGCTATGAATGGACTGCAGGCATATTTGAATATAGCTGTGTTGAGGAGAAGAGAAAATGTTTCTACCTTGCCTGCTGGTAGTGATGATGCCTTTGAGTCAGTGCTGGTGATTTCCTGCACAGTTTCATGCAATTTTCTTGGCAACATTTTTAGACCTGATTTGCCTTTGCCTCCTTCCTATGGCTAAGAGAGAGTGACTCACTCCAAATTACCTACCGTAGCTGGCTTTGTGCCTAAGGCAGAACTAGAACACATGGTCTCTTGATTTCTAGGCCAGTCTTAACCACTACCAAACTGGTTTTCTTTTGTCTAATCTATATAAGGATCTCTCTCTCTCTCTTTTGCTCATTGACCTTTCCCACACAACTGTTTTATTGTAGTTTTTAGACAAGGATATACTTATATTTGGGCCACATCAGACTCTTGTTACTGACTGAAATGGTTACAAGTGCCTTGCTTTAAACATATAAGACTTTAGCTACTCAAACACAAAATTTCCTATTGTTTTCACATGTAATTTTTAGGGCATGAAAGGAAGCAAATGTAATGCTTGATGTTACTTTGGCAAGACTGAAAAACTGTCATAAACATTTAGTACCTGAATATGACAAAAACATGTAAATCAGAAAAAAAAAAACAAGCAATACAGTAACAATATGATTTTAGACAACAGTCAACAAAAAGTGTTACATTTGGAAGAATAGATAATAATGTTCTGTAGAGTCCATTGTTAAATGTTCTATCCCTGTAAAACAACAAACAAAGTATATTTTCTTAAATACTACTATACAAGATAACATGTTTCACTTCTATAGCAAAAAAATAGGAGCCAGTGTCTATATTGTTACTACTATTGTGCTTTTATAAAAGATATTTCTGATTACTGTTTTGTGGTGTTTTTATGCAAATGTATGTATGTATGACATTTTAACAATACTACAAGTCAGGATTTTTAAGAATAGGGAAAAGGAGAAAGAGACAGCACTCCGCAGCACAGAGTTCATCCAAGCCATTGAAGCAGCAGAAAATGGAAGATTATACTGCAAACAGTCCAGTAAGTCATCTGCAGTCACTTTATCAGATAAATTTAATTTATGTGACTCATTGGAATGAGACTTACAAACTGAACTTGAAAGCAAACAGCATATAGAACTATCTTCCTCTCTCTCAGAAAATGGTTCCCATCCTTGGAACTCAGCAGCAATTTTCCTTGCACAGGAGGGAGATGTAATAAATAAAGGGGGGAAATGTGACAGATTTCCTCTCTAGACAACGTTTGCTTACAGCTCAAACTGTAAACTCAATCTATGAACTTCTATCAACTGTCATAAATAAGGTTGACTGCCTGAAAGAATCTTTTGCAAAGTTTATTAAAAGCCACCCAAATACTGCAGAAGGATTTAGGAGGACAACCATGGATAGATATGGGATGGCTAATTCAGGAAATGAAACTAGAGAAGGCCCTTCTCTTCCTTCCAAAAATGTGAACACTCAAAAGAAAACAATCAGGTAAAGGCCTAAGAGACGACCAATATAACTACAATCTGCAGACTAACCAGGTTACCTTGCAAATTTACAACAACAGAATGAATAGAAGGCATTGGAGTGACAGAGAAGCTGTTAGGCTGTCCCTGAGCCAGCTGTTCCACTGTGAACTCACTCTGATAGATCTACTACCAGATTAGATCTACTACCAGAACTACTACTAGAGTGGGTGCCAGTGAGAAGGCAATGTATGAGAATTCTCCTATCGTTCAAGCAGCCCACAATTCCCTCTATGCTCTTTAGAATGAAGCCCTTTCGGAGTACCTTTTCAATATTTCCAGTATGGGTCTTTTGCTCAGACAAAGTGTGCCCACTCCTGAAACAGTGTTGCCAAGAGGGAACTATTGCTTTAAATCTAGGCTGCAACAGCCCTCACATCAATAAGCCTAAGGCTGCTGTAGCTGAATTGACCCTGAGTGATATACAAACTGTGTTACCCACAGCTGCAGAAACTGCTGAGGATGTGCCAGAAGAAATGCTGATTGACCTGTTCAGTGCATTGCCGGAACCTGAGCAAGTTAACATTATTCAAAGATTGGATGATCTAAAAGAGGCTCTGACAACAATTCAATCTACATCAAAGCCTCTATTTAATTTGGCTCCACCAATCACTCAACCTTGTGACAATATACAGGTGAAATTCAAAAAATTAGAATATCGTGCAAAAGTTCATTTATTTCAGTAATGCAACTTAAAAGGTGAAACTAATATATGAGATAGACTCATTACATGCAAAGCGAGATAGTTCAAGCCTTGATTTGTCATAATTTTGATGATTATGGCTTACAGCTCATGAAAACTCCAAATTCACAATCTCAAAAAATTAGAATATTACATGAAATCAATAAAACAAGGATTGTACATAGAACAATATCGGACCTCTGAAAAGTATAAGCATGCATATGTACTCAGTACTTGGTTTGGGCCCCTTTTGCATCAATTACTGCCTCAATGCGGTGTGGCATAGATGCTATCAGCCTGTGGCACTGCTGTTATGGAAGACCAGGATGCTTCAATAGCAGCCTTCAGCTCTTTTGCATTGTTCCGTCTCATGTCTCTCATCTTTCTCTTGGCAATGCCCCATAGATTCTCTATGGGATTCAGGTCAGACGAGTTTGCTGGTCAATCAAGCACAGTAATCCCATGGTCATTGAACCAGGTTTTGGTACTTTTGGCAGTGTGGGCAGGTGCCAAGTCCTGCTGGAAAATGAAGTCAGCATCCCCATAAAGCTCGTCTGCGGAAGGAAGCATGAAGTGCTCCAAAATCTCCTAGTAGACAGCTGCATTGACCCCGGACTTAATGAAGCACAGTGGACCAACACCAGCAGATGACATGGCTCCCCAAATCAACACAGACTGTGGAAACTTCACACTGGACTTCAAGCATCTTGCAGTGTATGCCTCTCCATTCTTCCTCCAGACTCTGGGTCCTTGGTTTCCAAATGAGATGCAAAAGTTGCTCTCATTAGAAAAAAGGACTTTGGACCACTGAGCAACAGAACAGTTCTTTTTTTCTTTAGCCCAGGTAAGACGCTTCTGACGTTGTTTGTTGTTCAGGAGCGGCTTGACAAGAGGAATACGACATTTGAAGCCCATGTCCAGGATCCGTCTGTGTGTGATGGCTCTTGATGCATTGACTCCAGCCTCAGTCCACTCCTTATGAATGTCCCCAACATTTTTGAATGGCCTTTTCCTGACAATCCTCTCCAGGCTGCGGTCATCCCTGCTGCTTGTGCACCTTTTTCTTCCACACTTTTCCCTTCCACATAACTTTCTATTAATGTGCTTTGTTACAGCACTTTGGGAACATCCAACTTCTTTTGCAATTACCTTTTAAGGCTTTCCCTCCTTATGGAGGGTGTCAATGATGGTTTTCTGCACAACTGTCAGGTCAGCAGTCTTTCCCATGATTGTGATTCCTACTGAACCAGACTGAGAGACCATTTAAAGGCTCAGGAACCCTTTGCAGGTGTTATGGCTTAATTAGCTGATTAGAGTAGGACACTTTGAGCCTAGAATATTGAACCTTTTCACAATATTCTAATTTTCTGAGATTTTGAATTTGGGGTTTTCATGAGCTGTAAGCCATAATCATCAAAATTATGACAAATCAAGGCTTGAACTATCTCGCTTTGCATGTAATGAGTCTATCTCATATATTAGTTTCACCTTTTAAAGTGCATTACTGAAATAAATGAACTTTTGCACAATATTCTAATTTTTCGAGTTTTACCTGTATTTAACCAACAATCTGCCTTTACCTCAATAGTAAAAAACGGTAGTGTCGCACAGGCTGACAGTGGGGTAACTGCACTGACTGCCCCAGACTCTGAGAAACAGCTGAAAGACAACGGGCTTCATCATGCAGTGCCCCCTAAGTGGACAAACACTAAGGATATAATCCAGTTTCCACCCTCGTTTGAGTCAGATTTTTTTTTTTATTATTATTATTATTATTATTATTATTATTATTATTATTATTATTATTATTTTATTAAATTTATATACCGCCCTACTCCCGAAAGACTCAGGGCGGTGAACAGCCAACAGATAAAATACACATAGTACAAACGTTAAAAAATCATTTAAAATACATTAAATACTTTGGCCCAAAACAAATTTAAAATACCTCAATTTATAAGACAAATTTAAAAAGCAATTTAAAAGGGAAGTTAGGCCAGGCCAGCCTGCTGGAATAAAAATGTTTTGAGGGCACGGCGGAAAGTGCGCAGATCTGGGATCCTCCGTATCTCCGGGGGGAGCTCATTCCAGATGGCAGGTGCCCCCACAGAGAAGGCTCTCCCCTTGGGGGCCGCCAGTCGACATTGTTTGACCAATGGCACCCTGAGAAGCCCCTCTCTATGAGAGTGTACTGGTTGGTGAGAGGCTACTGGTGGCAGAAGGCGGTCTCGTAGATACCCCAGTCCTAAGCCATGGAGCACACTAAAGGTGGTAACCAAAACCTTGAAGTGCACCCAGAAGACCTCAACATCTGCTCCCAAGATGAATCCTCAGCTACGTCCCTTCAAAAGTGGACATAAATCTACATGGGTTTTGGACATGGATTTTGCTGAGACAATTACTAAAAGTGAAGATGCTCTGATCCAGCCATCAGCTGGCGATCAGAGACAGAGGCATGCCTCAGTGCCCCACACAAATGCGAAGGCTACCCTTGGTGTTGAGGAAGATATCCCCTTAGACTTGCAAAATATGCAAGTTCTGGGTTAAATGCATCAACTAACAAACAATACCTAACTCTTGGTGTCAATAGTACCCAGCATAATTATCTTCCAACAAGTGCCCCATACTGACATTATGAGGACCAGTGCAAGAAAAACATCTTAAGTATTATGTCATGGAATGTAGCTGGATTGTACCATTTTAGAGGCCTAAATTACCCTGATCCTCTGATAGATAAGGATATTATTTTGGTGCAAGAGACTTGGACCACGCTCTGTTTTCAAGGACTCCATCCACTCTGCCAAAGACATAGAAGGGGGGTGTTCCCTGGATAGTTTAGGCATGGGGACAAATTCCATGCCACTGGTAACTTGAAAGGGGGTCAGTCCAATGCTGCTATGCACGGCATTATTGTAAGCCACTTCTGTAAATGGTAACAGGTCCGCCCAGTTCTCTTATTGGTAATCCACATAGCATTTTATATATTGTTCCACCATTGTGTTACCTAGTTCTGCCGTGCTGTTCATACTCAGATGAAAAGCTGAGCTAAATCCTTGCGTGGATCCGATGGACCTCAGGAACTCTCTCCAGAACTTGGCCGTAAATTAGACTCCTCGGTCTGAGATGATTCAGCAGGGTATTCCGTGCAGGCAGTAGATGAGTTTGATGAATAGTTTAACCAGCTTCTTCACAGAACACAATCCGGAGCAAGCAGTAAAGTGGGCTTGCTTGGAAAATAAATCAATTACTGTCCAGATACAGTAATTCTTCCAAAGGTCTCCTGGGGCTTGCCACTTGCTGAAGAAGTCCAGGGGTTTTTCCTGGCCTCATTGTCATGGCAGCACAGGTGGCACAGCTCTTTATGTAGTCTTCCATGACTGCTTTCATTTTTGGCCACCAGAATTGCCTTCTAGTGAGGTGTAGGGCTTTCAGGAATCCAATGACCAGCTAGTTTTGAGTTATGGCTGCACTGTAACACTTCTAGTCTCAAGCTCACAGGGACACACAGTTTAGAACCTTTCCATGCTAGTCCATCCCTCATAGTCAGGCCATCTTTATTGTCCATGAGCCAGGGGTCAGCTGCCAGCGTGCCTTTTAATGTAGCTGTCAGCTTGTTAGGGTCAGGTGGCCGTGTGGCCTGGCTTCTGGTAGTGACTTGCGCTACCAGTTGTGTAGGAGGAATGATGGCATGGACTACTTCCTCCAGCTGACTGTCAAATTGCAGTTTTCTCGATAAGGCATCTGCTAACAGTTTTTTTCCTGCCAGAATGTACTTTAGTTCGAATTTGAATGGTCTAAAGTACTGTGCCCAGCGGACTTGTTTGGGAGACAATTTTCTAGGGGTTTTCAGGGCTTTGAGGTTTTTGTGATCAGTCCAGACTCCGAAAGACACTTTTCCCCCCTCCAGGAAATGTCTCCATGAGAGTAGGGCCCAGTGGACTGTGTAGGCTTTCTTCTCCCAAATGGCCCATTGCCTCGCCGTATCAGTGAGTTTTTTGGACACATAGGCACAAGGGAGGAGTTGTTCTTTTGAGTCTCTTTGCAGGAGCACTGCTGCCATGGCTACATCGCTAGGATCTGCTTGTATTATGAATTGTTGCTCTGGATCCAGGTGCTGCAGGATCGGTTCCTGGGCAAAAAGTCTTTTTAACTTCTCAAAGGCTTTTTGACAGTCCATTGTCCAAGAGAGTGGTTGGGTTGGTTTCTGCGTTGCCGGAGGAGACCCCATTTTTAACAGTTCTGTTAGAGGCAGGGCGACCTCTGCAAAAGCCGGAATAAATTGCCTGTAAAAGTTGGCAAATCCCAGGAAGCTTTGAAGCTGTCTGCAAGTGCATGAGAGCTGCCAGTCGAGCACTGCCTTTATGTTTCCTGGATCCATCTCTATCCCTCCACTGGATATTCAGTAACCTAGGTAATCTAGGGAGGTTTTGTGGAATTCCCAGTTTGACCGTTTTGCATAAAGTTTGGCTGCTACGAGTTTTTTCAGTACTTGTCGTACTAGCTTTACATGTTCCTCAAGGGTCTCACTGAATATGAGAATGTTGCCTAGGTAAACGAAGACCCCTTGGTAAAGATGCTCATGTAGTACTTCATTGATTAGCTGCATGAATACTGTGGGGGTTCCTTGCAATCTGAATGGCATGACTTTAAATTGGAAGCTACCAAGTGGGCAGTTGAATGCAGTTTTCCATTCATCTCCTTCTCTGATTCTTATGCGGTAGTATGCTTCTCTTAGATCCAATTTGGTGAACACCTTGCCCTTCACTAAGTGATTTAGTCTTTCATGAGGGGGAGGGTGTAAGTGTTCTCCACACACATGGCATTAAATTCATGAAAATCAACGCAAAACCTCATCCCCCATCTTTTTTTTTCTTTGAAGAGCACAGGGGCTGCCACTTTGGATTTTGTGGGCTGGATGAAGCCCCGCGCTAAGTTAGAATTGATTTATTTTCTCAACTCTTCCATTTTTTAAGGAGTCATGGAGTACATCTTAGGTTTGGGTAGTTTAGCCCCTGGCAAAAAAACTATCGCGCAGTTGGTTGGGCGGTGAGGGGGGAGGAAGTTGCAGTCTTCTTCACTGAATACCCCCAACAGGTCTCAGTACTCTTTTGGCACTTGCTGACTGCCAGGTAGGCTGTCGATGGCAGGGGCTGTGGTTTCAGGCCCGCAGGCGATGTTATGGACTGTGGCTTCTTGGTCAAGGTCTGGTCTTACGGACAGCAGTGGTCCAAATTTGATGTTTAATTTTCTATAGCCATTCTTCCAGGTGATGGTAGGCCCCCACTTGTCCAGCCACGCAAGCCCCAATATGACTGATTCAGTCATTTTTGGGGTGATGACAAATTGGATGAGTTCTCAGTGGCAACCCATCTCCCATCTGATCAGCTTGGTGACCAACATGGCAAGGGCCCCACTGATTAGTGTCTTGTCAACCTGTTCAAAGTGGATGGGGCATACTAGGGGTCTCATGTGTAAGCCTAACTGTTTGACTATGGGGAGACTGATTAGACATTGAGTGCAGCCTGTGTCTATGATGGCCTCTACTTCCACTTGGACCCCCGTTTCTGGTACTACTATCTTAGTCTTGATAGCAAAGGGGTGGATGGCTGCACTTACCATTGGGTTGTCATCGCTGCTGCTTTTCCCCCACGGGGGCTGGGGAAGCTTCGGGGGCTGGAGTTCCCTCAGCTTCGTTGGGAGGTAGCGGAACTTCCACAGCCTTCTTGGTGAGTCATCCTTTGTCGGGCAGCTTCCATTTGGTTTTCCTCATCCCAGCCATAGCTGGAGGCCGAGCCAGGGGAACTGGGGCTGGGACCAGGCATTCTGAAGCCTGGTGCCCATGCTGGCCACACCAATAGCATTTGACAGTCCCAGATGGTGTGGGAGGCAGCGCCTTGGCTTTCTTCACCTGGAATTGGCATCCCAGGGGTCTCCTTGCTGGCTTGTTGTCTGTAGCTGGATTCCTGTGGGGGTGGATTTCCAAATCCAAAACGACAGCCATGTTGTACCATGCTTGTATGTGGTCCGGTACTCTCCTGATGCCACAAGCATGTCTGAAGTCTGGGTCAAGGGCTTCCTTAAACATATTCACTAGGAGGCGTTCTTAGCTTTCCAGCCAGTCTCTGAAATTCCCAAATTAATTCTTTTGCGGATCGGCCGGCCTGCTTCAATGCCTTAATCTGAGCCTCGGCTTCCACTTGTTGGGCAATGTTGATAAATCTAGTTCACATCAGCTGAATGAACTCATCAGCATCTTCTAGCTCAGGGGCTCCTTCATCATGAAGCTCAGCTATCCATTCTGATGCCTCTCCCTCGTTCATGCCGTCAGCGATGGTGGAAATCAATTCCCAATCGGATGAGTATTGATTCCCAAATTGGTTGATGTGGGACCAGACTCAGTTGAGAAAATAGGCTAGCTTCCCAGGAGTCCCGTCAAACATCACCCGGAACAATGGGGGAGGAACAGCTGGCAGGACCGGTTGCTGTACTTGCGCTGGTTGCTGGCCAGGCATCTGCTGTTGGACCAGAACTTGCTGCAGGATCACCGGTACCTGTTGTTGGACTGGGACTTGCTGAGGGATCACAGCCTGGGGCTGTAGTTGTGGTTGCGGCTGGACTGGTGCCTGCTGCAGAGCCATGATTGGTGGCTGGAAAGGGACCGGCAGTTGGAAAATCATCGGTTGCTGGACCGGGGCTGGTGTTGCACCCATCCTTAGCCTGGGTAGAATGTCCACCCAGGAGGGATCTGGCTCGCTAGCGGCAGTCCAAAGGCTGGTTGCTGCAGTGGGGTAGATATGCCCCAGATGCCTTGTTGTGATCCCTGCATTCCATGGCTGGGCTGCTTCAGCAGGACCAGTGGTGGGGCCATTTGCATCCCAGTGGTGACTGGGGCCACGGCTAGTCTGCTCCAGGGCAGGAGGCTGTGGACCGATCTGCTCTGCACCGAGTGGAAAGAATCTGACACTCTGCTTCACTGCGCTATGGTGTTGTGGCTCTGTTACTGGAGCCTGTGTCATCATCAGGAGAGGACTCTGAGAGTGAAGGGCAAGGCCTCCCTCTCCAGGACCCTCCTCTCTGGCAATGCCTTCAGTGTCCACTGAAGGGCAAGAGATAGGGCCAGAGCCAAGCACGTCCACGCAGCCACAGATGGACAGTGATGAGGGTAATGAGTCTTGGCTGGATCCACGCCAGCATCACAGAGATAAGCGCGCACAACAGAAGAAAGGGCGTGCCCGAGATTAGGCTGAGTCACTGGACCACACCCCACAGGATATAAAAGGGAGCGTGGCGGCCAGTCAAACCTTGTGACGAACAAAGCTGAAAGCTTCCACGCCATTCTGCATTGCCGGACTTTTGCTTTAAGACTGGATTATCTCTGGATTTGATTGTAATTATTGACCTGCTTTCCTTTGATGTATCAGAAGTGGGGAGAAGTTATCTCTCCTCTTTGTAAATAATAAACTCTTGGCAGGCAGCCACTAGGTTGTTGCCAAGTTCCGTTATCATAAGGAAAAGGATTTTGCTGGATGGTTTAGTCTTTAACTCCTGAACGTCTGTTGGTGTGTGTGCATGGGGTTGGGGACAGAACATATGGCTACTTGGCCCGGAAAGGTGAATGTAGGCTGCGCTAAGGTCTATCTTGGTTGCTCGGTGCCAAGGGGTTGAGTAGTGCTGCTCACGCTAAATTGGCCAAACTGCTCCGGGAGACTGACCAGTGATTGGCTGCGTGATGGTGGCAGGAATCCCCACTCTCCAGAAAGCCTGCGATGTGTCTGCCTCGACCCTCCACTCGAGGGTCAAGGTTTGTCCCACACCCAATTGTGGTTCCAACAGCTTCTTCTGGAGAGGGGCAAAACCTGCAGCTTCGCCCTGCAGGGTCAGGTCCACTTGCAGCCTTTGCTCAGGCATTGGCTCTTTGTGCGAAGCACCTATCTGGAGCTCTGCGGCTTCTACTGCCTCCACACAACTTGGGAAGGATATTAGCCGGTCTCGACATGAGTCACCAAGCCATCTCCTGCAGCTCCTTCCATGAGCTTCTTTTCTTCCTCCATCTTCCCTGAGACTTTGTGCCACCTGGGATCGGGTCGACACTGGGGCTCAGGACCCCGGACAGCACCCAGGAGTTCGGGGGAGCTGATAGTGTTGTTAAAAGGGACTCAGGTTAATGTCTGGGTTCCACGTAACACCCTTAATGAAAGAAAACTCTGAGGCTTTAATTTCCTCAAAGTTCCATTTTATTAAAGATGTCATTTTGGCACATCTGGAAAACCCGAATCTGAAAGTTTCCAGGTTTTCCCCACCCAAAAGAAGTTCAAATCCCTGCCCAGTACCCACATGTCAATCATGTGATCCAATCAGGCACCATCCAAAACTGGAGATGCCTCCCAGTCACCTCATTGCAGCTGCAGGGCAAGGTGGCCTTGACTCTCTGAGAAAAGAATGTTATTTTGAGTACATATCACCCATACTCTATGCAACCCCCCCCTCCATTTTCCCACAGTAGAGGATGTGGCAGGCCTGAAGGCCCAAATGTATAAGACGGCTCCCAGGTCTGATACATGCGACTATTCTGGTGAGATGACATTTATGGCAGGGTCCAAAATCAGCATCATTGATTATATCTTAACTTCTATGGACTTATTACTTTACATAGAAAATTTTGACGCTTACCTTACCTGGAAAGCTATCATCTATCTTTGTGTATATACATGAAGCCCTTCATCCGGCAAACACCCTTCGGGGACCAATTTATTCCTGCAGTTTCTTCAGCAGGCCCAACAAGATGTCAAATGGTCCCAACAACTTGACCAGAAGATGAGGAGAGCTCTATCAGAGGACAAACTTCAAAAATTTCACTCAGCCTTTATTACAGCCAACCTTTTCCAAGATTTACTAGAACTATATAAAAACATAGTTCATAAGCTACAACCATTACTAGTACATGACCGGAACGTCTCAGCTAAGAGGCCCTGTATCACCTCCAAACCATGGTTTGACAAGGATTGTGTAAAAGCCAAGAAAGCTCTCACCTTGGCTTATAAAATGTACAAAAGTAAGACTGGGAATGGTAATAAAACAAGTCTTAAACTTCTTATTATTCTCAAAAAACAATATAAGCAACTGATTGCTCTTAAGAAGAGACATGACACAAGATCCTCCTGGGAACATCTTATTGTGGCAGGAAAGCAAAAGAGCTCTTCTCTATTCTGGCATCTAATAGCTAGTCATTCTGACAGAATTCATACCCCATTAAACATCCATATGCCTCTTACAACCTGGGAACTTCACTTTTGGGGAAGGTATGAAGACCACTCCAGCGTGAGTATAAGGTTTATGGTCGGGCAATGAAAGATTTACCTGAATGGCCCCCGGTTTCAGAGTCCAAAATCAAATCACTCATTGGCCAACTCAGGACTGGGAAGGCCCCAGGAGCTGACTTCATTACCACTGAATTACTAAAGAACAATTTGGAGTGGTGGATACCAGTTCTGGCAGCACTATTCACTTATATCGACTCCACTGGCTATGTCCCAGAAGATTGGGGCTTGGCAATTGTTGTCCCAATTTTTAAAAAGGGAAAGACCAATTACAGACCAATAAGTCTGCTAAACATAATCAGCAAACTCTACGCCAAACACCTCCAAGATAAATTAAAGGAGTGGCTGGATCCTGAGAATTTGATCGCTGAAGAGCAAGCTGGGTTTAGAGAGTGGAGGGGCACCACAGATCAGTGCTGTTCTTCATCATCTGATTGAAAAATACAAATCAAATAGACCTGTATCATTATACACTGGTTTTATAGATCTTAAGGCAGCCTTTGTTATGGTTACAAGGATTAAGCTATGGGAGAAGCTGGAAGCTGCCTCAATTAACCACAGGCTTCTTCATCTATTACATACCCTATATACTAAAACATCCCTCAAGGTGAGGTGTAATATGCAAGGGTCCCTCTCAAAGTCAGTTAAACTCAAAAGGGGGTTAAACAGGGGTGCATTTTAGGCCCCCTGCTTTTCAACTTTTACATAAATGACATGCATGCTAAAATGGCTAAACAAACCAAATCACCCTCCCCCCCAATAGGTGACCAAAGCATTGCCCTCCTTCTCTATGCAGATGACGCTGTGATCCTCTCCAGGACACCAGTAGGCCTTAAAAGAGCCTTGCGAGCCCTTCTCCAGTATTGTAATTACTACTAAATTATGAGAAAACAAAGATCATGGCCTTTGCAAAAAGGCCAAAACTTTATTCATGGTATCTAAATGGCCACAAAGTAGAGCAGGTAACCACTTTCAAATACCTGGGGGTGGTCATTTAGGCCAATGGTTCAAGAAAAGCACATGGAGAATATGCAGCTGCCTTGGGCCAAAGATCAGCGAGCACCATTCTTACATTTTTCTGCCCAAAGGGAGGATATTATGTCCCTGTTGCAATTAAGCTTTTTCTGGCCAAGTCGCTAGCACAGCTTCTTTATGGGACCTTGCTCGGACTGTCAGCTTCATGTTTTATATCATTAGAAATAGTTCAATACAAATTCATTAGATCAATTCTCCAGATGCCATGTTGTGACTCAAATGCACTTCTGCACCTGGAGATAGGATTGACAAAAGTCGAAGGAAGAATCTGTATAGCATCCTTAAATCTCTGGCTAAAACTTAACTTCTTTCCGCAAGGTCTTGCTCCATTAATCCTCCAAGACAAATTCTCTTCATCATGGATCAAGGCTGTTGAGTCCAACCTTGCCAAACTAGGCTTTTCCCCAGCTTTAATACTCAAGTTGGACTATGATCTAGCAAGACAAAGCTTGAGACAAAGGGTGGAGGACATTGAGAGGCAGGTGGACTTAGGGAAAGCTCTGCTGTTTCTGGTTCCAGATGCCATTAGATGTGTTGTTGCTTCTGCCAGCAATAATAATAATAATAATAATAATAATAATAATAATAATAATAATAATAATAATAATAATAATAATAATTTTATTTCTATACCTCCCTTCTCCCGAAGGACTCAGGGCGGTGTACAGCCTATTTAAAAACACAGACAAACAACAATTTAAAATTTAAAATAATTAAATAAATTGGCTCAGATTTAAAACCCCAAAAAATTTAAATACCCCAATTTAAAACTATTTTGTTGATAGTCCGGCCTGGCGGAACAACAGGGTCTTCAGTGCGCAGCGAAACACCCGGAGGTCGGAGATCTTACGTATTTACGGGGGCAGTTCGTTCCACAGGGCTAGGGCTCCCACAGAGAAGGCCCTCCCCCTGGGTGTCGCCAGCCGACATAACTTGGCCGATGGCACCCTGAGGAGACCCTCTCTGTGGGAGCGAACTGGTCGGTGGGAGGCTATTGGTGGCAGGAGATGGTCTCGGAGGTACCCGGGTCCTATGCCATGGAGCGCTTTAAAGGTGGTAACCAACACCTTGAATCGCACCCGGAAGACCACTGGGAGCCAGTGCAGCTCGTGCAGGAGGGGTGTCACATGGGCACAACGAGTTGCGCCCATAACCACCCACGCAGCCGCATTCTGGACCAGTTGGAGCCTCCGAGTGCTCTTCAAGGGGAGCCCCATGTAGAGAGCATTACAATAGTCCAACCGGGAAGTAACAAGAGCATGAGTGACCGTGCGCAGGGCGTCCCGGTCCAGAAAGGGCTGCAACTGGCGGATCAGGCGAACCTGATAAAAGCCCCCCCTGGCCACGGCCGTCATATGCTCTTCTAAAGACAGCCGTGCATCCAGGAGGACACCCAGATTGCGAGCCCTCTCCGTGGGGGGCAAAGATTCACCCCCAATAGTCAGCGATGGCACCTGCTGACTATATCGGGGCGCCAGAAGCCACAGCCACTCGGTCTTAGAGGGGTTGAGTCTGAGCCTGTTCCTCCCCATCCAGACCCGCATGGCCTCCAGGCAGCGAGATATCACATCAAGGGCATCGTTGGGGTGGTCTGAGGTGGAGATGTACAGCTGAGTATCATCAGCATACAGATGACACTTCACCCCAAAACCATGGATGATCTCACCCAGCGGCTTCACATAAATGTTGAACAGGAGGGGTGAGAGGACCGACCCTTGCAGCACTCCCCATGCGAGATGCCTCGAGGTCGACCTCTGTCCCCCTGCCAACACGAACTGCGAGCGGTCGGAGAGGAAGGAGGAGAACCACCGCAAGACGGTGCCCCCTATTCCTAACCCCCTCAACCGCTGCAGCATGATACCATGGTCAATGGTATCAAAAGCCGCTGAGAAATCTAATAGGACTAGGACAGAGGAGCAACCCCTGTCCCGAGCCCTCCAGAGATCATCCACCAACGCGACCAATGCCGTTTCTGTGCTGTACCCCTGCCTGAAGCCCGACTGGTACGGGTCTAGATAGATAGCTTCATCCAGGTGCCGGGGAAGCTGTCGTGCCACCACACTCTCAACAACCTTTGCCAAAAAACAAAGGTTGGAGACTGGACGATAGTTGGCTAATTCAGCTGGGTCCAGGGAAGGCTTCTTGAGGAGGGGCCTCACTACCGCCTCTTTCAAGGTGGCAGGAAAGGCACCCTCGCTCAGAGAAGCACCTATAATCCCCTGGAGCCAGCCTCGTGTAACCTCCCGGGAGGCCAGTACCAACCAGGAGGGACACGGGTCCAATAAACACGTGGCGGCACTAATCTTACCCAGAACCCTGTCTACATCCTCAGGAGTCACAGGATCAAACTCCTCTCAGATAACATTCTCAAGACCTGCCCTGGTCTCCTCCCATGGACTCATCCAATCGGAGTCCAAGCCATCCCAAATCCGAGCGACTTTATCATGCAGGAATTGCACAAAATCCTCAGCACGACCCTGCAAGGGATCTTCCCGCACTCCCCCCCGAAGAAGGGAGTGGGTCACCCTAAACAGGGCAGCTGGACGGTTCTCTGCAGATGCGATAAGAGCGGAAAAATGGTTAGATTTTGCCGCTTTTATCGCCAATAGGTAGGTCTTGATATAAGACCTCACCTGTGTCTGGTCGGAATCGGATTGACTAGTCCTCCAAATGCTCTCTAGGTGTCTTTTCCAATGCTTCATCTCTCTCAGCTCCTCAGAGAACCAAGGAGCTAATTGAGATCGGCATCGGATCAGAGGCCGCAAAGGCACGACGCAGTCCAAAGCTCCAGCGGCCGCCCTTTCCCAGGCGGCCACCAGCTCTTCGGTCGAGTCGTGTGTTAGAGTCTCAGGAAACGGCCCAAGCTCCGTCAGGAACCTTTCGGGATCCATCAGGCACCTGGGACGGAACCATCTGGTCGGTTCCGTCTCCCTGCGGCGGGGGCAGGCGGTAGGAAAGTCTAGTTGAAGAAGTGAATGATCTGTCCATGACAAGGGTTTAATATCTAGGTCCCCTCTACCAAGATCATTCAACCACTGACCAGAGATGAAAATCAGGTCCAGAGTGTGTCCCCCTATGTGAGTGGGGCCTTGAACTAACTGGGTCAGGTCCAAGGCTGTCATGGAAGCCATGAACTCCCGAGCCACCTCTGACGCCTCACCCGCGGATGGGAGGTTGAAATCCCCCATGACAATAAGTCTGGGGATATCGACCGCCACCCCGGCAATGACGTCGAGTAGCTCGGGCAGAGTCGCTGCCACGTGGCAGGGAGCCAGGTACGTAGTCAGCAAACCCATCTGCACCCCACGGCCCCACTTCACACAAAGGGACTCACATCCGGCTATCTGAGGAACAGTGGTCTCCCTCGGACAAAGACTCTCCCTAATGATCACCGCCACTCCCCCACCCCTCCCCTGGGCCCTTGGCTGATGAAATGCACGGAAACCTGATGGGCACATCTCGATGAGGGGGACCCCCCCTCTTGGCCCAACCAGGTCTCTGTAATACCTGCCAGGTCTGCACCCCCCTCCAAAATAAGATCATAGATGAGGGGAGTTTCATTAACCAGCTATCTTAGTCAGTTGGAGTCATCAAACCACTGAAAGCATTTGCACTCGCATGGTGCCATGCGCTTCCATTGGCCGTCCTGTATGGCAAGTATAAAAGGATACCATTCACGGAAAGACTGTTCCTGCGGCTCAGGAGAGGTGGAGACTGTGGGTCATATGCTCCTTAGATGTTCCTTTTATACGGAGATTAGGAAAAAACATATTCTGCCAATAACTGCTAGGTATCCTGGCTGTTCCTACACTACCTATCTTCAGTGGCTGCTTAAGGATGAACAGTCCATAACTACAGTGCAGGTGGCTAGATTCTGTGCAGCAGCACTGTGGATTCGTTGCAAACATGTGTCTTCTTTACCATAGTGATGTTATATAACAGTGATGGCTAACTTTTTTGCCGTTGTGTACCAAAACTGGGGGGAGCATGGGGAGGTTGCGCATGCACGTGCCTACACCCATAATTCAATGGGCCCCACCCCTGTGCATGTGACTCCCCCCATGCTCCCCACACTTTTGGCACGTGATGGCATGGTGGGCCCAGTGGGCCCGTTTTTCACCCTCTGGAGGGCCTCCAGGGGCTGGGGAAGGCCGTTTTCGCCCTCCCCAGGCTCCTAGAAAGCATCTGGAGCCTGGGGAGAGCAAAAAACGGGCGTTCTGATCCCACCGGAAGTCAGCAAACGGGCTGTTTCTGGCCTCCGGAGGGCCTTCCCCACCCCCCTGGAGGCCCTCCGGAGCCTAGAAACAGACTGTTTCCCAACTTCCAGTGGGCCCAGAAGGCCCAAAAATCAGCTGGCCGGCAAACAATTGCGTGCTGGAGCTGAGCTAGGGCAACGCTCGCATGCCCACTGATATGGCTCCGTGTGCCACCTGTGGTACGCGTGCCATAGGTTCACCATCACGGTTATATAACAATTATGGCAAACTTTTTGCACTGTTTAGTCATTTCCCTTTTGGCACTGAACCTACAATAGGCCACACAGTTTAGGGATTACAACTATTGTATATTTGACACTAGATTTTATTATATATTTTAATTGTTATTTATTATTTTATACTAGAATTTTTAAGTGTATATATACTGAGTGCTTTTATTTGTTCTGGTCTCCGGTCTAAGACTGTAATAAATTGTTTTTGTTGGTGTGTGTGTGTGTGTGTGTGTGTGTGTGTGTGTGTATTGCTTCTTATTACCTTTTCTTTAACAATTTATCTCAAAATGGAAGAGCCATCCTTTTACAACTGTTCTTGTCAGAGTGATATTCTGGTAAAAGGGTTCAGGTAGCATGATTGGTGGCCAAGAACATAAATTCTTATAGTATTATAAAAATACCATCTGGAAGGAGATATAGAAGTATAGCCAGCCGCACAAACAGGCTGAAGAACAGTTTTTATCCGTGGGCTGTCAGACTCCTGAATGGGAAATAACATCATAGCAATGTAGTATGATGGACAGCAGGGCTGGCGCAATGTATAACATGTTCACACTGGTGCAATAGGACTGGGTGTTTTGCAGGGGTGAAATCTAAATTTTTTTGCTACCGGTTCTGTGGGCGTGGCTTAATTAGTGGGCATGGCTTGGTGGTAAGGTGACTGGGAGGGCGTGGCTTGGTGGTCAGGTGGGCGTGGCCAAGTCAATGTCACTTTTTTGCCCTTTTTTAACCTACAAAACACAACACAACACAACTGGCTCACCCACAATATAAAAGCATCTATGCTGGACCCAAAATGACCCCTGCAACAAGCAGGAACCTCACACAGCCACAAAAAGCCCAAAAAACCAATTTTCACACTTTACACACACACAACACAACACAACACAACTGGTTCACCCAAAATGTAAAAGCAGCTGTGCTAGACCTAAAATGGCCCCTGCAACAAGCAGGAACTTCACACAGCCACAAAAAGCCCAAAAAAACCAACGTTCACACTTTACATACACAAAATTTCACATACAGCTTTGTGAGATTTTGTGTGATTGTGTAGTTAGAGTGAAACACTACAGAAACACACTAAATCTCAGAAAGCTGCACAAATATTATTTTATTTTTATTTTTATATAAAAGCAGCTAAATTTAAAACTTCCTGAACTTTAAATGGCTAGGTCTAAAAAAAGAACAACAACAAAAAACCCCAATTAACTATTTTTTTAAAGCTCCCAAAGGGGAAAAAAACTTGAACAGCGGTCTCCAACCTTGGCAACTTTAAGACTTGTAGACTTCAACTCCCAGAATTCCTCAGCCAGCTTTGCTTTGCTGGCTGAGGAATTCTGGGAGTTGAAGTCCACAACTCCCTGCCTGCTTGATTGCAGGCAGGGAGATTCAGTTGCTTGCTGATGCAATCGATTGCAGGGATTACAGCAAGGCGTTGCAACCAGCAAGCAGTAAAGTAAGGAAGCTGAGAGGGGGAAGGGGAGGGATTTTTGCTACCGATTAGCAGGCAGAGCCATTTAAAAGAAAAAAGTTTTTTTTCGTTTACATGGCTCTGGCGATCCAAGCTGAGTTGCCTGATTAGCAGGCAACTAAGCTGGAATCGTCAGAGCTTGGCTGGTCAGAGCCATTTACAAGAAAAAAAGGCTCTGATGATCGCGCAGCTCAGCTGGGCGTGGGGGGTTGGGGCAGGGATTTTTGCTACCGGTTCTCCGAACTGCCCGCTGCCACCAGTCCGAACCGGGAGCATTTCACCCCTGGTGTTTTGTTAATATGATTTATTGGGTTAGGGATTTTCTGTCTTCATTGTTAGTTGTATGGTGTTGGAGGGTGCACTGAGGGAGCTCAACCAATCTCATTGCACATATCTTGTGCACTGACAATAAAGATTTGAATTTAATTGAATTGAGTATTCTCTATTCCAAACATTACCTGGATTAACAGTTAAAGTTCTGCTTCTGCTTCCTTCATGTTTTTAAGAATAACCATAATTTGTTATTTCTAATTTCTGTGCATAATAAAAAGGAAGATTTTAAACTAGAGATCATGTGAAGCTATTTTCATATTTATGACCTAATCAAATGTATTTAGGATTCAATGGGATTTTTACTCAAATTGCAGAATCCTATAAGCCCATCTGTAAAGAGAAATGTCTGAAAATACTGTATTTTTCGGAGTATAAGATGCACCTAAGTTTTTTGGGAGGAAAATAAGAAAAAAGCTGATTGGTGGGTGGATCGACCTCCCGGAATATCCCCAATCAGCTGTTCCCAGAGGTGAATTTTAGCAACAGTTGTTTGTGAGCTCTGTGCCTTGCTTTTTTTTTTCTGCCTCTGAAACTTCTGAAACTCCATTTCAGAAAAAAGTTCTTTTTCTGTTTCTGAAAGCCTCCGAAACAGAGCTTCAGAAAAAAAGGGTTTTTTTTTCTGAATCTCTGATTGGAGGCTTTTTTTCTGAAGATTCTTTCAGAGGCTTTTATTCTGAAGGACTATCTGTACTCTGTTCAATCTCCTTTCTTTAGTATTGGTATATAGATTAACCTCTTCCGATCTGTTGGTTATTGTGTCATTCTCCAGATTTGTTAGCATAGTTTGGTTAGAACCTTTACTGATTCTTCTTTTGTTGCTTGTCATATTATTTTAGATAAAAGCCTTTCAGAGGCTTTTTTTCTGAAGCTTCTTTCAGAGACTTCTTTCAGCCTCTGAAATCTCCATTTGCAAGGCTGGACGGGGCTACATTCAGAGTATAAGACACACCCAGATTTTCACCCTCTTTTTTGGGGGGGAAAGGTGTGTCTTATACTCCGAAAAATATGGTATTTCCAGTTTCATGCGTTTGCACCTTGTGCTTTGACATGGCCTATAGGCTAATCAAAGCTATCATTTTAAATTGTATCTTATTCCAATTACATTTTAAATTGTATTTAATCAGATTTTAGAAATAATTTGTGTCTGGAACTCTGCACTTTGATATGGCCCAAGGGCTACTAAATAAAGTAAGCTCTAAACTTCCAGTTCCACAAAACTTACATTATTTCAGTGTTCCATTTTGGTTCAGTATATCATCCAAAATTTGAACAAAATCTAAATCCAGATTTGATTAATTTTCAATTATTTCAAAAAGTTATCAGAGAAGTATAAGAAGATATGGAATTTCTGCAAAACATGTCTAGAAACTCTAACCTGAAAGGTATTAATAGTAGCTCCACATTGTCAAATTTCCTCTCCCATAGGAATGTTCTATTGGTAAATATTCTGATTTTTTTTTCTTTCTCTGCAGCTCCTAACCTCCTCAGGGCCATTTTCAAACTCCAACTGTTTTTTGTTGTTTTTTGTTGTTCTTGTTGAGTGTACTTTCTTCCATCTATACCAAAATTGGCCCATTTTTTTTTTTACATTTCTGGAGAATTAACATTATGGATATCAGCAGATAAGTTAAATTGTAACAATTGAAATACCTTTAATGGTATATGGTGGAAAGTAGAAAAGATTAAGTTTTGGCATGGATAACAGCTAGAATATTTTTAAAGTTAACTAGGGAAACCGTAATAGTTGAAATATTTTTAATTCTTTAATTCTATAATGTGATGAAAGTAGAAATGATTAATTGAAATAATTGAAATACTTCCAGTTGAAAGCAGAAATGGCTATAATTAATTGATTTGTAAGGAATTGCATGGAAATAACTGGAGTATCCATGTTCTCATATATATATATATATATATATATATATATATATATATATATATATATATATATATATATATATATATACACACACACACACACACACACACACGTGTGTGTGTGTGTGTGTGTTTGGTTATTCGGGTTTTCTCCCACGTAAAATTGGAAGTGTCTTGGAGACGTTTCGACGAAGTCTCATTCGTCATCTTCAGGCTGGTGTTTTTGGCTTCGTGCTTCTTGGAGCAATGTGTGATCATAGCTGTTTCTTCCTTTTAACTGCCAGTGGGGGTGTGAACTGATTGAGTGGGAGCTTGGCTGTGTTCTGATTGGGTGGAGGTGTGTTCTGATTGGTTGGGGGCTTGGCTGTGCTCTGATTGGATGGGGGGTTTGCTGTGCTCTGATTGGATGGGGGTGTGTTCTGTTTGGGTGGGGGCTTGGTTGTGCTCGGGTTAGTCTGAGTTGCAGGGGGATTTGAGCTGGTGAGCTGCGCTGCTGTTGTTTGGCTTCACGTTCGTGGTCGTGCCACACCTTCATGGTGGGTGTCAGTTTGCTTCATGTATGGATTGGAGGGGTTTAAAGTGGCTAATGATGCAGCTGTGGTCTGGCTTCTGGTTTGTGGCCATGCCTCATCATCGGTGTGGGTTTGAGTTTGCTTTTTGCGTGGATATGTGGTGGTGACATCCTGTGTGGTTTTCGTTAGTGTGGGTCTGGTGTCATTTTTTGTGTTAGGGACACGTTTGTTCAATAAGGGCGGGTTTTCAAATGGCTGGTAGGCGGGAGGTATCATCTTGTTTATTCATGCTATGTGGGCGTTTTTCTATCTCGATGGCTTCTCTGATTATTCTGGTGTTAAAGTGTTCAGTTTTGGCGATAGGTCTGGTCTTTTTAAAGTCAATTTCATGTCCTGTGACTTTAAGGTGTTGGACCAGGGAAGAAGTTGGTTCCTCTTTTCTGACTGAGTTCTTGTGTTCTTCAATGCACTTATTCTTCTGTTGGTTTGTCCGATGTATGTGATGGGGCAGGCGGTGCATGGGATTTCATATACTCCTTGATTTTCTAACTCAATTTTGTCTTTGAGGTTTCTTAGGATGGTGGATATTAATTAAGAAATTAATTAAGCTTTATTATTATTATAAAAATTAAACAACTGCAACATTACATAACTAACCAATGTGAGGATAGATATACAAATAGATGACAAGGGGAAGGAGTATAATATAGATAGGAGGGAAAAACTGAATTTAAATAAGATTAGAGATGAGAATGAAGGGTAATATTGTATTATTGTAATATTAAAAATAGATGAGAAAATGAATATGGCAAAAAGGAAATATAGAAATTGTAAATTTAATTGAAATGACTAAACATTGTTTAAATTTGTGAACAGGCAAAATACTCTGTTCAACAAAAATACATTGTATGTTTGTATGTGTGTTTGTCTAAAAAATAAAAAAAACCTTGATAAAAAAAAGTTGTTCATATTTCCAATATGCATTTGAAGTATCCTGTTACATTCTAGATAATATCTCTGACATCATGTGCCAATAATACATCATTTAATAAAAATTCTCTTTGAGATCATAATACAATGTAAATTTTAACCCTTTTAATAATATATTTTCCATTGATAAATTTGTATATTATAACTAAAAATCTTAGCTACTTTATCATGTGTTCTTTAATCTGCTCTTCCTCTATCTCAAATTTCAGCAAAAGTTTGTACATTTTAGCAATTACATGTCCATCATCAGTACACAGATGTTATTCTTTCTATAATCCAGTAATCATAGAGTAAGAAAGGATTATACAGGTCATCTAGTCCAATCTATTACTCAGTGCAGGACCCTTAGAGTATCTATGACAGATGACCACCTAACATTCTTTAGAAGACCTCTAATGAGGAAGAATATATACAGTATGCTGTAGTGTTAATAGTTAATAAATAGTCATAGAACTAGAGTTCAAAACATCAAAATGGCAAAATGGATACAACAATGTATCATAATCTGCTGCTCTTTTATCAATATGTGTCAATGGTTGATCAATATAACCATCAAACTATGCAAGGATTTTGTTGTAGGAAGTAGTTATATTTCCCAGATTCCATCTTGCTCCAATGGCAGGACAAGAGTCAGAAGAGAGAGTGAGGCTGACTACGCACACCTCTCCCTCGCTTTAATCCAAGTCACGTGCAAGTCTTGACATCCCCCTATAAAACCTATAAAATCCTGTAGCGATGGGTGAGCGATGAAGCAGCAGGGTGTGGCTACACTGGGAGCTGTAGCCATGGACCTGCACACAGGCAGCTCAGGTCTAATGGTCATCTTCTTGCTGACTGAAGCAACAGCTGGATTTGGTATCTACCTGAGTGACTGAGCAGTCCTCTTTAAGACCACACTGCTCACTTTGGTAGCAAGAGGAAGGGGATAGAAAAGGTGCCCTAAACCTAGTTTGCTTCACAGAACCCTGCCCAGCTTACCACGGCTGGAGGGGATCCCATTTCATGCGGTCAAACAACAAAACTTCAAACAAAACCCTTCAGCAGATAGACCAGAAAAAAGAACAGCCCTGGTCGCCAGAGAGCTCGCAAGATTTAACATTGATATTGCGGCCCTGTGTGAAACTTGTCTAGCCAATGAAGGCCAGCTCACAGAAACAGGAGGTGGTTACACTTTTTTTTTTTTTTTTTTTTTTTTGGTGTGGACGCAGCAGTGACAAACGTTGTAAATCTGGAGTTGGCTTTGCAGTTAAGAATCATCTTGTCCGCAAACTTGCCAGTCTTCCCAAAGGCGTGAACGACTGACTCATGACACTCCATCTCCTACTACCAAGAGGAAAGCAAGCCACACTGATCAGTGCCTATGCACCCACAATGACAAATCTGGATAAAGTAAAGAACAAGTTCTATTACGATCTTGATGCCCTACTCTCATCCGTGAAGCACAGGGATAAGCTGGTTCTACTTGGCGATTTCAACATGAGAGTAGGATCTGATCACCCTGCCTGGGATGGTGTCATTGGAAAAAATGGAATTGGTAAATGTAACACCAATGGCCTATTACTACTGAAGACATGTGTGGCTCATGATCTGATCATCACCAATACCATGTTCTGTATGCCCACTCGCAAAAAGGCATCTTGGATGACCTACGCTCCAAGCACTGGCATCTTATTGATTATGTCATTGTGCAGAGGAAAGAAAGACAGGATGTAAGGGTGACCAAGGCCATGCCGAGTGCTGACTGTTAGAATGACCACAGAGTCATCATCTTCAAATTAAGCTTTCATGTTAAGCCAAACAGACGTCCGCCAGGAAATAAAGCTGGGATGAAAAAGATCAATGTCAGTAAACTGGGAAACCCCAATATAGCAGCTTCACTAGCAGAAGATCTTAACAACCAATTGTCAGAGCTGCAACTAGAGGGTAATGTTAAGAAGGACTGGGAATGCTTCCAGGATATTGTGCACTCTTCAGCACTAAAGGTTCTTTGACCTTCACACAGGAAACAGCAGGACAAAAATGATGAAGAGATCAAGGCCCCACTTGCTGAAAAGCGCCACCTTCACTGTGTTTACCAGTATGAACTGTCATTAACAGCTAAGAAAAATGCCTTTAACAACACTAGCAGGACCATACAGAGCAAGCTTCGCAAGATGCAGGACTCCTGGTTGAATGCCAAAGCAGATGAAATCCAGAAGTTTGCTGATAGAGATGATGCTAAACAATTCTACCAAGCCCTCAGATCCTTGTACAACCCTCAGCCCTCAGGGAGCTCCCCTTTATTGGACTCAGATGTGCAAATCTTCTCTGTAGAACTTTGGTTCTACAGTGTTGGGCTGAGCATTTCCAATCCGTGCTGCACTGCACATCTCCCATCAATAACGAGGTGATTGACAGAATGCCTCAGGCAGATATTAACCACAGCCTGGACATCTCAGCATCAAAGACTGATGTCAACTCATAAAGCATTCCAGGCCTGCTTTCTAGGCTTTATAAGCTTCACAACTGAAACCCTATAGGCCATCAGCTGGCTGTCCAGTGGCAAGGCCCCAGGAGCTGACGTGATCCCAGAAGAAATATATAAGGATGGTGGTGCAGTGCTTGTCCACAAACTCACTCAGCTGTTCCAGTCCTTCTGGAATCAAGGATCCATTCCTCAGGAACTGAAAGATGTGTCCATTGTACATCTCTACAAGAGGAAAGGGAATCGTCAAGTCTGCAATAATCATAGAAGAATATCACTGCTGTCCTTCACAGGCAAGATCCTTGCTGAACCACCTGATTGACCACCTGGAACAGGGTTTATTACCTGAGACAGTGCGATTTCCTCAAAAAGTGTGGCACTGTGGACATGATCTTTGCAGCCCGACAGCTCCAAGAGAAGTGTCAAGAGCAGAATCACAAATTGTACACCACTTTGTGGATCTCAGCAAAGCTTTTGACACTGTCAGTTGCAAAGGTCTGTAGTGCATCATGTCAAAGTTTGGGTGCCCTGATAGATTCATCCTGATGGTACGTCAGTTCCATGACAGCATAACAGCTCGTGTTCTGGATGACGGAGAATCCTCAGAGGCTTTTCCTGTCACAAATGGCATCAAGCAAGGGTATGTGTTGGCACTGATCCTGTTCAGTATAATGTTTTTAGCCATGCCTTCCAGAACAGTTTCTTGGAAGTTAGCCTGATATACAGGACCAATGGGAAACTGTTTAACCTGTGAAGACTCCAGGCTGTCACCAAGATAAAGGAGACTGTGCTACGAGACCTCCTTTTTGCTGACAACTGTGCCCTGAATGCTGGATCAGAGCAGGAAATGCAAGCCAGAGTGGACAAATTTGCAGCAGCATGGGACAACTTCAGCTTCCTCATTAACACAAAGAAAACTGAAATGATGCACCAGCCAGCTCTGAAAGCCCAGCACCAAGAGCCCACCATCACAGTGAAGGGGCAAAAGCTGCAAGCAGTGGACCAATTTACATACCTTGGCAGCACCCTCTCCCATGCAGTGACAATTGACATCAAGGTCAACTGCAGAATCACCAAGGCAACTCTGCATTCAGCGGACTACTGACCAATGTGTAGGACTGCCATGGAATAAGACTTGCTACAAAGCTCAAAGTCTACCAAGCAGTAGTGCTAACTACCCTGATGTATGCCAATGAGACTTGGACTGTAGACAGGAGGCACGCTAGGCAACTGAACCACTTCCACATGACCTGCCTCCGAAGACTTCTGAGGATCTGGTGGCAGGACAATGTGCCAGACACAGAAGTCCTCTCCAGAGCAGGCCTGCCATCAGTTTACAACCTGCAGATGAAAACCCAGACACGCTGGGCAGGCCATGTTGTAAGGATGCCAGACCATCGCATCCCCAAGCAGCTCCTTTACGGTGAGCTGTCTCAAGGAAAGCAATAGCACGGGGGACAAAGGAAGCAATACAAAGACACACTGAAAGCCTCTCTCAAGTCCCTGGATATCGACATCACCTCCTGGGAAACCATGGCACAAGATCTATCAACATGGCACACATTGATCCACCAAGGTTGCCAGACATTTGAAGACAGAAGGACAACCATAGAACAAGAGAATCGCGCACTCTGCAAAGCCAGAGCTCCAAATGCTGCAACAGTGGTGCCCACACATGTCTGCCCAACATGTGGCAGAACATTTCGTGCCCACATTGCGGCACGAATGCCCACATTGCGGCAGCCACTTGCGGACACACTGTGGACAGCCCACTACCCGCTAGATGTCAAGGTCCTTTTCGAAAACAATGGACGAACATCATCATCAGTTATATTTCCACAGAAGTTTCCTAATGCCTTTGTGAAATGCCTGTCAGTGCAGAAAATTTACAAAGCTTAGTGTTCAATAGTTGACTCTTTTACCAATTATATTATGACTGTTAGACTTGATTTGCCAAACTCTGGATAGCTGTTTGATGTCAGAAAAGGAGATGTATGTATCTCTTTGCTATTGTGTGAATTTTTGCAGCCTAGATCTGATAGCACAGAAGAGGGGAGGGGAGGGGAGGGGAGGGGAGGAGAGGAGAGGAGAGGAGAGGAGAGGAGAGGAGAGGAGAGGAGAGGAGAGGAGAGGAGAGGAGAGGAGAGATTAGAGATTAGATTATTTGGAATAAAGGAGTTAGAGTAAAATGAGTGTTTTTTGAGCATTGATAAGAGTCCACTCCAGATAACTCTTCTACATTTGATATGCTGAAGTTCATGTTAGAAACTTGAGGCCAGGATAAACATAGGACATCCCATTAGCAATAGCAATGGCATTTATATAGACTTATATATTGCTCCATAGTGCTTTACATAATTCTCTAAATGGTTTACAAATATCAGCATATTGCCTGCAACAGTCTGGGTCCTCATTTTACCAACCTTGGAAGGATGGAAGGCTGAGTCAACCTTGAACTGGTTCAGGATTGAAATCCTGGCTGTGGATAGTGTTACCTGCAATATTGTATTCTAAGCACTGCACCACCATGGCTCCTTCCAATTACTTTGTCATGGAGAGAAAGTTTTAATAACCATCACTATTGCTGTCACTTCACTGAGAGAGAGAATCCTATTTCTCTTTCTAATATACCTTACAAAATCAAACTAAAAAGGAAAAATGCAACACCTGATTTAAAATGAAGGCCAGTTTTTTCTTTCTGTAGAATAGTTTGTGGAAATTCCTCTCCCAGAAAAAAAAATCTAATCCAAGTGTTCCTTCTTTAGAAGTTTTACTTTAAATTGTCAGACTTCTAATTGACCTTCTGTGATCTTAGTTTGCTTGTATTTTTCCACATGACAAGTTAGCTTGACTCAACTATTCCTTTATGCAAGGCATCAAAATCAGATTCTTTATGTGCAAGTGGGGACATAGAACAGTGATATTTGCACAACTATCAGTAAATCATAGTTTCAAAATATAGAGAGCAAGAGAAGGGAAAAGCTACATTAGTACTGCTTCTCTGGTAAGGTATTATGAATTTGTATTTGTACACAAATAAGTAATTATCCCAATGTTATCTTCCTTTCCTTCTCTAGCTGGTATTTTGCACTTTAATAAAAATGCCAATCTGAGTAAAGATCGTGAAAAGCCCCACCGTTGACTGAAAAGCCAGCTCCATTTCAGGAAATGTTTTCACTGATTAAGGTGTCTGTGGCACTGTCTGATTCCTCCTAAATGGAGTCAAAGAACATATTCTTGTTCTAATTCCATTTTAAGATGACCTGCGTACATAGATTGGAATTGGCAGGGCAGGGAACACTCTTCTCAGGTATTTCTGAGGACTCACTTTAAGTCTAAACCAATTATAGGAAAGACTTGTCATGCAGAAACAGCACTCTACTAGTTAAGTTAAAATGCAAGCCTAAGGAAGTTCTTTCACTGTGACAAATGCCTCATAATTTGAGATAGAACCAGGAAGAAGTAGGAATCTGACTTAATTTCACATGGTTAACGTCAGCTCCAGTGATAAACAGTTGTGGAGGGGGGAGGGTAGAATCATATTGTATCATTAATGGTTCTATATCCCTGAGTAGATATAGTGTATACCAAATTTTAATGAAAATTATCAGTACTTTTGATCAGTGATATCATCAAAGTAAACAAACCCACGTGATGATTACATCACCATATCATGCCCCTAAACGGAAGTGACATGTTTAGCTCCCACCCTCCGGATATGATGTTCATAATCCACCCCCACGTGGTGCAAGACTCACAAGGTCATAACCCTAGCCAGATATGATGTGTTGACCTAAGCCCATCAAGATAAGCATGAGTAAACCTAACAGATAAGGTGTGGTACATCATAGCCCTATTTTCAAATAAGGCGTGGTGAACCTACCCCCATCAAGAAAGATGGGGCAGTCAAGCCTATGGGGACATGATTAGCTTAACCCTAGACTAATTCTATGGACATTCAAAACCAAATAAATAAATAAATGAAAGAATAAATAAATAAATAAATAAATAAATAAATAAATAAATAAATAGCTAAGTAAAGTGAATAACTAACAGAGGCCTGTGTTTTTGGGAAACAAACCCTACTTTGGGTGGTGGGGTGAAATTAAAAAAAGGCTTTTTATTTCTAATCATTCTAGTCTAATGATGCTTTTAATTTTTGTGGAGTTTTAAAAATCAGTGTCTCAAAAGCTGGGAAAAAATGAGCCCCTAAAAGGCAGACAAGGCCTGCATTTAACCCCCTTTTTTTCTAAAAGGTATTTATTTCTAGGTGGTTTTAAAATCATTTCCTCAAATGCAGGGGGGAAAAAACCCACAGCCCTTTTAAAACCCACAGCTGGTTTTTACCTTTGTAAAAATCTAAAGACACATAGTTTGCCAAGTGCCCCCCTCAAATCCTCATGTACATGTAACCGTTCGAAGCATGACCTTAATAAAATTTATTCTGTCCCCTACAGCAAAAGAAAGGACTATTAAGAGGAATTAAAATGCTCACAAGAGGCAAGTAGGCAGGTGGCAAGTATGGGTTAAGACTTGTTCGGGACATGCCTGGGCATGTCATAACCCCATGATTCTGGGCATGCGCAAGGCTCAAGGACGTGTCACTGCAAGGGCAGGGGAGTTTGTGCAGGCAGGTTTAATTCCAACAGTCTTTTGAAGATGGCAACCTGATGAAGATTTGTTTGCTGTAAATTTGACCCCCAAACCACCCAAGTGTGGGCATAGAATAAGAAAAGTCCTGAGCTATATGGCTTCATTGAAGAGAACAAACTTATAAAGCCTTGTTTTGCAGGTTCTGCAAAACGTCAAATGGTAAGTAAATATAAAAATTAAGAAAACAGTATTTGGATTAGTTGAAACAGACAACCTAATTCTACCTTATTTCCTGTTTTAGAAATGGAGGAGTCTCAAAATGTCAGCATGCCTCAAATTCTGAAAGTGTGTATTGTTAAAATATTACACCATTGTTTAATGGGGTGTCTATAATCAGATGAAGACCATGTGGATGGTACCAGTGAAACAGAGTTTATTAACAGTTTATGCTTTACACTTTCTATGCCTCATGTTCTCTGGATCATCATCAGTATTTCTGATAAAGTGAATAAATTATATTTCACCCGGGATTCCCTTGGTAAGCTCAAGACATTCATACAGCGTATCGAGAAGAACAGTAAGCCACTGTCATTAATGTCAAAGATTGAAGCTGATTTGCCATTGTCTCTGAAGAGTTTCATATGCCAGAATGTAACTGAAATTAATTACAAGAAACTGTTAACACTATGAAATTTATAATAAAATGGGCTTTACAAATCACATGAAAGATGTATTATGTTTTTTTCTTTTGCTGACCCCCTGTTTAGCCTTGTCAGATGTTAAACACAGATATACAATTTAATCAAAGCTCATATGATATTAGAAAGATGTATTATGTCTTTTCTTTTGCTGACTCCTTGTTTAGCCTTGTCAAATGCTAAACACAGAGGTACAATTTGTAAGTAGTTTTATGGCTAATTTTTGAAACACTGACCCTCTTAGATGTAAAATGAGTTTATAACATTCTTGCCTGCTTGCTTATTTGTTTGACTGGTTATTTTCTTTCACTAGAATGAATTGACAGACTCAGAATGTTTGAGAGCATAGGAAGGTATTTGTCTTTCATACTTTCATATATTTAGATCCTTATAAACATTTCTGCAACAATTCTTACCATTGGGATTTTTCTTTTCAGAATGGGAGGATGATCAACCATTTGTGGATCTCACTATTCCTACAGAGCACCAAGGGCCCCAGCATGACATGGTCCCTCAGCCTTCCACAAGCCACATGATACAAATGATGTTAGGAGGTATAATATCTAGCATTGTATCCAACTACAAAACCAACAGGGCAAGGAGAGAGAAAAGGAGAAAGAAAAGGAGATGACATTACAGATGATCCTACAAGTAGTTCAGAAGACTGAACAAAGAACAGAGAAGACAGATGAGAAAGTGGAGAGCATACGGCAAATGATGTTAAAATATGAAGATAGACTCCAAAATATTGAAGAAAAGGAGGAGCAAAGAGAGAAAAAAAATCAAAGATATTGACATTAGACTGGAAGAAGTTGAATGAGATAAGAGTTGATTAATTGGATGGCAGATGGATAGATCAGAATTTTATCTCAGATTTCAAAATATAAAAGAAAAAGGAGAGAACTTGGCAGAAGTAATGATAGGAATTTTAGCAGAAGCATTAGAAATCACTAAAGAAAAGGTGATGGATGGCATAGACGAGATATTTCGAGCTTATACAAGATATGCAATGTGTAATAAATTACCACGAGAAGTTAATATAAGGTTTATCAAGAAATCGATTAAGACACAAATACTGCAGATTGCTAGAGAAAAAACATTGAAGTATAAGGAGAAAGAAATTGTGGTCCTGAAGCACATACCGAGAAGAGTGAGGGAGATGAGGAGAGAATATCAATTCTTGACTAAAATACTACTTCAAAAAGGTGTGAATTATAGATGGCTGATACCAGAAGGATTAGTCCTAACGTGGCAACAGCAAAGTTATAGAATAGATACAATGGATAAAGCTAAAGCATTTTATGCAGAATTCCTCAGAGAGAAAGAAATGGAACTAAAAAAGGCAGTCTCACTAATAGAACTCCAAGAGGAGGAGTTAGCAATGATTGAAAAAGCAGAAGGAGCATTAGGGGGTATTGTGGGATGCAAAGAACAATGTGAACCGAGATCTACTAGAACAATAAACCCTAATTATAAAATATAAATATGGAAGAGAAAAAATTGCTCTCAATTAATATAAATGGACTTAATTTAGCTATCAAAAGAAGAAAGGTATTTCACAAGTTATAGAAATTAAAGTTTGATATAATCTGTTTGCAAGAAGTACACATTAAAAAGCAATATGAACAGTTACTGTTGCAGCCAAAACTAGGGAAAATCTTTACTTCATTGCCACAATGTAAGAAAAGAGGAGT
The DNA here is from genome assembly GCA_022577455.1 of Arizona elegans. Classification (NCBI taxonomy): domain Eukaryota; kingdom Metazoa; phylum Chordata; class Lepidosauria; order Squamata; family Colubridae; genus Arizona; species Arizona elegans. The sequence continues at coordinate 51,654,743 of JAKOOJ010000006.1, read as the reverse complement.
TGTCTTATATATTAGAAATACAATTCAAGCGGAGCAAATATACGCAAATGATGATGGAAGAATTTTCATGGTGGAAATAATAGATAATAACATGAAAATACTTTTAATAGCAATATATGCTCCAAACAATAATCAAGACGACTTCTATAGAAAGCTACAAATGAAAATAATTGAATTGGACTATGATAATATCTGCATGATGGGAGATTTTAATGGTATAGTGGATGAGAAACTAGATTATAAAATGCACAAGGTAATAAAGCACAGTAGAAAGACCCTTCCGAAATCCTTTTTTAAGATGACAGAGGAAATAAATTTAAAAGATGCATGGAGAGAAAGAAACAGAAAAAATAGACAATATACTTTTTATTCTGACAGACACTCATCTTGGTCTAGATTAGATATGATATGGACAACAATGGAATTGACCTCGAATATAGAAGAAATTGAAATAGAAGCAAATACCTGGGCAGATCATAACCCGGTGACAGTTAAATGGAAAGGACAAAGGAGAAGATCTAGATGGACTTTAAATAATACAGTATTAAAAGAAAAGGACTTTGTGCAGAAAATTGAGAAAGAATTGGCTTTCTTTTTTAAAGAGAATAGAAAAGAGGACACATCGATGCAAAATCTTTGGGATACAATAAAAGCTTATGCTAGAGGTCTGATAATGGACCATACAAGGAAAAGAAATATTAAAAAAAGACAAGCCTATAAAATATTAGAAGATGACTATAAGAGATTTGAAAAGGAACTCCAGAAATTTCCACAAAAGAAGGATATTAAAATAAAAATGGATACAATAAAACATAAAATGGGGTTAATGGAGAAAGAAGATTTGGCACAAAAAATAAGAAGTGCTAAACAGAATTACTTTGAAGATGCCAACAAACCAGGTAGATGGCTAGCATATAAATTGAAAAAAGAGAGAGAGAAACAAGAAAAATAATACAGCTAATGGATGACCAAGGACAAAGTAAATTTGGGAATAAAGAGAAGAAAAAAATTATCCAAGATTACTATAGAGAATTGTATGAACAAGAAAACATAGAGGAAGAAAATGTTAAACGATATCTCTAAAAAGCAAACTTACCACAGATTCCTAAGGACATTGAAGAGATGTTAGAGAGAAATATAACCATGATGGAACTAACTGAAGCAATTAAAAAACAAAAGAATGGGAAGGCACCAGGTCCGGATGGACTGCCTGCAGAATACTATAAGACATTACAGGAATCCCTGTGTCTCCCACTGTTAGAAGTCATGAATGAAATTATGTCAAGGATGGAAATACCTAAGTCATGGTCAGAAGCATATATTACACTTGTCCCTAAGGAGGATACTGACCCACAACAAATTAAAAACTACAGACCTATATCCCTGCTAAATTCAGACTATAAAATCTTTGCTTCAATACTGGCAGGAAGACTCAAAAGATATTTAAATAACTTTATACTTTCTGACCAAAATGGGTTTCTGCCAGAGAGACAGATTAGAGACAACATGAGAATAATTCTGGAAATGTTGGCATATTATGAGGCCCATCCTGAAAAGCAAATGGCTTTGATATTTTTAGATGCACAAAAAGCTTTTGATAATGTGAACTGGCAATTTATGCTACTTCAGATGGAACAGATGGGCTTTGGCAGAAAATTCATTCAAGCAATAGAAGCCATATATCATAAGCAAACAGCAAAAGTAATGATAAATGGAGAATTGACAGATTCTATTGAGATAAAAAAAGGTATGAGAGAAGGTTGTCCACTGTCCCCTATGTTGTTTGTATTAACATTAGAAGTGCTAAATAGAAATATCAGAGAAGAAAAAGATATAAAAGGAATGAAAATTCGAAAGGAAGAATATAAATTGCAAGCATTCGCAGATGACCTGGTTTTTATTCTTGAAGAACCATTAGCATCAATAACTACATTGATAGATAAAATAGGAGAATTTGGAAAAGTAGCAGGTTTGAAGATTAATAAAGACAAAATGAAGATTTTGACAAAAAATATGTTATTAAAAACAAAAAGAAGAATTGGCAGAAATATCAAAGATGCAGGTCACAAATAAGGTTAAGTACTTGGGGATATACTTGACAGCAAGATGTAGCACATTTAAAGAGAATAACTATAATAAACTCAAACAACAGATTGGAACAGACTTGGCGAAATGGGAAAATTTACAATTATCACTGATAGGGAGGATATCAACTATTAAGATGAATATATTGCCTAGAATTTTATATTTGTTCCAGACAATTCCAATTAGATTGGGAAAAAAATATTTTGAAGAATTGAACAAAATAGTGTTAAAATAGATTTGGCAGGGGAAAAAAGGCAAGGGTAAAATTAAAGTTGTTACAAGATGCTAGAATGAGAGGGGGTTTGGGTTTACCTAATTGGGAACTTTATCATCAAGCGACAAGTTTGATGTGGATTAAAGAATGGATAATGCTAAGGAATACCAGATTATTGACTTTAGAAGGACATGACTTGTTGTTGGGGTGGCATGCTTTTTTATGGTATAAGGGAACAAAAGCACAGGGGTACTTTAGAAGACACTACATACGAGAGGCTTTGTTATTAAATTGGGAGAAGATTAAATAAGAACATTATTTGAAAATTGCAGTCTGGGTATCAACGATTGAAGCATTTTCACATTTAACAACATTTAGAAGGAAACAAATTGTTAGATATAGTGAATTATTGGATGAAAAGGGTGAACTTAAATTGAAGCAAGAACTGGAAGAACAAGGTTTAAAGATGAATTGGTTTTCTTATTTGCACATACGTTCCAGATATGATGAAGATTGTAAGACAGGAGGTCTTTACAACACTTTGACTAATTTAGATAAAATCTTAATAGGCTCTGATGACTATGTAATTAAAAAAATTGTATGGTTATTTATTAGAGGTAAAATTAGAAGAACAACAAGTTAAAGAAACAATGATTGCGTGGGGGAAAATTTTGGTTATGGAATTGATTTAGAGAAATGGCAAAAATTGTGGTTGCAAAATTATAAAATGACAATGTCAACAGCATATAAGGAAAACTTGTATAAGATTTTTTACAGGTAGCATTTACCCCCGACGAGAATAGCCAGAATGTTCAAGAATAAATCTGAAAAGTGTTGGAAATGTCATCAGACACCGGGCTCATATTACCATATGTGATGGACATGTGTAGAAGCTAAAAGATACTGGACTAAAATCCACACATGGTTGGAAAAAATGATAAAAAAACACATAGACTTTAAACCAGAGATTTTTTTATTAGGAATTATACCAGAAACATACAATAGATAATTGAGAGATTTGATGGTGAATGTATTGACAGCGGCTAGAATTGTGTTTGCTAAAAACTAGAAAAACGAGAAAATGCCAATGCAAGATGAAGTTATTAAGAAAATCATGGAATGTGCTGAAATGAGTAAATTGACATTTGAAATTAGAGAACAAGAAGATAAACAATATTATAAGATATGGGATTTATTTTAATAGCTAGATAATAAAACATGGAAATGAAATATGAAATATAAAATGAATGTTAGAATATAGTAAGTAAGTAAGTACTTATTACTTACAAAAAAATGCCATTGTTGAATAAATGACAAATGAGAATAATGATATAAAGATATATATCAGGTTGATAATATGAGAAATTAGATAATTAGTAAAATATGATTATAGGGAAGAAGCACAAGGGATTTGTAACCAATCGACACACTGCTTGAAATTGTAATGGATGAAGGATGTTTTATGTTTTGTTTGTTTAAAAATTTAAAAAATTGCAAAAAAACCAACAACCATTGGTATTATTTTTTAGAACCTAAAAGGGGTGTATGGGTGTGTGTTAGTATTACATTATTAGGAATGTTGGTGATAACCTTTTGTTTGTTTGTTTATTTGTTTGTTTGTTTAACCAGAGCCGGCCTACAAAAAAGCAAGAATGCATGGTGGTGGACTTCCTGCATCCCCAGCAGATGGTGATAGTTGTGATTCTATGCATGTATCTCAACCAGAAGAGGAGATATGTCATTCTACACCACAGCTACAAGCCCATAACTCTGCAAACTCTCTGAATATGAACCATGCTTATCTGGATATGGTGCAGGCATGGGAGAAGCCTATCCGAAATTTCAGGGCTATAGAATACTATCATCGATATAGATTTGTTAATCTTGACCGAATCCAGTCTTTTGTAGATGCTATAGAGGCTATTCATAATGCAATACAGACTCTTTTAAATAATGTGGCTAGGGACATAGGCCCAAACGATTTTGTTCAACTCCGGTTGGATGCAGAGGGGTTAAATCATCCTCTCTTTTCTCTTAGGAGAATGATTTAAATGCTGATGATTTTCTGACCAATGTTGAAAATCTGCTTCAAAGTAAGCAGAGATATTGGGGGGGGGGGGGGGGGTAATTTACAATTAGTGGTTACTATCATGAAGAACAAGGAGGGGGGTGGGCTTAGGAAGTTAAACACTGTGCTGCTCACCAGAGTACTGGAGAAAAAAATACAACACCTAGTAGATTTCATTATTATTATTATTATTATTATTATTATTATTATTATTATAAATTTTTATTTATTTAAAAATACAAACAAAACAAAACAAGTAACAACAAAACATACAGAACAGGTAAACAAAAATTCAATATACATCTTATCAAAGTTGTCGCAACTGTAATCTATGCTCTTATTTGTGCTTTTGACTCCTCCTCGTTTTGGTCTATTCTCTTATATCTATCTTTGTGGTTCACTGTTAACCTGCATTAGTGGTTTGTGTTCCTATCCCTATATTAGGTCGTTCCAGTCACCTAGTAGATTTCAATGCGAAAGGTGAATTTCTGTGTTTTGCTAGCTGTTTGCTCTGTCTGATTGGTGTGGATGTTAGAAATCAAAAAATTATTACCAGGGCCAGGGAACTTCACAGCAGACTGGGTGTTTCCACAGAAAACAGGATTGACTTTTCTCAGATACACCTCTTTGAAGAAGATTTAAGGGTCACTATAAAGATTTTGTTTTATATGCAGGATGGGTGGAGGTTTTTTGTCACAGGTAGCCCACAGCATGAAAAAATAGTGTTTATATTGTTACACGACAAGCATTACTATGGCATCAAAAATATCAAGGGCTTCCTGGGTGAACGCTATTTCTGTAAATTCTGCCACACACCCTACCACCACAAATTTAGTCATGGCTGTCAATATATCTGTAGAGCATGTCTCAAGCAAGAATGTCAGCAGGTAGAGAAGGAGAAGACATGCTGCTGTAGGTGCAAAATGTTTTGCTGGTCTAAGGTGTGTCTTGAAAGACACACACAACTCGCTATGGAGGGGAAAGTTGACTGTAAGAATAAGGAATATTGTGAAATGTGTGGGGTTTACATCTTTACCTCCCACAAAAAGTGCAAGAAAGCCAAGTGTGGACAGTGCTCTTAGAAGGTTGAAAGCTTGGAAGGGCATTTATGCTTTCTAAAATCGTTGGACTGACCGTGAATTGGTGAACGATACATCATTTATGATTTTGAATGCTGTCAAGAGACAGGCACCCATATACCTAATTATACCTGCGCCAGGGATATGTTGAAGGATGGGTATGATAAAGATGTTGTGAGGTGGGATTGTTATGGTGTTAGATGCCTGGAGCAGTTTGTAAAGAAATTTATAAATCATAAGTTTAAAGGATGTACTTTTATCGCTCACAACGCCAAAGATTATGACGGGTACCTATACTGAGACAGCTAATCCATGAAAAGGTTAGGGTTCAACTTATAAATCGGGGGTGGGGGAACTGTTGTGCATCACCCTTCTGGATTATAAGATTTGGTTTATTGATAGCCTCTCATTTTTGCCCCTTAAATTAAGCAAATTACCCAAAGCTATGGAGTTTCAAGGCAGCAAAGGATATTTCCCTCACTTGTTTAATACAATGGCCAATCAAGACTCTGTGGGACCACTCCCTGAAACCAAGTATTACAGCTCTAAAACCATGATGCCCGGGGAGAGACAAGAATTCCTGAAATGGCACACTGCTAATACAGGTACTGTGTTTAAACTAAAGAAGGCTCTGGCTTACTATTGCAGACAAGATGTAGATACATTAAGAGAGGCCTGTATTCGATTTAGGGAACAGGTGATGAAAATGACTGAGCATGATTGTCTCAGTGGGGTCGGGGGGGGGATATTGTTGAGGAGATAGAGATTCGATGCATTGATCCCTTCCAATATATCACATTGTCATCTGTCTGCATGGCCCAGTACCTGTTCATGTATTTGAAGAGCAATACAATTGCATTAGCTCCTTTGGACAGTTATCATAAAAAACAGAAAAGGTATTCAGCTCCAGCGATTCAATGGCTGTTGCATATAAAGCACACTGAAAATCTCAATATTCAGCATGCTCTGAATGGGAGTGAGAAGCAAGTAGGCAAATATTTTTTGGATGGTTTTGCTGTCATAAATGGAACTCCCACAGCTTTTGAATTTCATGGTTGTTTTTTTCATGGGTGCCCTGTCTGCTACTCTGAAAAAGACTTCAACAAATTACTTGATTCAACATATGGTAACCTGCACAACCATTCTAGGATTAAAGAAAAGTACCTCAGAGACCAGGGTTATGCTGTGCACTGCATCTGGGAACATGAATGGAGGGCCATGGCAGAGGATGACACCTCTTTGAAGTAGTTTCTAGTTTAGAATAAGCTCCCAACTCCTTTGAATCCTCAAGATGTTTTTTTTGGTGGTAGAATAAATGCTACATGCCTGTACTACAAACCAAAACCTGGTGAACAAATCTTATACTATGATTTCACCAGTCTGTACCCCTTTGTGAATAAGACCAAGGAATACCCGATTGGCCATCCACAAATCATCTATCAAAACTTTGGGGACATAAAGCAATATTTTGGGTTAGCCAATGTCAAAGTGTACCCGCCAACGAATCTCTATTTCCCAGTCCTACCCCACAAATCAGGGGGCAAATTAATGTTTAGTTTGTGTGTAGCCTGCACAGAAAAACTGCAAACCACCCCCTGTAAACACAGTGATGAGGAAAGAGCTCTGACTGGGACATGGTGTACTGTTGACTTGAATGTAGCTTTAGAAAAAGGTTACAGAATTGTTGAAATCTATGAGATCTGGCATTTTGAAAGAACATCAAATGAGCTATTTTCAGGTTATATGAACACACATCTCAGACAGAAACAGGAGGCCAGTGGCTACCCTGACTGGTGCAAAACAGAACAGGATAAAGAGCAATATATTCAAGATTATGAAAAGATGGAAGGTGTCCGCTTACTACGTGACCACATTGAAGTAAATCCTGCTAAAAGACAGACTGCCAAACTCTTTTTAAAGTCACTGTGGGGCAAGTTTGGTTAGAGTACCAATCACCTGACCACATCCGTGGTGACAAACCCTGAGGATTTATTCAAATATCTTTTTGTGCCCTATTATGATGTTTCCTCATGTGAGTTTGTGGATACAGAGACAGCCATTGTGACATGGAAAACATCCAAGAACCACCCCACCAAATCCACATGCACTTTACAACAGCTTATGCACGACTGGAATTATACAGGCTACTGGACGGGCTGGGTGATAGGTGCCTGTACCATGACACCGATTCACTCATTTTTGTAAGTAGAGAGGAGGTGTGGACACCTCCTTTGGGTGATTATTTAGGACAGCTGACAAGCGAGATTCCACCAAACACTACGATAACAGAATTTGTTGCTGCCAGTCCCAAAACGTATGCTTATGCTTTGTCCAATGGTGAAGCAGTGCCAAAGGTGAAGGGGATCACACTAAACTGTGGTAATAGCAATAAGGTTAATTTTGACAGCTTGAAAGATTTGGTAGATGATTATTGTCTGTCTGGTGCAGAGAGAAAAAAATAGATCAGGGTGGAATTGTTGGGGATTGTTAGGGTTAAGAAACAGTGGACCCTAAAAACAAGGGTCCTCCAAAAAACTCTAAAAGTGGTGTATAATAAAAGGTTATTAAAGAGTGAGGATTACTGTACGCTGCCTTACGGCTATTAAGGATGGTAGAAAATATTGCACAATTTGTACAACCTTTCTCCTGTATTATAAGCAGTCCGTCCAATTCTGGCAAATCTTTTTTTATCAAACAAATGTTAGAACATGGTGATGTTGTGTTGTCTCAAATGCCTCAAAATATTGTAAGGTTTTATAGCTGTTGGCAACCTCTCTACAAAGAACTACTTAATAAACTACAAAGAACTACTTAATACTTAATAAAATCCCTTATATTAAGTTTATGGAGGGGCTTCCATCTTCTTTTGAAGATGATGATTTGTTTCCGCCAAATCAAATCACTCTAGCCATAATAGATGATCTCATGGCATCAGCTGGTGACAGCAATCAGATAGAGAGGGCTTTTACACAGTATGTTCATCACAGAAACCTGAGCATTATTCTCATACTACAAAACCTGTTTTTTTCAAGGTAAGAAAATGAAAACAATAGCTCTGAATTCTAAATATTTGGTTTTATTCAGCAGCCCCATGATTAGATGCAAATTGTCACACTGGCCAGGCAGATGTACCCCATTAACACAAAGTATTTTTTAGAAGTATTCCAAGATGCCACTCGCAAACCACACGGGTAGATTTGGTAGATTTGGCAGCCACCAATCCAAAACCTTACAGATTGAGAACAGGCCTCTTCCACCTGATTGGCCTGCTGTTTACAGAATGAAAAAGAAGTGTAAAAAGCAGTAGCCCAGTTACATTAGCACTAGTTCATTTAAGATGTACGTAGAAATTGGGGGCTTTTAAAAATCTTAGTAAAGGCCAGACCAAGACAGAGAAAAGCCATCTTATGCAATGCTAATAATGACCTGGTAGGGGCAATAGCGGAAAGCTCTGAACACCCTAAAAGGAAATCTTCCTCTGAAACCTTCACAATCCTAGTCTCTAAAGAAAAAGAAAGGTGTCATTAAAAAGTTGAGTGATAGAAAGGTCTCACTCAAAAAGAAGAAGCAGATCATACTTCAATCAGGTGGTTTTATTGTCCCTTACTAGGGATAGCTATTCCTTTGTTGACTAGCCTGTTAGCTGGATAAATCATGGACCATGCCAAGAAAATGTATCTGGTGTCGTGTCATCAGATGGAGTAACTACAGGGCAGGCCACCTACTACGGGAGCTACAGCCACTAACTGGTTGGATGACAAGATGCCCACCATTCTTCAGAGATCTGATTTGTGTGAGGATGACAAGATTCTGTACTGCAGAGGTATCTAAGACTGACCAGACAAAATGAGTCTGAAAAGGACAGACTGAATCTCATTTATCCATTGGAAGAACCTCAACCACTTCCAACATTAGCAGAACAGCTGCCACAACCATCTCTGCAGGCCACAGCGATGGATGAGATCCTAAGGGGTGTGAGCACCTGTTACAGGAAAAATGTGGAACTTTTGCTGAACAAAATGAAACAGCATCAGGACGTCTCAACCTGGAATGATCGTGGTACCTTTATATACAAAGGTGTCCCTATTCCTGGTACTAATATTTTAGACTTGGTGAAAGGAGCATTGCAACACCAAGGCTCTACTGAGAAGGGAAACCTAAAGGCTGAGATGACTTTATGAATGCTATGGCTGAGGTTAATGTTCCAACCTCTGTGTTGGGGTCTACTGCTGTTAAAGAGCAAATAGAAAAGCTGAAAGATTCTCTGGTTGTTAAGGATGAAATTGCTACTGGCCCTGTCTCTCTTATGACAGCTCCTTTTGGGGCTCAGAAGCCTCTGTTTACAGGCACACCCTCTAGCCCTTGGACATTAAATCCTAGAAGTAGGCTCAGGTTTGGTGACTGGTTCAATTTGTAAAATGAATAAAAACACAGTGAAACAAGTAAAAATGTTTAAGTCTTTTTCTTTATTTTACAGTAAGGCAGGCATGCACTGGTGATGGTTACAGGTTCTGAGCCCCCTTTCCATCTTTATAGTTTTTACAAACAGCTTTACCATTTGATCATTTTTAATATTGGCATTGAAGTACATCTTTAAAATATTTTCATTGTCCACTCTTTTAGTCCAGTTTAGTAGAAAAAACGCAGTTGTCAAACCCCCGCCCGTTGGTCACCCCGGTAGGAAAGAACAACTCGAATCAGCTCTTGAATGCACGAAGTCCTTTAATCCAGGTCACAACGAGAGCGGCAGGTGACATCAATGCGAAGTGCAGAAAGTCGGCGTTGGGAGCGGCTGCCTCCCAACGCCCTTTAAACAAGCGCGCCGATAAAGGAACCACCCTTCCGTGTTGGGCGGCCACAGCGCATGCGCCAGAGCTCCACAGGAGCGAAGGGCGCACAAATGTATCCCTATCCCGGCCGCAGGATGACCGACCGCCTGAATACCGGGAACAACACCCCCCTTCACCACAGTGATTATGCATGGCCGCCACCCCCACCCCGCTCCATGCCACGACGAGCGAACGAGCCCAGGCTGCGTGTCCAGAGGGTGGCTGTCGGGGACGCTGCGGTGAGCTGTCGAGGGCTCTCGACAGGCGGCTCCCCCTACCAGTGCTGCTCCTGGAACACAGAAACAAAAGTATTACTTCAAACATAAAGAAACAGATGCTTTCCCTTTCAGGGTCCAGGTTTGTGTGGGTAGCGGGTGTGAAACCATTTAACCAGCCGATTAGCTCATATATCATCGGCCCTGACCCACGAGGCTTCTTCAAACGGATACCCTTTCCACTTCACTAGGTATTGTACCCTGCCTCTCAAGTATCGGGAATCTAACAGGTCTTCAATTTCATAGTGATTCCCTTCTACTGGTCCGGGCCTAGGTAAGGTGTCTCGGACAGCTCTGAGTGGTCTCAGTAGGCTGCTATGGAACACGGGGTGGATCTTACCCAACAACAGTGGCAATTTCAGTTCCACGGTGACAGGGTTAATAACGCGCACAACAGGGAAAGGGCCTAGATATTTCGGACCTAACTTTCTGCTGGGTGTACGGGGTTTGAGGTATTTTGTGGACAAAAAGACCTGATCCCCCACTACGAATGGTTTGTGATCAGCCCTTTTTTTATCCGCCTGGCGTTTGTATGTTTCTGTTGCTTTGTCTAGAGCCATTCGTATATTTGGCCACTGTTTCCAGATGTGCGTAGCCCATTTATCTGGCGCTAGCTGCATCCGGTTTTGGATGTCCAGTTCAGGTATAGCAGGAAATTCTTTACCTGATACTATCTGGAACGGGGTATACCCGGTACTACCATGAACCGCGTTGTTGTATGTTATTTCAGCAAACGGGAGTAGTTCAGACCAATCAGACTGCTGGTATGACACGTAGCAACGTAGATATCGTTCTACCAGTGCATTCGCTCGTTCTGCTGCTCCATTAGTACACGGATGGAATCCGGAACTCAGGCCCTGTGATGACCCTATCAATTTCACGAACATATGCCAAAATTTCGAGGTAAATTGGACCCCCCTGTCTGATATAATACGTTGAGGAGCCCCATGTAACCGATAAATGTGCCAGATGAACAATCGGGCTAATTTGCGAGCTGACAGAAGTCCAGTACAGGGAATGAAGTGGGCCTGTTTCGAAAAGAGGTCCACTACGGTCCATATTACTGTGTGACCATTACTCTCTGGGAGATCGACAATGAAGTCCATGGCAATTTCATCCCAAGGTCGTGTGGGCTCCGCTACGGGTTGTAGGAGGCCAAGGGGTTTTCCCGTATGGGGTTTTGCCATAGCACATATCCTGCAGCTTTTCACATATTGTTCCACGTCCTTTCTAAAACGTGGCCACCAAAACTGATGGCGCACTAGGTGTAAGGTTTTTTGTACACCAAAGTGCCCAGCTGCTTTCGTATCATGGCATCTGTGCAGAACGGATTGTCGTAAAGCCTCGGGAATATACAGTTTATCCCGTACCCAGATAAACCCATCCCATTGGGTCGTGGCCTGTTTGTGTTCCGTCACCCACGGATCATTAATCACATGCTTTTGTAGCTCCTCCTTCCACGCAGAGTCTAAACCCGTATAGAATGTCTGGCAAGCTCGTTGGCTTCCTGGCAGTATTGCCTGTACCACCTCTTCCCTTTTGCTGTCATACTGTGGTAAGCGAGACAGTGCGTCTGCTAGGAAGTTCCGTCCTCCCGGAACATACCTTAACCGGAAATCAAAGCGTTGGAAATATTGTGCCCATCGCACTTGTTTCGGGGACAGCCGTCTGGGATTCTGCAAGGCCTCCAGATTCTTGTGGTCCGCCCATACTTCGAATGCAATACCGCTACCCTCTAATAAATGTCGCCATGTAAGTAAGGCCTATCGCACTGCAAAGGCCTCCTTTTCCCAGATCGCCCAACGCCTTTCAATGACGGAGAATTTGCATGACGTATAGGCACAGGGAAGCAACTCTCCTTCCGGAGTTTTTTGTAATAACACCGCACCCACTGCTACATCACTGGCATCCGCTTGTACCACATACAGTAATGCAGGGTTCGGGTGTCGCAAGATAGGCGCCTGTGCAAATAACGTTTTTAACGCCTCAAAGGCTTTTTGACAGTCTGTAGTCCAACAGAGCACTTGCCCTGGCCTTGCTTTCACCCCCAACGCCTTGGTGCGCAATAAGTCAGTTAACGGGAGAGCTATGTGTGCAAAAGCAGGGATGAATTGCCGGTAGAAATTGGCGAAGCCAAGGAAACTTTGTAGTTGTTTCCGGGTCGCGGGTGCTTGCCATTCTAGCACTGTGCTCACCTTTTTTGGATCCATCTCTACTCCAGCCTCTGAAATGCGATACCCTAAATAGTCGAGTTTCCTGCGGTGAAACTCGCACTTTGATAATTTAACAAACAACTTCGCCCGGAGTAGCTTTGACAATACTTGCCGCACTAATGCAACATGTTCATCCATCGTTTTGGTGTAGATGAGGATATCGTCGAGATAAACGAGGACCCCCCTATACAGATGTTCATGTTATACCTCGTTTATCACCTGCATAAAAACAGCTGGGGTGCCTTGTAAGCCAAAAGGCATAACCCGGAATTTATAGCTTCCCAACGGGCAATTAAACGTTGTCTTCCACTCATCACCAGGCCTAATCCGTACTCTATAATAGGCCTCGCGAAGATCCAGTTTTGTAAAAACCCTCCCGGTGGATAGAGTAGCCAGCAGATCTTTCATTAATGGCAGGGGGTATAAATGCTCAACACAGACAGCGTTCAGACCACGAAAGTCCACACATAGACATAGGCCCCCATCTTTTTTCTCCCTGAACAACACAGGTGCAGCTAAACGGGAACGGCTGGGTTGGATAAAACCTCTGGCTAGGTTTTTGTCGATGTAGCATCTTAGTTCCTCCAACTCAGGCCTTGTCATCGCATACATACGTGGTTTGGGTAGGGTAACTCCTGGTTTTAACTCTATAGCGCAGTCAGTGGGTCTGTGGGGCGGTAACACCTCGCACTCCTCCTCTTTAAAGACAGCCTCGAGATCTTTATATACATTCGGATATGTTGGGGCTAGACCAACTAAACCCCCCACCTGTGGTCCTGTCTGGTCCGCCTGTGCCTCCGGCTCTGGGTCTGGACCCACAGTCAGTCGAATCCATCAAAACCCCCCTTCCCACCATATCGTGGGCCTCCATTTGTCCAACCACGCAAGACCCAATATTATAGGTTCTACCATCGTGTCAACTACCACAAAACGAATGGTCTCCCAATGTTCCCCAATACCCAATACGACTGCCTCAGTGACCCTGGTTGTCGGTTTCCCACCCAGCAAAGAACCGTCCATCTGTTCAAAGCGGATGGGCGTGGGTAGTTTCAGTATGCGGAGACCTGATTCCTTAGCTACAGTTTCTCGAATGAGACACCGAGTACATCCGGAGTCTATTAATGCGCCCTGTTGGACCGTCTTTTGAGTACGCAGGTGCCTAAGTACAACAGGTATAACAAAGGGCTGTATTGGATCACTTACCATAGGGTCAGTCGGAGCGTCGTCGTCACTGCTGTCCGAGGGCCCCTGGGTGGCGTTCTGCTCAGGCGGCTTCTCCGTCTCCAGTCGAGAACCTCAGGATATGGTTGGAGTTGTTGCTCTGGACCAGTCTGACGAAGAGCGAGCCCGTTCCCGGCCCCTGGCTACCGTTGGCGTGCTTTTAGTGGACGGTGCTGCAGGTAAAGGGCATTCTACTGCTCAATGCCCTAGCCGGTTGCAACGGAAACACCGGATCGAACCCCGCCCAACCGGTACCAAAGAACGAGGGGGAGATGTACTAGCCACTGGAGGCCCTGGCAGCTTATCTACAGTACGTCGGGACGATAGGGGACAGGTAGCCACCCCCCTGGTACGGAATTCTCGTAAGCCCACATCTAGATCCACTGCTGCATGGAACCAGTCTGACAATTTAGGACCCAATCCCCGGTACACACAGGCCTGCCTTAGGTCCCTATCCAGGCCTAACCGGAACTGGTGCACTAACAGTGGTTCAGGCCATGCTCTTAAACGTGCGGCTACAGTGCGGAATTCCTTGACGTACTGCCTCGCAGGGCGTCCCCCCTGCTTCAAGGCCACTAGCTCCCCTTCTAACAACTGTGTTCATGACTGGTCTTCAAAGCGTGATCACAATGCCTCTAGGAAACGTCCCACATCAGTCAGTTCGTTGGCATGGTCGCTATGGAGGTCAGCGACCCAATCCGCTGCTTCACCCATCAGCACGGAAGTAATAGAAACCACGATGGCCCATTGTGACGGGAACAGGTGGCCGTACAGGTCCATATAGCTCAGGACCTGGCTTAGAAACAGGGACACTCTGTCCGCACTTCCATCGAAGGTCGCCTGTAAAGGGGGAGGGCCCCAAAAGCGGTGCTGGGGTTGGCCTACTCCCTGTGCCCATGTAGGGGCTGGGGCCCCGAACCGGGTGTCCTGACCGGCTCCGAAAGCAGTTCCTCCTTGGGGCTGCCCTGGTGGACCACGAAGGTCTCCCTGGGGTTGTCCCTGCCGCCGGGGAGCTAACTGATCCCCCCCATGCGAGGGCAGGGGCGCAGAAAGCGAAGGGCCCCTGTTGTCAAGCCACAGTTTTGGGATAGCTAAATGGAAGCGGGGGTCAGCGGCACCCTGGGCCTCACTCCGCCCCTGCCATGTGTCCTGTGCGGGCACCCACGGCTGCCACAAGTGGGCGTCTTTGAAGCTTGCCTCGCTGAACTTCTCACGCAGTATGTCCAAAGTGGAAACCCCCAGCCCTGTAGAATGGCTTCTCTCAGAATCGTCCTCCTCCAGCCATCTCCTTTCCCTCCACCCCTGGAAAGAGGGCTCGCTGGTCTGGGGCGTCAGCTGTCTGACCTCAGCAATCGCAGGGCTTTGCCACCACTCCCCCTTTTCGAGCCATCCGGTGCCAGCCGCCTCCGCGTCCACCAGCGCCGGCTGCTGTACCTTTTCCTTGGGCCTGACCGTCGGCTCCTCAGCCTCCTCCTCCTGGCCATCAGTCGTGGGGCCCGTCGTAACGGTCTCTGCTGTGTTATCAAGTCCCGGTAGACCGCCTGTCGTGCCTTCCGCCATCCTCAGTACGCTCCAGTCGCTCGTACAGGACGAAGGGAGAACGCCGACTTTCCTGTCAAACCCCCGCCCGTTGGTCACCCCGGTAGGAAAGAACAACTCGAATCAGCTCTTGAATGCACGAAGTCCTTTAATCCAGGTCACAACGAGAGCGGCAGGTGACATCAATGCGAAGTGCAGAAAGTCGGCGTTGGGAGCGGCTGCCTCCCAACGCCCTTTAAACAAGCGCGCCAATAAAGGAACCACCCTTCCGTGTTGGGCGGCCACAGCGCATGCGCCAGAGCTCCGCAGGAGCGGAGGGTGCACAAACGTATCCCTATGCCGGCCGCAGGGTGACCGACCGCCTGAATACCGGGAACAACACCCCCCTTCACCACAGTGATTATGCATGGCCGCCACCCCCACCCCGCTCCATGCCGCAACGAGCAAACAAGCCCAGGCTGCGCGTCCAGAGGGTGGCTGTCGGAGATGCTGCGGTGAGCTGTCGAGGGCTCTCGACAGCAGTGTTGCCCACAGGTCACAGCATTGGGGTGTTGCAGTTGACGTTGGTGAAATGTGTACTTCTCAGCTTGCTGCTCTAAAAACATCACTATGGAGCCAGGAAAGTCAGGACTATCCGGCAGTCTTCCATAAGAATCAAAAAAATTGCCATATCCAGGAGATGGAAAGTAGAGGGCCAGCCAGTGTTCACCAGGCAGAGTGTGAGGGTGGGTATTTACAATTAATCCAAAAGGTCTTTTGAAGATATGTCTCTGGGGCAGCAGGTCACAAGGATAGACCCCTTGTACTCTGAATGTCCCACTGCCCATGATAGGAATTGGATTTCCCTGATAGTCCCTTAGAATAAACGAACATGGGCCCAATTGTCTCTTTGATATCCTTGGCGCTATACATTTTAAAGTACTCCAAGAAGCTATTGATGTGGCTGATCCTGTATCCACTTCCATGAGGCACGGCTTTCCCTCGATGTGGATTGTGAGGTGAATCTTCTGTTTGACATGCTGTTCTGCTGGGTGGCCCACCATGTTCACGTCAGACAGGCCTCAGAAAACGATCATCTTGGGGTCTGAATGGCCTCCGTCTCTCTGAAGTTTGTTTAGGTTGAGGCATTTTCTGTGGCTGTGCTGCCCTGCAAACTCTAGCTATATGACCCTTGCAGCCACAGCCGCAGCAAATAGCGTCTTTGAAATTGCAGGAGGTTCTTGGATGATTTCCTCCACAACCCTTGCAGTCTGTATTAGCAGGATTGTTGTAACTGTCCCAATTCATCTTCTTCGTCTCCTTAAGATGATTGACATCTAACTCATCGTCCGAATCGCCAAATTCAGCCTCATTGAAGTGAATGGCTATTCCCTTCGGTTTTGGAGGGCTATGTCCTCGGGGGAAATTGGCTATTGACAACGTGGCTAGTTCTGCGGCACACGCCTCGTCTAATGCCATTTGGAACGTGAGTTCATGGTTGACTATTAATCGCTGTTTGAGGTGCTCATCCCGCATGCCACTCACTAATCTGTCAAGGAGATAGTTGTCTAAATTTACAAACTCACAGTGTCGTGCTGCTTTCCTCAGAGCTGCCATGTATTGATTAATAGATTCTCCCGGGGCCTGATCTCTGTGGTAGAAATGTTGATGGCGAGCAATTCTAGATGGCGCTGGAGCATAATGTTTCTTTAACTTCTTCATGAATTCGTCCCAAGTCCTGGAATGGATTGATTGAGGAGCCATTAACGTCATGGCAGTCTCAAACATTTCTGTCCCACAAAAACTCAGGAAATATGCTCATTTACGGTCACTTGACAGATTCGTGTAATAATTGGCAATGAGGAAGCATTCAAATCTTGCCAAGTAAGCTTCCCACAATTCATTAGTCAGGTTAAAAGGAGCGAAAATCTGTGAGGATGCCATTTCCACCAAATCTGTCAATTTAGTTGAGGACTCACTTGCCCTGTATGACTGTGGCCATGCAATGTCTCATCTCTATTGACGGAATGTTTTGCCAGTGACTGTTCTTTGTAACTTCACTCAATTTTGTCTGTTATCTCAGCTTGCCATCCCACCTTCATCGCCAGTGCTAAATTTGTGCTTGAAGGGGTTGAGCAATGACTGAGGCGAGACCCGAGGTTATCAGGTAACACTTATTCTAACAAGCTTAACATTCCAACAACAGTCACAACAGAAGCGATTGTGTCTGTTTGACAGCTCTTTTATACTGGCTGTCAAATGGCTAGCCAATCAGGAACAAGGTAAGAACTTCTCTTCCTCCTCTAGGAGGCCGGATGTACAGGACAATGGCTCTGTGTAATGAGCCAATCTCCCAAGGTAACATCCAGCTGGTTAAACAATGATGTTATGGGGTAGTTGGTCAGGGCCACCCTTGCCCCATCATCAATATCTGTCCTGTCAGCCTTTACAATCTTGAACGCACATACAGCAGGGTGTTGTTTAAATCCGTGTAATGCTCACCATGCCCCGTGATAAAAAATTCCAGGGCAGTGTTGGGTGTTAGCGCTGATAAAGAAGAGATCTCAACATAGGTACTGTTTTCAATACTGGTCTGTGTAGGCGCCAGTTGAAAAAGATCCAGTTCTAATTTAACACATTCCTCTGAAGCAGAATGAATAAATGACATATTGTATTAGAATATGTCTTCCTTGTCACAGGGCTTCCTCTTCTGCGCATGTCTTCTCTTGGTATGATGGGTTTTTATCACAAGTCTTCTCTTTTAAAACGGAATAGGCGGGCCCGATGAGTAATTCTTCCTGGCTATGACCAACCCTGATCCATCCTGCCCCCTCTCAACAACGTGGGATACAAGATGCCTCACAACATCTCTGACAATGTTTTTGGCAGCAGATTTCACATGTGGCTTAATGATTTCTAATCCACACTTCAAAAAAGGCATTGCTTTTCGAAAAAGCCCATGGAACAGACCCCCTGAACTTGTCCCATACATAATGGGGACTCCTCGGAAGCCTCGAAGGCTTCCACCGGCTTGTGCCATGTAGTAAGCCACATAGTCTTTAGGGCTCCCGTGCTCCTTGATTACAACCATCCTTCACTTTTCCGAGGCCTAAAATGAAGCTTGACAATCACCTTCTCATGATAAAAATGCACTTTTTTGTCCTGGTCGGTTTTGATTTCTATAGTAATGGTATCAATGTGATGTTTGCTGACCGGTACATAACGTGGACAGTCATAGGTCATTGTGATGAAATCATTGTCTTGCCCTCGCACAGACACACAGCGCAGTAATGGCACATAGAAGTCACCGACTATCTGGAGCTCTACAATGTCTGTGTAAACATATAAGGTGCTGAATCCAGGGAACATACCTAACAGATGTCCAAGTTCTCCGCTAACTAGAATGGTATGCGGTTCATCTCCTTTAAGATTAATTTTTCGACCCACTGAATCATAATGTAAGGTTGTTTTAGGTCCGCCTTGGCATTTGATATAAGCTTGGTCATATTTTCTAACAGTTGTCGAATGCTGTTATAGTACCCACTTCTCAAAGAAAAATGCCATCTCTTTCTCTCGTTAGCAATTTCAAAATATCCAGGAAAAGTTAATGTGTACCAACTATGTGGATACTGTATCTCTGCTAACCCTACTTCCCATGACCCTGGAAGATCCCGCTAATTGAATAGTAAAATTAGAATTTTTGTTTTGGGGAAAAATTGCTGCTGATGCATTGTTGGGAGGGTGATGTAAAACTCTGCCATATCAAAGATATTTTACTTCAGTATCCTTAACCCAACTGTTGAACTTGTCTGGCCATCCAGTCCATTTGACTAGAAACTCTCTGTGTCTCCCCCGCCTTCTTTTTTGGAAAATTTTCTCTATTCTGTATATGCGCTGTTGGTCAGCAGAAACCTTTTGGATCTCCTCAAAGTAAAAAGCCCCCTTTATAAGGTCACCTGCATAATCATTTAATCTACACCACTCTTTCCCCCCTTGTCCTCAGTTCTTTGACAATGAATATCTCATCCGTATAGGTTTGCTGGTAGCCCTTTTTAAACTTACCCTTCAGTCTGGATACCCTGACATGATCTCCCATCTTAAGACATTTTTCCTTTCTTTTACTTTTAAAGTTAACCCATAAAGCCTCATCCACACATCCCTTTTGTAAGACAAATTTACAGTGTTAGGAGCAGCCCTGATGCTACGATGGTAAGTGTTATTGTACCCCTGAAGAGTATCTGCCAAAATGTCCACATACCGATGGGTATTTCTAGCTGTGAAATATCTCCAGTTTGTTTTTTAGGGTCCTATTGAACCTCTCTATAATGGCTGCTTTAGTTTCACTATGAATGACAAAATGATGAATGCCATAATGTGCTAAAAGTTTCTTCAGCAGAATATTCAAGAACTGCTTACCTGCATCTGTCTGTATTTTTCGGGGTGCGCGTCCTGTTTCAAAGATATTCTGGAAGGCAGATGTAACTTCCCTCCCTGATTTATCAGATAAAGGAGAGGCCTAGGCATATTTAGATAACACATCGATAACTGCTAAGATGTACTTTTTTCCATGGTTCTCCTTAGAAAATTTGGAGACATCTATGAGGTCAGCCTGCCATTGATGATCTAAGCCAGACACTACTGTTTTATTTCTAGGAAAATTAATTCTTGCAGGCTTATGAAGCATTTAAACATCTTGCCCTGATAGCCACGTCTTGACTTGCTTCATGGTCAGGTTTTTATTATGTTTTCTAGCTTCCTGAAAAAGGGTGTCCACACCTCGATAACTCCCTACACATTCTGGTGTAAAATAAATTTGGCTTAGAAGCTTTTCATGCATCATTATACTGAAAGATCACTGACAAATAGTCAAGCGTTGACATTAACACATTGTTTTATTGGTTATACAGAGTTCAGAGGGGCACGGCACTACCATCAGAAAAATATCCCTCATCACCACTATCAGAATCAAAAGATAAAGGTCCATATACGGTATTTTACAATACATTGACCCGCCTGTACCCCACAAATCATGTCCGCAGTCACAAGGAAACCAGTCTTTACACAAATTGCAGCTCTTTAACTCACAGGGTAGATAGCATCATCTCTGGGATAGCTCAGAATCCTAGTTATAGTCTAGATCAGAAAAATCTGCAGAAGCTTTCTGAGTCTGTCAATTCTTTTTTTTATTAATTTTTTTTAATTTTTATTATGACAATCACATGACATACAACATATAAATATCTCCTCTTTTTTTAAACATTGTTTCTTCATGGTCTTCTTTCCGTTATTGCATCTTTCCTCCCATATCTCTTCATTTTTTTGTTTTTTCCATTGTCCCCTTTTCTTTGGTTATATTAATAAACGTAATTTTATACATTTCTATACATTTGTTATATACATATTTTATACTTTTAATTATAAGCTTAATTTTATACATTTCTATAGTTTTGTTATATATATATATATATGTAGGTCTTTGGTTATTCGGGTTTTCTCCCGCGTAAAATTGGAGGTTTCTTGGCAACGTTTTGACAAAGTCTCATTCGTCATCTTCAGGCTGGTGTCTTCGGCTTCGTGCTTCTAGGAGCAAACCTAAATAACCAAAGACCTACATACAAACACCCGCAAAAACCTCAGAAAACATTCTTCCCTGTGATTATTATTCTTTATTTCTTGACTCAAGCCATTCATACCATTTATTCCATATTATATAATAATCTGTCTCTTCTTTTTCTTTAATTTCTTTTGTTAATATGTCCATCTCAGCACATTCTAAAACTTTTTCTATCACTTCTTCGTCTGTTAGAGTCCTTTCCTGTTTCCAATTTTTTGCATATGTTATTTGTGCAGCTGTTATAATATGCAGCATCAGATATTTTATTTCTTTGGTGTATGTTCTCGTGAATATTCCTAACAAGAATGTTTCCGATTTTCTTTCAATTGGTTGTTCTATTATTTTTCTATCCACTTCTTTATATTTGCCCAAATTTTTTTTTGCCGCTGGGCATGTCCACCATAGATGGTAGTATGTTCCTTGAGTTTTCTTACACTTCCAACATGTTGCGGTATTATTTGGGAACATCTTTGCAAGTCTTGTCGGTGAAAGATGCCATCTATAAAACAACTTCAGTTGGTTTTCCTTGTATGCCGCTGATAATGTTAATTTTGAATTTACTTGCCACATTATTTCCCATCTCTCCAAATCTATTATATAATTAAAGTTTTGCCCCCATTTGATCATTGTGTCTTTCACTATCTCTTCCTCCATTTTATATTGTAATAGAAATTTATAAATCTTACTTATTAGCTTCTCATCTGACCCTAATATGATTTTATCTAATTCGTGTTGACCTCTTTGTATTTCATATGTTTTTATGTTTTCCTTATATTTAGATTGGATTTGTATGTACGTCCACCAATCAATAGCTCTGTTTAGGTCCAGTTCCAATTCTTGTTTTGATTTCAATTTTCCTTATTGTTCTATTACATCTTTATACCTTATTATTTTATTTAGTTCTATTAAGTTTGGGTGTTTTACTGCTTCTATCGGTGAAAGCCAAATTGGTATTTTTGTATAGTGCTGTTTTTTAATTTTCAACCAAATTTGTAATAGCGCATTCCTTAATATGTCTTTTGAAGTAACTATGTATTTTATATTTTCCATCCAAAAGGAATGTGTGCCAACCCACTTGTAACTCATGCCCTTCAATTGTTAGTATTCTTTTATCCTGTAGTTCTATCCATTCTTTTAGCCAAGTTATGCCAGCAGCTTGATACTATAGTTCCCATTCTGGGAGTGCTACTCCTCCCCTGTCTTTTGTATCCTGCAATAGTTTAATTTGCAAAAGTTTAATTTGTGGTTGCCTTCCCTGCCATATAAATTTGGGTGTTATTTTATTTAATGTTTCAAAAAACTTTTTTTCCAATTTTATTGGTATAACCTGAAATAGAAATAAGAGTTTTGGCAAAATATTCATTTTAATGGTGGAGATCCTTCCCAATAATGATATCTGTACATTTCTCCAATTGTCCAAATCTTCCTTTATCTGTTTTACTTGTCACTGCATTTTTTGTGTTTTCCAGCTGTCCTTGAATTCTAAGACTTATGGTAGATGCTGGGCACCTTATCTCTAAGCTACTACACATGTCCACATTTTTTCTCACCTTCTTTTTCTTCTAACTTCTTTGTTCGCCTGCCAAGAGGTAAGGCAGAAACGTTGCCAAGATGTAATTAATAGCTAGTAAGATTGTTTTTTTTATTTCTTTATAATAAAATGTGTTTTATTAGAATGTATCTCGGGTTTATTTTCTTAAAGTATACTTCAAGGAAAAACCACGGTCCCATCTCTAATTAAGTGCAATTACCCCAAAGGGGAATGGGATTTTTAAACCCTGACATTACTATTTTGTCATAATTGTCTTCTTTGATTGATGAGCCCCTTGCCGATAGCCAAATTCCTAGACATTTTATTTTCTTAGTTGCTTGAATTTGTATAGTGTTTTCCAAATCTTTTTCCTGTTCTTTTGTAAGATTTTTAGTTATTAATTTTGATTTATTTTTATTCATCTTAAATCCTGCCACTTCTCCAAATTCTTCTAATTTCGTAAGTAATTTTGGTCCTGATTCTAGCAGTTCTTCTACTATAAACACCAAATCGTCGGCAAAGGCCTGAACCTTGTATTCTTCTTTCTTTATCTTTAAACCTTTAATTTCTTGATTTTCTCTGACCTTTTTCAAAAGGATCTCCAACTTTAATAGATACAAAAGTAGAGAGAGTGGACATCCCTGCCTTACCCTTTTTGTTATGCCAAATAGTTCTGTGGTGTCATCATTCATAATTACTCTTGCCGTTTGTTTTGTATAGATCTCCCCTATCATTTTTTCAAATTTTGTCCCAAATTGCATAAATTTTAGTTGCCCCATTAAAAATTTCCAATTAAAATTATCGAATGTCTTTTGGGCATCAAGGAAAACCAGTGAAGCTTGTTTTTCTGGGTATGATTCATAAAATTCTAATGTGTTTATTATTATTTTCATGTTGTTCTTGATTTGTCAGCCTGACAGAAATCCATTTTGGTCCGGATGTATATGCTTATTCAGTACTCTTTTAATTCTTTCTGCTATAATTACTGTGAATATCTTATAGTCTGTGTTTAGTAAGGAAATTGGTCTATAGTTTTGTATTAGATGATGGTCCATATCTTCTTTGGGGATAATAGTGATTATTGCCTCTGTCCAGGTTGTTGGCATTTTTGCATTTTCCAAAGCCTCATTGTATAATTCTAACATTATTTCCCCCAATCTTTCCTGTAAACTTTTATATATTTCCACCCCTCTGGACCAGGTGTTTTATTATTTTTTCGTTTTTTCAGTGCCGATTCAAATTCAAGTTTAGTTATCACCCTATTTAGTTATCACCCTATTTAGAGTTGGTATATCATTCTTTTATCTTTTTCTTTTTTCAATTTATGTGCCAGCCATCTACCTGTTTTGTTCACAAGTTCAAAATAGTTTTGTTTTGCTATCTTTATTTTCTGGGCTATTTACTTTTGATTTCTCAGATTTATTTTATGTTTGGTTATGTTCCATTCCTCTCTTACTTTTTTGCTTTGGGGATCTTCCTGTAATTTATTTTCTAGTTTTTTTAGTTTTTCATATAATTTATCTTGCTGTTGTCTCCTTTCCTTGTTTTTCTTCCCTATATATGCAATCGTCAATCCGTGTATATATGCTTTTGTCATATCCCAAATATTTTGTAAAGAGGTATCTTCTTTTTTTGTTTATTTTAAAGAAAGATTCTAATTCCTTTTCTAACATTTGTTTAAACCCCTTTTCTCTACATATATTTAGGTTCATTGTCCATCTCCTAAATCTTTTTTCCCCTTCCAATTTATGAGTATTGGATTATGATCAGCCCATTCGTTTACCCCTATCTCTATTATTTCTAGACCTGTCTGGATTTCTGCAGTCATCCAGGCCATGTTGATTCTGGACCAAGATTGGTGGGGGTGGGAGTAAAATGTATATTGGTTCTCATCTTTGTGTGTCTCCCTCCATACGTCTCTCAATTTTTTTTCCAAAGCCATGTTTAAAAGTTCTTTTGGTAGTCTTTCTTTCCTCTTTTTATTTTTCTTATTACTCCTGTAGTCTTTTTTAACATTTACTATAGCATTATAATCTCCAATTAGACAGATATTTTCATAATCTAAATCTATTACTTTACTATGTATTCCCTTTAAAAAAATTCATGTTGATTTTGATTGGGGGCATATATTACTATTAGTAGTGATTTTCCCTTCTATTTCTAATTTGACCATCACAATTCTTCCCTCCTCATCTGCGTAGATTAGCTTTGATTTAATCCTTTCTTTTACATAGACCCCTACGCCTTTTTTTTTTTTTTTTTGGTATCAATTATGTATATAGTTTTCCTAATTTTGGATTTTCTAATAGTTTTTGGTATCCTTTTTTATATGTACCTCTTGAAGGCATATCACACCTGCTTCCAATTTTTGTAATTTTGTGAATGTTTGTGTTCTTTTCTTTGGTGCATTTAATCCATTTATGTTTACTGACAGAAGTTTAATTGCCTCTTCCATTGCCTAGTATTGTTGTTTTTTGGTGTTTCTTGTCTCCATCCATGTTTTTGCTTTTGCCCCTTCTCTTTCCTCTCGTTCTTTTTCCTGACTCCTTTTTATTTCTCTTTCTTGCTCCATTTCTTCTATTTGCTCTTCTTCCAGGCTTTTGCTCTCTGTTTCTTCTTTGCTTTCCTATTCCTCTTCCTGTGTGAAATGTAAATTATAAAATTCTCTTGTTTTCTCTAATGTGTCTACTTTATACTTTTTATCTTGCCATGTAATTAGGATCCTGTTTGGTGTCAGCCATCTAAATATTACTTTATATCTAATCAAATGGGTTGTTAAATATTGATATCGTTGGTGTTGGTTTCTAATCCTTCTCAGTATTTGTTTTAAAATTATAATTTCTTTACCCTTGTAAGTCAAAGATTCTTCTTGTTATTTCTTGTATACTTCATCTCTGGTGATTCACTTAGTAAATCTGACATGTACTTCCCTTGCCAATCAGTGTCTTCTTATGTAATTAGTATGTACCCAGTGGGTTTCATCTATCTGTCCTCTTATTTCTGTCTTGTCTCTCTGTATTATTTCTGACACTATCTCCGCCATCTTTTCTCCCAGGTCTTCATTTTTTTCTTCTACTATATTTTGAAAGCACAGAAAATATGAGGCTTTCTCCATTTCCAACATTGCTATTGAGTTTGATAATTTCTTATTTAGTTGGAAAATTTTTGCTCCATTGTCTCCACTTTTGTCTCTACTTGATCTATTTTTGTTTCCATTTTTTTGATTCTTTGTTCATTTTCGGTATTGTTTGTTGAATGTCCCCAATTTTATCATTCATATTTTTAATGTCCTCTTTTACTTCTCCAATTTCATTTTTGATTTCTGTATGAAACATTTTCATTTCTTCATAATTACCTGCAATTTTTTCTTTTGTTTTTAATAGGGTTTCTTGAATCATTTGGAACATATTTTGCATAGTGTTTAATGTCATTTCTGCTATAGTAGTGATGCCACTGTTGGTGTAAGACAGTGGTAAAATCTAAAATTTGTTACTACCAGTTCTGTGGGCATGGCTTGGTGGGGGGAGGTAATGTGACTGGGTGGGCATGGCCATTTTTTTTTTTACTTTTAAAACCATTTTTTCTACAACCTCTTTGGCGAAGAGGTTGTTAAAAATGCTTTCAAAAGGCTCTGACAATCCCACTGAGTTGCCTGATCAGCAGAGGCTTTTTTTCTTTTAAATGCCTCTCAGCTTGGATTGTCTGAGGCATTTAAAAGAAAAAAAAGGTTTTTTTTCTTTTAAATGCCTCTGACGATCCACGCTGAGTTGCTTGATCAGCAGAGGCTTTTTTTTTACTTTTAAAAGCATTTTTTTCGGCCAAATTGGTTGTAGAAAAAATGTTTTTAAAAGTTTTTAAAAAGCCTCTGATGATCACATGGCTCAGCTGGGCATTGGGGGGGGGACAGGGATTTTTGCTACTGGTTCTCCGAACCACCCGCCTCCATTGCTACCGGATCATGCGATCCGGTCTGAACCGGGAGCATTTCACCCCTGTTGTAGGATTTGTAATTGGTTTTTTTCCTGTTTTGGCTATAGTTGTTGTGGTTGGCATTTTTAAAGCTTGTGTAAAGTTTTTCCACACTATCATATAATTATTGATCCTTAATTCTTAATTTCTCTTTTTTCTTTGGATACACATATTTCTGTACCTTTTACTTATTCAAAAATAATTTTAAATACATACACCTTTACTTATATCCTGCATAAATTTCAACTTAATCTGAATTCATCAATTATACAATATAATATGACGCTACATAT
The DNA here is from genome assembly GCA_022577455.1 of Arizona elegans. Lineage (NCBI taxonomy): Eukaryota > Metazoa > Chordata > Lepidosauria > Squamata > Colubridae > Arizona > Arizona elegans. The sequence continues at coordinate 51,627,834 of JAKOOJ010000006.1, read as the reverse complement.
AATAATATAATCAAGTATTCCTTTGCAGTATATTTAATCTGTACAATTTATTTTATTTGCTTTTCTTCTGCTTCTCTTTCCCCCCTCTATATATTACTATAATTCACTTAATGTCTTATTTCTTCATTCATTATACTCTGTAACATTCCTCTCTTTCAAATCACAATTTAAATTCCATGGATTTTTCAAAATTAAACTTTTTAACTTTTTCTTTGCCTCATAAGGTAGTTTAATTTCTCCCATGTTTCGCCTTCTCCGATTTCCTCCATCCCAGGGATCTTATCTCTGCCACTAATCCTCCTCTCATTCCATTGTTTCACTCTCTGGGACCCTCCTTTGCTTGCACTAACCTCTTTTCCGATTCATGCTGCGCTTCCCTCTGAGTCTATCACCACTTTTTGGATCTGTCTTGTCTGTCCCTTTTATGTCTTCCTCACTTCACGCTTCTGATCCTCTGGTTTTTTTTTTTTTTTCTGATTACCTTCTTCTGGGTTTGTATCTCTGCCACTAGAAACTGTTTTCTTCACTTTTTGCTTCTACTCTATATGGCCGCCATCGCTCCTAATCCTCCTTGCTGGCCAACTTCCTCTCCACCAGTTTTAAAGGGATTAGTCCTTTGTCCTCCCGGGCAATTGCGTGTCGACTGGGGGCTTCAGATCTTCCCCTTTTATATCCTGATCTCTATGGGATTGAGAGTGCCTTTTAAAGGCTCCTGATACAAAATTTTTGGGTTTTGAATACAGCGCCCCGTTTCCTCACCCTCTCCACGATGACGTCACTTCCGGAAATTCTGTGCCTGTCAATTCATTCTAGTGAAAGAAAACAAACAAGCAAACAATAAGAAAACAGACAAGTATGCAAACCCCCTTTTGCATCTAAATGTTTCAAAAATTAGGCATAAAACTACTTACAATAGTAGCTTTCATTCTGAAAAGGGTCTTCTTAGCAGATCAGATGGCCCCAAAGGTATGGATATGCCAGAAACCAGGAAACGTGAATGGCCCCTACTTTTATACATGCTGGTGATGTCACAAATTAATCACATCAGAGGAGGTGAGTTCTTCACACCTTTTGCAAAACTGGACAGCCCCTCCCTCATCAGGAAACCCGGATTGAATAATATCACAGGAGCTTTGATTAAATTGTACCTCTATGTTTAGCATTTGACAAGGCTAAACAAGGAGTCAGCAAAAGAAAAGACATAATACATCTTTCTAATATCATATGAGCTTTGATTAAATTGTATATCTGTGTTTAACATCTGACAAGGCTAAACAGGGGGTCAGCAAAAGAAAAAAACATAATACATCTTTCATGTGATTTGTAAAGCCCATTTTATTATAAATTTCATAGCGTTAACAGTTTCTTGTAATTAATTTCAGTTACATTCTGGCACATGAAACTCTTCAGAGACAATGGCAAATCAGCTTCAATCTTTGACATTAATGACAGTGGTTTACTGTTCTTCTCAATAGGCTGTATGAATGTCTTGAGTTTACCAAGGGAATCCCGGGTGAAATATTATTTATTCACTTTATCAGAAATACTGATGATGATCCAGAGAACATGAGGCATAGAAAGTCTAAAGCATAAACTGTTAATAAGCTCTGTTTCACTGGTACCATCCACATGGTCTTCATCTGATTATAGACACCCCATTAAACAATGGTGTAATATTTTAACAATACACGCTTTCAGAATTTGAGGCATGCTGACATTTTGAGACTCCTCCGTTTCTAAAACAGGAAATAAGGTAGAATTAGGTTGTCTGTTTCAACTAATCCAAATACTGTTTTCTTAATTTTTATATTTACTTACCATTTGATGTTTTGCAGAACCTGCAATAACAAGGCTTTATAAGTTTGTTCTCTTCAATGAAGCCATATAGCTCAGGACTTTTTCTTATTCTATGCCCACTCTTGGCTGATTTGGGGGTCAAATTTACAGCAAACAAATCTTCATCAGGTTGCCATCTTCAAAAGACTGCTGGAATTAAACCTGCCTGCACAAACTCCCCTGCCCTTGCAATGACACATCGCTGAGCTTTGCGCATGCCCAGAATCATGGGGTTATGACATGCCCAGGCATGTCCCGAACAAGTCTTAACCCCTACTGGTTGGGCCAGGAGTGGGGGTTCCCCTCATTGAAATGTGCCCACCAGGTTTCCACACATTCCATCAGCTGAGGTCACAGGGGAGGGGTGGGGGGGGTAGCGGTTATTATTAAAGAAGGTCTTAGACCGAGGGAGGCCATTGTTCCTCAGACGGCCAGCTATGAGTCCCTCCTTGTGAAGTGGGGTCATGGGGTACAGATGGGTTTGCTGATCAAGTATCGGGCTGCTGCCATGTGGCAGGGAGCCCGAGCTACTCAATGTCATCGCAGCAGTGGCGGTTGACACCCCAGACTTATGGTCATGGGGGATTTCAACCTGCCGTCCATGGGTGAGACGTCTGAGGTGGCTTGGGAGTTCATGGCTTCCATGACAGTTATGGACCTGACCCAGCTAATTCATGGCCCTACCCACACAGGGGGAAACATGCTGGACCTGTTTTTTGTCTCTGGACAGTGGTTGAGTGATCTTGAGATAGGGGATAGAGTCACCGAGCCCTTGTCATGGTCAGATCACTCTCTCCTTCGTCTTGACCTTCGAACCGCTGCACCTCGCCGCAGGGAGGCGGAGCTGGTAACATGGTTCCGCCACAGGTGCCTGATGGAGCCTGATAGATTCCAGATGGAGCTTGGGCCATTCCCTGAGGCTCTGGCTCATGCCTCGACTGGAGACCTAGTGGCTGCCTGGGATAGGGCGGCCACTGGAGCTCTGGATCAGGTCGTGCCTTTGCAGCCTCTGACCTGGCGCTGATCTCATCTGGCTCCTTGGTTTACTGAGGAGCTAAGGGAGATGAAGCGCTGGAAAAGACGCCTAGAGAGCAGTTGGAGAGCCAGCCTTTCTGAATCTGACTGGACACTGGTAAGATCTCATATTAAGAATTACCTAGTGGCGATAAAAGCAGCAAAGTGTAATTATTTTGCTGCTCTTATTGCATCATCAGATAACTGCCCGGCCACCCTGTTTAGGGTGACCCTCTCCCTGCTCCACCAGGGAGTGTGGGAGGACCCCTTGGAGGGTAGAGCAAGGACTTTCTACAATATCTGCATGACAAAATCACTCAGATTCGGGAAGACCTGGACTCCGACTGGGTAGTTTCATGGGGGATGACTGCGGCAGGTCTTGAGAATGTTATCTGGGATGAGTTTGATCCTGTGACTCCTGATGACGTGGACAGGATTCTGGGTAGACTGAAGGTGACCACATATTTGTTGGACCCGTGTCCCTCCTGGTTAGTGCTGGCTTCTCGGGAGGTGACGCGAGGTTGGCTCCAGGGGATTATAAATGCTTCATTGGGTGAGGGTGACTTCCCCGCCGCCTTGAAAGAGGCGGTGATGAGGCCTCTCCTCAAAAAGCCTTCCCTAGACCCAGCAGTGTTGTCAAATTATCGTCCGGTCTCCAACCTTCGCTTTGTGGTGAAGGTTGTTGAGTGTGGTTGCGCGACAGCTCCCCCAGCACCTGGATGAAATGGTGTATCTGGATCCGTTCCAGTCGGGCTTCAGGCCTCAGTACAGCACAGAAACGGCATTGGTCGCATTGGTTGATGATCTCTGGAGGGCTCGGGACAGGGGTTGTTCCTCTGTCCTGGTCCTATTAGACCTCTCAGCGGCTTTTGATACCCATGGTATCATGCTGCACCGGTTGGAAGAGTTAGGGGTGGGGGGCACCGTGTTGCAGTGGTTCTCCTCCTTCCTCTCTGACCAGTCGCAGTCTGTGTTAGCAGGGGGGCAGAGGTTGACCCCGAGGTGCCTTGTATGTGGGGTATCACAGGGGTTGGTCCTCTCGCCCCTTCTGTTCAACATTTATGTGAAACCACTGGGCGAGATCATCTGTGGTTTCAGGGTGAAGTATCATCAGTACACTGACAACACTCAGCTGTACATCTCCACCTCAGACCACCCCAACAATGCCCTTGAAGTGATGTCCCGGTGCCTGGAGGCCGTGCGGATCTGGATGGGGAGAAACAGGCTCAGGCTCAACCCATCCAAGACCGAGTGGCTGTGGTTTCCAATGTCCCGATATAGTCAGTTGGTGCCATCACTGACTATTGGGGGCGAATCGCTGGCCCCCACGGAGAGGGCTTGCAACTTGGGCGTCCTCCTGGATTCACGACTGTCTTTAGAAGAGCACTTGATGGCCGTGACCAGGAGCACTTTTCATCAGGTTTGCCTGATTCGCCAGTTGCGTCCCTTTCTGGGTCAGGACTCCTTATGCACGGTCACTCATGCCTCGTCACTTCCCGCCTGGACTACTGTAATGCTCTCTACATGGGGCTCCCCTTGAGGAGCACCCGGAGGCTCCAACTGGTGCAGAGTGCGGCTGCAGAGGTGGTTATGGGAGTGACATGGCGTTCCCATGTAACACCTCTCCTGCGCAAGCTGCACTGGCTCCCAGTGGTCTTCCGTGTGCACTTCAAGGTTTTGGTTACCACCTTTAGAGCACTCCATGGCTTAGGACCTGGTTATTTACTTGACCACCTGCTGCCACCAGTAGCCTCCCACCGGATGGTATGCTCTCATAGAGAGGGGCTCCTCCGGGTGCCGTCGGCCAAACAATGTCAACTGGCGGCCCCTAGGCAGAGAGCCTTCTCTGTGGGGGCACCTACCATCTAGAACGAGCTCCCCCCGGAGATACGGAGGATCCTGGATCTGCGCTCCTTCCACCGCGGTCTCAAGACCTTTTTATTCCATCAGGCTGGCCTGGCCTAATTTTCTCTTTTTCCCATTTAAAATGTAAATTTTAATCTGTTTGGGGTGTTTTAAATCTGTCTTGGGCCAAATTGTTTAATTCAGTTTTATTTTGCTTTTAAATTTTGTATTTATGTGTTTTATCTTGTGGCTGTTCACCGCCCTGAGTCCTTCGGGAGGAGGGCGGTATATAAATCAAATAAAACCTAAAAACCTACTTGCCGCCTGCCTGCTTGCCTCTTGTGAGCATTTTAATTCCTGTTAATATTCGTTTCTTTTGCTGTACGGGGCAGAATAAATTTTATTAAGGCCATGCTTTGAACGGTTACATGTACATGAGGATTTGAGGGGGGCACTTGGCAAAATATGTGTCTTTAGATTTTTACAAAGCTGTATACCAGCTGTGGGTTTTAAAAGGGCTGTGGGTTTTTTTCCCCCTGCATTTGAGGAAATGATTTTAAAACCACCTAGAAATAAATACCTTTTAGGAAAAAAGGGGGTTAAATGCAGGCCCTGGCTGCCTTTTAGGGGCTCATTTTTTCCCAGCTTTTGAGACACTGATTTTTAAAACTCCACAAAAATTAAAAGCAACGTTAGGCTAGAATGATTAGAAATAAAAAGCCTTTTTTAAATTTCACCCCGCCCCCCAAAGTAGGGTTTGTTTCCCAAAAACACAGGCCTCTGTTAGTTATTCACTTTACTTAGGTATGTATGTATGTATGTATGTATGTATGTATGTATGTATGTATTTGGTTTGAATGTCCATAGAATTAGTCTAAGGTTAAGCTAATCATGTCCCCAGAAGCTTGACTGCCCCACCTTTTTTGATGGGGGTAGTTCACCACGCCTTATCTGAAAATAGGGCTATGACATTATACCACACCTTATTTGTTAGGTTTACTCATGCTTATCTTGATGGGCTTAGGTCAACACATCATATCTGGCTAGGGTTATGACCTTGTGAGTCCTGCACTACGTGGGGGTGGATTATGCACATCACATCCAGGGAGGAGGGGTATGTACATTAAATCCAGAGGGTGGGGGCTGAGCACGTCACTTCCATTTAGGGGCATAATCTGGTGACGTAATAATCACATGGGTTTGTTTACTTTGATGACATCACTGATTAAAAGTACTAATAATTTTCATTAAAATTTGGTATATCTACTCCCCTGTTTGCAAAATTCCTAAATCTATGAACTGCTAAGATTACGGATTGTTACCAGTGCAGCATAATCATAATTATAAATAGAATATTATTTAGTGGTAACCATTAGATGCTTTGAGCATTCCATCAAAAGACCAGATACTGAGAGTTTGTGAACATGTATTTGTAACTCAGAACCTATTGCAGGTGTTGGAAGAAATGTCCTTCTGGGTTCAGTTCCAAGTGGGGAAAAAGATACTGGAAACATGGAGACTGCTTGGAAAGATGGTTTAATGGTGGATAGGATCACATGATTTGAGTTCCTGAGCAGAAAAGGGCAGAGATGCTGAGAGTCCCTGGGTTTTATACCCTCTCTGGCTTTGAACTTCCTGGGGCACAAGAAGAGTATCCTGATTGGTTGTCAGACTCCTAGGGGGTGGGGATCTTAGCTAACCTTGCTGGCTGATGTAATCTTCCCAGGTGCCATGTGGGGAGTTTCTGTTGCTAGACGGGTCCTATTGTGTTGCAGATGATGGTCCATTGACAAAGTGGGGGGGGGCAGGAAGATGGGAACTGCTTTATCTTTAAAACATGTTTCTCCATTTCTCATGCCAGCCATCGGGCGGGAAGTTTGAATTGCTGTCAGGGGCGGTGCGACTGCCGGAGCGAATATAAGGAGAGCTCCGGCAGCGCACAGCCAGTCTTGTTACTGTTTCCAATAAAGTTACTAAATGTAGTGAGCTGGTCGCATCTTCATTTCCTGCGCCTGATCTAACACTGGCGACGAAGGACTAGAACCAAGCGACGAACCTCGTGGCGCGAAGCCAACCTCAAGAGCAAGTCACTCAGAAGCTGAAGTCACTGGTAGGCATTTCCAAAGGCATGGCAGCAGCTGAAGTCACATTGCCAGCCCTTGCTCCATTCCGCCCAGGGAAGGACAAGTGGAAATCCTATGTGGTCAAATTCTGACAATACCTGAGAGGCAACAATATCAGGGATGCCGATGATGACCGCAAGAAGGGCATTTTCCTGGCCAACTGCGGCTCAGAAGTCCTCAACATGGCCATTGATCTGGTGGCACCACGGGACATCGAGGAAGTGCCATGGACGGACCTGCTGCAGATCCTGCAGGACCATTATGCCCCAACAGGAACACCAGTGGTCAACCGGTTCACCTTCCATCAGAGAGACCAGAAGGAAGGGGAAACCATAAAAGAGTTCGTGGCCGCCCTGCGCCAAATCGCAGCCAGCTGTGAGTTTGACCATGTGGACAACGCCATTGCTGACCACGTGGTTTTCGGCATGAGGGACAGAGGCCTGCAAAAGAAGTTCCTGAGCAGGAAAAAGCTCATGCTCAAGGACGTGGTGGAGGAAGCTACCGCATCCGAAATCTCCGAAAAAGCAGCAGCCGCAGTAATCCGGGCAAAGGGAATCCACAAGATTCGCAGTGCCAGACAGTCATCGACTGAAGATTCCACAGCTGGCTCGGAGTCGGAGGAAGAATCCACCGTCCACAAGGTATCCAGACTCCCAAGGCGGGAAACTGCACAAAGAAACTATAAGGGGGAGCGCTGTGCCAGCTGCAGAGGGGACCATGCCAGGGCAAACTGCAAGTGGAGAGATGCGACCTGCAGACGTTGCAACAGAAGGGGTCACATCGCCAAAGCTTGCAGAGCCGAGGAACCAGCCCCAGAACCCTCCAGCCACCATCCTCGCGAAAATCGGAAAGATTACCAGAGGTCATCCAAACGGTCCTCTGGCCAATCTAGATGCGGAGACGAAGAATTTTCCAGGAGCGGAGCGGTCCACCAGACGACCATCGCCCACACCAACGCCGACAATGCCACCAAGTTCCACGTGACTGTCCACGTGGAAGGATTGCCATGCTCAATGGAGGTAGATTCGGGCTCAATCTACTCCATTATGGATTGGCACTAGCTGAAGTGCCTGAAACCCAGCATCAGCAAGCGGGAACTGAAGCCACTGCCCTCGAAGCTCATCGATTTTGGGGGAAACCCCATCGGAGTCATAGGAAGAACCTGCATCCAAGTCTCCTACAATCAGTTCCAAGACAAGCTCCCCATCACAGTCGTGGAACACAGCCGACCGAACCTGCTAGGAGTGGAGTGGTTCAAGCCGCTGGGGCTATTGATCGGAGGCATCCATCAAATCCAGAGGGATGAACTCGACAACCTCATCGAAGAGTTCAAATAAGTCTTCGATGGTAAGCTGGGGAAATTTGTGGGGAGACCAATCTCCTTTAATCTGGACAAGGGAATCACCCCAATTAGGCTGAAGCCCCTCCGGGTTCCATTTGCCTTGCGGCCAAAAGTAGACGAGCAGCTAGATAAGCTGATCGCCCAGGGCGTCCTGGAATCTATCGATCATGCTTCATGGGAAACCCCCATTGTGATCCCACTGAAGCATGATGGATCTCTGCGCATCTGCGCTGACTATAAGTGTACAATCAATAAGGCATTGGCACAGAGCGCATACCCAGTCCCAGTGGTGCAACATCTGCTGCATTCTCTGGGGACTGGCTCAATTTTTGCCAAACTGGACCTGGCCCAGGCTTACCAGCAACTGCCAGTCGATGAAAAAACGGCGGAGGCCCAAACAATAGTCACCGACAGGGGGGCATTCAAATGGAACCATCTCCAATTTGGAGTCAGCGCTGCCCCCGGCATCTTCCAATCAATGATAGAACGCCTTCTCCAAGGCGTTCCAGGGGTGGTGTCATACTTTGACGATGTACTAATCTCCGGAGATTCCCAGGCACAACTCCTTGAAAGACTCAGGCTCGTCCTGCAGGGCTTCAAGGTCAAGGGCTTGAGAGTCAGGAGAGATAAATACATCTTAGGAGTCCAGGAGGTCGAGTTCCTGGGCTATCTCATAGATAGCACTGGCATCCACCCCACCAAATCAAAGTTAAGGCCATCCATGAAGCTCCTAGCCCAAAAAACAAAATGGAACTTCAGGCATTCCTTGGATTGCTTAACTTCTATGCCATGTTATTCAAACAGAAAGCCACAGTTGCTGAGCCACTCCACCGCCTGCTGGGGAAAGCGGCTTCCTGGAAGTGGGGCCAAAAAGAGGAAGCAGCATTCCGGGCCGTCAAAGGACTCTTAACATCCAAAAGCGTCCTCATACAATACAACGAGACGCTCCCAATCAAGCTCACCTGCGACGCATCACCATACGGGGTGGGGGCAGTCCTCAGCCATGAACTCCCCAATGGTTCTGAAGCCCCAATAGCCTACTTTTCCAAGACTATGTCCAGCGCGGAACGCAACTACAGCCAGCTGGATAAAGAGGCTCTGGCCATCGTTGCAGGAGTCAGACGGTTCCATGAGTACGTCTACGGGAGGAGCTTCACCATAGTGACCGATCACAAGCACCTCCTGGGACTCCTCGCAGGTGACCAACCAACCCCGACCTTCATGTCCCCGCGGATGACAAGATGGGCCATCTTCCTAGCCGGCTATTCCTACAGGCTCGTGCACCAGCCAGGCACATCCATAGGAAACGCCGACGCGCTGAGCAGATGCCCATCAAAGGATCCAGTGGAAGACCCAGCCCCCACGCTCAACCTTTTCCACATAGACAACAATGACAGCTGTCCAGTCTCATCTGCAGATGTGGCCGTCCACACTCAAAAGGACCCCACACTCCGCCAGATGAGATCCTGGATCCTTAGAGGGTGGCCGACGGAGAAGACAGAGGAGAAATTCAGCCCCTTCGTCAGGAAGCAAAAGGAGCTGTCCACTATGAAAGGCTGTTTGCTATGGGGAGACAGGGTGCTGATTCCCAGCACTCTGCAACAAAGAACGCTAGAGACCCTGCATAACGGGCACCTCGGCATCGTCCGCATGAAAGCCCTGGCACGGAGTTATGTCTGGTGGCCATCACTGGACAGAGACATCAACGAATGGGTCTCCAGATGTGACCTGTGCCAAGAATTACACACAGCGCCGCCCCAAGCCAAAACAGCGAAGTGGGAGACCCCCAGCAACCCCTGGTCGAGGATCCACATCGACTTCACGGGTCCGATGCAGGGGCGCCACCTTCTCATCGTCGTCGATGCCTTCTCCAAGTGGCTCGAGGTGGTACCCATGGCATCTACCACAACGGAAGCGATGATCCGGGCTCTATGCCACCTTTTCGCCACCCATGGACTGCCGGATGTGCTGGTCTCCGACAACGGGCCCCAACTCACGTCCCTGGCCATGGAGGCATTCCTGGCTGGACTGGGCATCTGCCATGCCCTGTCCGCCCCTTACAGGCCAGCTGGGAATGGACAGGCTGAACGGATGGTGAGACTCACCAAGGAGGCACTCACCAAGATGGACACGGGCGACTGGCAGGAAAGAATTGACAACTTCCTCCTCACCCAGCACATCACGCCGCATGCCACCACCCACAAGAGCACAGCCGAGATGTTGATGGGCAGAAGGCTGAGGTCACCACTGGACTGGCTGCACCCCCAATACAGCCCAGAAGTGACCGCAACGGCCAGCCACCCGCTTCGCGCCTTCAGCATAGGAGATCCGGTTTTCGCATTAAATTTCCACGGCTCTCTGAAGTGGCTGAAGGGGAAGATAGAAAGCTCAACCAGCCCGAAGTCCTGCACAGTGGAGCTGGAAGATGGACAGGTCTGTAGACGTCACATCGACCAGCTCCGGAAAAGGTGGAGGGAAATAGGACAAAACCAGCCCGACGAGGTAGCCTTGCAACACCCCGATGAGGTAGGCCTACAACACCCCAACAAGGTAGGCCTACAACACCCCAACGAGGTAGGCCTACAACACTCTGGCGAGGCCAGCCAACAACACCCCAGCAAGGCAGGCCAACAACACCCCGGCGAGGTGGGGAAGCAAAGACTAGACCAACCAGGACAGCGGGATGCCAGAGAAGTAGACCGGGGACTCCTCAACCAGGGTGAACCCTGGCCACCCAGCGGGAGCAGCAGACGGGCCCAAAGCAAGGAGGATTGCCAGCCAAGGACCGCAGTAGACCGTCCGAGGTGGGCACACCACAGCTCATAGGTGTGGTTGGCACACAACACCCCGGCGAATGGGACCTCCACCCAGCACAGAGGGCAGCCCAGCAACAACACCCCAGCCCAGAAGACCCCAGACACCGACCTGCGGTAGACCAGGGACTAAGGTGAAGGGAAAGCCAACAACACCCGACCAGGGAGGACAGCGCCACCCCAGCAGGGGAGACCTCCACCGCCCCGTGGAGGTAGCCCTGCAATGACAACCCGACCAGGACATCCACCACCAACCCGACGGGGTAGGCCAACGCCAGCCCAGCAAGGAAGGCCTCCGCCACCCCGACCAAGGAGGCCTGCACTACCCCTGCGAGGTCGGACCCCACGACCAAAGTCAACACCACCCATCGCTGAGAGACCGGACCCGGGGGCACCGATCCAAGACACCCCCCCCCCCCGACAACAACAAACCGAACCGCAGCCAAACCACAGAGCCCGGGAGACCGGGGAGGAGCAAGTGACAACCAGGGACTTACCAAGACTCAGATGCTCTTCCCAGGTCGGCACCGAGCAGCCACACCGAAACGACCGATGCACAGGGCAGGAGGAAGACCATCAGAACCAGCAGTCCGAGGTCCACGGTTCGGCCGGAGGCGCTGAGGATGACCCCGCACACTCACCAGCCGAACCAAGCCCGGTTCCGGGGAGGGAACCAGGAGATGCAGGAGCCCCGTCCGTCCAGGTCAGTGTCGATGAAGAAGTGAGACTGCGCAGGTCAACTAGGGTGCCAAGGCATCCTACGTACCTGCGCGATTACGTGACATTCATTATTGTTGAGTGACTGTTTTCTAACTAGGAGGGGAGGAGTGTTATGTCCTTATAAGGACATCCGCCTGGATTGGCTGCCAGCCATCGGGCGGGAAGTTTGAATTGCTGTCAGGGGTGGTGTGACTGCCGGAGCGAATATAAGGAGAGCTCCGGCAGCGCACAGCCAGTCTTGTTACTGTTTCCAATAAAGTTACTAAATGTAGCGAGTTGGTCGTGTCTTCATTTTCTGCACCTGATCTAACAGAAATATATTCTGCCTGTTTAATATTTCCTAAAATATTTCATTCTTCTAAGAGAAGGGTGGGTGCTAACTTCCTACAGAGGCTTTGCTTATCTCATAACTGTCTTAATTAGAATTAGACTTAGAATTCTTTATTGGCCAAGTGTGATTAGAAACACAAGGAATTTGTCTCCAGTGCATAAGATCTCAATGTACATACAACAATAGTGATAGATCATTATCATAGTCAGTGTAAAAATACATTCATCATAAAACATTAGATACAACACTTAGTGATAGTCATGGATACTAAATAAGCAATCAGCATAAATCATACTAGGATACTAAGTAAACAATATAAATCGTAAGATACAACCAACAAAGTTATAGTCAGTCATAAGAAGATGAGATGGGTAATAAGGAAGATGAGAATAATGATGGTAATACTGCCTTTCTAGATAGTTTGACAAGGTTGTGGGAATTAGTTGTTTAGCAGAGAGATGGCATAGGGGGAAAAACTATTCTTGTGTCTAGTTGTTCTGATGTGCAGTGCCCTATAGCATCATAAGTGACAAAACAAAGAATAAGTATAAAAAAATAACAGCAACTTTGCTGCAAAAGAAAAAATACATTTAGCCATTAATATTTAATGTGTATGTATCTACAGGAATCCTGTGAGAGTCAGTGATATACAAGTTGAATGAATAAAATTGATAAATTCATTCTCTTGTTTGGAACAGGAAATAGAAAAGCAAATGGATGTCAACTATCTGATAACAGTGGCATACTGTCCCTGAACAGGGAGGTTCTACTATTAGTATAATGGTTAATAGTCATTTTCCCCAAAATAAAGAATGTGACTTTTAAAAGAGCACTGTGTATATTATAATACTTTGTGTTCACAGCCTTTTGAGATTAATCACTAGTGGCTGATTCCTTCCAAGATTCATATGTTGCAGCTCATCACCATGGTATATATGTGCTTTCACTATTTATCAATGGTTTAATAAACTGATATTCCAAGATTAGCTCTCCTTTTTTCATTTAAAAGTGAAATCTAAAATGCAGCACTTCGTGGTGCCTAGTTTTGGTAAAATATGCTCACACAAAGAATAGCATTCTAGAAACATTGTTTTTATATTTGCTTTTTTCTGTAGCAATTTGACACAAATGTTGCTAATTTGAATTTTGGAGCAACATGGCATTTGAAGCAGATTTCTGAATCTGGTAATGGAATGATTTCAGAAGAGATGTATGACATAATCATGAAGAATCTGGTGTGAAATAAGCATAAGTAAATAGAAGAAGGTTTATTTGCCAAATAAATAAAGAATATTCATTGTGAGATTGATAATGGCCCTAGCCTCTCTTTTAGGATCCCTTGCTTTGCATAGTGGATGGGACAGCACAAATGCATTGATATTATTGTGATAGTAATGATAGGTTATAATTATCATCATTATTAGTTCAAAGTACTTACATCTCCAATTAATATTGTCTCTGCCAATAGCTTATCGTTTTAGAAAGCAAAACTCAGAAAAGGAATTAAGTGAGAAGATAAATACATGAGAATAATAGTTAAATGTCTCAAAAAGCTGGGGAAAGTAAAGAATCTTAGAAATAATGACATAAGAGCATAAGAGATCTTGGAAGACATTTGCTTGCATGTGGGGAGAGGAAGTTATGCAAGTACTGCTCAATCTTGCATTCCTTGTATAGATCAAAGAAGCATATTCTAAGCAGAATTGGACAACTCGCCATAGCCAACTTGCCATGGCCAATTCAGTGAGGGACAACTTGCCATGAGACAATTCAACAATTCAATTTAATTATTTAAATTGTATTTAAATATTTAAATTGTATTTAAATTATAATTTTTAAATTATTTTAATTTTTGTCATTTACACTTCATTTTGTCCCTCCTTTGGTATCCTTTCTTTAATGATTCTATTCCACTATTTCTTTGATATTAGTGTAACTCTTATTCTGCAGTGAGTTGGCCATGGTGAGTTGGCAACAACAATTTGACTGTGGCAAGTTGGCCATGGTAAGTTGCCTGTGGCAAGTTGACATAGACCTTATTCTAAATGCGTTTAACTAAGTTCATTTAGCAGAGACCCACAATTTGGCATTTTTTAAAAAATATGTGATTCATAGTCTCTATGTTTTTCTAGTCCAAGGATTGACAATGTTCTGCCCTCCAGAGATTTTAGATTTCAACATATACCATCCCCTCATCCTTGGTAATGGTGGCTGGGGCTGATGAAAGTTGAAATACAGATAAATTGAAAGGTTGTCATGTTGCCAATTCATCCTTTCTCAATTTTTAATAAGGCATAACTAGAGATTTTTTTAAAAAAATTAATTTATATGCCGCCCTTCTCCGGAGACTCAGGGCGGCTTACAATGCGTTAAGCAATAGCCTTCATACTTTTGTATATTTATACAAAGTCAGCTTATTGCCCCCACAAACTGGGTCCTCAATTTACCTACCTTAGAAAAGATGGAAGGCTGAGTCAACCTTGAGCCTGGTGAGATTCGAACGTACAGTAATTGCAGACAGCTGGTGTTAATCACAATGCTATCAGTCTGCTGAGCCACCAGGCCCGTATATCTATAGGCCCGTAGATATAACTAGCATTTTCTTTTCCTGTCTAACACTTTATGTATATTTCTTTTAAAAATCCCTTCTGTTTTACTGAGCACCAGACACCTTTAAGAATTGTGGAGAATTCTGAAATTCATACATTTTGTGATTATGAATTTGCCTGATAAAGATATTTGTGATGGAATGTGCATCCAGAGAAGGAGTGGGAAGGGAGTCTTGGCAAGGGCACCAGGGTTTCCCAGGGAGAAGGCAGTACATTCTAGGGAGAAATCCAAAACAAGAGATTGTGCAGTACTAAACTGGATGGGGAAGGAAAGAAGAGATTCAGGGTAATTACAGTCTAGAACAGGGGTGTCAAACTCAATTTCATTGAGGGCCACATCAGGGTTGTCTTTGACCTCGGAGGCAGGGGTGGGTGTGGCCAGGATGGGCGTGGCCAACTTGACATCACTTGTGTCGGGGGCATCTGTGGTGGCCCAAGAGCTCTGCCAGTGAAAAGGGATCCTGAGCTCTGTTTTCAGCCGCAACAGCCTCCTACTACCTTCTGCCAGTGAAAACAGAGCTTGAGCGGGCTGTGCAGCCCCCCGAGCCCCATTTTCGCTGACAGAGGGCAGCAGGAGGCCATCATGGCTGAAAACGGAGCCTAAGAGGGCCACACACAGCCCTCCCGAGCTCTGTTTTCACTGGCAGAGGCACCGCTGGCTGGTCCTTTGCTGTTTCTAGGGTGGCTCCGTGGGCCAGATCATAGCACCCCATGGGCCGGATTCAGCCCCCGGGCATTGAGTTTGACAGCTCTGGTCTAGAACCTCTCAGGGTGCAGCTAATAGGTTAGAAACTTATAGTTTTATTCTTGCAGGATTCTGCCTATTAAGTATAAGCAAATAAAGAGTTGGACTCTGTGATTTCTCTGTGTTGTCTTTGCCAATATTGCTGAGATGTAGAATGTAGTATATCTTTTTTACTGCTTGTACAGCTAACTGTTTTATATAGATACGCTTTTGTATAAATACTGTATATTTAATTCTAAATTTAAAGAATGAAGAATTAATTGAGAATAAAAATCACAAGTATCTATAGAAAAATAAGAGTTTTCCAATTAGCATCAACTTGATTTGTTTCACAAACAAATATTTCTTGAAATTCTTTTCAATTGGTAGCCAATATACATAAAAATGTCCTCAGTTACCACTCCCTTCATCTCTGAAATAGTGACACTCACAAGTGTAATGTTAATAAAAGCCTAAAGACATCTTATAAAGCTTGCACTCTGATCCTAAACATGCTACTTTCAAATAAACCTGCAATTCCACTGTAATGACCTTGAAATTCTGGTTCTAGATTAGATTTGCACATATTTAGTATGCATATTCATTGAAGCATTTTAACATGACCCAACATGTCCCAGATGCCCAAAATTAATCCAACTAAATAATAACTCTTCTGAGATTTATGAATTACAGTTTTCTTTAATTTTATGTAGTAAATACATTTTCATTAATATACTTTAGAAGTATTCAATATAAATTAATATAAAGCCGCTGGGTGAGATCATCCGTGGCTTCGGGGTGGAGTTCCATCAGTACGCTGATGACACCCAGCTGTACATCTCCACCCCAGGCCACCCCAACGATGCCCTTGAAGTGATGTCCCAGTGCCTGGAGGCCGTGCGGGCCTGGATGGGGAGAAACAGGCTCCGACTCAACCCCTCCAAGACTGAGTGGCTGTGGCTTCCAGCGTCCCGATATAGCCAGCTGACGCCATCGCTGGCTATTGGGGGCGAATCACTCGCCCCCATGGAGAGGGCTCGTAACTTGGGTGTCCTCCTGGACGCACGGCTGTCTTTAGAAGATCATTTGACAGCCGTGGCCAGGGGGGCTTTTTATCAGGTTCACCTGATACACCAGTTGCATCCCTTTCTAGATCGGGACTCTCTACGCACAATCACTCAGGCACTAGTCACTTCCCGCCTGGACTACTGCAATGCTCTCTACATGGGGCTCCCCCTGGGGTGCACCCGGAGCCTCCAGCTGGTCCAGAACGCGGCCGCACGGGGGATTATGGGGAGACGAGGCGCTCCCATGTGACACCTCTCCTGCACGAGCTGCACTGGCTTCCGGTGGTCTTCCGGGTGCGCTTCAAGGTGTTGGTGACCACCTTTAAAGCGCTCCATGGCTTAGGGCCGGGGTACTTACGAGACCGCCTTCTGCCACCAATAGCCTCCTACCGGCCAGTACGCTTGCACAGAGTGGGCCTCCTCAGGGTGCCGTCCGCCAGACAATGTCGGCTGGCGACCCCCAGGGGGAGAGCCTTCTCTGTGACGGCGCCCACCCTCTGGAACAACCTTCCCCCAGAGTTGCGTACAATAACAGACCTCCGGATTTTTCGTCGGGCCCTGAAAACCTATTTATTTCAACTAGCTGGGCTGGCTTGAGTTAAATTTTAAATTGATTTTAAATTGGGTTGTTTTAATTTACGGCCAAATATTTAATTATTTTAATACTGTTTTTAAATTTTGTATGCTCTGTTTTTACCTTGGCTGTGCACCGCCCTGAGTCCTATTTGGAGAAGGGTGGTATAGAAATTTAATAAATAAATAAATAAATAAATTTGCTTTATTAAAAGCAACAATTCTATGCCCATTTAATTGCAAATAAGTTCAACTTATTTCAGGAAAACTTCCTTCTAAGTAGATACGTGCAAATATTTGCAGTAAAATGAATTGATAGACAAGATCAGACTGTTTTTTTTTTAAAAAATTCTTTGTGGAGGAAGATGTTACTGCAATTGATGTCAAACATTGAAAATAAAAGGGTAGGCTTAAACCAGCGGTGCCTCTGCCAGTGAAAATGGAGCTCCATTTTTGGCTACGACGGCCTCCTGCAGCCCTCTGCCAGCTTGGTGGCGTGGCTTGGTGGTCATGTGATTGGGTGACGTGGCTAGGTGGGCATGTGACTGGGTGGGCATGACTAGGTGGTCACTATCCTAGTTCCCCCTATGAGGATTCCTGCATCTGGACCTTTTGCAATCCCCCAAAGTGTCAAGGGAAACCAGATTCCATGCAGCTCTGAACCCTTAAGTCAAACGAAATACAAGTGGTCCTCGCGTAATGGCCGGTTGCTTAGCAAGTGTTCAAATTTACGACTGATCTCCCCAGAGCTACTTGACCTGTTTTTGGAGTTTTGACAGCCATGCACACGCAGAGACACATTTATGACCAGTTACAACATCCCACACAGTCATGTGACTGAGGTTTTCTATGTTTTTTGCCAGTTTCCAACAATTCCTTCTGGTTTCTATTTAAAAATCCCCATTGGGGAAAATGGACTTGTTTAACAACCACAGTGTTCGCTTAATTACCACAAGGTTCACTTTATGACCATGTTGTTTGCCTAAGTCAGGGGTCAGCAAACGTAAACACTCAAAGAGCCATTTTTCTATTTTCTTTTAAACAGGTATCTCTCTCTGTCTCTCTCTTTTCTCCTTCTCCTCTCTCTTTTTCCCTCTCTCATCTCTTTCTCCCTCTCTCTCTGTGTCATCTCTTCTCTTTTTCTCTCATTTCTCTCTTATCTCTTTCTCTCTCTTTCTCCCTATCTCTCTCTCATCTCTCATTTCTTTCTCTTTCTTTCTCCCTCTCTGTTTCTCATCTCTCCCTCTCTCTCTCTCATCTCCTCTCTCTCATCTCTCTCTCATCTCTTTCTCTGTGTGTGGGTGTGGGTGTTGTCTTTCTCTTTCCCTGCTCACTCTGTGTCTCTTGTCTCTCTTTCCCTTCCCTCTCTCTTCTCTCTCTTTCCCTCCCCCTCTCTCTGTGTTTGTCTCTCTTTCCCTTCCC
Organism: Arizona elegans; assembly: GCA_022577455.1. Lineage (NCBI taxonomy): Eukaryota > Metazoa > Chordata > Lepidosauria > Squamata > Colubridae > Arizona > Arizona elegans. Next base: position 51,609,415 of record JAKOOJ010000006.1, on the reverse strand, counting down.
CCTCTCTTCTCTCTCTCTTTTCCTCCCTCCCTCTCTCTCTGTCCATGGGGGAGGAGGAACCTCTGAACTAGTGTTGGGTGGTGGGAATCTGACGTCTGGAGGCCGACGAGCCAGGTACTGAAGACCAGATGGGGGCAATCCTGCAATCTCCCCAAAAATAACAAATGTCTTGTCGCTTGTGAGCACTTCTGGTGAGGAGGAAGAGAAGCACGGTGGGAGGAGGCTTGGCCGGTGTCAGAGTGGCAGTGAGTGCTTTGCAACTCCTAAGGGAGGTTGAGCCTCCCAGCTCACAACATCTTCACCTGAGGGCATCGCTGGCAGCCACTTCCTGCGTCAGGAGGTCCGTGCTCTTCTCACTGCTGCTCGGCCACCTCAATGTGTGGAGGCAGGAGGAAGTGGTTTCTGTTACAAGGGTTATGTCTGCAGTCTTGGCAGGATTAGTTTGAGATGTATTCCCTGACTGCGGAGCTGCCTTCAGCTGCGTCTGTAAAGTATTACATCCTGTCATATGTAGATATATACCTGTAATGATGGCTTGTTGGGGGTTCTTCTTCTACTTATAATTAAACTTACTTGAAACATGGTGTCAGAAGTCCGAATCCATGTCTTCCGGATACATTTGAAGCATACTCCGAAAAGCTAAGCAGTGGAAGTATGGCAGCTGCTAACAGTATACCTCTGCTTGAGCTTATGAGGGTGAGTGGAGATTGCGGCAGCAATTGGAATAAGTTCAGGGCAAAGTTCGAAGATTATGCCTTAGCTATAGGCTTGGAAGAGAAGTCGGCAGCAGTTCAAGCTGCCACATTAAGGAGATTGATGGGCAGTAAATGCCTCCATATCTACAGACACAACCTAACCTGTTAGATCAGGCACAGGAAATGAAGACGTGACCAGCTCGCTACATTTAGTAACTTTATTGGAAACAGTAACAAGACTGGCTGTGCGCTGCTGGAGCTCTCCTTATATTCGCTCCGGCAGTCGCACCGCCCCTGACAGCAATTCAAACTTCCCGCCCGATGGCTGGCAGCCAATCCAGGCGGATGTCCTTATAAGGACATAACACTCCTCCCCTCCTAGTTAGAAAAAAGTCACTCAACATTAATGAATGTCACGTAATCGCGCAGGTACGTAGGACGCCTCGGCACCCTAGTTGACCTGCACAGTCTCACTTCTTCATTGACACCGACCTGGACGGACGGGGCTCCTGCGTCTCCTGGTTCCCTCCCCGGAACCAGGCTTGGTTCGGCTGCGAGTGTGCGGGGTCACCCTCAGCGCCTCCGGCCGAACCGTGGACCTCGGACTGCTGGTTCTGATAGTCTTCCTCCTGCCCTGTGCATCAGTTGTTTCGGTGTGGCTGCTCGGTGCCGACCTGGGAAGAGCGTCTGAGTCTTGGTAAGTCCCTGGTTGTCACTTGCTCCTCCCCGGTCTCCTGGGCTCTGTGGCTCGGCTGCGGTTCGGTTTGTTGTTGTCGGGGGGGTGTCTTGGATCGGTGCCACCAGGTCCGGTCTCTCAGCGATAGGTGGTGTTGACTTTGGTCGTGGGGTCCGACCTCGCAGGGGTAGTGCAGGCCTCCTTGGTCGGGGTGGCGGAGGCCTTCCTTGCTGGGCTGGCATTGGCCTACCTTGTCGGGTCAGCGGTGGATGTCCTGGTCGGGTTGTCATTGCGTGGCTACCTCCGTGGGGCGGTGGAGGTCTCCCCTCCCGGGATGGCACTGTCCTCCTTGGTCAGGGTGTTGTTGGCTTTCCCTTCGCCCTAGTCCCTGGTCCACTGCAGGTCGATGTCTGGGATCTTCTGGGCTGGGGTGTTGTTGCTGGGGTGCCCTCTGTGCTGGGTGGAGGTCCCCCTCGCCGGGGTATTGTGTGCCAAGCTCACCCATGAGCTGTGGTGTGCCCACCTTGGATGGTCCCCGGTCTACTGCGGTCCTTGTCTGGCAGTCCTCCTTGCTCTGGGCCCGTCTGCTGCTACTGCTGGGTGGCCGGGGTTCGCCCTGGTTGAGGAGTCCCCGGTCTACTTCTCTGGCATCCCGCTGTCCTGGTCGGTCTGGTCTTTGCTTCCCCACCTCGCCGGGGTGTTGTTGGCCTGCCTTGCTGGGGTGTTGTTGGCTGGCCTCGCCGGAGTGTTGTAGGCCTACCTCGTCGGGGTGTTGCAAGGCTACCTCGTCGGGCTGGTTTTGTCCTATTTCCCTCCACCTTTTCTGGAGCTGGTCGATGTGATGTCTACAGACCTGTCCATCTTCCAGCTCCACTGTGTAGGACTTCGGGCTGGTTGAGCTTTCTATCTTCCCCTTCAGCCACTTCAGAGAGCCGTGGAAATTTAATGCGAAAACCGGATCTCCTATGCTGAAGGCGCGAAGCGGGTGGCTGGCCGTTGCGGTCACTTCTGGGCTGTATTGGGGGTGCAGCCAGTCCAGTGGTGACCTCAGCCTTCTGCCCATCAACATCTCGGCTGTGCTCTTGTGGGTGGTGGCATGCGGCGTGATGTGCTGGGTGAGGAGGAAGTTGTCAATTCTTTCCTGCCAGTCGCCCGTGCCCATCTTGGTGAGTGCCTCCTTGGTGAGTCTCACCATCCGTTCAACCTGTCCGTTCCCAGCTGGCCTGTAAGGGGTGGACAGGGCATGGCAGATGCCCAGTCCGGCCAGGAATGCCTCCATGGCCAGGGACGTGAGTTGGGGCCCGTTGTCGGAGACCAGCACATCCGGCAGTCCATGGGTGGCGAAAAGGTGGCGTAGAGCCCGGATCATCGCTTCCGTTATGGTAGATGCCATGGGTACCACCTCGAGCCACTTGGAGAAGGCATCGACGACAATGAGTAGGTGGCGCCCCTGCATCGGACCCGCGAAGTCGATGTGGATTCTCGACCAGGGGTTGCTGGGGGTCTCCCACTTCGCTGATTCGGCTTGGGGCGGCGCTGGGCGTACTTCTTGGCACGGGTCACATCTGGAGACCCATTCTTTGATGTCTCTGTCCAGTGATGGCCACCAGACGTAACTCCGTGCCAGGGCTTTCATGCGGACGATGCCGAGGTGCCCGTTATGCAGGGTCTCTAGCGTTCTTTGTTGCAGAGTGCTGGGAATCAGCACCCTGTCTCCCCATAGCAAACAGCCTTTCATAGTGGACAGCTCCTTTTGCTTCCTGACGAAGGGGCTGAGTTTATCCTCTGTCTTCTCCGTCGGCCACCCTCTGAGGATCCAGGATCTCACCTGGCGGAGTGTGGGGTCCTTTTGAGTGTGGACGGCCACATCTGCAGATGAGACTGGACAGCTGTCGTTGTTGTCTATGTGGAAAAGGTTGAGCGTGGGGGCTGGGTCTTCCACTGGATCCTTTGATGGGCATCTGCTCAGCGCGTCGGCGTTTCCTATGGATGTGCCTGGCTGGTGCATGAGCCTATAGGAATAGCCGGCTAGGAAGATGGCCCATCTTGTCATCCGCGGGGACATGAAGGTCGGGGTTGGTTGGTCACCTGCGAGGAGTCCCAGGAGGTGCTTGTGATTGGTCACTATGGTGAAGCTCCTCCCGTAGACGTACTCATGGAACCGTCTGACTCCTGCAACGATGGCCAGAGCCTCTTTATCCAGCTGGCTGTAGTTGCGTTCCACGCTGGACATAGTCTTGGAAAAGTAGGCTATTGGGGCTTCAGAGCCATTGGGGAGTTCATGGCTGAGGACTGCCCCCACCCCGAATGGTGATGCGTCGCAGGTGAGCTTGATTGGGAGCGTCTCGTTGTATTGTATGAGGACGCTTTTGGATGTTAAGAGTCCTTTGACGGCCTGGAATGCTGCTTCCTCTTTTTGGCCCCACTTCCAGGAAGTCGCTTTCCCCAGCAGGCGGTGGAGTGGCTCAGCAACTGTGGCTTTCTGTTTGAGTAACATGGCATAGAAGTTAAGCAATCCAAGGAATGCCTGAAGTTCCATTTTGTTTTTTGGGCTAGGAGCTTCATGGATGGCCTTAACTTTTGATTTGGTGGGGTGGATGCCAGTGCTATCTATGAGATAGCAGTGGCTTCAGTTCCCACTTGCTGATGCTGGGTTTCAGGCACTTCAGCTAGTGCCAATCCATAATGGAGTAGATCGAGCCCGAGTCTACCTCAATTGAGCATGGCAATCCTTCCACGTGGACAGTCACGTGGAACTTGGTGGCATTGTCGGAGTTGGTGTGGGCGATAGTCGTCTGGTGGACCGCTCCGCTCCTGGAAAATTCTTCGTCTCCGCGTCTAGATTGGCCAGAGGACCGTTTGGATGACCTCTGGTAATCTTTCCGATTTTCACGAGGATGGTGGCTGGAGGGTTCTGGGGCTGGTTCCTCGGCTCTGCAAGCTTTGGCAATGTGACCCCTTCTGTTGCAACGTCTGCAGGTCGCATCTCTCCACTTGCAGTTTGCTCTGGCATGGTCCCCTCTGCAGCTGGCACAGTGCTCCCCCTTATAGTTTCTTTGTGCAGTTTCCTGCCTTGGGGGTCTGGATACCTTGTGGACGGTGGATTCTTCCTCCGACTCCGAGCCAGCTGTGGAATCTTCAGTCGATGACTGTGTGGCACTGCGAATCTTGTGGATTCCCTTTGCCCGGATTACTGCAGCTGCTGCTTTTTTGGAGATTTCGGATGCGGTAGCTTCCTCCACCACGTCCTTGAGCACGAGCTTTTTCCTGCTCAGGTACTTCTTTTGCAGGCCTTTGTCCCTCATGCCGAAAACCACGCGGTCAGCAATGGCATTGTCCACATGGTCAAACTCACAGCTGGCTGCGATTTGGCGCAGGGCGGCCACGAACTCTTTTATGGTTTCCCCTTCCTTCTGGTCTCTCTGATGGAAGGTGAACCTGTTGACCACTGGTGTTCCTGTTGGGGCATAATGGTCCTGCAGGATCTGCAGCAGGTCCGTCCATGGCACTTCCTCGATGTCCCGTGGTGCCACCAGATCGATGGCCATGTTGAGGACTTCTGAGCCGCAGTTGGCCAGGAAAATGCCCTTCTTGCGGTCATCATCGGCATCCCTGATATTGTTGCCTCTCAGGTATTGCCAGAATTTGACCACATAGGATTTCCACTTGTCCTTCCCTGGGCGGAATGGAGCAAGGGCTGGCAATGTGACTTCAGCTGCTGCCATGCCTTTGGAAATGCCTACCAGTGACTTCAGCTGCTGAGTGACTTGCTCTTGAGATTGGCTTCGCGCCACGAGGTTCGTCGCTTGGTTCTAGTCCTTTGTCGCCAGTGTTAGATCAGGCGCAGGAAATGAAGACGCGACCAGCTCGCTACATTAAGTAACTTTATTGGAAACAGTAACAAGACTGGCCGTGCGCTGCCGGAGCTCTCCTTATATTCGCTCCGGCAGTCGCAGCGCCCCTGACAGCAATTCAAACTTCCCGCCCGATGGCTGGCAGCCAATCCGGGCAGATGTCCTTATAAGGACATAACATAACCCTTTCTGTGGAGCAAGAAAGAGATACCAAAGTTATTCTAAACGCTTTAAAGACTTATTTCAGACCTCTCAAAAATGTAATTTTTGAAATATACATATTTGGCAGCTGCAAGCAAGAAGAAGGTGAAATGATAGATAATTTTGTCACATGCTTAAAGGAAAAAGCAGCCAGTTGTGACTATGGCCCCTTAAGGGATGAGCTCATTTGGGACAAAATAGTTTTGGGCATTACTAGTGAAAGCACATGCCGCCATCTCTTGAGGGAGCATAATTTAAGCCTACAAGCAGCAATTGAGATGTGTCGGACTATAGAACTTACTGACAAATGGCTGAGAGTCCTAGAGTGGGGTAAGGATTGTGTTGATACAGTCTCTAAACAAGTATGATGAATTACCAATACAAATATCAGAATAAAAGGCAGTTTTATAATTCATCCGTAAACAATCAAGTAGCATGCAAATATTGCGGCAGTATGCACATACAAGAGAGAGAGCAGTGCCCAGCATATGGGAAAATCTGCAAAGCGTGTGGGAGGCTAAATCACTTTGCAGGAGTGTGTCAGGCACGGAAAAGGGAAGTGAGGAAGCTGCATACTATTGAGCAAACATTAGACTCAGAGAATGCATCTCAGGAGGATGCATCCCTGTTTATCATTGATGCGGTTTATAGGAAAGAATGTATCGGCACAATACACTCCAAGGGCAAAAAATGGTTTGTGAATCTCAGGTTTAACAACATAATTCAACCCTGCCAGCTGGACTCAGGCGCAACCTGTGATGTTGTGAGTTTAAAGGACAAAATGAAACTGGCACCCGAGATGCTTCTTCAGCCTAGCAGTACTAAAGTGAAATTATATTCAGGAGAATTAATGAACTCACTGGGCCTATTTCAAACAGAATGCAGCATACGTGGGGATATTTATAAACTTGAATTTGAGATTGTGGAAGCTGCTCAGAAACCATTATTGTCAGGATCAACATTTGAGCACTTGGGGTTGATGCAGTATACCATTCCGGCTGAATTACACAATGTTGTGAGTTACCCCCCTAATTCTCTGGTGGGGCCATTGACAAAATCCTCCAAGTATACCAGGAAGTGTTTGTGGGCCCCATAGTATCTGTTCCAGGAGAGGTTCATTTTGAACTTGACCCTGCTATTTCCCCAGTACAAAGTGCACCACACAATGTGCCTATAGCTATTAAGCAGCAGGTTAAAGCACAACTGGATAAGTATGAGGCGGAAGGACATATTATGTCAGTAACTGAGCCCACTGACTGGATAAGCAACATGGTTGTTATTAGGAGTCTGGAGAAGATTAGAATTTGCATTGATCCCAAGTTTCTGAATATGGCCCTGAAGCGGTCACATTATTTAATGCCAATCTTGATGATGTTTTGCACAAGCTACCCAAAGCACGGGTTTTTACGCTAGTTGACGCTAGAGACGCCTTCTTACAGTGCAAACTAGATGAAATGAGTAGCTACATGACTATGTTCTGGACCCCATGGGGTAGAAAGAGATGGCTTAAATTACCCTTTGGAGTTTCGGTAGCACCAGAGGTGTATCAATGAAAGCAGCATGAATTACTGAGTGGGCTTGATGGAATTGAGCCAATAGCTGATGATATTCTTATAGTTGGCTGTGGTGAAACAGACGAAGAAGCTGAGCATGACCATGATGAGAAGTTAATAGCACTATTAGATCGGTGTAGGCAGGTGAGGTTAAGGCTCAGTGTAAAGAAGTTGCAATTTCAGGTGCACGAAGACCGCTTCCATGGGCATATTTTATCTTCACGAAGTTTAAAAGCTGATCCAGATAAGATTAGAGCCATTGTGGAGATGCCACCGCCTGCTGATGTTAAATCAGTGCATAGATTTATCGGATTTGTTACCTATTTAGCAAAATTTCTGCTGCACCTATCGGAGGTGTGTCAGCCATTGAGATGTCTTCTGGACAAAGATGCAGTTTGGCATTGGCTCCCCAAGCACGAGCAGGCAGTACAGGAGATAAAACGCTTGGTCAGTATTGCTCCAGTGTTAAAATATTACGATGTTACAAAGACTGTTACCATCCAAAGTGATGCAAGCAAAAATGGCCTAGGATGTTGCCTAATGCAAGAAGGTCAGCCGATCGCATACGCATCCAGAGCGCTCTCTTCTGCCGAGTTGAACTATGCTCAAATTGAAAAGGAATGTTTAAATATTTTATTTGCCTGCCAGTGTTTCCATCATTATCTTTTTGGCTGGGATACAATCATAGCTGAAACTGATCACAAGCCGCTCATAGCCATATTCAAGAAGCCCCTTTTGTGTGCTCCCAAACATCTGCAAAGCATGATGCTTACTTTGCAGAATTACAACCTTAATGTTGTCTACAAGCCAGGATGTGAAATGTATATTAGTGATACCCTGAGTAGGGCTACATTAGATAAGTTGTCACTTGGAGGAGAACATGAGCATCAGACAGTCTGCTGGTTGCAACAGGAGCAAACTTTTTTTGCCGAAGTTAACTAAGCAAACTATCTTAATGTCACAAATCAGTGGCTATGTCAGCTTAGGCAGCACACAGGTACTGATGTAGTTTTACAGGCACTGAAGGCTATTGTTATGAGTGGGTGGCCAGATGAAAAGGAGGCAGTTCCAGCAATAGTGAGGGAATATTAGTCTTTCAGAGATGAGATCGCCGTACAAAATGGAATCTTGTATAAGGGCCCAAGAGTCATAGTGCCTAGGTCAATGAGAGCAGAGATGCTATTGCACATACACTTGAGCCATATTGGTGGAGAGGCATGCTATAGACAAGCCCATGACATGCTTTACTGGCCCAATATACAGGGTGAAATCAAGGACTGTTCCACCTGTAATGAATATGCATATTCGCAACAAAGAGAAACCATGATGTCACAAGTGATACCATCACATCCTTGGCAGATTGTTAGTATGGATTTATTCAACTATGCAGGAAAAGAGTATCTAATATTAGTTGATCATTATTCTGACTTTTGGGAAATCGATCCCCTTACGGACTGTTCGGCTGAGACTACCATTAAGAGATGCAAGACGCAGTTTGCACATTATGGCCAACCAGATAAAGTGATCTCAGATAATGGTCCTTAGTTTACGAGTTTACTATTTAGGAAATTTGCCACTGAGTGGGAGTTCGAGCATGTGACCTCTTCATCGTGTCATCCGCAAGCTAACGGCAAAGCTGAATCAGCTGTGAAGATTGCTAAGAATCTATGTAGGAAAGTTCACAGTGAAGGTAAAGACTTATGGAAAGCCATTCTACATTGGAGAAATACCCCATCTGAGGGCATGGACAATAGTCCGGCACAGAGACTGATGGCAAGGAGACTAAAGACATCACTACCAGTGGCCGATAGGCTGCTTGAGCCCTCGGTGATACAAGGGGTTCCAGAAAAGTTACGGCTGAAGAGAGAAGTGCTCAAGGCAAGATATGACAACTCACTAGAGATTTGCCAGAATTGAAGATCGGGGAACGGATTCGGATGAGACCGCTGCCTGGAGATCGAACAGGTCACTGGAAAATGGGTAGCTGCTTATAACAAATGGCTCCACGTTCCTATTTAGTGGACACTGAAGGAACTTTGTATCATCACAATCGGGTAGACTTGGGTGTAGTTGAGCGGCCAGACTTTACATATCCTGTGGACAGGCCAGATGTATCTGGTATTACCATGCCACATTTACCCATGGACAATGAGGAATGCACAGGGATGGGGCCTCAGATTAATGTTGATGAGAGCTCGGAGAAAATGGGTATACCCGATAGCAGTTGAGCGCCAGGCACTCCAGTAAGCGATGAGAAGAGCTCAGCGGTTCCAGTGAGGTCGGAGAAGCCCATAGTGCAAAGAGAGCCAGTTGGCGCAAGAGGGCCAGTTGTTACTCGCAGCGGCCAATTTTCGTGACCACCTGACGGATTCAACTTGTAGAAAGTGTTGATATTGTTTTTTTTCCTACAATCTAACAGACTCAATTTGTATAAAGTATTGATATTGTTCCCTTTTACAATCTGAACTCTTTTGCAATGTTTTATAATGTTTTATTATGTGATAGTTGTGTTAATATGAAAAGGGAAGATGATACAGTTGCTTGCATCGGAACGTTGCATGTTTCACAATGTAGTGTTTGTAGTGCTTTAGTAATACAGTGTTTTATATCATTTTAATGTATACAGTATATGTAATGCTTATAGGGTTAGTGAGGTTTTTAAATGTTTTATTGTGTGATAGTTGTATTAATGAAAAAGGGAAGATGTTACAAGGGTTATGTCTGCAGTCTTGGCAGGATTAGTTTGAGATGTATTCCCTGACTCTCAAGGAGCTGCCTTCAGCTGTGTCTGTGAGGTATTTCTGGTTCCTGTCATATGTAGATATATACCTGTAATGATGGCTTGTTGGGGGTTCTGTTGCTGTAATTCGAGGATCAGGCTCAATAATAGATTCAGACTTCTTATATTGAAACAGAAGATAGTTTATTTACAGAAGGCATTCTTTATTCACAGAGTGATTGCAGAAAGAAGCAAGGAGATAGGGTGTGCATCCCCTTTTATACCAAGGAGGCGGGGTTAGAGATGGGGAGTGGTTAATGAGGAATACATCAGGAATAGGAGAATAAGTTAACTCTTGACATTCCATGGATATATATATTTTTCATTTAAGAATGAGGCATTTACACATGACAAATCCCCCTCTAAATGCCGATTTAACACATAACAATAATTACATTCAGAATTAGAGTAATATTGAACATATAGTTTTGAGGTTAAATATTTATGTTGTTTGGATTGTAAAGGTTTAGTTAATATATCAACTATTTGTTCTGTAGTGTCACAATGAATAGCTTTGATGAATCCATTTTGAGATAATTGTCTTACATGTTTGTATTTGATATCTATATGCCTAGATCTTTGGCCAATAGCATCTGCTCTCGATATTTCTATTGCAGCTTTATTATCTTCATATATAATGAAGGGTTGAGATGGACACTTCCAGACATCAGTTAATAAATCATTGAACCAGATGAGATTGTTAGATGCTTTTTTTTTTTTGAAAAGAGTGCTTTTTTTATTGCAAAAGTTTTACAATTACATTTTCACCCCCTTTTTCCCCCCCCCACAACCCCCCCAATCTTCCCAACCTCCCTAACCCACCCTAACCCTCCCCTCCCCCCAGACTTCCTAGTATACTCATGTCAGATAAAAGGAAAAAACCCTCCTTTGTATATAAAACTTGAACCCTTCCCTCCCCCTTACAAATTTTCATCTTCCTTACATTAACATTAATATTTCTATCTTAGTATAACATTTTGAAATAAATTTTCATCCTGATTACCTTGAAAATATTTCTATCTTGATATAGCATTTTCTAACAAATTTTTACCCTCAACCTTAAAAGTATTTCTGTCTTAATATAACATCTTCTAACAAATTTTCACCCTCAACCTTAAAATATTTCTATCTTGATATAACATTTTCAAATAAAAGCTATTTGGTACTTCCTAGTTTGGTATTTATGCTGAACGTAATTTATCCACTTCTTCCATTCCCATTCATAAGTCTCTTGAGAACAATCTTTTAAATATGCTGAAATCTTCGCCATCTCTGCAAAACTGGCCATCTTCAAAGTCCATTCCTCAATCGTAGGCAGCGCTTCATTTTTCCAGTATTTACCTATCAACAATCTTGCTGCAGTTATCATATACAATATCAATTTTGTTTCACCCGATGTAAAACCCTTAACTATACCCAATAAAAACAGTTGTGGAGAAAATTGAATTTTTTTCTTCAAAACATTCTGCATGACCCACCAAATTTTTATCCAAAAAGCCTTAACTTTCTTACAGGTCCACCAAACATGATAATATGTAGCGTCTAGGCAATCACATCTCCAACATTTAGGCTGCACATTAGGGTACATACACGACAATTTTTTGGGGTCTAGATGCCATCTGTAAAACATTTTATAAAAATTTTCCCTCAGATTCTGCGACTGTGTAAATTTAACATTCTGAACCCAAATTTTTTCCCATGTTTCCAACATCACTGGTTCCTCAAAATTTTGTGCCCACTTAATCATGCAGTCTTTAACTAGCTCAGATTCTGAATCCCTTTCTAACAAAACATTATAAAGTCTTTTAATATGCATTGGGCCTTTCTCTTTTATGTGTCTAACTAATTCTTCCTCATACATCATAATACCAGTTTTTTGGTCCTCTTTCCATCTCAATTGCAATTGATTATATTGTAACCAGGTTAAATTGATCCCTTCAGCCAACAATGTCTGTAATGTCTTCAGCTGCCATCTGCCCGCATCTGTAAAAAGAACCTCTTTATATAAAAACCCCCCGAGTGACATTATATTTGTATTCCACAAGGTATGACCAAGATCCAGCCATAGCGGTATTTTATAATTCCATTTGTTTCGGTGCTTCTTCCAAACTCTCAACAAAGAATCTCTAAGTATATGGCTTTTAAATACTTTATCCACTTTACTGTCATAAAATAAGTAAGCGTGCCATCCAAGTTCCAAATCGAAACTTTCTGCGTTTAATATTCCAGTCTTTTTTCCTCCAAACCAATCACTTACTAAAGTCAGAGCTGTTGCATCATAATATAATTGTAGGTTTGGAAGTTTGAGACCTCCCCTTTCTGGAACGTCTTGCATAATTTTCATTTTTACTCTTGGCTTTTTCTCGTTCCAGACAAACTTATTCACACCAATTTGCCATACTTTTAATTGTTTATCATTTCTGAGCACCGGGATCATTTGAAACAAAAAAAGAAATCTTGGCAAAATGTTCATCTTAACTGCTGCTATTCTTCCAAGTAAAGACAGCTGCAGTTTTTTTCCAAATCTCCATATCTTTTTGCACCTCTCGCCACAACACCTCATAGTTATTTTGAAACAATTTCATATTTGATTCTGCAACCTGAACTCCTAGATATTTTACCTTTGGTACAATCTCAAAACCTGCCCTCCTTTCTAACTCCAGTTTACGATCTTGTGTCATATTTTTAACTACCATCTTAGTTTTTTTCTGATTCAATCTGAAACCTGAAACTTTACCATAGTCTTGTATAATGTCCTTCATCTGGATTATCGATTCCATTGGCTGTGCTAGGGTAACAACCAGATCGTCTGCAAATGCCTTTATTCTGTAATCCTCTTGCCTTATCATTATACCTTTCAAAGTGTTAGAGTCCCTTATTGTATTTAACAAGACTTCTAGTGTTAAAATAAACAACAATGGGGACAGTGGACATCCCTGTCTTGTTCCTTTTTCGATTTTAAACTCTGTTGTCAAGCTTCCATTAATAATGATCTGTGCCTTTTGCTCTTGGTAAATTGCTGAAACCGCCTGTATAAATTGGTCCCCAAAGTCCATCTTTTTAAAAGTCTTTAATAGAAAATTCCAATCCACTCTATCAAAGGCCTTCTCCGCATCCAAAAAAACCAGCACTGCAGGAATCTGTTTATTCTTCTCAAGATATTCCAATAAGTCTATTACTTGCCTTACATTGTCCTTCATGTACCTACCCTCAATAAATCCCGCTTGGTCATCATGAATCACCTTTTGAATTACTGGCATCAGTCTGTTGGCTAATACTTTTGCATAAATTTTATAATCCGTATTCAAAAGAGATATTGGTCTGTAATTCTCCGGTTTTTTGGGACCTGCTTGCTCTTTTGGTATCAAAGAAATATAAGCTGTAGTCCATGATGGGGGTACTTTTCCCCCTTGTTGTATATTACAAAATAAGTCTCTGAGTTGTTCCACCATTTCTGCCTGCAAAGTTTTATAGTACACTGCTGTCAGACCATCCGTTCCAGGAGCTTTGGCTGTTTTTAATTGTTTTATTGCTGCTATTATCTCCTCCTCTGTTATAGGATAATCCATTCTTTCCTTTTGTTGCTCAGTAATTTTTGTAACTCTTTTGTTGTCTAAGTATTTTTCTATAAGTCCATTCTGCACCTCCTCTCTGGCATATAATTTAGTGTAATATTGAAGAAAAGCTTCTTTTATTAAATTCTGTTGAAAAACTTCTTTCCCCCCAATATCAACACTATCAATAGTCCGTGTGCTCTGTTTCTTCCTTAATGTGTAAGCCAACCACCTGCCTGGTTTATTAGCGTTGCAGAATGTATTATGCTTCGCATATTGTAAATTTGTTGCAACTTGTTCCGCTATAAGCATTTGGAATTGGTCTTTCAAAAGTTTTATAACACTAAGTATTCTTTCATCTGTTGGATTTTTAATAAGTAACTGTTCTTTATTCTTTATTTCTGCTTCCAATTCAAGTCTTTTCTTTTGTCGAATCAACCTATGTTTAGAGTTCATATATATAAGCACCCCTCTCATATAAGCTTTGCTTGCGTCCCACACAATTTCCATTGGGGTGCCTTTATTCAAATTCATTTCAAAAAACTCTTTCAAATACTTTTTAAGTTCTATTATATTTTTCTCATATCTGAACAAGTTTTCATTTAATCTCCAAGAGCGTCTCTCATTCTTGCATGTCTCAATTTCTATCCACACTGGGCTATGATCAGTCAAAGTTCTTGGCAGAATCTTTGTTCTTTTTGTCCTAACAAGTAGATCATCAGACAACAAGATAAAATCAATCCTGGAAAAGGATCTATGTCTGTCAGAGAAGAAAGTATAGTCCAGTTCTTTTGGATTATGTATTCTCCAAATATCTTTTAATTCCAGGTCTTCTTTCATATCAAAAAAAGTCTGTGGTAATCTAATTCTTGACTTTGCCAAAGTCTTTTTGTCTAATTTAGAGTCAATTACTCCATTCCAATCTCCCATAATTAAAATAGATCTGTAATCCCATTGGAGTATTTTAGTATGCAGCATTTTGTAAAAATAGTCCTGTTGTTGATTAGGAGCATAAATTCCTATCAAAAGAATTTGATTATTAGCAGAAAGTAATTCAATTGCTACAAACCTACCATCTTGATCAGCTTCTATAAGTTTGGCTGTTGGTTTTTTATTTACATAAATAACCACACCATTCTTTTTTTGGTTAGTTGAAGATATAAAATGTGTTCCTAATTTGGAATTTTTCAAATAGTTTTGATCTTGAGCTGTAATATGCGTTTCTTGTAAGCAAATTATATCATTATTATGTTGTTTTAAATATGTAAATACTTTCTTCCTTTTTTGTGTTACATTCAACCCATTCACGTTCCAAGATAAACATTTAATCATCATCATTCTCTTTCTGGAGCGAAGCGCAGAACCTTAGAATTTCATCCGAAATCTTCTGTCCTGCATTCCCCACAGCTCCAGCTTCATCTCGTCTTTCCTGCTGTAACTTTTGTTTAAGTTCCTTGGCTTTTGCTCGGGTTATACGCTGGTCCTTAACTTCAGCCGCCCAAGCCAGCTCCAAGATTGGAGAAGGTTCCAGCAAGGGCTCATCCAGAAAACCTCCTTCAGCGCCCTTCAACTCCTCTGATTCCTGCTTAGATTGTTGTTGCAATTCTTGAGGTTGCTTCTTATCACTCTCTTTAATCTCCAAAACTGTAGATGTGCGTGGGGATGGTGTTCTTTCTTTAAAGATGTCAGTATAAAATTGCTCCGCCTTCTCCACAGTATTCAAGCGGTGTTTCTCTCCCTTATATCTCAAAATTATGCCAGTTGGAGTGTCCCAACGAAATGGGATTTGATTATTCTGCAGTTCTTTAACAAGAAAACCATATTCTTTTCTGGATTTCAACATCTTAGGTGGGAGCTCCTTGTAGACTGTAACCTTAGATCCGCTCACTTGCACAGAAGTGAGAAAAGATTTTTGCAGGATATCATTTCTTATTGCTCTGTCTGTAAAATATATGACCACATCTCTGGGCAATTGTCTTTGTCTGGCCACCCACGAGTTAACTCTGTAGATTTATCTATTTTGCAAAAGACCATCTCAGGATCAGTTTTTAAAATCACAGCTAGGGCTTCAGCACAAATCTGTCTCAAATCTTGTCTCTCCTCTTCTCTAATTCCTCGAAGCCGTATAGCAAATTCCATTGCCCGGAATTGCATCATAACAATGTCATTCTCAACTCTCTGCATCTTGTCATCAACATCAAAAAATTTATGATCATTATTTTTCATCTTAGCATTAACTTCTAATTTAAATTCATCCACTTTTGACTCAACTTTCATAATAAATCCTGCCAGGCCAGACGCCACATCCGTTATTTTTTTGGTCACCATCTTTTGGTTCTGCTGCATTTCCTGCATAATTTCCTGTTGTGACTTTTGGATTTTTTCATCTATTTTATTTATTTTATCATCCATGTCTTGAAATTTCTCATCCAAAATATTTGAAATGAATTCTTTTAAATCTCCCATGTCCAGATCTTTTTTTTGAGCTTGTGACTGCGTATTCTGTTTACATGGGGGGGATCCCCCCCCTGTTTTGCCTTCCTGCTTCTTTGAAGCCATCCTGCCACGTAAGCTGGCTTTTCTAAAAAGGGAGGTTCCGCCTCTTCTGCCACCTCCACAAAACCTTCTAAGAAAGTCCCCCAGATTTACTCAGGGCAAAACTATGGTGCAGCAAAAACAAGTAAAAGGGAGAGATTTTCCTCTTATTTCTGTTACAGCCGGAGCAACTTTGTAGCAACTTTTTAACTTTATAGAAGACAAGATAACTTCACCAATCCACACCCACTGATTCATTTGCTGAGCGCCATATTTTTTCAGTCACTTTCACTCATTCCGAAACTTTCACTTCAGCATAAAAAATCAGCAAAGGGCTAATACTTGCAGTTCAGAGTTTCAGGGTTCAAGTGGATTTCAAGTGTTTATTTGGCTTATTTCCTCGCTCTTTAAAGGTTTCCTGAAGTCGGCTTGTTCTGCGAAGGCAGAAGACGTCCCACGCCGCCCGGAGTCTCAGCAGGTTGTAAGGGAGCCGCGCCTGTTTCCTCCCCAGAAACAATTCCCTGGGGGGGTTGCAGGGGCTCTACCTGTACCCTGCTGCCTCTTCTTCATAAATCCTAGGGATTTTGAAGATTTCAAGCCGCTTCACGATTGGGAAGAGGCTCTACAAGCGGCGGGGGTGGCGGTGCTAAAAGAAGGCACCGTCGCCGCCGAAGACGAGGAAACCGGAAGTCGTTAGATGCTTTTGACAGACAGATATACTCCGCCTCTGTCGTTGAAGTAGCTACTAAATCCTGTTTCCCAGTATACCAGTAAACTGGTCAGTTATTAAGGAAGAATACATAACCGGAAGTGCTCTTCCTACTCTTAGTGTCGCCTGCCCAGTCAGCGTCTGCGTAACAAGTGAGGATAGGTTCTTTAACATTGTTTGGTTCTAGCAATAGACAGAAATCTAAAGTGTGTTTTAAATATCTCAACACTCTCTTAATTGCTTCCCAATGATAAATTAAGGGTTTACTGACATATCTGGATAACAAATTAAGGGGTAAAGCAATATCAGGTCTGGTCCAATTAGCAATATACAAAAGAGAACCAATAACTGACCTATAAAGTGTATTGTCATTAAACTTAGGAGATGATTCATTCATATTTTTTATGAAATCAGTCTGCATTGGGGTGTCACAAGGCTTTGCATTATTCATATTACATTTGTTCAAAAGTTCAATTATTTTATCCTTTTGAGATAACCTAAATCCTTTCTCGGTTTTGCTAATGTGTACTCCTAAGTGTTTGTTTACTTTCCCCAATGATTTTAATGAAAAATGTTCTCCTAGTTTATTTACAAAAATATCTCTCGTCTTTACGTTTACCAATATACAAAATGTCATCCACATAAATTAACACAAATTCTAATGATTCACCTTCCCTTCTAACAAAAAAACAGTTGTCTGCCATTGTGGCATTGAAGTTCATGGTTTTGAGTACATTGACCAAGCATTCATACCAGCGTTTGCCAGATTGCTTTAATCCATACAAACTTTTGTTCAGTAACCATGTTTCATTTTTCTCTGTGTTTTTACTATGTGCAGCTCTTACATATATTTCTTTATCAAGTTTTGCATGTAGATATGCGGTTTGTATATCGTATTGAAAAACTTCAAGATTAAGAGCTGAGACTATCACTAAAGCTGACTTAACACTTTCAGTTCTTACAGTAGGAGAATATGTGTCAGTATAATCCTCAGGGTATTTTTGAGCAAAACCCTGTGCTACCAGTCTTGCTTTATATAATGTGTTACCCCCTTCTAGGTTTTTAATCTTAAATATCCATCTAGTGCCTATAATTGTCTTATTCTTTGGGACTGGTGTTGGAGTGAACACGTTAAGTTCTCGTAAACTGTCCATTTCTTTGGCCATAGCTAGTTCCCATTTGTTTCTTTCTTCCAAAGGGAGTTTTAACACATCTTCATATGTGTTTGGTGTTGGTGCTTCATTGTGTATGTGCATTATGTAATCTTTAAATCGTTCAGGTACTTGATTTCTGTTACATCTGATTGTTTTTTTCTGGTCTATCATTGTTATCATGTAAGTATCTTGCCTCCTTTTGTGTTAATGAATCTATTTTGATTTTGGGACAATTTCCAATCCACGTTTTGGTATTGTCCTTTTGTGTGTTACAGGTTTGCCCTTCTTGTCTTGTTCTACCTTGTGTTTTAACATTAGGCCTTGTCATTGGAAGTATTTCATTAAGATGTATTTTAGACCAATTGGCCTGTTCGTGAAAAACAGCGGTCCTAGAAATTATGAATCTGTTGTTATTGTCAATAAATCTATATCCTTTTGTACCTGTTTCATAACCCATGAATCTAAGCCTTCTGGACACATTGTCCCCCTTACGTCTTAATTGTTTCGGTATATGTACATCTGCTGTCACTCCAAATACATGCATATGGGCTAGCTTGGGTTTTTTACTATACATCAGTTCGTATGGTGTTTTGTTTATGACACTAGACCAAAGTCGGTTGAGTGTGTAATTGGAATATAATAGGGCTTCTGACCAGAAATGCTTACCTAACCCAGCATCCTCTAATGTACACCTAATCATAGTTTGTAGTGTCGAGTTTCGTCATTCTACCACTCCATTTTGAAAAGCAGAGAAAGGACTAGAGGTGAAATGCAACATTCCTTTTGATTTTAGCCATTGAGAGAATTCTTTTGACATGAATTCAGACCCTCTATCTGTCATGATTTGCTTGATTTGTGTATGATGCTGTGTTTCCACACGTTTATAAAATTCTTTAAATTTTTGGAATGTTTCATCTTTATGTCTTAAGGTGTAGACAAAGCCATAATGACTGAAGTCGTCTACAATAGTGAGAAAATATCGTTTTTTATATGTAATTGATGGAGTTAATTGGCCAACCAGATCCATATGTACTAAATTAAAAATATGATTTGATGATCTTGTTGCCTTTTTGGGTCTGGGCTTGGTTCTCAGTTTTGAAGACTTGCATACTGAACATTCCATGTAATTTTTGCAGTCTTTTATTTTAACACCTTCAGCATGTTCAATCATTTTTTGTATTACAGGAAAACTGGCATATCCTAATTTTCTATGTAATATGTGTGCACATTCATCATGAATTGGTTTTCCAATTATGGGTTTTTTGTTATTGTGTGTATTGTTATCAGATGTAGTTTCATCATTATATTCTGATTCATGTTCTTCATTGTCACTATCTATATCATTTTCTGCTTCTGTGCTAGTGTTAGTTTCTATGTTTGAATTAATGTTGTGTAGCCATTTTTCTTCTGTAATCAGATATGGTAAATCTCCTTTGATAATTATATTACCTATATTTATTTTGTTTTTCTCTAGAGTCACTTTTCCTTTTGAGAATACTATGTTTATGTTAGAGTCCCTGCTTAGTTTTATTGCACTGAGAATGTTGTGAGGTATTTTGGGTATTAATAATACCCCCTCTATTTTCCCTAGACCGGGTAATTCTACATTTCCTCTTCCAATAACTTGGACTTCCTCTTGGTTTGCTACTTTAATTACAAATTTATCTTCGACGAAGGAAGATAACATTTTCTTATCATGTGTTGTGTGATTTGTTGCTCCGGAATCAATGAGCCAAGCATTGTCTTTTGAGTCTTGGGTTTTGATTATAGTGTGTTTATCTAATCCGTATAATGATCTGGACTTCCTGTCCCTTGAGTTGTCTCTGCCCCCTCTATGTTCTCTAAAATTTGGAGAATTTCTGTGTCTATATCTGTCAATGGATGATTGTCTATCGTGATATCTGTTTCTTGTGTCATGTCTTTGTCTCTCTCTAGGAGGTTTTGGACAATCTCTCCTATAATGTTCCTTAGATCCACAGTTATAACATTCTATTATGTCCTGATGCCTGTCTTGGAATACTACTCTTTTGACCTGTCTATGTTCTTTGTGTGTACTGTAGCGGCTTCTTCTCAAATTATCTTCAGCAATTAATCTATTTGATAAACTCTCTACAGATAGATAGCCTAAGTTAATTGTATCTAGATGTGATATGAAGTTGTCCCATGATGGGTCTAATGAATTGATAATGACACTTTTCATTGTCTGGTCAGATATTATTTCTCCCCTTAAATGAAGTTCTGCTCTAGTTGTGTTCAGTAATAGTAAATGTTCACTTATGGTAGTCCCAGGTTTTATCCTGGCTGAGAAAAAGTTTTTAGACATTCTAGTTGTGGTTGCCACACTTTCACTATGAAACAATTTAAACATATAATGAATTATTTCTGAGACAGTTAGATTATGCTTAATGCTATGATAAATAGCAGGTGATATACTAGAGATTAGTAAATAAAATGCTCTGTGATGTAGGCAGTCCAATTTCAGTGTCCATGGTTTTTTAGGAGGGTTAGTTATAAAAAATAATAAGTTTTCTTTTAAGAAAACAACATGGAGTTGCTGACTCCATTCCTGTAAGTTAACACCGTCTATTCTCAATTTTGGAAAATCATTAGGCAAATTCCCAATGTTATTGGTTGCATTACTTACAACTGGAGGCTGTCCATGGTCTTGTATATGTTGATAATTGCAGAATGGTGTAGGGATACTCGCAATTAGTCTGAATGGTTCCCTCTGATCTTTGTTGTCTCTATGTTCATCTGGGCGTATTTGCGCATGCGCGTAGATCATTTCATTCCTGAAGCTGTCGGGAGAGGTTCTCGCTGCTGCAGCTCCCTCGCAGTGCTCTTCCTCTGATGACTCGCTCTCTGGCTCGACTTTAGGTATCCAGGTGTGGATTGGGGCTTGCTTCTTTTCATCGTAGCCGTCTCAGTTGAGTTTTCTGGCTCCCGGAAGTGTCTGCAGTGTGGGCGAGTACTTGCAAGGCTCTCTGGGTTCGGGCGTTAGCATTCTTGTCGGTCGATTCGGAGTGGACGGAAGCAGGGGCGCTTGTTTGTTTGCTTCTGTGTCTTTGTCTTTGGATTGTGCAGTTTGTCCTTTCTTTGTTATTTGATTTACAGTCTTTGGTACTTTCGTAGATTTCTTTGAGATTTTTAGGTTCGGGCCGAAGGCTGCAAAAAGTGTTTTCATAGCTGTTTCGATTTGTAGTTCGGTTGATGTTTCTTCGGTGTCTGTATCAGATTCTTCTGATGAGTAGAATTTTTCTTTTTTATTTCTTATGCTGTGTAAAGCTTTTCGCGCCAGCCATTTTGAACTCTGCTTTCTGATTGGTTCTGAGTCAGCCATTTTGGCAGGCTGACAAAACCAAGATGGCTGCCATTCAAAATTTTGCGTGGGACCGTTAGTCTTTCTTTTAGTTATGTTTTCATCTATAGGTAATTCGCTTACCATTTTGTGATCTTTAGGTTTTGGTGTGTCGATGTGGTTTTCTCTTGCTGCTCTGCTATCTTTTATGATGTCTTGGAGGTTCACGATGACATTTTTGTTGTCTTTTTGGCTTTTCAGCAGTCTTAGTATTTCTAATCTGAGTGTGTTGTTTTCTGTCTCGCTCGCTTCTTGGTCGTTGGGTTCATCGATTATCTCTTCGTCGTCTGTAGTGAAGTTTTCAGGTTCTTTTGTCATTTTTGTTGTAGACTCATCAATCATTTCTTGATCTGTTTCCATTTCTTTGTTGTGTGCCCTGGTGTTGGGTCTTTCTCTTTTGTTTCTGGAGTTTTCTTTCTTTGGCATGTCTGTTTCTTATTGAGTCAGCCAACCATCCTCTGCTACCAGATTGTTGCTGTAATTCGAGGATCAGACTCAATAATAGATTCAGACTTCTTATATTCAAACAGAAGATAGTTTATTTACAGAAGGCATTCTTTATTCACAGAGTGATTGCAGAAAGAAGCAAGGAGATAGGGTGTGCATCCCCTTTTATACCAAGGAGGCGGGGTTAGAGATGGGGAGTGGTTAATGAGGAATACATCAGGAATAGGAGAATAAGTTAACTCTTGACATTCCATGGATATATATATTTTTCATTTAAGAATGAGGCATTTACACATGACAGGTTCTTCTTCTACTTATGATTAAACCTACTTGAAACAGTTTCTTTTGCTGCCTGTGAGCTGTGGGAAGTGAGCAGCAGAGCGAGTAAGCCAGTGATCTGCTGGCTGCTTCTAATCTGCAGTTTATGCATGAGCACATTTACTCATAAGCATAGTGCTCACGAGTAAACCGCAGATAAGAGGCAGCCGGCAGATTGCTGGCTTATTTGCTCTGCTGCTCATCGCCTGCAGCTCGTAGGCAGTGAAAGAAACCACCACCTGCTGCCTCCGTGCATCGAGGAGGCTGAGCAGCACCAAGAAGAGCACGGACCTCCTGAAGCAGGAAGCAGCTGCCAGTAATGCCCTCAGGTGAAGATGTTGTGAATGGGAAGGCTCGACCCCCCCCCCCCCCTTAGGAGCCTCTGTTTACTCATGAGCACCATTGGCCTTTCTCCCTACCTCTCCCGGCCAATGTTACTCACAAGCAAACTGCAGCTAGGATCTCCCACATGCTTCCCTCACAGGCCAAGTCAGTTGGAGGAAACACATGGGAACGGCTCTGGTGCCATGATCTCCCACATGCTTCCCTCGCAGGCTAGGCCGGCTGGGGAAAACACATGGAAAGAGCTCCAGAGCCACAATCTCCTGTGTGCTAACCTTGCAGGCCAGGCCGGCTGGGGGAAACACATGGGAAGGGCTCCGGTGCCACAATCTTCCACGTGCTTCCCTCATAAGCCAGGCCAGCTTGGGGAGACACACGGGAAGAGCTCCAGTGCCGCAATCTCCTGCATGCTCCCCTCTCTCTCTGTGTGCATCGGTCCACCTGCCGCTGGTATCACCCCTCCACCAGCACTCCCTCCCCTGCCCACCCACCGTCCCGTGCCCTTTGGCTTTACCTTTGCCAGCAGCGGTAAGCAGAAGTATGCGGCTAGATTCTGCAAGTAGTGGCTGGGTGGGGTGAGGCGGGCAGGCGGGGTGAGCGAGCATTGGGCAGGCAGGATGAGCAAGTGAGCGAGCAGAGACCAGGCAACCAGTTCGGGGGCGTGGCCAGCCAGAGGTCATTACCGGTTGGGCAAACCACGCCAATTTTCCACTAACGGTTCATCCAAACCGGTGTGAACTGGCTGAATACCACCACTGTTGTGCTGCCTGGTTGGTGAAAGCCCTCCAGGATAGTGACTAGCAAATGGGCTTAAGCAGTGATTAATTCCTCTTCAGATGTGAAGATGTTCCCAGGCCTTTTAAGGAAGCCCTGGTTTACTCCTTCCTTAAAAAACTTCATCCCACCTGCCTGGACAATGCTTGTCCTGTTTCTCATCTTTCTTTCTTAGGGAAGGTGGCAGAAAAGGTGGCATCTTCAGAAGGTCCTGGATGAAACAGATTATCTGGATCCTTTCCAGTCAGGATTCACTTATGGAACAGAAATGGCACTAGTCACACTTGTGGATGATCTCTGGTGACAGTGGGATTGTGTAATGCAACCATCCTTGCTCTCCTTGACCTTTCAGCAGCTTTCAATACCATCAACCATGGTATCCTTTTGGGCAAGCTACAGGGTCTGGGGATGGGTGGAGCAGTTTTGTGCTGGTTTGGCTCTTTTCTCTAAGGATGGTCCCAATTGCTGTTGATAGGGAGTGAGAGATTCAGCCCACAGCCACTGCTTTGTGGCATTCTGCAAGGCTTGGTACTCTCTCCACTCCTTTTTAATATCTACATGAAGCCTCTAGGTGAGATCATTCACCACAAGGGGTTGAGATATCATCAGTATGCTGATGATATCCAATTTTGTATCTCCACCCGTGGTGATCCAAGTGATGCTGTCGCTGCACTCTCGTGGTGCCTGGAGACTGTGGAGGCCTGGATGGGGAAACAACATGGCTGAATCCTGGCAAGACCAAATGACTTTGGGTATATGGAGCTTCAAGATCTGGTTCTTTAATTTAGTTCTGTATGAGATTGCACAACCCCAGACAGACCCAATCTGTAACTTGGGGGGTTCTCCTGGATTTGCAACTTTTGCTGAAAGAGCAGGTGACAGTCGTGGCTTTGCACAACTTGTATGCCAATTGTGGCTTTTACTAGATCAGGAGTCCTGCACTCACTCAAGCCTTGGTCATCTCACGCCTGGACTACTGCAATGCACTATGGGGCTATCCTTGAAAAGCATTTGGAAACTTCAACTGGTGCAGATTACAGCAGTGCAGGCAGTTCATTGGGCCCCTAGAGTGGCCCATGTTACACCACTGCTCTATGAGCTGAATTGGTTGCCAGTTTGTTTCTGGGTGCACTTCAGGGTGTTGGTTATTACCTTTACAGTCCTGCATAGTTCAGGTTATTTTTTTTTAAGTTTTTATTTTATTTTATAGATAAACAAACATACAATGCATAATCAATCATTCAGTGTATCATCTGAGTACATCTTTTGTGTCTTTTTCTTACTCCTCCAATATTTATCATTTCTTAATATTGTCATTTCATTTATTGTAACATTTCTCCCACATTTCTTGCTTTTCTATTAATACATTTATTCTCCTCTTTCTTCTTCACTTATTTCATTAAATCATTGCTCTCTCTATATCTCTTCTCTAACCAATGGTAAAATTGCCCCCATATCTTAAAGTATTCCAATTCCTCTCTTTCTTTAATTGTCAAAGTCAATCTATTCATTTCTGCACAATCCAATATTTTCTTAATTACTTCCCCCTCTGTAGGGATTTTCTCTGCTTTCCATCTTTGCGTAAATACTATCCTCACTGCAGTTATTACATGTATAATCAAACATATATATTCTTTACTAAATTTCTCTGGTAAGATACACAATAGGAACAGTTCAGATTTTAAATCTATGTGTTGTTGTATCATTTCTTCTAACCATGCTTTAATTTTAATCCAATAATTTCTCGCTTCTGAACACGTCCACCACATATACTGTAATAATATGATCCTGGTATCTGATGGCATTTCCAATATTTAGCTGATTTATCTTAAAACATTTTTGCCAATTTTTCAGGTGGCATGTGCTATCTGTAAAACATTTTATATTGATTCTCCTTACTGTATATGATGTGGACATTGTTAATTAATAATTCCTTTCCCGTAGCTGCTGCCATTTATCTAACTCAATTGAATATCCAAATTTTTTTGCCCAAGCTATCATTGTTTCTTTTACCTGTTCTTCTTCTTCTTCTTCTTCTTCTTCTTCTTCTTGTTCTTCTTCTTCTTCTTCTTCTTCTTCTTCTTCTTCTTCTTCTTCTTCTTCTTCTTCTTCTTCTTCTTCTTCTTCTTCTTTTTTTTTTTTTTGCTTTAATTTATATGCCACCCTTCTCCGGAGACTCAGGGCAGTTTACAATGCGTTAAGCAATAGCCTTCATACTTTTGTATATTTATACAAAGTCAGCATATTGCCCCCACAATCTGGGTCCTCATTTCACCTACCTTTGAAAGGATGGAAAACTGAGTCAGCCTTGAGCCTGGTGAGATTTCAACTTGCAGTAATTGCAAGCAGCAGATATTAATAATAGTGCTTTTGTCCACTGTACTACACTGTACTCTTCTAATTCAATACTAAGTAAGTGATTATATATTTTTTAAATTATTTTTTCATCTCTTCCTGTATCTTATCCAGTTCTGTCATTTCTAGATAAAAACCATATAATTTAGCATCTTTTTCATATCTTGTTTGTATTTGCATAAGAGTATACTAATCCATCTCAACCCCTTGTTCTTCAATTTCTTGTTTCCCTTTCAATTCCCCTTTATCTGTTAATATATCCTTGTATCTAAGAATATTTCTAATATTAATAATATTTGGCTGTATTAATGCTTCCATTGTTGATAACCATGTTGGTATTTTCAAATAATATTTATCTCTAATCTTCTCCCACACTAGTAATAATGCATTTCTTACATAATGTCTTTGAAAATAAGTATGCATCTTGCTTCTGCCATACCATAAAAAGGCATGCCATCCCAATTGTAAATCAAGTCCTTCCAAAGTTAATAGTCTTGTATTTCTTAGTCCGATCCATTCTCTCATCCAAGTCAACGTTGCTGCCTGATAATATAGTTCCGAATTTGGCAGTCCAAATCCTCCACGTAATCTTGCATCTTGTAACATTTTTATGTTGATTCTCACTTTCTTCTCTTGCCATATAAATTTCCTCATTATTTTGTTAAGATGTTCAAAGTATGTCTTTTCCACTTTTATCGGTATTGGCTGAAATAGAAACAATAGTCTCGGTAATATATTAATCTTGATTATTGCTATCTTTCCCATTAATGATAACTGTAGATTTTTCCATTTCTCCAAGTCTTCCTCAATTTGTCTTTTTGATTTGTAATTATCTTCTTTTATCGTTACGCATCTTGAAAGTAATTGTATTCCTAAGTATTTTACTTTCTTCACAATTTGAATATCTAATTTCTCCATTAATTCTCTTTTCTGTTTTTCCATAATATTTTTCACCAATATTTTTGTCTTTTCTTTATTTATTTTTAGTCCTGCCACCTCTCCATACTCTTCTATTTGTTCTAATAGTTTAGGACCCATTATTTGAGGTTCCTCCAAAATAAACACTAAATCATCTGCAAAGGCTTGTAACTTATATTCTTGTTTTTTAATTTTCATCCCTTTTATTTCTTCATTTCATCTTATATTTCTATTTAATACTTCTAGTGTCAACACAAATAACAGTGGAGATAACGGACATCCTTGTCTTATTCCTTTCATTATATTAACTTTTTCTGTTATCTCTTCATTCATCATTATCTTTGCTGATTGTTTATCATAAATTGTTTTTAACATATTTATAAATCTCTCCCCAAAGTCTATCATATGTAATTGCTTTATCATAAATTGCCAATTCACATTGTCAAACGCTTTCTGTGCATCTAAAAATATCATCGCCATTTGTTTTTCTGAATGTACTTCATAATATTCCAAGGTATTCAAAATTGTCCTCATATTACTGTATCTCTAATTTGTCTTTTAGGTAAAAAACCATTTTGATCCATATGAATAAATTCATTTAACAACCTTTTTAATCTATTCGCCATTATTGAGGCAAAAATTTTATAATCTACATTCAACAATGAATTTGGTCTATAGTTTTTAACTTGTTACAAATCTGTATCTTCTTTAGGTATAAGTGTAACATACGCCACCATCCATGAGTTTGGAATCTTTGCTATCACTAAAAGCTCATTAAATAATTCCAACATTACATTGCTTAACACATCTTGTAGCGATTTACATAGTTCTGCTGGTAATCCATCCGGGTCTGGTGTTTTCCCATTTTTTTGTTTTTTGATCGCTTCTGTTAATTCCAGCATTGTTATTCTTTCTTCTAGTGCTTCCTTATATTGTCCAGGTATTTTAGGTAGGTCAGATTTTTCTAAAAATTGTTTTATCTTCCCGTCAGATATCATCTCTTGATTATATAGTCTCTCATAGTAATTTTGAATTATTTTTTTCTTTTCTTCATTTCTATAACATACATTTCCTTTTTCATCTTGTAGCTGGTTGATTAATTTTCTCTCCTTTTCTTTTTTCATTTTATATGCCAACCAACTACCTGGCTTATTTGCATTTTCAAAAAAGTTCTGTTTAGCTGATCTTAATGTACATGCCAGAAATTTTTGTTCACTTAGGTTTATTTCATGTTTTTTCAGTTCTATTTGTTTTTTAACTTTATTATTTTGTGTATCCTTTTGTAATTCCTTCTCTAACCTCTTATACTCCTCATCCAATTTCTTCTGTGTTTGTCTTCTCTTTTCATTCTTTTTCCCCAAATATGTTATTGCCAGGCCTCTAATATATGCTTTCATTGTATCCCATATATTCTGGAGTGATGTATCCTCCTTTTTGTTTATTTTTTTTGAAAAAACTCTAGTCTTTTTTCCATAAATTGTTGAAATTCTTTTTCATTATGGTTGAGGAACTGTCTCATCCACTGGGACTGGTTTGCCCCATCCATCCTGGCAAAGGAGGTATGCTTTTATTACTGTTTTGAAATGAGATGAATGGTAAATAAATTTAATAAATAAATGAATGAGCTTCAGTACATCTTCTTCATTATCCTTCAGGTATTCTTCCAATATCTGATTTACAAATAGTCCTTGACTTACAACAATTCATTTAGTGACTGTTCAAAGTTACAACATCACTGAAAAAAATGACTTACAATCATTGCAGCACCGCCATGGTCATGTGATCAAAATTCGGACACTTGGTAAGTGACTCATATATATGATAGTTGCAGTGTCCTGTAATGTAATCACTTTTTGTAAACTTCTGACAAGAAAAGTCAATGGGGAAGCCAGATTCACTTAACAAGTATATTACTAAGTTAACTGCACTGATTCAACAATTTTGGCTAGAAAGTTCTTAAAATGGTACAAAACTTAACAAATGTCTCACTTAGCAATAGAAATTTGGGCTCAATTATGGTCATAAGTCAAGGACGCATCTCCATGCAGCCCCCCAGGGGCTGGCAGCCAGTGTGGGGACAAAGGGCCTGCCTGGCAGGCATAGCGGCCCGGGATGGAGGCCCGTTTCCTGAAAAGGCAATGCGAGAGAGAGATGTGACAGGCACTCCCAATCAGAGTTGCATGTCCAAGGGCTGCAGTGAAAGCCTGCCACAGAGGCAGGGGCTCACTCTATCC
The DNA here is from genome assembly GCA_022577455.1 of Arizona elegans. Taxonomy (NCBI): domain Eukaryota; kingdom Metazoa; phylum Chordata; class Lepidosauria; order Squamata; family Colubridae; genus Arizona; species Arizona elegans. The sequence goes on along the minus strand of JAKOOJ010000006.1, from coordinate 51,580,959 downwards.
AAGAAAACACTTCCAGAGAGGAGTTTCGAGAGTTCCATGCACATCTCTGCTCCTTGGTTAATAGAGTATGCCAATGTCACTGCATGGATGAAAGGCATGATTCATTGCCATTATTTTTCTAGTCTTCCTATCCAGGGCTTTTACTTCAGCTTGAGTCCAGTCAACTATTCCAGCTCTATATCTAATGACTATAATTGTGCAAATGTTAATTTCATTGAAGGTATTTCTGCCACTGAGTTTGAACTTTAAGATCTTCTCTACTCTTCTGATGTATTCACTACTAATTTTCTTGATTTCAGTGTGGTCGATGTTGTCAAACTGAAGGATGCCCAGATATTTGTAGTGATCTTCATCCAGATTCTTGTGCTATATCCACAGGGTATCTTAATTCCTTCAACTTTTAGTATTTTTCCTCTAATGATAGTAAGGGTAGCACATTTGTCCAGTCCAAACTCTATTGCAGTATCTTGGCTTTATATAGATCCAATTACATTTTTGCAGGTCTAGTAGATTAAAACTAAATCCACCACCTTCAAAAGAATTTCGAGTAATGAAATCCTTAATGGCCTCTTTTCCCAAATAGGTTTTCAAAATAATTTGCCTATATGAAGAAAATATCTATTTGGTATTAATTGGAATTGCTGTCAAAGACATAAAACAAAAATAGACATTATTTATTTTAATAACTAATTTTATCTGATAAGCTTAATGGAAGCTTAGATACAGAACTCCAAAGAGAGGGATGCAGCAATATGAAATTTCTGGCTCCATATTTTTCTATAAGGCAAAGTTCAAAAGAATAATATACTGGCCCAGTGGACTAAAATTAAAATAGGCTTGGTTTATGTATTATGAGGAAATGTATTATGAGGAAATTGCCTCTGCAGCAGGATTTCACCATGGCCCTTGGACCTGCAACTCCAATTGGGGATGCCTGGCCCATCTCTCTCTCTCTCACATTGCCTTTCCAGGAAACAGGCCTCAATCCCAGATCGCCGTGCCTGCCAAGTGGGCCCTTTGTCCCCACGCAGGCTGCGAGCTGCTGGGGGGCTGCATGGAGATGCATGAGGGGAGCTCTTCCGTTCTTGTGAAGCCGCACTACATGGACCAGCCGTCAGGATGGACATCCCACCCAGGGATTTCTGTTCAGGAACGTGCCAACTTTCCTTGCCCATTGAAGTGTTCCTCCCTTCTCCTTCCATTGGGCTGATGGGAACTGGTTGAGGTTCCAGATGATCCTGAAATAAAAATGCCAGGTCCTTGTAATCAGGCCTGCGTGTGGCAGAGGCAGCCAAAGTTAAGACAGGGGAGAGCAGTCTGACCTCTCCCTCACGCAACTCCATGCAGCCTCCCAGTGGCTGGCAGCCTGCGTGGGGACAAAGGGCCCGCCTGGCAGGCACAGCAGCCCGGGATAGAGGCCCGTTTCCTGAAAAGGCAATGTGAGAGAGAGATGGGACAGCCACTCCCAATCAGAGTTGCATGTCCAAGGGTTGCAGTGAAAGCCCGCTGCAGAGGCAGGGGCTCACTCTATCCAAGAAAACACTTTCAGCGAGGGGCTTCAAGAGTTAAAGTCTGTTGTGACTCCAACCCCCCGAGCCCGTCTTTTTTTTTTTTTGAATTTTTTTTTATTTTTAAACAAAACTTAAAACATAAAACAATTGTCATTCATTACAATTACAGAAAGTGTATTGATCGGTTACGGATCTTTTGTGCTTAATCCTCTATCCCACATTTTCTTATTTAACAGTTTATTACATTATTATTCTCATTTACCAATTATTTAACAGTAAATTGTCCTCTATAAGAGGGGGGAATATGTTTATTATCTTATCCATTTCATATTTAATATTTCATTTCCATTCTTTCTTGTCTAACCATTGATAAAATAAATCCCATATCAAATAATATTGTTTATCTTCTTGTTCCCTAATTTCAAATGTCAATTTACTCATTTCAGCACACTCCAAAATTTTCTTTCTTTCTTTTTTATTGAAAAAGTTTTTCAAATACAGATTTCCCCCTTTTTTCTCCCCCCTTCTCCCTAACCCCCCTCCCCCCTCCCCCTGTGACTTCTTCAAAGTAAAATCCAAATTCATAACAGATTATATAATACTTTACCATCCCCTTACTCCATCCCCCAAATACTGACCCTTTCTTTCTAATAATATTATTATATCCCCCTTTTACTATACATTTCAAAATAACATTCTACTATAACATTATGTAATAACTTCTGGTTTAGCATAGTAATATTATTATAACTCCCAATTTAACAATAATCTGCCCTTTTTCTCCTCCCCATACATATATCTCTTAAATCAAACTTTGTATATATATTAATATAACATTTCAAAACAACCTTCCACTTTAAGACTATATAATAAATCCTAATTTAATGTTTAATCTTTTATGTATATTAATATAATATTTCAAAGCAGCCTTCCACTATAAAACTATATAATAAATCCTAATTTAACATTTATTCAACTCATAGTCTGTCCATTTCCTCCACTCCCATAAGTATATCTCTTAAACATCCCTTTTCTTAAACTAAACAATCAGTAAACTAACCTGTCTCCACCCACTTCCCTACAAAATTTCCATACATAACAATTCTTAGTATCTTTATTCTTCTGCCCACCCTACTAAAAAAAATATTCCCTTATATAGATAAAATCAATGGCTTTAAACTTGTAATCCATATAATATCTTCTTTGATGTCTTTCCACTGGATTGTTAACTCCATCACCCATATTATGGTAACATAACATCCTAATTCCAACAGAATGTTCAGAATCCTCAGTTATCATCTGCCCCCATCAATAATAAATATCTTCATTTATATATATAAAAAAGAAAACAACCACCCGAGTGACATTATAATTGTATTCCATATAGTATCTGTAGTAGTGGCTTTCTTCAAGATTATTAATTCCAACCATCATAATGGGGTAACAACCAGATCTTCTGCATGCCCCAACGTAGCTCTCTTGCCATATAACTCAACATAAACGTAATATATTTATCAAAGAATCCAAAATAGATAATTCCAATCCAACAATTTAAGGCCCTTTTCACATCCCAAAATTACGGCATTGCAGAGGTCTGTCACTCTCCTCAGGATAATATTAACCAATACTTCGCCTCAACTGTCTTTTCATGTATTCAATCATCTTTTAGATAACTGGCTTCACTGTTGCCTAGTTTAAAAATTTTTGTTTTTGTGAGACCTATTTCTTTTTTTCTTGACTTTTTGTGGGTTTGGTCTCCATCCTAATTTCCTTTCTATGAGTTGTATATCAACTGTTCGGTTTTCATTCTGATCTATAACTTAATCTTGTTGGTTTTGCTTTTGTGGCTTAGATCGCCATTCATATTTCTTTTCTATAAATTGTGTATCAACTAATTGATTTCCATGCTTGTCTGTGACTTGATGGGTCATCACATTAGAATCCAATACCGCTTCTCTCTTATTTATAGATAATCCAACTGAGACATCTAAAGGATCCAAAGGCAATTCATCTACAAAGACCTCTGTAGCTCAATGTTTTTCCATTATTTCCGACTCCTTCTGCTTATCTTGTGTTGTGCATGAGAATGTTGAGCTCATTTTCAAAGTCTTATGATAAAATTCTTCCGCTTTTTCGACAGTATTTAATTGGTATCTTTCTCCTTGATATTTATTTATTTTATTTATTTTATTGAATTTGTATACCGCCCTACTCCCGAAGGACTCAGGGTGGTGAACAGCCATGGAATAAAACATATAAATACAAAATTTAAAATAGATTAAAACGAAATTAAATAATTTGGCTGAACAAATTTAAAACCCCAATAATTTAAAACCAAATTTAAAATTTCCATTTAAAAAGGGGAAAGACTTAGGTCAGGCCGGCTTGGTGAAATAGAAAGGTCTTAAGCGCGCTGTTAGATCGGCGCAGGAATGGAAGACGTGACCAGCTCGTTACATGAGTAACTTTATTGAAACAAGAATAGTAGCAAGACTGCCGGTGTGCTACCGGAGCTCTCCTTATATTCGCTCCCGGCAGACGCACCGCCCCTTGCCAGGGATTCAAATCTCCCGCCCGATGGCTAGCAGCCAATCAGGGCGGATGTCCTTATAAGGACATAACACTCCTCCCCCCTTAGTCCGAACTGTCAATCTCGTCCACCAAAGTCACGTAATCGCGCAGGTACGTAGGACGCCTCGGCACCCTAGCTGACCTGCGCAGTCCCACTTCTTCTCTGTCTCCGGCCTGGACGGACGGGGCTCTTTCGTCTCCTGGTTCCTTCTCCGGAACCGGGCTAGGTTCGGCTGTCGAGTGAGCGGGGTCACCCCCAGCGCCTCCGGCCGGACCGCAGACCTTGGATGGCTGGTTCTGATGGTCTTCCTCCTGGCCTGTGGATCTATTGCCTCATCTCGGTTGCTCGGTTCCGACCCAGGAAGAGCGTCTGAGTCTCGGTAAGTCCATTGCTTGCTCCTCCCTGGTTCCCCGGGCGCTGTGGTTCTGTCACGGTCCGGCTTGCTGCCGTTTGGGTGGTGGTTCCGTTTGGTGCCCTCGGGCCCGGTCCGCCATCTGCGGGTGGTGCTGGCTTGCGTTGTGCTGTCCAACCTCGCAGGGGTGGCGTTGGTCCCCTCGGTTGGGCTGGCGTAGGTCTCCCCCGTCTGGTTGGTGGTGGTCGACCTGGTCGGGATGTTGTTGCGGGGCTACCTCTGCGGGGCGGCGGAGGTCTCCCCTGCCGGGGTGGTGTAGGTCTCCCTGGCCGGGTTGTTGTTGGCTTTCCCTTCCCCCTAGCCCCTGGTCTACCGTCAGGTCGTGCCTGGGGTCCTCCTGGTTGGGTTGTTGTTTCCCAGTTGTCTTCTGCAATGGGCGGGGGTCCCTCTCGCCGGGGAGTCGTGTGCCACCCTCGCCCATGGGTAGTGGGGTGCCCGTCTTGGCTGGGTCCCGGTCTACTCGCCTGGAACTGCGGTCTCCCTGGCTGGGCTGGTGATGGCTGCCGTTACTGGTTGGGTGTGCTGCTCCTCCTCTGGGCAGGTCCCGGTCTACTTGCGGGCTGGGTTGGTGTTCCCTGGCCCTGTTGTGCCGGGTGCCCACCTGGCTGGGTTGGTGTTGCCATCCCCCGTGCGGTTGGCCCCGGTCTACCTTGCTGGACTGCCGACGTGACAGTACCTGATAGTGGGCTGGGCCGACCTCATCGGAATGGCGCTGTTCTGCCTCGCAGGGGTGTGGTAGGCCTACCTCGTCGGGGTGTCGTAGGCCTACCTCGGCGGGGTGTTGTAGGCTTACCTCGCCGGGGTGTTGTAGGCCTACCTCCTCTGGGTGTGGTAGGTCTACCTCGCCGGGGTGTTGGAGGCCTACCTCGTTGGGGTGTTGTAGGCCTCCCTCGTCAGGCTGGTTTTCGTGTGCCCCCCCCACCTTTTTCGGAGTTGGTCGATGTGCCATCTACAGACCTGTCCATCTTCCAACTCGACGGTGTAGGATTTGGGGCCGGTTGTGCTGGCAATCTTTCCCTTCAGCCACTTGGGAGAGCCGTTGAAATTCAGTGCGAAAACTGAATCTCCGTTGCTGAAGGCGCGAAGCGGGCGGCTGGCTGTTGCGGTCACTTCCGGGCTGTATTGGGGGTGCAGCCGGTCCAAGGGTGACCTCAACCTTCTGCCCATCAGCAGTTCGGCCGGGCTCTTGTGGGTGGTGGCATGTGGCGTGATGTGCTGGGTGAGGAGGAAGTTGTCTATGCGTTCTTGCCAGTCTCCCGGGCCCATCTTGGTGAGGGCTTCTTTGGTCAGTCTGACCATGCGTTCTGCTTGTCCGTTTCCGGCCGGCCTGTAAGGGGCGGACAGGGCGTGGCGGATGCCCAGTCCTGCCAGGAAAGACTCCATGGTCAGGGATGTGAGCTGGGGGCCGTTGTCCGAGACCAGCACGTCCGGTAGTCCATGTGTGGCGAACAGACGGCGCAGGGCTCGGATCGTCGCTTCCGTTGTGGTTGATGCCATGGGCACTACCTCGAGCCACTTGGAGAAGGCATCTACCACGATGAGGAGGTGTCGCCCTTGCATCGGACCCGCGAAGTCGATGTGGATCCTCGACCAGGGGTTGCTGGGGGTCTCCCACTTTGCAACTTCGGATTGCGGCGGCACTGGGCGAACTTCTTGGCACGGGTCGCATCTGGAGACCCATTGCTCAATGTCTTTGTCCATGGAGGGCCACCAGACGTAACTCCGTGCCAGGGCCTTCATGCGGACGATGCCCGGATGCCCTTTGTGCAGCGTTTCTAGCGTCCGCCGTTGCAGAGTGCTTGGAATCAGCACCCTGTCTCCCCATAGCAGACAGCCTTTTATGGTGGACAGCTCCTTCTGTTTCCTGGCGAATGGGCTGAATTTCTCCTCTGGCTTTTCCGATGGCCACCCTCTGAGGATCCAGGACTTCACTTGGCGGAGTGTGGGGTCCTTTTGGGTTTGGCCACATCTGCGGATGACACAGGACAGCTGGCGTCGTCATCTATATGGAGTAGATGGAGCGTGGGGGCTGGGTCTTCGACTGGATTCCTCGACGGGCATCTGCTGAGCGCGTCGGCGTTTCCTATGGCTGTGCCTGGCTGGTGCACGAGCCTATAGGAGTAGCCGGCTAGGAAGATGGCCCATCTCGTCATCCGTGGGGACATGAAGGTCGGGGTGGGTTGGTTGCCTGCGAGGAGTCCCAGGAGTGGCTTGTGGTCGGTGACTATGGTGAAACGTCTTCCGTAGAGGTATTCGTGGAAGCGCTTCACTCCAGCCACGATGGCCAGGGCTTCTTTGTCCAGCTGACTGTAGTTACGCTCCGCGCCGGACATTGTCTTAGAGAAGTAGGCAATTGGGGCTTCCGTGCCGTTGGGCAGTTCATGGCTGAGGACTGCCCCCACCCCGTACGGAGACGCATCACAAGTCAGCTTGATGGGCAGCGTCTCGCTGTATTGGATGAGGACGCTTTTGGACGTCAATAGTCCTTTGATGGCCCGGAACGCTGCTTCCTCTTCCTGGCCCCACTTCCAGGAAGCCGATTTCCCCAGCAGGCGGTGGAGCGGCTCAGCAACTGTGGCTTTCTGTTTTAAGAAAATGGCGTAGATGTTGAGCAACCCAAGGAACGCCTGAAGCTCCGTTTTGTTTTTTGGGCTTGGAGCTTCATGGATTGCTTCCACTTTTGATTTGGTGGGGTGGATGCCTGTGCTATCAATGAGGTAGCCCAGGAACTCGACTTCCTGTACTCCTATGATGCACTTGTCCCGCCTGACCCTCAAGCCCTTGGCCTTGAATCGCTGCAGGACAAGCCTGAGCCTTTCAAGGAGTTGAGCTCTTGAGTCACCGGAGATGAGCACATCGTCGAAGTAAGGCACCACCCCTGGAACGCCTTGGAGGAGGCGTTCCATCATGGATTGGAAGATGCCGGGGGCAGCGCTGACTCCAAATTGGAGGCGGTTACATTTGAATGCCCCCCTGTGCGTGACAATTGTTTGAGCCTCTGCCGTTTTTTCATCTACTGGCAGTTGCTGGTAAGCCTGGGCCAGGTCCAGTTTCGCGAAAATTGATCCAGATCCCAGGGAATGCAGCAGGTGTTGCACCACTGGGACTGGGTATGCGCTCTGTGCCAACGCCTTGTTGATGGTACAACGGTAGTCGGTGCAGATGCGCACAGACCCATCATGCTTCAGTGGGGTCACAATGGGGGTCTCCCATGAAGCATGATCGATCGGTTCCAGGACGCCCTGGGCGATCAGCTTATCCAGCTGCTCGTCTACTTTGGGCCGCAGGGCAAACGGAACTCGGCGGGGCTTGAGCCTAATTGGGGTGATTCCCTTGTCCAGATTGAAAGAGATTGGCCTCCCCACAAATTTCCCCAGCTTACCATCGAAGACTTCCTTGAACTCTTCAATGAGGTTGTCGAGTTCGTCCCTGCGAATTTGGTTGATGCCTTCGATTGAAAGCCCCAGCGGCTTGAACCACTCCACTCCTAGCAGGTTCGGTCGGCTGTCCTTCACGACGGTGATGGGGAGCTTGCCTTCGAACTCTTTGTAGGTGACTCGGATGTAGGCTCTTCCTAACACTCCGATGGGGTTTCCCCCAAAGTCGACGAGCTTGGAGTGTAGTGGCTTCAGCTCTCGCTTGGTGATGCTGGAATGCAGGCGCTTCAGCTGCTGCCAATCCATGATGGAGTAGACCGAGCCCGAGTCTACCTCCATGTTGCAGGGTGCTCCTTCCACGTGGATGGTCACGTGGAACTTGGTGGCGTTGTCCGAAGTCGTGTGTGCGATGGTCGTCTGGTGGACCGCTCCGCTCCGGGGAAACTCGTCGTCTCTGCGTCTGGAAGGGCCAGAGGACCTTTTGGCTGACCTCTGGTAATCCTTCCGATTCTCGCGTGAGCGGTGGCTGGGGGGCTCTGGGGCTGGTTCCTCGGCCCTGCAAGCTTCGGCGATGTGACCCCTTCTGTTGCAGCATCGGCAGGTCGCATCTCTCCACTTGCAGGTTGCCCTGGCATGGTCCCCTCTGCAGCTGGCGCAGCGCTCCCCCTTGTAGCTCTGCTGGGCGGTTTCCCGCCTTGGGGGTCTGGATACTTTGTGGACAGTGGACTCTCCCTCCGAATCGGATCCAGCTGTGGAATCCTCTGTTGATGATTGCGCCGTGGAGCGAATCTTGTGGATTCCCTTTGTTCTGCTTACTGCGGCAGCTGCTTTCTCCGATATTTCGGATGCGGTGGCTTCCTCCACCACATCCTTGAGCACGAGTTTCTTCCTGCTCAGGAATTTCTTTTGCAGGCCTCTGTCCCTCATGCCGAAAACCACGCGGTCAGCGATGGCATTGTCCACGTGGTCGAACTCACAGCTGGCTGAGATCTGGCGTAGGGCGGCCACGAATTCCTTGATCGTCTCACCTTCCTTCTGGTCCCTTTGATGGAAGGTGAAACGGTTCGCCACCAGTGTTCCTGTTGGGGCATAGTGGTCTTCCAGGATCTGCAGAAGGTCTGCCCATGGCACTTCTTCGATGTCTCGTGGTGCTACGAGATCGATTGCCATGTCGAGGACCTCGGAGCCGCAGTTGGCCAGGAAAATGCCCTTCTTCCGGTCATCATCGGCATCCCTGATGTTGTTGCCTCTCAGGTATTGCCGGAATTTCACTACGTAGGATTTCCACTTGTCCTTCCCTGGGCGGAAAGGCGCAAGGGCTGGCAGAGTGACTTCAGCGGATGCCATGCCTTTGGAAATGCCTACTGTAGTTCCCGGTGCCGGAGTCTTGGTCTTGTTGGCTTGGTGCCGCGAGGTTCGTTCTTCTCTCTAGTCCTTCGTCGCCAGTGTTAGATCGGCGCAGGAATGGAAGACGTGACCAGCTCGTTACATGAGTAACTTTATTGAAACAAGAATAGTAGCAAGACTGCCGGTGTGCTGCCGGAGCTCTCCTTATATTCGCTCCCGGCAGACGCACCGCCCCTTGCCAGGGATTCAAATCTCCCGCCCGATGGCTAGCAGCCAATCAGGGCGGATGTCCTTATAAGGACATAACACACGCGATGGAAGGTACGCAGATCTGGGATCCTCCATATCTCCGGGGGGAGCTCGTTCCAGATCGTAGGTGCTCCCACAGAGAAGGCTCTCCCCCTGGGGGCCGCCAGTCGACATTGTTTGGCCGACGGCACCCAGAGGAGTCCCTCTCTATGGGAGCATACTGGTCGGTGGGAGGCTATTGGTGGTAGCAGGCGGTCCCGTAAATAACCAGGTCCTAAGCCATGGAGCGCTCTAAAGGTGATAACCAAGACCTTGAAGCGCACTCGGAAGACCACCAGGAGCCAGTGCAGCTCGCGCAGGAGAGGTGTTACATGGGAGTGCCACGTCGCTCCCATCACCACCCGCGCGGCCGCACTCTGCAACAGTTGGAGCCTCCGAGTGCACCTCAAGGGGAGCCCCATGTAGAGAGCATTACAATAGTCCAGACGGGAGATGACGAGGACATGAGTGACCGTGCATAACAAGTCCCGATCCAGAAAGGGACGCAACTGGCGGATCAGGCGAACCTGATGAAAAATCCTCCCGGTCACGGCCGTCAAGTGCTCTTCTAAAGACAGCCGTGAGTCCAGGAGGACACCCAAGTTGCGAGCCCTTTCTGTGGGGGCCAATGATTCGCCCCCAATAGTCAGCGATGGCACCAGCTGACTATATCGGGACGGTCGGAAACCACAGCCACTCGGTCTTGGATGGGTTGAGCTTGAGCCTGTTCCTCCCCATCCAGATCCGTACGGCCTCCAGGCACCGGGACATCACTTCAAGGGCATCGTTGGGGTGGTCTGGGGTGGAGATGTACAGCTGGGTGTCGTCAGCGTACTGATGGTACTCCACCTCGAAACCACGGATGATCTCACCCAGCGGCTTTACATAAATGTTGAACAAAAGGGGCGAGAGGACCGATCCTTGTGGCACCCCACATATAAGGGGCCTCGGGGTCGACCTCTGCCCCCCCGTCAACACAGACTGTGACCGGTCGGAGAGAAAGGAGGAGAACCACCGTAGTACGGTGCCTCCCACCCCCAACTCTTCCAACCGGTGCAGCATGATACCATGGTCGATGGTATCAAAAGCCGCTGAGAGATCTAACAGGACCAGGACAGAGGAGCACCCCCTGTCCCGAGCCCTCCAGAGATCATCCATCAACGCAACCAATGCCGTTTCCGTGCTGTACCCAGGCCTGAAGCCTGACTGGAACGGATCTATATACGTCATTTCATCCAGGTACTGGGGGAGCTGTCGTGCAACCACACTCTCAACAACCTTCACCACAAAGCGAAGGTTGGAGACTGGACGATAGTTAGCCAATACTGCTGGGTCCAGGGAAGGCTTCTTGAGGAGAGGTCTCACCACCGCCTCTTTCAAGGCGGCGGGAAAGACACCCTCACCCAATGAAGCATTTATAATCCCCTGGAGCCAGCCTCGTGTCACCTCCTGGGAAGCCAGCACTAACCAGGACGGGCACGGGTCCAACAAACATGTGGTCGCATTCAGTCTACCCAGAATCCTGTCCACGTCCTCAGGGGTCACAGGATCAAACTCATCCCAGATAACATTCTCAGGTCCTGCCTCCGTCATCCCCGTTGGATCTACCCCGTCGGAGTCCAGATCTTCCCGAATCTGAGTGATTTTGTCATGCAGATACTGAACAAAATCCTCGGCTCTTCCCTCCAAGGGGTCCTCCCACGCTTCCTGGTGGAGCAAGGAGCGGGTCACCCTAAACAGGGTGGCTGGGCGATTATCTGATGATGCAATAAGAGCAGCAAAATGGGTACATTTTGCTGCTTTTATCGCCACTAGGTAATTCTTAATATGAGATCTTACCAGTGTCCGGTCAGATTCAGCACGACTGGCCCTCCAACTACTCTCTAGGCATCTTTTCCGGCGTTTCATTTCCCTTAGCTCCTCAGTGAACCAAGGAGCCAGGTGAGATCGGCACCGGGTCAGAGGCCGCAAAGGCACGGCTCGATCCAGAGCTCCAGCAGCCGCCCTATCCCAGGCGGCCACTAGGTCTCCAGTCGAGGCATGAGCCAGAACCTCAGAGATTGGCCCAAGCTCCATCTGGAACCCGTCAGGTTCCATCAGGCGCTTGGGGCGGTACGATCTTGTCAGTTCCGCCTCCCTGTGGCGGGGTGCAGCAGTTCGAAGGTCAAGGCGAAGGAGAGAGTGATCCGACCATGACAAGGGCTCGATGACTATATCCCCTATTTCGAGATCACTCAGCCACTGTCCAGAGACAAAAAACAGATCCAGCGTGTTTCCCCCGCGTGTGTAGGGCCATGAATTAACTGGGTTAGGTCCATAGCCGTCATGGAAGCCATGAACTCCCGAGCCACCTCAGATGCCTCACCCACGGACGGCAGGTTGAAATCCCCCATGACCATAAGTCTGGGGGTATCAACCGCCACCGCGGTTATATATCTATAATATATCTCAATATTATACCAACTGGAATATCCCACCTAAATAAAATATTTTGTTTTTTAAGCTCAGTCACCAGAAATCCAAATTTCTTTCTATCCAATAACATCTTGGGCGGTAACTCTTTATATATCCAAATCTTTCTTCCATACAGTTGTAAAGTAGAGTTAAAAGATTTTTGCACAATATTATTTCTTATTTCTTTATCTGTAAAATAAATGACCACATCTCTAGGCAGTTGCCTTTGCTTTGCAATCCAAGAATTTGCTCTGTAAACTCTGTCAATCCTGCAAAATACTTCCTCAGGATGAACCTTTAAAATCCCAGCCAGAATTTCAGCAGATATTTTCCTTAAATCATCTCTGTTATTTTCCTATAATCCTCTCAATCTAATCGCAAATTCTGTGAAGCTGTGTTGCATCATTAAAACTTCTTTTTCAATCCGTTGTTTTATATTTTCTACATTACAAGTTTTATGATCAACTTCCATTTTAGATTTTTCTTCTAAGCTATTGTCTTGAGTATTTATCAAATCATTTTCAATTCTTTGTATTTTATTGTCCAAATTATAAATCTTGTCATCAATTTCCTCCATTGTAGACTCTAATAAATTAATATTTGTATCCAACTTCATTGCAATTTCTGAAAAACCGTTAGTCACTTTTACAATCTTTCGTTGCAAATTATCATACTTTAATTGTACCAATTCTTTAATTTCCTGCTTGAATTTTTCAAGATTCTGGTTCACAATCTCATCCCTTCTTACAATCTCCTCCAAAAGAAATTCAATTAAATTAAAATCATTTTTCTGAGTCTGTAGGTTTAAAACTTGTTCATGTAGTTTGTAGATGGGGGAATCCCCCCCCCCACTGCTTGTTTGTCTGGCTTTGTTAGTTTAAACACCATACTTCCACACAGACAAACTCTTTTTTAAGAAAAGAAAAGAAAAGAAAAGAAAGCTTCTTTCCAAACAAGATCAGTATCAGATCTCCAGGGGAAAAAAAACATAAAAATAGAGCTTTTTCTTCAATTGTAACCAGCAGTATTTATTCCGCTACTTTCTTTATTAAGAAATGGAAGGACTTTCCCTTTCAGCTTTCCCTTCTCAAGCCTCGGCAGTTGCCATTTTAAAATTCTTTTTTCCTTTCTTCAATATCTTTTATAAAGTAAGTGAAAATACTTGCGATTTAGGGTCACAGGTCCAGATCTCATCCTCTTTAATTGAACAATCTGTTAATTTTCTTCAAAAGGCTTGTTCTCGTCGCCTGGCTCTGCAAAAAGGCAGAGGTCTCCCAAAGCCCGGAGCAGTGGCGAGGGAAATAGGGAGCCTCATCTGCTTTGTCCCCAAGAGTAAAAAGAAACTCTGGGGACTTCGCAGAGAGCTCTACCTACCCTCACCTGCTCTATCTCACATTTCCTTATGGAAATGGAGTTTTTCGAGCCACCTTTCGTTGTAAAGGCGGCTCTTTACAGGCGATGGGGCTGGCGGTCCCAAGGGACCATTTGGCAGCAACGGAGAGCAAACCGCGCTGTCACTCCAAAATTTTCTTGATAATGTCATCATCTATGGGTATCTTCTCACCTTTCCAGTTTCTAGCAAATACAATTCTAGCTGCAGTTAGAACATTCACAATTAAATATCTCATTTCTCTATTGTATATTTCTGGTAAAATCCCCAATAAAAATATCTCTGGTTTAAAGTCAATATGTTTCTTTGTCATTTTTTCCAACCATTTGTGGATTTTAGTCCAATATCTTTTAGCTTCTGCACATGTCCACCACACATGGTAATATGAGCCCAGAGACTGATGACACTTCCAACATTTCTCCGATTTATTCTTGTACATTCTGGCTATTCTCGCCGGGGGTAAATGCCACCTGTAAAACATCTTATACAAGTTTTCCTTATATGCTGTTGACATTGTCATTTTATAATTTTGTGACCATAATTTTTCCCATTTATCTAAGTCAATCCCATGACCCACATTTTCCCCCCATGCAATCATTGTTTCTTTAACTTGTTCTTCTGCCAGTTTTACTTCTAATAAATGACTGTATAGTTTTTTAATTACATGGTCATCAGGACCTGTTAAGATTTTATCAAGTTACTATAAAAACCCTCCTTTTTAGAATCTTCATCATATCTAGAATGTATTTGCATATATGAAAACCAATCCATTTCAAGTTCTTGTTCTTCTAATTTTTTTTAATTTTTTTTTAATTTGATTTATATGCCGCCCTTCTCTGGAGACTCAGGGCGGCTTACAATGTGCTCAGCAATAGCCTTCATCCTTTTGTATATTTATACAAAGTCATCTTATTGCCCCCACAACTGGGTCCTCAATTTACCTACCTTAGAAAGGATGGAAGGCTGAGTCAACCTTGAGCCTTGGTGAGATTCGAACCTGCAGTAATTGCAGGCAGCTGGTCTTAATAACCAGCTTAATAACAGAGTGCCTTAGACCACTGTACTACCAAGGCTCTTGATTCTTGCTTCGACTTAAGTTCACCCCTTTCATTTAATAATTCACCATATCTAACAATTTGTTCCTTCCTAAATGTTATTGCGTGTGAGACTGCTTCAATAGGTGATAACCAGACTGGAATTTTTAAGTAGTAATATTGTTTGATTTTCTCCCAGTTTAATAACAAAGACTCTCATATCATATGTCTTCTGAAATAACCCTGTACTTTTGTATTTTTATACCACATAAAAGCATGCCAACCCAACAGCAAATCATGTCCTTCTAAGGTCAACAATCTAATATTCCTTAGTGTTATCCATTCTTTAATCCACATCAAGTTACAAGCTTGATAATACAATTCCCAATCCAGCAAACCAAAACCTCCTCTCGATCTAACATCTTGCATCAATTTTAATTTTATCCTTGCCTTTTTGCCCTGCCATATATATTTTAACACCATTTTATTTAAATCTTCAAAATATTTTTTCCCCAACTTAATTGGAATTGTCTAAAACAAGTATAAAAGTCTGGGCAGTATATTCATTTTAATAGTTGATATTCTCCCTATCAATGATAGCTGCAAATTCTCCCATTTTGTTAGGTCTGTCGCTATCTGTTGTTTAAGCTTATCATAATTATTCTCCTTAAGAGTACCACATCTTGCTGTCAAATGTATTCCCAGATATTTAACCATATTCATGACCTGCATCCTTGATACTTCCGCCAATTCTTCTTTCTGTTTTTTTAACATATTTTTTGTCAACATCTTCGTTTTATCTTTATTTATTTTCAAACCAGCCACTTTCCCAAAGTCTCCTATTTTATCTATCAATTTGTTTACAGATTGAAGTGGTTCTTCCAAGATAAACACCAGGTCATCAGCAAATGCTTGCAATTTATATTCTTGATTTTGAATTTTCATTCCTTTTATTCCTTTTTCTTCTCTGATATTTCCGTTTAGTACTTCTAATGTTAATAAAAAAAAATGGTGACAATGGACATCCTTGTCTTGTTCCTTTTTGTATTTCAATAGATTCTGTCATCTCTCCATTCATCATTATTTTTGCTGTTTGTTTATAATATATAGCTTCTATAGCTTGAACAAATTTCTCTCCAAAGCCCATCTGTTTCAATTGTAGTATCATAAATCGCCAGCTCACATTGTCAAAGGCTTTCTGTGCATCTAAAAACATCAAAGCCATTTGCTTTTCTGGGTGCGCATCATAATATTCCAATGTATCCAAAATTATCCTCAAATTATCTTTTTGGCAGAAATCCATTTTGGTCCAGGTGTATAAAATTATTTAGATATCTTTTAAGTCTTTCTGCTAGTATTGTAGCAAAGATTTTATAGTCTGAATTTAACAAGGATATTGGCCTATAGTTTCTGACTTGTTGTAGATCGGTATCTTCTTTTGGAATAAGTGTAATATATGCTTCTAACCATGAGTTGGGTATTTTCTTCTGTAACATTACTTCATTCATAATTTCTAGTAGTGGGAGAGTCAGTGATTCCTGCAAAGTCTTATAATATTACGCCGGTAATCCATCTGGACCTGGTGCTTTCCCACTTTTTTGTTTTTTAATTGCCTCTGTCAACTCCATCATTGTTATATTCCCTTTTAACATCATCTCAACATCTTTCGGAATCTGAGGTAAATTCGCCTTATGTAAATATTGTTCAATATTTCCCTCTTCTATCTTTTCTTTTTCATATAATTTTTTATAATAGTCTTGTACAATGTTCTTCTTTTCCTCATTTCCAAATCTAATTTGTCCTTGATCATCTATTAACTGTGTTATTTTCCTTGAATTTCTTTCTTTTTTCAATTTATATGCTAGCCATCTGCCTGGTTTATTAGCATCTTCAAAATATTTCTGTTTAGCATTCCTGAATTTTTATGCTAGCTCTTCTTTCTCTAATAATCTCATTTTATGTTTAAAATGGAGGGGGCGGGGCTGGCATCGCAACGAGACAGCGGGAAGTTTTTGGGGCTCCGGAACTACCGCCGATATCTCCACCACTGGACGATCCAAATTGGATCTCACTGTCCTGTTGAGACAGTGATAGAGGAGGGCTCATTCTGTTGATCCCAGGGACACCGCAAAGTCCCTGGTTGATCCAGGAGAAGCTCTTTTTTCCGGCACTGAAGAGGCAGCCATTAAGCTGCTGAAGTTGGGACAGCCCCGAACGGAAGAGAATCAGTGAAAGTGTTACGATCTGGTGAGAGTATTTTCTAATTTGACTTTAAAAGCACCCTGAAGAGCAAATATAACTAGGGCTTAATATAGAAGTAATTCAGCGGCAGAATTGAGCCTGAATTTAAGTTAATTTTCCTAAAATATAAACTATTCCTAAGTGTGGATATCTGTGGAAAGTTTTACTTTAAACTTGACTGGACTGGTCTGGAAAGGAGGAAAGGAGGCTTAATTTTTTTATCTGCTTAAATATTAAATATTAAATTTGTGACTACTAATTTTGGAATTAGATTTGTCATTTTTGTCTTTGGCAGACTTTTATTTTTTTAATATTCTTTTTGCTATATTGTTAATTGAAAGGAGATTGAAAGGAGAAGTTAATTTTTAATTGAAAGGAGAAGTGAAAGTGGAAGAAATAAGAGACATTGCCATCTAGTGGATTGAAACATTGTACCTTCTTTTTGTTTTGTTTTTTAACTGAGGGGAAAGGGGAAAAAAGTAGCAACTGTGTTATTTTTCAAGGTCACTTGGCTAACTTATAGATAAAATTTTAAAAGGACATCAAAGAGTGTCTACAAGTATGTTTATACAGGTGTCTTGCTGAGAAAAGCATTGTTGAAAGGCGATTAAAACTGGAAAGAAGAAAATAAGAGCGGCTCTGGAAAAGAGAGCTGTTAGATTAAATGTGCACAAGAAAGAGATTCTGAATGCCACACAGTTGTGGACTTTTATATAAGATGGAAATTCTTTCCCTCTCTAACTCTATCTTTCCACTTCACTAATATTTTTATTTTTAAAACATTGGAACAGATATGTACATATATATTTTTCCTCCCTTTTTCTTTTTCTTTTATTCTTTTATTCCTTCACAATAAGTGTTTACTTAATTAGATTAAGGCACATAAGAGCCTGAAGATTTTTTTTTCTTTTGATCTTTTTAATTTACTGATTGGAGATTGTTATTTGAATTTGTTTTTGGCTACCTTACACAAGTGGATTAAGACATACAAGAGTCTGAAGAAACTTTTCCTTTTTCTCCCTTGATCTTTTTTCTTTTCTTTTTTCTTTTTCTTTTCCACTTGCTGATTGGAGATTCCTACCTGAATTTGTTTTTGGCTATTTCAGATGATTGGATTAGGGCACACAAGAGCCTGAAGAGTGTTGGTTTTTTGGGGGGTGTACCTTTTTTTTTTTTTTTTTTTTTTTTTTTGGCTTGGCTTCATTTTCTCTTTTTCCCTTTTTTGGTCTCTTTTCTGTTCTTTTTTTTTTCTTTTTATCCTTTTGTAATCTCCTACCATCTACAAAACGGATTAGGGTTGAGAAGAACCTGAAGATATATTATCTCACTGTGTCGAGTTGGATTATTTATAGAAATGAGCAAAAAAGCAGAAGTTATTAGCTCTGCTGGATCGACCCCCTCTTCATCACCAGCGGGAGGACAACGATCAATACAGACAATGCTTCAGCAGGAAAAAGAGAAAAACGTGAGAAAGAAAAAGATGCGACAATGCAGATGATTTTGCAAGGAATACAAGATATAAAATCCAAAATAGAGAAAACAGATGAAAAAGTGGAGAATATACAACAGATGATGAAGAAATATGAAGACAGACTTGAAAAAATTGAAGAAAAAGAGGAACAAAGAGATAAAAAAATCAGATATATGGATAATAGATTAGAAGAAGTTGAACGTGATAGAAGTGACTTAGGATGGGAGATGGATAAATCAGAATTTTACTTAGGATTCCAAAATGTGGAGGAAGAAAAAGGAGAAAATTTGGCGGAAAAAAAGATAGAAATTCTTGCAGGAGCTCTAGAAATTTCTAAAGAAAAAATGTTTGATTGCATTGATGAAATATACTGAGTATATACTAGATATGCAATGAGAAATAAACTACCAAGAGAAGTCCACATAAGATTTACCAAAAAATCAATCAAAACACAAATATTGCAGATAGCAAAAGAGAAGGCGTTACAATACAAGAGCAAGGAAATTACGGTGTTGAAGCAAATACTGAGAAGAGTAAGAGAGCTGAGAAGAGAGTATCAATTTTTGACAAAAATATTGCTCCAGAAAGGAGTGAATTACAGATGGCTGATACCAGAAGGATTGGTGTTTACATGGCAAACGCAAAGATTTAAAATAGATTCAATTGACAAAGCTAAAGCATTCCTTGTGGAATATATAAGAGAAAAAGATGTTGAGTCAAGAAGCGAAGAGTCACTGCTCCAACTAGAAGAAGAGGATTTCCTGATGATGGGAAAGGAGGAGAATGCATTAGAAGGCGCAGTAGGCGGTGCTATAGAATACAAAGAACAACATGAATTGAGACCTAATAGATCAACAAAACCAACACATAAAGTATAAACATGGAAGAGAAAAAACTAATTACAATAAATATAAATGGACTTAATATAGCAACTAAAAGAAGAAAAACATTTCACAAATTGGAGAAATTGAAAATGGATATAATCTGTTTACAAGAAGTGCATATTAAAAAGCAGCATGAATCACTTTTGGTACAGCCCAAACTAGGGAAATTATTTGCTTCTTTGCCACAATGTAAGAAAAGAGGAGTGATTTTGTACATCAAAGATACAATATTAGCGGAAAAAAATTATGAAGATGGAGAAGGACGAATTCTGATGGTGGAAATAATAGACAATAACAGGAAAATTTTGCTAACAGCAATATATGCTCCTAGTGACAATCAAGAAAACTTTTATAGAAAATTACATTTGAAATTAATAGAGCTGGATTACAAAAACATTTGTATGATGGGAGATTTCAATGGAATAGTAGATGAGAAAATGGATTATAACACACAAAAGACAACAAAACAAAGTAGGAAAACTTTGCCGAAATCTTTTTTTAAGATGATAGAAGAAATAAATTTAAAAGATATATGGAGAGAAAGAAACACAAAAAATAGACAATATACTTTTTATTCCAATAGACATTTATCATGGTCTAGAATAGATATGGTTGACAATGGACTTGACCTCGAACATAGAAAAAATAGCTATAGAGGCTAATACTTGGGCAGATCATAATCCAATGATGATGAGATGGAAAGGACAAAGGAGAAGGTCCAGATGGACCTTAAACACTACAATATTAAAAGAAAAGGATTTTCTACAGAAGATGGAGAAAGAATTAGCTTTTTTTTTAAAAGAAAATAGAAAAGAGGATACATCACTGCAGAATCGATGGGATACCATGAAAGCCTATGTCAGAGGCCTGATTATTGACTATACAAAGAAAAGAAATATTAAGAAAAAGCAAGCATATAAGACTCTAGAGGATGACTATAAGACATTGGAAAAAGAACTGCAGAAGTTCCCCCCGAGCCCGTCTTATCGGAGGGAGAAGACTCCGAAAGTGAAGGAGAGGTGTTGGCAAGGCCTCCCTCTCCAGGACCCTCCTCTCTGGCAATGCCTCAGGTGTCTTCCGAAGGAGAAGAGATAGGCCAGGAGCCTGGCACTTCCGAGCAGCCGCAGTTAGACAGCAACGGAGATAAGTCTTGGCTGGATCCCCAACAGCGTCGGAAAGACAAGCACGTGCAGCAGAGAAGGAGGCGTGCCAGAGATTAAGCTGAGTCACTGGACCACACCCCACAGGGGATAAAAGGGTGTGTGGTGGCTATTCAGGCTTTGTGATGGACAAAACTGAAAGCTAGCAAGTCATTCTGCATTTCTGGAACTTTGTTATATGCTCTGCTTGGATTGATTCTTGGACTGGACTTGACTATTCTTTGGCTTTTGTGGACTTACTTTGATGTTTTCGGTTGGAGGAGATAAACCTCCCTTTGTAAGTAAAAACTTTTGGCAAGTAGCCACTGGGTTCCTGCTAATTCTGTTATCAAAGGAAATTCTTGTCTGCTGGTTTATTTTAACTCTTGGTCGACTGCTGGTGTGCGTGTGTGAGACGGGGACAGAACAAAGTCATGGCACCTTTGCAAGAACAGAGTTCCCCTTGTATAAAGAAAAGTCTGGGTCTTTTGGCGAGAAGACAAATTTGACATGTTCCTCTGCATGTGGCGGAGGCAGCCAAAGTTAAGACAAAGGAGAGCAGTCTGACCATGTTCTGTTCATACTGCACTTTATATGAAAAGAAAAAAAGTAGAATCCTACTGAAGACGCACTAACCTGCTTGCACACTTCATCAGACTATAGGCAGAAATAGGAGTGCCAAAACACACCATTCCATTTCCTTCCTTCCCCACTCCTCCCCACCTGCCACTCCCCCTTGCCAGCCGAGATCAGCAAGCCAGATTCAGGGAGCTGAATGCGCTGCTGCTTCCCGGGAGGAAAAGAACATCAGAAATGGGCTCTCTCGCAGTGCCTCCTCTCTCTCTTTTTCTCCCGAGTGACAGTGGTGCATCCGGCTCACCGAAAAGGCCTTTCCACATGGATGGCAGGTGTGTGGGGTGCGTGGGACATGCTCCCCCTCCCTTCCCCCCTCTCCAGTCTCATCTCCTCACATCGTGTTGTTTGCGTGGCAGCTGAGCATGCATCTAAATATTGGGGGAAGGCCTTATTTTGGGGGGGGGGCTTATTTGAGTGCATGTGCTCAAAAGCCCAATTGGGCTTATTATCCGGACAGGTCCTAGTTTCGGGAAAACACAGTAGCACTGTATTTCTGTTTACCTTCACGACTAATGATAAGATTTGAAGGACAAGCATTGAGAAAACTCAAGATGCCATCTTCTAAAATAGTTATTAAATTTTTCTGCAACCCAGGGGAATAGATAATCTTTTTGCATAATAATGTCCTTTTGGGGGCAACCAAATCCAATAAATTCAGTAGGAAAGCCTTTTTAACAAATAAAGATGGCAATGATTAGAATGAGTCTTTTTAGCAGGGTTTTTTTTTCCTTATGTGGAAAATTGATAATAATTTTCTACTCTATATGGCTAGAGATTGCTGAGTTTTAGGTTGAATATTAGAAATAGTTTTTAGCAGTCATAGTTTACCATGTGCAGAATAACAGAGATAATCCGAATTAGAGTTAGAATTTACTGTAGGTGGTTGCAGAGATAATAATACGAGAATTTTCTCTGTTTTTCACTTTTCCCCATAGGATGATTCTTTAGTAACCAAATTCTTATCTTCAATTTCTCATACACATCCAAATTCTAATTAAATCATTATCTTCTCTTAAGTGTTGTGATCTGTTTCTGTTAGTTCTGTGACCTTAAATTCAAGATAAGTTGAAGGATGTGGTTATTGCGCTAGATCTAGAAAAGAGATGTGATAGTAAGCAAAAATGCCTCCTTACTAAAACTAACAGGAAATACTCCTGTATCTAGTAATAGAAAATATAATTTATTATCAATCATACTCAAGCACAGCATACATTGCTCTGTAATTACTTCTTCTATCTCAAATAACATCAATCGGATATTTATTAAAAAACACAGCACTTTTAACAAAATAATATTTCCATGTAGTTATAGAGAATTAAGGTGGATGAAGAAATTATCCATGTCTTAATATTTACTTTGAACATCCTGCAGAATATCCAACCAAGGGCAGAAAATCATAATGATATTAGATATAACAAAAATATTTTGATAAAACAGAAATTATCTCAGGCTCAAAGTTTCAATCTTATACTGATTACCTGAAAGCAAGTACAGCAGAACTCTGTGGGGGTACACCTATGAGTACACTTTAAAGTATGTACTTTAAATCAGCTGTGTAGTTAAGAGAATAGTGCTTAGGGAGGAGACTTTTCCTAATACAAACAATAATAAATATCAGTCTGTCCAAATGAGAGGCCTATGCTATTTTTGTGCCTATAATAGATATTTGATATGATAACCTATACTGCTAGGGGAGTAATACCTCTGTAAAAAACCTTGGTCCAGCTGGCCCGGTTGGTAGCAACTTGTAAGGGCCCCTTTCCAGAGTTACAGGAGAAGATGGTCAACTGTTTTGAAGGCGGAAGAGGGCTTTATGCCTCAATGGCAGATAAAACAGCAGAACCTTCTAGGAGAAGGGAAACTCTGATTACAAACCTCCACTGCCTTGTGGCTATATCTACTACTAGAAAAGGCTTCAGGAGTCAACCTCGAGGCAAAATCCGGAGCCGGAGTCCCTGAAGTAGTTTGTGATTGTATACAATCACGTTCTGGTAACTCCTGCGATGCAGCTGGAACTAATTGTATTGGCTTTGCCATTCCATTGGACTATTTCAGCAACGTGGAGAGGGGGGATCTGCTCCTTGGGTAACAGTCTATCCTCCATATTAATCTACCCAGGCCTCGTGCTCTGGAGAGGACACTCCAGCTTTGCATACAACATTGAACATCCCCTTGAAGAGCACTCGGAGGCTCCAACTGGTCCAGAATGCGGCCGCGCGGGTGGTTATGGGCGCAACACGTTGTGCCCATGTGACACCCCTCCTGCGCGAGCTGCACTGGCTCCCAGTGGTCCTCCGGGTGTGATTCAAGGTGTTAGTTACCACCTTTAAAGCGCTCCATGACATAGGACCCGGGTACCTCCGAGACCGTCTTCTGCCACCAATAGCCTCCCACCGACCAGTCCGTTCCCACAGAGAGGGTCTCCTCAGGGTGCCATCAGCCAAGTTATGTCGGCTGGTGACACCCAGGGGGAGGGCCTTCTCTGTGGGAGCCCCAGCCCTGTGGAATGAACTGCCCCCGGAAATTCGTAAGATCTCCGACCTCCGGGTGTTTCGCTGCGCATTGAAGACCCTGTTGTTCCGCCAGGCCGGACTATCAACACAATAGTTTTTAAATTGGGGTATTTAAATTTATTGGGGTTTTAAATCTGAGCCACCTTATTTAATTATTTTAAATTTTATACTGTTGTTTTGTCTGTGTTTTTAAATAGGCTGTACACTGCCCTGAGTCCTTCGGGAGAAGGGCGGTATAGAAATAAAATTATTATTATTATTATTATTATTATTATTATTATTATTATTATTATTATTATTATTATTATTGAAACAACACATGAAGTGGCAGTTACCAGTTATAAGTCTTTGCTTGATTGGCGTAGAGCGTGATGCCAGGGGCCACCCTCGTCGGTGGGAGAGGTCATTGTACCTCATTGGGCAGCTACTGCCCGCCTTAAGCTGGGCAGCTCCCAGCCAGTAAGGTGCTGCCCCGCCACGGTCTCTTAACCTTACAGGGTGCGTGGGATTTAGGATCAAAGTCAACAAGCAGATTGATAACTTTGCACCATGCAACAAACAAAAGAAAACTTTAGCCCTAAAGTTGGGCACCTGGAATGTTCGGACAATGACCCCCGGCCTTTCTGATGATTTACAAGAGATAGATGACATACATAAGACAGCTGCCATTGACATGGAGTTGAGCAGACTGCAGATGGACATCATTGCTCTTCAAGAGACAAGACTGTTAGACTTGGGATCTGTTAAGGAGAGAAAATTCTCATTCTTCTGGCAGGGAAAACCATCAAATGAGTCTAGGGAATATGGGGTTGGCTTCGCAGTCAGAAACACCTTACTAGGATTCATTACTCCACCTGCTGCAGGAAGTGAAAGAATTCTGTCCTTGCAGCTCCACTCATCAGCAGGGCTGGTTACTCTTATTAGCGCATATGCACTGACATTATCGTCTTCAGTAGAATCCAAAGACAAATTCTACAACGATCTGGCTGCTACTATCAAGAAAATCCCTAAGAAAGAACCACTGTTTATCCTTGGCGATTTTAATGCCAGAGTTGGAGCTGATTATAGTTCTTGGCCCACTTGTTTAGGTCAGTTCGGCGTCGGGAAGATGAACAAAAATGGCCAATGCCTTCTGGAGTTTTGCTGCTACTATGGTTTTTGTGTTAGCAATACATACTTTAAAACAAAGCCTCAACACAGAGTCTCTTGGAGACATCCAAGATCAAAGCATTGGCACCAGCTTGACTTGATTCTTACCAGGTGCTCCAACCTCCGCAATATTACAATCACACGCAGCTATCAGGGTGCTGATTGCGATACAGACCACTCCTTGGTGTGCAGCAGAATAAAACTGCAAACAAAAAGATTGCATCACTTGAAGAAGGAAGGAAGACCACGAATTGACATCAACAAGACCTGCAATCAGGGCAAAGTGGAGGAATTTGCACAAGCACTCAAGGAAACTCTCCCAGGCTCAGCTGAAGTAAATGATCTGAACGATGGGAATATTTCAAGAATGCTATTTATAACACTGCCTTGTCAGTATTTGGTAAGGAGATCAGAAAGACAGCTGATTGATTTGAAGCCCATTTAGGGGAGTTGATGCCAGCCATTGAGGAAAAAAGGAGAACTCTAATTGCATATAAAGCCTGTTCCAGTGAGTGCAACCTACAGATTCTGCGAGCTGCTCGTAACAAAGTCCAACAGACCGCCAGGAGATGTGCTAACAATTATTGGCTGCAGCTTTGTTCTCAGATCCAGATAGCAGCTGACACAGGCAACATCAAGGGGATGTATGATGGCATCAAGCAGGCCTTAGGTTCAACACAGAAGAAATCTGCCCCTCTGAAGTCTGCTACAGGTGAGGTTATCTAGGACTGAGCACAGCAGATGGCACGCTGGGTACAGCACTATTCTGAATTATATTCCAGAGAAAATGTGTAAACTGAAGAAGCATTAAATAACATTGAGTGCCTGCCTGTCTTGGAGGAGCTTGACAGTGAACCAACTTTAGAAGAACTTTTTTTTTAAACAAAGTTTTTTTTTATAAACAAACAATACATAATCATTCAATATATCTTCTGAATACATCTTTTAAATCTTCTTTTTGCTCCTCCAATATTTATCATATCTTAATATTGTAAACAAACAAACAAATAATACATAATCAATCATTCAATATATCTTCTGAATACATCTTTTAAATTTTCTTTTTACTCCTCCAATATTTAACATATCTTAATATTGTCATTCCCTTTATTATAACATTTCCCCCATTTTTCTTACTTCTCTATTAATACCTTAATCTATCTTTTAATTATATTAAAAATTAGACAACCATTTTATCCCCACACAACCTTCAACCCCCCTTCCCCACCCCCACCCCGACTTCTCAGAGCAAAAACAGGGTATAGCATTAAACTAAACATAAGCTAAAATATACTAACTTGCTATAAGATTCAAAACTCCCTCACCCTCTTTAACTCCTCTTTTAAAAATTGTTCAACAGCCTCCCCTTTTAAAATTCTAATTTAAACATTTTAAAACTTTCTTTAAAGCATATCTCTTTAAGAAAAAGAAAAAAAAGAAAATATTATTTTCCACCCATTCAATTTTAAATTAACCATTTTAGTACTTCATTAAGTTCTTTTCTTTTTTTCTCTCAAAAAAATACTTCAATAGAATATTCTTCAGAATATAACCTTAAAGATACTATTAATCCATTGAGTTTAATTATTTCTAACTCTTAAATTCATTCTTCAAAATATCAATTTCAAAACTTTCAGAAAACTATCCATTCACTTTAAAGTTAACCATTTTAATACCACAGTCATTTTTTTAAAAAGCTGTCCATTTTTAGTTAAACATTTTTACTTAAATTTAAAAAAAATGCTAATTTCAATACTTTTCAAATTTATTATTAAAATCCTCCCCCCAAAAAATTAATCTTCAATTCTCCCCTTTTTTCTATATTTTTTCCAATCCTTCATCTTCAGTAATACTTTCTCCTTCAGCATTGCTCCTCCCCCTGCTTTTATTTTCGAAAATTTTTGAATGTAGATTTGAGACTGATGCATCTTTGAAGATCGCTCTCTCCTAAAAGTTATCTCCTTCATTTTGAAACTTCCATTTCGACTCTTCCTGCTTATATAATCAGTCACTTCCTCTCTTAAAAGTTGATTCTGTCTATAAAACCAAGAATTGTCACGATAAAGTTTATCAGTCTGCAGGAAAGAGTCTATTTGCTGCTTTTCAATTAACTGCATAGAAGCCTCTGCCAAAACCTCTGTTTTCAATGTGGTAACTTCCATTGTGTTCCTGACATTCTCTTTTCCCTGCTCCACAGACAAGTTAATTTGATTTTCTTCCTCTTTTCCAGCCAGCAAATCATTTTTGTTCTCCAGATTATAATTTTGAATAGTCCTTTCAATTGATTCCAGTATAGCAGAAGTATAGAAATTTAAAAGTTCTTGTAAAACCTCTACAGTCACAACGGAATCATGGGGCTGGAGCTCCTAAAGAATCGTCCATTCGGGACTTCCGCTGGCTCCGCTGACGACGAGGACGGTCTCCACAGACCGCCAGCCACCCGATCTGTTAAAACCGCCCTGACAGCATTAAACTGCTGTCCGGCGGTTTGAAAAAACTCTCCTTCGGGCAAAGAAGGAGAGGAGAGTCGGAGGGGGTGGGTAGAGCTCCCCGAAAGTCACTGGATTAATTCCAGGGACTCGGAGGGTGAGAGCTCCCCAGTTCACCCCTCCCATTGCTCCGGATCGCTGGTGCCTCTGTTTAACAGAGCAAGACGTCTGCGTCCAATTCTGCCGGCAAACAGTGAGTTCTAATGATTTCTAACAAGGCAGACAGAGCTGAAGCAAGAGTGCAAGCTTTTTAAAAGAAACAGAACTTAACTCCGTGAATACATTGTTGCAAACGGAGCTCTCTTGAGCTGGAGGCTGGAGAGGAAGCCTTTGTTATGGGCGGAAGGGAAAGTGAAAGTTAAAAGGAAACTGCTTGTTAAGAGCCCTCTGCCTGAAGAGAAAATTGTTGGGGACTGAGTATAGCTTGAAGAGAGGATTGTTTATTTTGAAAAAACTTTGAAACATACTTTGTAAGACTGTTTACAAGATTTTGTGGCTGCAAAAGGGAAAAAACTCTTTTTAAAATAAAATGGCTGCTAAACAACTAAAGCCACCAACTTCAAAAGGGGGAGGAGGTTCCCCTGTAGTGACTCAAAAACAACAACTTCCTGCTGATACACAGTCACAAGACCTTAAAGAATTTATAATGGGTGCCCTGAACAATCAGACAGAAATGATGAAACAATTTTCAGAGGAGTTAAAGAAAATTAAAAGTGTGGTGGAGGAAAAACATGATAAAATAAGAGATGACATTGTTTATGCAGTTTCAGGACTGGCTACTCATATGTTAAAGATTGAGGAGAGAGTACGGGAAATTGATGATGCTAACTTGGAGCTTGCAACTAAAGTAGGAGAGGTTATGATACAAACAGAGAAAGTGGATGATGAAATGGTTCTGTTACAATACAGATCAATGGAATTTGCCCTCAGGCTGAGAGGTTTGAAAGAAAAGACTGGTGAAAATTTAAAAGATGTTTGTTCCAATGCTTTAGCAGAGCTGATTTCAGAAAGGCCAGAAGACGTGGTAATTCAAATGGATAAAATTTATAGGGTTAATTCCTGGCTGGCAAAACAAAAGCAGCTACCAAGAGATGTGGTGATTTATTTCACAACAAGGAGAATTAGAAATGACATTCTGCAAGCTTCTTATAGAAACAAGATTAAAGTGGATGGACAAGAGCTGGTGGTCCTGAAAGAGCTTCCTCCTAAAATGTTAAGAGATAGAAAGCAGTTTGGTTTTTTGGTGAATGAACTAAGAAATCAGCAGCTCCAGTACAGATGGGATGTCCCCTTTGGGATAATAGTGACATATGCTGGGCAAAGACATCGCTTAAACACAGTTGGAAAGGCAAAAGATTTTTATGTCAATGTTTTAAAGGCTGGAAGGCCACCCTCACCAGGGGGTGCTAGAAAGCAATTGGAAACGACACAACAAGAGAAAGATGGAGGGCAACCACAAACCTACGCTCAAGCTCTAGCTGGAGGAGCTAATTTGGAAGAAGATTTACTGCTGAGTGGGGGTCCACCACCAACCCTTGAGTCATTAACGATGATACAGCTGCCAAAAGATCAACGACTGACAAGAGCTACTTACAAACAACATCTGGCACGACAGCCTCAAGATTCAACCCAACAAGTTCAAAAAACACAAGCAGTGGGAGGAGCTAGGCCGAAGTATAATATGGCGGAGGAGGTTCAGCTGATGCTCTCAAAGCTTGGAGCGCCAAGAGATGGCAAATAAATTCTTATCTTGGAATGTCAATGGTTTAAATTCTCCACAAAAAAGAAAGAAAATATTTCACTACTTGAAGCAATTTCAGAATGATGTTATTTGTTTGCAAGAAACGCATATTAAATCTTCAGATCAAAAGTATTTGATAAATTCGAAATTAGGTACACATTTTGTGGCATCAGCACCAGAGAAGAAAAATGGCCTAGTTATATACATTAAAAGAGGTTTAGTGGCTAATTTAATTGAGACTGATACTCAAGGTAGATATATTGCAATTGAATTAACAACACAGAATGGGAAGCTGCTTGTAATTGGAGTATACGCACCTAATCAACAACAAGATAAATTTTATAAACTTTTACATACTAAAATATTACAATGGGATTATAGATCTTTACTTCTAATGGGTGATTGGAATGGGGTAATAAATACCCAGAAAGATAAAAAAAGTCTATCTAAGATATCCATGCGTGCTAAGTTGCCTAAATCTTTTTTTGATATTCTGGAGGATATGGAGCTCAGAGATATTTGGAGAGAAAGGAATGTATCAGAAAGTGATTTTACTTTTTTTTCAGATAGGCATCAATCTTTCTCTAGGATTGATTTTATATTAACTACAAATGATCTTTTTTCTAGGGTGAAGAACACGAAGATATGTCCAAGATCTTTAACTGATCATAGCCCGGTTTGGGTGGAATTAGAGCAGGAAAGAGGGGAAAGGAGGTCTTGGAGGTTAAATGAGAATTTATTTAGATATGAAGATAACTTGTGTGAGCTTAAAAAACAAATGAAAGAAATTTTTGTTAACAATATGAATAAAGGAACCTCGATGGAGATGGTATGGGATGCGAGTAAGGCATACATGAGAGGAACATTAATTTTTTTGAACAATAAATATAGACTAAAACAACAAAACAGATGGAAAAAGATAGAGGAGGAAATTAAAAAGAAAGAACAATCGCTTATAACTAACCCGGGAGATAAAAAGGCAAAAGATATGATCAATATTTTAAGAGAGCAACTTAATATGTTATTGGCTGGGCAAGTAGCAACTAGCATACAATATGCCAGACATAATACATTTTGTAATGCTAATAAACCTGGGAGATGGTTGGCTTACACGATGAGGAAAAAACAAAAATCACGTGTTATAGATAAGATAGAATTTAGAGGTAAAGAAATTTATCAACAGAATTTAATAAAAAAGGCTTTTTTGGAGTTTTATACAAAGTTATATGCTAAAGATGTGATTCAAGATGTTGATATTGATAGATATTTAAAGATGGAGATTCCTGAATTAACACTGGAACAGAGAGAGAGATTGAATCAGCCAATAACGTCCGAGGAAATTGTTGGGGCAATTAAACAATTAAAAATAGGTAAGGCTCCAGGAACAGATGGACTAACAGCTGTCTATTATAAACATTTACAATCTGAAATGTTAGAACCACTCAAAATTTTATTTAATAAAATACAAGTAGGAGGAGGAGTACCACCTTCCTGGAAAACAGCTTTTGTCTCACTAATTCCAAAGGAGGACCAAAACTCCATTAAACCTGAGAACTTCAGGCCAATTTCACTTCTGAATACTGATTATAAGATTTTTGCTAAGATATTGGCTAATAGATTAATGCCAGTTATGCAACAAATAATTCATAATGATCAATCAGGGTTTATAAAAGGGAGACAAATGAGATATAATGTTAGACAAATCGTAAACTTACTGGAATACTTGGAAAAAAATAATCAAGTCCCTGCAGCGTTTATATTTTTGGATGCAGAGAAGGCATTTGATCGTTTGAACTGGCAATTTTTGTTTAAAATAATAGAGAAAATGCATTTTGGGGAATATTTTACACAATCAATTAGAGCGATATATCAGCAGCAAACAGCACAAATTATAGTTAATGGAGGTTTAACAGAGGCTTTTAAAATTGAGAAAGGAACAAGGCAGGGGTGTCCTCTGTCCCCACTATTATTTATTCTGACTTTGGAGGTACTATTGAACAAGATACGGGACTCAGAAAAATTGAAGGGTATTGTAATTAGACAACAAGATTATAGATTAAGAGCATTTGCAGATGATTTGGTTATTACCTTATCCCAACCTATAGAGTCGGTTCCATATATATTGGATATAATTGATCAATACGGGAAAGTATCAGGATTTAAAGTTAACCCACATAAGACAAAGATGATAGTTAAAAATATGACTATACTGGAAAGAGATAAACTGGCAAGATTAACAGATTTTGAAATAGTTAAAAAGGTTAAATATCTAGGGGTATACATAGCAGCTTCAAATACAAAATTATACAAAAACAATTATGAGGTTCTTTGGCAGAAGGTACAGAAGGATATGGAAAATTGGAAAAAATTACAGTTGTCTTTATTGGGAAGAATTGCAGCAATTAAAATGAATGTCTTACCTAGATTTTTATTTTTGTTCCAAATGATACCTGTGCTTAAGAAAGATGAGAATCTGAGAGAATGGCAGAAAGGTGTTAATACTTTTATTTGGGCTGGGAAAAAACCCAGAATAAAAATGAAAATTATGCAAGATACACGTGAAAGAGGGGGTCTCAAAATGCCTAATTTAAGATTATATTATGAAGCAGCGGTTTTATCACAAATTAGTGATTGGTTTAATTTAACTGAGGGGAGAATTTTGAATTTAGAAGGTTATGACTTGTTATATGGATGGCATGCCTATTTGTTATATGACAAAAAAAGTGGATAAAGTATTTAAGGCTCATATATTAAGAAATGCTTTGTTGAGGGTTTGGAAAAAATATCAATATAAGTTAAATTATAAGATACCTGTATGGGCAAATCCTAGACATGCAATAGAAAATATAAGTATAGAACAAAAACAGGAGGTGATTAACTATAAAGAGCTTCTTATTATGGAAAGGGGGGTAATGTATTTGAAATCTTTAGATACACTGAGAGAAGAAGGTATAATTTACACATGGTTTCAGTACGGTCAACTTCAAGCTAGATGGAAGGAAGATCAAAAAACTGGCTTTGTGCAAAATGAGGAGAATTTGGTAAAACAAATTAGAGATCAAAAACAAATGCATATTAAAAGGTTGTATAATGCTTTATTGGAAATAGATTCTGAGACGGAATTGGTTAAAGATTGTATGATTAAATGGGCACAAAATTTTCAAGAGCCAGTAATGATGGAGACTTGGGAAAAGATTTGGATTAGAAATGTGAAATTTACACAAGCACAAAATTTAAGAGAAAATTTTTATAAAATGTTCTATAGATGGCACTTAGATCCCAAAAAATTATCATGTATGTATCCTAATGTGCAAGCTAAATGTTGGAGATGTGACTGTGATGATGCAACTTATTATCATATATGGTGGACTTGTAGAAAAATCAAAGCATTTTGGATAAAGATTTGGTGGGTGATGCAGAATATTTTTAAAAAGAGACTGAAATTTACTCCACAGTTGTTCTTAATGGGTATAACTACGGACTGTACAGTTGCAGAGACTAAATTGATTTTGAACTTGATAACAGCAGCAAGATTGTTGGTAGCACAACACTGGAAGAAGGACTTTTTGCCTACTATTGATGATTGGATATTGAAAGTAACTAATTTAGCTGAAATGGCTAAAATTTCAGCATATCTGAAGGATCACACACAAGAAAGGTATATACAGGACTGGAGAAGATGGATTGATTATATACAAAATAAGTATCAGACCAAAAAATATCAAATAGCTTATGAATGATTTCTTTTATTTGTATAAGAGCTATATAAGTGATATTAGAAGTATCATGTTTAAGAAATAAGATTTTATATATGGGGGGTTAAGAATTTTTTTTTTAGGGGGTGTTAGTTTGATGATTGGTTATGTAATTTAGTTTATTGTTAAAGGTCAATAGAAATACCTTGTGTTCTGCTCTGGGAAGTCGGGGAGGGGGAGGGGGGTTGGGAGGGAGGGTTGTGGGGAAATTGTGTTTGTTTTAAAACTTTTTCAATAAAAAAAAAAAAAGAATCGTCCATTCGGGGAACGCGGAGCCACCGGAAGTCCCCAACTTTAGAAGAACTAAATGCGGCCCTGGATTCCCTTGCCTCTGGCAAGGCACCCAGGAAAGATAACATCCCTGCCGAAGTTCTGAAATGCTGCAAAGAGAACATCCCCACTGAACTGCATGAAATCTTCTGTCTTTGTTAGAGGGAAGGTGGAGTACCACAGGACATGAAGGATGCAAATATTGTGACACTGTACAAGAACAAAGGTGACAGGGGTGACTGTAACAACTACCGTGGCATCTCTCTTCTTAGTGTTGTAGGGAAGCTGCTTGCCTGTCATACTGAAGAGACTCCAGGTGCTTGCAGAGAGAGTCTATCCAGAATCACAGTGTGGATTTCGAACCAACAGGTCCACTACTGACATGGTATTTTCCCTTAGACAGTTGCAGAAGAAATGCAGGGAACAAAGACAGCCTCTTTTTGTAGCCTTCATAGATCTTATGAAGGCTTTTGACTTGGTTAGCAGGGACGGCCTTTATAAAATTCTCCCCAAGATTGGATGTCTACCTCAGCTCCTCAACATCATCAGATCCTTTCATGAGTAAATGAAAGGCACTGTCATTTTTGATGGCTTAACACCAGATTCCTTTGATATTTGAAGTGGAGTGAAGCAGGGCTGTGTCCTCGTGCCAACTTTATTAGGAATCTTTTTTGCTGTCATGCTGAAACATGCTTTTGGAATTGCAACAGGGCGGCTTCCTAAAGGCCTGTAGACCAACTGAGGTGGTGTGGGACTCTTGGCAGCAGCCTCAAAAGTGGATTTCCCTGGTGGCTGGAGGTGTTTGGCCCTTGGGGGCAGGGCCACCCCCATGCAGACCCGGAGACCTCCATGGTGAGCTGGAGGGGGCAAAACTGGGTGAGCACTATGTTCCATCAATTGGAAGTTTGGAGAGATTTGAGGGGGCTGGAAAACGTCTGTTGGCACTTGCTGCCTATATTTCCCCCTCCCCTCCTTCCTTTTTTCAACCGAGTTAAGACCTTGTTGGCCTCATTATGGCTATAGCCACCCAGCCTATCCTGGCCTGCTGAGTTGTTCCTACTTTCCCCCATTTCCATCAAGCCATCTCTGAATCTCCTGCCTTGCAAGATTTCTCTTGAACTAAATTTTGAACTAAATCCTTCTCGTGAACTGGAGGATTGGGCTTTCTGACTTCTCCTAATCCATATGGGGAATTGGATCTATGGACTCGAGGCCGGTGGGAGTCGGTGTATGGCTGCCTTCACTCCCGGGTTTCCATCAAAGTTTTATTGGTCGGCCTTTGTGAGAGGACGGTCGGCCAAGAAATTTCCAGGGGTCAGATGGCATATCTCCCCCTCCACTGCTGTGAGAGGGCAATGGAATTCGGCCGCCTGTGCCATGGACTGGAACTTTTCCCCCTGTACTATAACATCATGGTGGTCTCCTGACCATGGACTATCCTCACCCCTGACGATTTAATGTACTCAGTGTCTGAACTCCTTACCCTGCGAGATTCCCCCCTCTCGCAGGTTTGGCCCTCCACTCTATCGAGGGCCTATCTCGATGACAGATTTTGGAATCCTGAGAGATGGCATGGCGCGAGGAAGGGCCTGTGGGGTTTTTTAGGAAAGTGTTTTAATAAGATTTTAAAGGGTTCGGGGAGGGGGTCTTTTAACAATTTTTAAAGGGGAACTGGGAGGACAACCAAAGGGGATGGGGGGGGTGGAATCCACTAAGGTCAGAGCCGAGCCCGGCACGAGGCAACGGTTTGGAGGGTGCAGGATGAGGGATTGGGGAGGGGATGGAGGGCTATACCAATGAGGGGTGTACCATCAGCACGGTGGATGGGAGGGGCAGATATGGCGGGAGCAGGAGACCATATCACGTGTTGGGGGTGCGCACTCGCTGTTTGAGAGCTATTGCGCGCCCCAGTCTCCAAGGCTCCCTTCGGATACTAGGTGGCTCAGATACTCAGGACCTGAGCCTTCGGCTGATGCTGTGCAATGCCAGGTCCGTGGTAAATAAGGCCTCCCTCATTCACGATCTTATACAGGAGGGGGGAGCGGACCTGGCGGGTATTACGGAGACCTGGTTGGGCACGGAGGGAGGGGTCCCTCTGGTTGAGATGTGCCCACCAGGCTTCAGAGCATTCCATCAGCCGTGGGCCCAGGGGAGGGGCGGGGGGGGTGGCGGTTATTATTAACGAAGGTCTTGGTCTGAGGGAGACCACTGTGCCACAGATTGCCGGTTGTGAATCCCTCTTTGTGAGATGGGGTCATGGGGTTCAGATGGGCTTGTTGCTTGCGTACCTGGCTCCCTGCCGCGCGGCAACGGCCCTGCCCGAGCTCCTCGATGTGATAGCCATGATGGCAGTTGATACACCCAGGCTTATGGTCATGGGTGATTTCAACTTGCCGTCCATCGGTGAAACGTCTGAGACGGCTCGGGAGTTCAAGGCTTCCATGATGGCTATGGACCTGACCCAGCTAGTTCATGGCCCCACCCACAGGGGGGGACACACTCTGGACTTGATTTTTGTCTCTGGCCAGTGGTTGAGTGATCTTATTATAGGGGACATGGAACCCTTGTCATGGTCAGATCACTCACTCCTTCGCCTGGACCTTCGAACCGCTACACCCCGCCGCAGGGAGGCAGAGCCAATAAGGGTGGTGGCCAGTTCCCCTGCAATGTGCAGCAGGGAACTGGGAAGTGCTTTGGATTCGGGGAGGAGATTGTAGTGCTGACGCCTAAAAGTGTTTTTCTGCACATTGCAGAGCCGCGCGGCCCTGTCCTCCTTCTCAGCAGACTCTTCTCTTTTCTCCTGGCCAGATCCGCCGCCTGAAACACGGAACACTTTTTTTTGTCTCTGCACATACCTCATGTTTGGAATCGGGAAAGGGATCGTGGGTTCAGGCGGCAGACCGAACTCTTGAGGTTTGCATTTTGGAATCCGGGCAGCGATGGCTGGAAAGGAGGAATGTTTCCCTTTAGGGGCTCCCATTCAGCTCGGCTTGGCTCCTGGGCGCAGAAAGGGTTAGGCAGCGGCGGCGGCAGCTCCTCACATTGCTGGGGAGTTAAGTCAGTGCGGCCAGAGGGGTGACCAGCCGCAAATCGTGGCACCCACCTTGTTCCCCAAAGCTGCTGGGCAGATTCCAACCCCCACACACACTGTCCTGAAGAGGGAGGGTTGGTCCTCAGGCTGTGCTCTGTCCCTCCCCTCAGAGCATGCTAGGGGTCTCTTCGGGGGAAAGCGAGTAGTCCCTGTACCTCTCGCTTGCAGGAGGAAAAGGAGGGCGGCGCCACCTTAAATGCTGGTAGGCAGAGGTAAAATACTTTTTTCCTTGTTTTCCTCCCTCAAAATTAAGATGTGTCTTATACTCCGGTGCGTCTTATACACCGAAAAATACGGTAATTCCTTGCCACAACAATTAGTCTGATAATCCAAATTCATGGAAATAGCCTTTCCCCTTTGAGAGTCAAAATTCATTTTCCATTATAAAAATTGACAAAGACTGCAATTAAAATATGTACTAAAGAGAAATCCCAGATTTTGGGGTTTAAGAGGTTTGAGGGTGGGTTTAATAATAGCGAAGTATGCTGAAATAGAACCATCTTGAATATGGAATAAATTTGACTATGGAAGAAATAAAAATCTGATGACAATTTATTTAGCAAATAGAAATGGATACCACAAAATACAGA
Source organism: Arizona elegans (assembly GCA_022577455.1). Lineage (NCBI taxonomy): Eukaryota > Metazoa > Chordata > Lepidosauria > Squamata > Colubridae > Arizona > Arizona elegans. The sequence goes on along the minus strand of JAKOOJ010000006.1, from coordinate 51,544,605 downwards.
AAGAATAAAGACTTACTTAATAGGAATTACCTAGAAGGCAAGTCAGCAAAAAGCTATGCTGAAGAAATTCATCAGATATGTAGGCATGAGTCAGGAGAAAGAGACTAAAATAATATTCATGCTCATTCCAGCTGCTAGATGGATAGCTTTTTCCATTTGTTAAGTATGGAGAATACCATAACTGCCAGTCAATATCTACATTTTATGTTTTGGTTTAGAGTTAATTTCTGCTTTTTATTCAAGGTCATAAGATGATACAGTTCTTTCTGTACCCTCAACAACAAACCTGTGAGTTAGGTGTGCTAAAAGAAAGCAACTAGTCCACAGACCCCCACCCCATGAGCTTCCATGCCCATGGATCAACTACAGCCTGTAGAGAGCCAATGTTATGGCCCTGAAACAAATATCTAAGTAAAAAAAAAAACATTCCTTCTGTCCTGGAAATAGAGATAATATTGAGGAGAAAGTCAAATTGGCCCTTTCCTAACTTCCTCAGGTAAAGAGGGAGGGGAAGAAAAGCACAATTAGACCATAATGATTCTGTTATTTTAGCCTGCCAATAAAGTCTAGTTCTAGCCTTTGTTGATTTTCAGGTCTGATCTACTTTGTAAGGCTGACATATCCACTACCCTACACCAGCTTTCTGTTTGCAACTGTGTCCAAATAACTGTTAAGAAAAGAACATAAACAGTTTTCCGTTGTCATAAAAATGAGGAACAGAAATAATGTGTTTCAGCTCCCTAGATTTTGCTTTCTATATTAAGAGAAAAATCTCTTGAAATTAAGCTGTGTGTACAACACTGGAAACAATCTAACTGTTGAGATTGTGGATCCTCATCTCTGGTAATTTTTAAAAATAAATCAGACATCACCTCTTGAGACAGGCCTAATTAATTAAATTTTCTGTGCATCTCTGAGAGTTGAACTAGGTGATATATGTTGTCATTTCCAATTCCATAATTGTATGATTTGGGGATGGCCAGAACTAAGAACTCCTGGTGAATTCCCACCCCCTTTTCATCTAAGAGAATACCTGCTTCTATCTAGAGGACCAATTCAGAATGTAAAAAATTATGAGAGAATACTGTGGGTTGGTTTTGTTTTGTTTTTTTGTACTTTCAATTCATCAATTCCTAGTTAGTTGCCATCCTCCAGTAAGTTTTTCCGTGTGAGATTGAAAATGACTGTTCACAATCTAGATTCAGAGTCACACCCTATTTGAAAAAAAAAAAACCCTATAAATCAGGCTTAGTTTTCCAGTAAAATTGATTCAGATACTTCAATAAAATGACGAGGTTTACTATAGCAAGAAAATGTTCTTCCCAGTTCAAGGACTGTAAATAGCGATCTTTCTTTTTATAATCCATGAGTGTTTTTGAAAATGCTAAACAAGTTAACTATTTTAGTGAAATCAGTATTATTGCCAGCATTTATTTTGGCCAAGAGCCTCTGCTATTTAAGAGAGTTTGACTTGGAGATTTGGTTTTAATGTAAGGATTGCATCAGCTGATATAAACATAGACTTTGTGAGTGGAGGTATAAGAGGAGGCCAAGCATATTCTTGGTCAACAGAATATTGTGTTACAGTTTTTAGACTGTTTTTAGAACGAGTGTTCTTGTTCATGCAATTTATAAAATACAAATAAATATAGAGAAATATGTAAAACTACAAATGACAAAGAGTACATCTTGATACCAGACTTCATAGAGCACTTCTAACCAGCTATATTAAATCTTGAAGAAAATTTACCTGGTGCTGTAAAACCTGTTGATCCAAAGATTTCTAATAACTAAAAAGCACTTAGCAAGCAATTTCCAAAAATGCCTTCCGATGAAAAAGTGGTGAACCAGAGAAGAGAAGAGAAGAGAAGAGAAGAGAAGAGAAGAGAAGAGAAGAGAAGAGAAGAGAAGAGAAGAGAAGAGAAGAGAATTCTTTATTAGCCAAGTGTGATATATAGAATAGATATATAGATATATAGATATATAGAATTCTTTATTGGCCAAGTGTGATTGGACACACAAGGAATTTGTCTTGGTGCATACTCGGTGTACATAAAAGAAAAGATACATTCATCAAGAATCATAAGGTACGACACTTAATGATAGTCATAGGGAAACAGTTGATATAAATCTTAAGCATACCAGCAACAAGGTTACAATCATACAGTCATAAGTGGGAGGAGATCGGTGAGAGGAACGATGAGAAGATTAATAATGATGCAGACTTAATAATTAGTTTGACAGTGTTGAGGGAATTAGGGGAGAGCATAGAAAAGCATGGGAAATTCAAAGCCAGGAGCTGCTCTCTGATTGGCTTATTTAATTGTTTAAGCCAAAGGCCATTAATAAGCACTGCAACTGTGAGGGAATTTTCTCTCATAATCCCCTTCTCTGTGGCTATTGATGCCAAGTATAGGTTTTTTACATACAATATATTATACATCAATATCAATAACAATCAGTACATGCTTCATGTGACCAGAGGTAATTTACCTAGGAGGTATTGGTGTTGTTCCCGGGGCAATGGTTTTGTAAGGATATCTGCTATTTGCTTTTTAGTATCACAAAAGATTGTTTTGATAAAACCCATTTTGGACAGTTGTCTCACATGCTTGTATTTTATATCAATATGGCATGACCTTTGTCCCACACCGTCAGGCTTTGATATGTTAATGGCTGTCATATTATCCTCGTGAATATTTATAGGGTACACAGGTTCCTCCCACAGATTCATCAAAAGGTCATCGAACCAGACCAAATTGTTTGAAGCCTTGGACAGACATACATACTCTGCCTCAGCAGTAGAAGTGGCAATCAGTTTCTGTTTCCCTGAATACCAGTGGATAGGGCTCCCATTTAAAATTACAACATACCCCGAAGTACTCTTCCTGGACTTGATGTCCCCTGCCCAATCCGTATCTGAATAACAGTACAAATTTGGTTTGTCTGATCCATGAGACTCTAAGAGAACTGAGTAATTTGCAGTACTCTTCAGATACCTGAGAACCCTCTTGATCCCATTCCAATGAAATTGGGTGGGGTTTTCAGAATGCCTGGACAAGACATTCACAGCTAGACTAATATCTGGTCTTGTCCACTCCACAATGTACAAGAGTGGGCCTATTACTGATTTGTAGAATGTCTTCTGTTCAAACTCGGCACGTTCAGCATACATGTTTTTTAGAAAGTCCGTTTGCATGGGAGTGTCACAGGGCTTGGCCTCTGCCATGCTGCATCTGTCAATTAAGTCTAAAATTTTATCCCATTGAGAAAGCCTAAACCTCTTCTCAGTTTTAGCGAATTGAACCCCCCAAAATTTGTCAATTCGGCCTAGAGGCTTTAGGGCAAAATTCTTGCCTAATTCGTCAGAGAATATTTTACATTTGCTCTCTGATTTGCAGACGTACAAAATGTCACCTACATAAACCAAAATGGTTCCTTTGGTGCCCTGTTGACTTCTGATGAACACACATTCATCAGCCGATAAGGCAGAAAAACCCATCTGCCTTAAACGTTTGGTAAGACATTCGTACCACCTCCTGCCCGATTGCTTGAGATCATAGAGGCTTTTATTTAAGAGCCAAACATCACTTTTCTGATGATCTACACCCTGAGGAGATTTGACATATAATTTTTTGTCCAATTTGGTGTGTAAATAGGCAGTTTGTATATCAAACTGGTACACACTCTCCCCGTGTATGGCAGCTATGGTGAGCGCAGTCTTGACGCTCTCCGGGCACACAGTAGGCGAGAAGGTATCAACATAGTCATCAGGGAATCTCTGTGAGAAACCCTGTGCAACCAACCTCGCCTTATAAATAAACTTCCCTTTCTCAACGGGTTTTTCTTGAAGACCCATCTAGTGACAATTATCTTTTTGCCTTTTGGTAGTTTTGTTGGTGTGAATACCTCTAACTTCTTTAGACTGTCCAATTCAATATCCATTGCAGTACGCCAATTCTCCTGCTCTTTTTCAGGTAGTGTTAACACATCCTCATATCTTTGAGATGTGGTCGAGATTTGATCAACAGAGGTAACAGAATCTTCGTACCTCTTGGGCTTCTTGCCCCTAGTGGATCAAATTGGCCTATTAATTGGTTTCTCACCGGCATCAGAGCTATCTGATGAGCTGTCCTCATCACTGCTACTCTGAACTTTTAGAGTGGAGTGCCCCTTCTTCCAGGCTACTCCCTTCTTTTTCTTGAGGATTCCCTTTAAAGGTTTGGAGGGCATGCGCTCTCCCTCATCCTCAGAGCCAGATGTGTCACCATCACTAGATGGATTTTCGACACATCTTTTACCTGTTTATTCAAATTACGAGGAGAGCTGGGAGTCAGGATCTCGTTGGCATGAATCCTGCTCCAATTTGTACTCTCGTGAAAAGTAGCTGACCTGGATATTACAATTTTTCTGTTTGAGTCCACAAACCTAAAAGCCTTAGAGCCTGATTCGTAGCCAACGAATCTTAATTTAACTGAGACTTTATCCCCCTTTTTTCTAAGTTCCTTGGGTATGTGGACATTGGCCATCACTCCAAATACATGAAGATGTGTTAATCTTGGCTTATGGCCATACAATACCTCATATGGGGTCTTTTGCACCACATTGGACCATACCCGGTTGAGAGTGTAATTTGCATACAAAGCAGCTTCCGCCCAATATGAGAAATCTAGGTCAGCATCCTCAAGGGCGCACCTCATCATTGCCTGCAGTACACCATTTCTCCTCTCCGCCACCCTGTTCTGAAAAGCGGAGTAAGGGCGGTACGCAAATGGACTACACCCTTCTCCTTCAGCCAATCAGAGAACTGAGCTGAGTTGAACTCAGTTCCTCTGTTGGTCAAGATTTTCTGGATGTTGACCTTGTGCTGATTGTCAACCAGACTGCAGAACTCCTTAAATTGGATAAGGCCTGATTTTTGGATTTGAGGATATAGACAAATCCGAACCTGCTATGGTCATCAACAATGTTCAAAAAGTAACAATTCTTACCAATGGAGGGTTTCAAAGGACCCACCAACTCCATTTGCACCAACTGGAATATGCGCTCAGACTGCCTCTCTGATTTCCTGGGTGCTGGCTTTACCTTGGATTTTGCACTCCTGCAAATGGAACAATCCAAAAAAGTATTACAATTTTTAATTCTAATTCCATTGGAGCACTCAGATGCTTTCTGTACCACAGGGAAACTCATATGACCCATTCTGCGATGCATGAGGTGACCACACTCATCATGGAGTGGCTTGCCAATAGAGATTGCATTGGCATCCTCGGGCCTTTCATCGCCTTGTTCCAAATTAAAGCTCACACTCTTTTTACTTCTCGAATCATATTTACAATTGTAATTGCACCCCCTCTTTCCTTGGGGACCCTCGGTTTCACCCTCTAATTCTGGCTGAGATCCATCATCACCATCATAATCACTAACCTGGTTTCTGACCTCAGACTCCTCAGCTCTCACAATTGAAGAGTAGTAGGGTAGACCATTAATTTTTAAAACTTCTCCAACTACACGCTTATCATTGGTGACTGTAGCAGTACCTTTTGTAAACAACACTTCTATCTTTGTGTTTTCACTTATTTTTATGGTGCTAAGCAAGTTGTAATCAATTTCAGGTACATACAGGACACCAATAACCTCCCCAAGCCCGGGGATGAACATCTTCCCAATACCAGTGACCCTTGCCCTTATGCCATTGGCAACCTTGACCATAGACTTATGGTCTTTTAATTCAGTAAATAATTTTTGGTCACTTACGTTTACTTGCCCCACTGTCCAACAGCCACAGTTGTTCACATTGCTTCTTTGAAAGTTTTGACTCAGCAGTCTCGACCACAGCAGCAAAATTGTTGGTGAAGTTAAATTTGTCCTTTTTGTCATCTTTCCTTGGCCACCTGCCCCTTCTCTGGCTGGAAGGGTTGTCTTGTGGCTTCCTATGTGGGGTAGGTGATCTCCTTCTGTACCTACCACCAGAAGGTGCCCTTTGACATGCCCTGGCGTTGGCATTACGCGAGCAGTCTCTTTTGTAATGGTCCCTGAACCCACAGTTAAAAGACTCCCAACAGTGTTGATCCTTTCAGGGCTATTAGATCTCCTTGGTGGTTTCTCCTTCCTGTGGAAGGCCGCCCTGTCCTTCCTCAGGTTGTCTTCTGCAATAAGTTTACCAGACAGGACTTCCAGGGACATACCCTCATAGCTGGTATTATCCAATTGGAAAATAAAATTATTCCATCTAGACTCTAAAGAATTAATTATAATGCTGATTAAGCTCTGCTCAGACACAGGCTCGCCCCTTAAAATTAGTTCCTCCCTCATTTTGTTGAGTTCACAAAGATGCTCATTCATATCCAACCCTGCCCTCAATTTAGCAGAATGGAATTCTCTGGAAATCCTACTAGTTGTATTTGAATTTTTACAATAGAATAAATTAAACAATTTTTCCCAGACTTCACATATACTCAAATTATGTGGAATAGTTGTATATAATGCTGGGTCAATTGATAATAACAAAATACAAAAAACTTCATGGTGCAATAAATCAATTTCCAGAGTCCAGGGCTTAGGGGGAGGTTCTAATAATAATGACAGCACATTCTCTTTCATCAGAATCACCTGAACCCCTTTCACCCACTCCTTCAGATTCTTTCCATTTCCATTTAAAGTTTTAAACCCAGGCGGTAAAATGCTTGCATTTGCAGGCATTGAAACAGATAGATGTTGCTGTCCATGGTGCTGTAAATTCTGAAAAGGACAGAAAGTGGCCCTGAAGGCTGCTGTCAGTGTCTCGATCACATTTGCGATCTCAAGCTCGGTAGGCGAGCTTCTCGATTTTGTTGCTTGGGCCATCGCAACCGGGTTGGTCGCCTGGGCGCGGGCCCATTTGGCCTGTACCAGTGGAATGCTTGGCATGGCTGGGACCAGTGGTGCCGCTGCTGTCAAGAAAGCTAGCTCTTCAGCTGGCTGGTCGCTTTGGGCCACCGCAGCGGTATGCACTGCCAAGTGGGTGGCCTTGATGCCGGTGCCCGCTCACCATTGCGGGCCGCTGGTAGCTGACAGGGTGACAGGTGATGCCATGTTAAGTTGGCCATCCTGAATTTGGAGCTGGCTGAGTGCCATGCTTTTTGGCGGGAAACTTGAGGATGACAGTTTGTAGTTTCCCGCCTTCACCTCACTAGCAGTAAAAGGGGTTGTGGGACAGGACTGGGTGGGTCTTACCGATCCGGCGCTGTTCTGGATCTCAGTCCTGTCCCTCACCACTGTTGCCATGGTTATGATCCGTAGGAGGGCAGTGAGGTTGGCAACTGGGTCTTCGCTTGCCGCTGGCAAGCCGAATGCTTGAATTATTGATGACCTCATCTTGTCCCTCTCTGCCGGGTTCATGGTCGAGGCCAGAAGGCGGGTCCTTCTGGTCTCAGCTTCTGCGGGCGGAGGGCACTCACTCGTGGTGGTGAGTAGTTCGCAAACCAGGACACTTGCTTTGGGACCTGTCATCCCTCTGGTCTCCTGTGCGATGGATGCCTGGGGTGCTTCAGCCAAAGTCGCCCTGGCCCCGGGTTCCGTTGGTTGGCGTTGGGGTGCCGTGCGCCTGGTGAAGGCTAGGGTTACGATCCTTGCCTTTTGCGTTGGCTTGAGAGTGGGCATTTTTGTTTATTAGATTGTGATAAGGTTTAAAACCATCCTCTGCTACCAATTGTGATGGAGGGGGCCTCAATGGACTGTAACCTTATCTCTTTTACAATCTACTAGAATAAATGAGCCTCACGAGCAGTTTACACTAAACTGTTTTTATTTACATAAAATAAAACAAGGTCTATTCAAAAAGAATATTAGATGTCATTCTCTTTCTTAAGTGTCCTGTCAGCTTTCTGGTGCAATTGGTCTATGCGACTGGAGTTCGGGCTTTTCTTCCAGTACTTGGAATATTTAATGGAGTTTTGTCCAATATCACGAAATAATGACCACTAAAAATTCTTACATAATGGCCAGGTTATCATAGAAAATTAAAACGGATTACACTTAAGCAGTAGTTTTAAAGAATTACTGTCCTATCAGCACAATTCTTCAAGGATTCCAGTTACTGAAACTAGGTCTTGGTAAAAATATGAAAAAATACTTGTCCCAAGTCCCAGTGATATACCATTTAACCAGACTAGCGTTGACATTTGTAGCCTCAAATACAAGGGCAAATATGAATTCCCCTCAATTATTTAAAGTTTAATTTTCAGAATGTATTAATCTATCTCTTATATCATTTATTTTTAAAAGAATGGAATAATGCTGGGAGGTTTTTAGAGCAAGAAAAGACTTGTAGCATGATCATGCCAACTTAAAAGTAATGCCACTGAGTTTAATAGTACTGCTTGAAATCTGAGCACAAAATTGCAGGTTCAAGGATGTGTTTCATGAAAAGCCATCACATCATCAATTGTGGTCCTTCTATTTAAAAAATCTGTAAGTTATATATTTTATAAATTTTATAAATATTGTTGCATACATGCAACATTATGCATGTTGCTTGGGGTTCTTTTGTGGACTATGAAGAGAGATTAATTTTATAAATATCCCAAATAGATATTTCTTAGCATAAAAAAGCTTTGTGTAAGACTTTTAAGGATTTGGGTTGATGACATAACTGTTTTATTCCACATGCTCCATAAACAGGACAATAGTATTGTGTTGCTAGTGACATATACAGTATATTAGAATCCTGAAGACTCTAATCTGCTTGCTCTAAGATACAATAGTGTCAAAAATAACAAAATGAATGCACACCTTGTTTTAGTTCTGTGGAAAAGTATCCTGCAAATCAGGGTTGTCAAACTCGCGGTCTGCAGGCTGGAATTGCCATGCGCTGGCCACCCCCACACCCAGTTTAACAAAGGGAAAAAAACCCAGATATGTCACGATGCCACCGTTATGCCACGAGTTTGACACCCCTGCTGTAAGTCAAATGGGCTTGGTGGCTCATTCAATTCATTTTAGCTGTAGATTTTTTAAATGTTTACAGGAAATCTAAATTTCATTTATGCCATTTTATTTTTAAAGTAATCTAGAAATATCCTTTAAAAAAATTAAAACTTCTTGCTTAGTTTCAGACAGATTTTATCTTTCATCTTTTCGCTGCCATTGAACCATAATGTAATCCAGGGCAGTACATATGGAATAGTACTGCATTTTAAGCAAGTTAAAAGTTATAATTGCATCTTGAAGGGTCCTTCTATCTTCTCTACATTTTAACATTGCATGGTTTAAAAATCACAATTTAAAGGTAGCCTTGAAAGGATCAATCAATAAGCCTATTGTATAAAGAAGGTATAAGATGACTAAGGATTAGTCAGGATCTTAATATAATTACTTTGGACTGGTTATAAGTCTAGATAGAAGGAAAAATAACTATGCCTATTCTTTCAGTATTATAATTATTTCAAAGATAATATTCAAAATCTTGATTTAAACTCAAAAGAACTGTATTGGTTGTAAAATAAATTACATCTGATAAACCTACAATGTTTATAGCAAGCACAATTTTGGCAATGTAAATTTGATTATGTATTAGTAAGATAGATTGATACCTTTTTAAATATAAGTTTGGAGTATATACTATATGGAAAACTATGTTATATGGAAAGATCTTGTATATCTTGAAGGTGAATAATTTTAATCTTGTTTTGATTTACTACAAATGGGTATTCATTTACAAATTACAATATCAGACCTACTTTGCCTGTGCTCAGAAACCTAAGCAAAGTTGAATCTAACTAGTATGCAGATAGAAAACCAGGAATAAATTTCAAGTGTGTAGTACTGATTATGTAGGCTGAAAAACATCTTAGAATAAGATACGGACAAGCCACTGTCATATTACATCAAGAACAGGAGTTGAGTGTTTACTTTAAAAAAAAGTCAACCGCACCAATAAATAGATGATTTCTTGGGACATAAATGAGTTTTAGAAGTACTGTCTGATACAGAATAGAGGATGGGTGGAAGACACACAATACAGCCACTTTGTGGAAGGTCTGAAAATGTAATGCTTGGATAGAAAACGTTCTGAGAAACCCTATTTGCATTGCTTTGAATTTAATCAAAGAAAGTCAGCATATACATACATTAATTTGGAATATAATGCAATTCCATGGATCATCTGCTCCATGGAATAAGAGCTGTGAACAGAGAATACTGCTCCTCCTTGAATAAATTGATTAAAACAATTTAAAGAGTAATTTCTCTTGTAAAGAATATCTAGAGTTCCTGAGTTGTAAACATTAGCATTTAATTCAAGTGGAGCCATAGTATACAAACATACATCAACTTTAGTCAATATATCTTATTTTAGAATATATTCCATATCTGAATAAAAAAGTTTAAATAATCTTCAATACATGTACAATAATGGGATCCTATCTTTCCAGTGAAATGAGTGCACATTAAGTAATTGCTTTTACTCTCCACTGAAATATGAGTGGGCATTAACTGGCTCTATCCACTGCAAAAATAATTTAAGTAGCATACTTGCAGTTTCATCTCAACCAATTCTATGCAATAAGGAAAGATAAGTGTTGTATCTAAAGATGAATAACTGTTCACCCTGTATATTTAAAAACATGTTTAACTAGTGTTAATATAATTTTTGTGCATTGATAAAAATGCACAATCTGATAGCATGCAGAGAATTCATAGGTTCTTACATACATCCACACAAACATATATTTGTTACAAAATTAGTGCAAAATCAGGAAAGAAGTGATACAATCATCTCTACAATTGCCACCACTACACGCACTTGTGCAGTTTCCCAAGAATTACAACAAACTCTTTCAGTAACTGGCCAGGGCCATTATACATCATTCGAAGTCCTCAGAATCTGGAAACTTACTTGGCTGCCTAGTTATGCCTGCTAGTTGAGGCAGAAATTTATCACCCCGCCTCCCTAAAAGGTTATAGTAGTCAACAGTAAAATTCTAAAATAAAAAGTCCCTTTAACTTTATCTTCGTATTCTTCTCTCCAAGACACAAAATTTTATACTGCACCCTACGCTTACTACTGACCTTGATATACTCTAATTTTTAAATCTCCCACTCTTTCTCTCTCACACACACACAATTCTTGTTTGCATTCTTCCTTAGCCCTTTCCAAATACCTATTTCCCCTATTTGTTTTTATTTTTTACTTGTCACCAGAACAGGCAGGCAGTGCTTTCCCCCTCCCCATTCAGTGCCCCCAGTTGTTGACTCCAATCTCCTGCTTGTAGCGGTTGGTAAGTACATTGGCCTTGCGGGTAAGTTTGGAGAGCACAGTGTGAAGCCCACTCAGGTGATAATGAAATTGCTTCTCTAAATCCTCCTCCACCTCCTCATCTTCAGGGATTCCTCGACTTATGTCCATGGCACCAGAGCTCCCATTCAGCTTATCCTTCTTCCTTCCAGTGGTTTCCTCATTTGCCTGCTGCAATACACCCCATTCAATGTCATTGCGAATGGATTTGAGCAACATATAGTGACTATACATATCTCTGCAAGAACAATAGGTACTGCCATTGGGGTTCAACTGGGGCTCCCTTTCTCCACAACCACCCCCTGAATCCAGTTCATTCAGCATGAGAGGCACATCCCGAAGAAGACTGGGCACCATCACTGTTTGGTCCATGTTGTTAACAGCTCCAATAAAGCGGTTCATTGCATTGAAGAGGGAATGTTTTTGGCTGTAAGAGTCACAGATCTGCATCATCTTGATTGCTGGGTAAGGTGCACTGTGAGCAAGCAGGACAGAAGTACCTTAAGGAAGCTCTAGCTGTTAAAATGGAATCAGTGAGAAAAACTGCTGCCAAGTAGTTAAGTTTATTTTCCAAAAGGGAAGCCCACCACTGTTTTCCTTTTCTGTACAATATTCTCCCAAGGGTTCAGTGATATTTCTCCAACTTTCTTTCTCAAATATTAGGTACAATGCAGGCTCAGCGTAAGAAAGCCTCTGCTGCAAGGAGTGGCTGTAAAAGAGAAAAGATGGCGATTGAGACCAGTCCGTGCTTTGCCCCAAACCCATGCTGTATCAGCTCTGCCTGTCCGCTAACTGGTTTGAGCCCTTGCCTTTCATCAAATGCCTGGCTCTTTTAAAATTCACAGCTTTCTCCATAGTGCTCCTTCTCCAATTTATAATTGTATTATTGTTTCTATGCCTAAAATAAATTACTGGAGTAAAAAGAAACAACCCTCTTCTCATCCCGATCTTCATGTACCATCAATGCAATTCCCTCCCCACCGCTTTCCGAATTAAACTGAGCACATTTCTGTAAATACACCGGTAAAGGAAAGCACTGATAAGCACAACCAAAGCACCGAAATAACCATTGTCCCCATCTCTGTACACGCGGGAACAAGCAGCAGAATCTCACTCGGGTACTTCTTCTCCGTAGCCATTTCGCAATGTCACCTCCTACTCCACATCTTGCCGAGAAGCCAGCGCAGTATCTCGGTCTCCTTTGTTTCTTTGGAAAATGCTTATATATAGCCACACAGGCCCGTCTCTTTAACAGCGCCTTTGGACTGCCAGCTCCACCCAGGGAGTAGACTCCTGGTTTGGCTCGCATCTGCTTTCCTCCCGTGCATATAAAACTTCCTTCAATGCAAAAGGCGCGGGGGTGGGGGAGTCTGAAGTAACTCTTCTTCTGTCAATCCCAAATGTATACCTCGCAAACCGTGAGAAACAGGCTCTACTTCAAAGAATCACCTCGCCACCCTTTCCATTCAAAGCAGCAAATGGAAAACAGCCGAAGAATCGAAATAAACGCGAAATAAGCCGCCCCTGCAACTCACCCCGAACTTCAACTATGGCGGCTAGCCGGCTCCGCGTGCGTCCTGGTGCCCTACCGCAGTCTTTCGCTCCGTCTCTATCTCAGAACAGTATTTATAGCCCGTATGTTAAAATAAGGTGTTTCCAAGGGCCACCCCCTTGCAGTGAAGCAAGGCAAGGGGGAAAAAAAGAGAGAGAGGCTTATCTGGGCTTTCCAAGTGACCACATGCAATACCGGATTCTGCTAGCAGGATCGACACGCAGCTCCACCTCTTCACCAACATCCACCCGGGAGGGCCCTATGAGCATTGGTATTGATTGGGGGAGGAGAAGTTGTTAAATAGAGGCTCTTACCCCACTATGTGAGCCAAGGGAAATCTTTGCAGCATCCCCCAAAGCAGAAGTTAGCTTGCTTGTCCTCAGATTCGCAGGCTGCCATGGAGGAGTGAGTAAAAGAAACACGACTAGGTTTCCTTTCCTTTTACAACCCCGCGCGTCGGAGCATCAAGAACTCAATTCTCTTCTATCTCTCCCCCCCCCACCCCATCCAGAGTAGCAATTAAAAAAAAACACACACACAGGTAATTGAAACCAGCCTCCCAAAAGCTGTGGGATCGTTGCCAAAAAGCACTCAAAACGACCGCAACTGTTAAAGGCGATTACCTAAAATAGAGCAAACAGCAGGACAAGTTCCTCAGCAATATAAGGCGGGACGTTTTTTTCTTTCACTAAAAGCTTCCCCGATCCTTTTACCGTTTTCTTGCTCAAAGGCGGCTTGAGGAGGGTACCATATTTGCAGTGGTTTCTTGCCAGACTTCAGACCCAAAACTTCTGTTAGGGTCAGTATTAGAGCTTCTCTAACCCCCACCCCCCCATGGTGAGCCTGTAAGTGAGCGACCGATTAATCACACCTGGCTCTTAAAACACTGATAGTGCTAAAGAGCATTGCTGCCTCAAGCATCTGCCTTGAAATTCTACTCAGTTACCTGAAAGGAGCAAACGAACAATTTCTAGTCTCTGAAAGAAAAAAATCTCTAGGCGTGAGGTCATTCCCCTTTCCTCAGGTTCATCTTCAAATAAAACAGGCAGGTGTCTGCGGGACACTTATGACTACAGTATTTTAAATAAAATGCAACTCTTCGAGGGGATGGCCTAGGCCTAGGCCTAACCCTTCCCTGGTAGTAGTTTCCCAAAGCAATTGGCTTCCTGACGTTTTTTTATCTCGCAGGGGTAAAAATTGGAATCAGAGTACGAAAAACTCGGGACCAACCTCCCACCTTAATGGGAAAGGACTGCAGACTTTTTCTAAAATCCTGTCTGATATATATACCTTTAAATTCTTTCAGCCTTGGCAATGATCTAAAGGCTTTGAGAATGTATTAAATTGCTTTTAGCTAGATTTTCTACGGTCAAAAATATCGAGTGCAGCCAGCTTCCGTAGATGACAGAACACATATACAGATTATTCCCTTTGCGAGGGGCATATTATATTCAAGTTCGAATAATAGACATCGAATGGGAGGTTGAACACGTATTTTCTTAAGTATACGTTGTTTTACTGGAGAATAAATCTTGTGTCTGTTGTGTCTGTTTACTCCAATTAAATGTGCCTAAAAATTTAGCATTATTTTTCAAGTTTAGATACTCTAGAGACAAGGATCCCGATGGATTTTTCCCTTTACAACTCTTTCACCTTATTACACCGGAACTGCCCAGGTTTTAGTAACGCATTTAAAAAAGATAGCTCGAATCAGATGAACGAGTGAGATATGCGTTATCGGCAATAGCAAGTGGTGGCTAGGTTGTTTGTGTCGCTTCGGAGAACTATTTCGAAGGTCAAAACTATTTGCTCGATTCCTATTACTAGTAGGTCGCTGGCAATGGGAGCATTCCATTGCTTTTCACGCCTCGGATGCGTGAACATGACTCTTACCGTTGCAGACGTTTTACTTCCGCGAGCAGATCAAAGCGGAGCAGTCTGCAAGCGAATGTCTACAACTTCTCTCCCCTTCCGCCATCCAGAATTAAAAAATAAAATAAAAAGATTATAAAGCCGCGAGAAGACCCGGGTTGATGCGCGATACTTTTCGGGGCAAAAGAGGTCACGCGGACGCATAAAACCTCCGCGTGCCGCCTCCCAGAGCTGAGCCCAGTCAATGACCGACAGTTACGGCCTGCCGGGATCACCCCACAGCCTCACCTCCAGTTTCAGCCAATCACCGTGCGTGCTGCTAGTCAGACTCCATCCGGATATGCTAATAAGTCTTGGCAATGCCGGATCAGAAATAACACTTCCTGTCTCTTTCTGCTCCAGCGCCCGTGGCAACAAAGGAGTGGCTGCTGAAGAGAGCAGCGTGAAGATCTCATGGCGGGGAGGGAGAGAGAACGGGAACGAGTGTGTTGTCATGACAACCTATAAACGACAATAAGCCAAGGCATTGGGACATAATGACTCCCTATCTTTTGCATAGTTTATACCGTTTTCTCTGGAAAGAAAAAAGGAATAAAGGCTTATACAGTACTTGAAGCCTTGCATCATGCTGCACCATGTTGCAATCAGGAAAAAAAATGACTAGTAGGTTTCTAGAAAAACTCCTCTAACACGTTATTTTTTTAAAAAAAAAATACTTAGCTGAGAATTAAAAGTGTACTGTAGGGAAGTGCAAACTATCGGATTTACTGGTTCCTTTAGACACAAGTAGTTAATTGGGAAGTGTTCCTGCACAAATCAAATTGAAATAAAAATAAGTGAAAGCTGTTTGTAATTCATTGTTTTATATTGCATTATTTTTTATCTTGTGAGTATTTTGACTAAATGTATCACTAAATTATCACTTATTATTTCAATGAGAATTGCCAAAGCTTATTTTAAAAATGAACCCCGTATTCCTTTCTGTTTGTTGGTTTTGGATTTGTTAAAGTCTGCAACTAGTTCAATGTTTTGAAAGCGCCAAGAACATTAAAAAGAGGTTTAAGGAAAGCTTAATTAAGGAAGCTGCTTTGTCTTTAAAACATGTTTCTCCATTTCTCATCCAGGGAAATATATTCTGCCTTTTTAATATTTCCTAAAATATTTCATTCTTCTAGGAAGGGGGTGGGTGCTAACTTCTTACAATTATTTCCTGAATAATATAATTTCTTGATAGATACATTAATAAAAGCTTGAGTACATCTTTTCAATGAATTAATGGAATTTTAAGAAATCTTTCAAAATTTAAAATATACTGGCAAGAAAAAGATTGTAATTTTAGGGCAATATTTTCTGTATTGTCTTTAAAAAAAAGATTACTATACTAGTGGAACAATTAGAAGCAAAAGCAAAGCAAACCAATTTGGTAACCCTACCAAGAAGATTTCTTTCTCCTGTCTAAAAATATTTACTATATGTCCACATACTTTCTTAACCACAGTATGTATTTCTTCATATAGTTGGGAGAAATAAATGATTTGGTTAGCTGGCAAAATGTAGTGACTGTCTTTTAGAGAAAAAGATAATCAAGAGCTATTTTGTTTGATTCAATTCCTTATATTGTTTTTCCCCAAAGGAGCACAATGCTGAAATGGGATTTGGTTTAAAGGGGTTTGAATAGTTATATAATTCAAAATAAGGAAAAAAATAGTAAACATAATTTTCTGATCTGAAAAATAGGAACTATTATGATTATGTAGAGATATTGATGGCCACTTCCTTCTAAAGTTGTTCTACATAATAGATGAGCAGTGGAAATGGATGCCATACATTTTTTTTAATTCTTTGGCAGAAGAATAACTATGACAATCTTTAATACTTCAAAATAGGAGGTAGTGAGGAAGCTTACATATTCATCGATGAGGAATGCCATTTTCCAGGGAACTGTTTTTAAACAGAAGATTTTTAAACTTGTCTGGTATTACAGTAATGATTAGACTATGGAGTATATGGAAGGATAGAATGAGATTACATTTGTACAGGAGCACTGAGCAGTCCCATAACAATGCACAGGAAGCAATAAGAAATAAAAAAGGTGATATGAGGATATAATTGCTATTATGGCCTGCATTCAACAGATTCTCTGCATATTCTGCACATTGGGTCAGGTCTAGTGTGGTAGATCCCTGCATCTATAGATCTGGTTCTTGGTGCCTGTTCTTGTGCTGCTATGATCAGTGTCTCAGTGCTGTCTTTAGTTCAGCCCTTTCCAGCCACTGATTTCCCAGTGTCTGCCAGGTGATGACCTGTCTGTCAATGGTACATACCATGCAGGGTTTTATCTTGCTATGGCACTTCCTCTGCTTGATCTTCCTCCCACATCTGCTGCTGCCTCAGGCATTCTCTCAGCAGTTCATCTTTTGGTGCCATCTTACTGATGTACTCCCAGATGCTCTGGTTTATATCCAGGCCAGTGGCTTTGATACTCACCAGACAAAAATCTAACAATAATAAATAATAACTGCGTTGGAGGATCTACAATAAATACCATTTGTCTGCAAGCAAAAACTGGTGGAACCATAAAATAGACAAAGTAATAGAAAATGAAGAAGCTAAAGGGCTCTGGGACTTTAGAATTCAAACAGACAAGCACCTGTCATAGAACATCCCAGGCTTTATAATTGTTGATAAGAAAGACAAAAAAAATCTGTATAATGGATGTGGCAATACTTGAAGACAGCAGAATAGAAGAGAAAGAACTGGAGAAAATAACACAATACAAAGCCTGCAAATAGAAATAGAATACTCTGGCAAATGAAAGCAAAGGTAATGCCAATAGTAATAGGCACCTTGGGTGCAATCTCAAAACAACTGGCGTACCACTTGAATGCCATTGACAATGACAAAATCACCATCAATCAATTACAAAAGACAGCTTTACTCATAACAGCTTACATTCTGCAATGATAACTTTTAACGCCATCAAACATCAAAATCTGTCTATCCCAGGTCCTTGGGAAGGTCTTGATAATTGGATAAAAATGCCAAATTCAGTCTATACATCTGGCTGGCTTAGCAACAAACCATAATAATAAAGATTGCATGGATTTTCTATGTAGCCCGCCCCCCCCGCCCCCCCAGGATATTCTAAACAAGTACGGAAAGGGAAAGGAAGAAAGGGAAGCAAACTGCCCAACAAAATTTTCATAATGAAATCTTTTCTAATAGGAAGGAGGAAAAGTGCATTATTCCTGTATAAATCAGAAATATCTCACAGGAAGAAATACAAAAGGGGCTTCATGAGGCAAGTATTGTAGGGGAAACTGCAACTGTGGTATTTATATCTTAAATTAGACTTCTGCCTTCAGATGTGTTGGACTCCAACATGCCATAATGACTATGCTTCATTAAACCAGTAGTCGGCTAGATTGATTAGAAATCATGAGTGCATACTAGTCTGGTTTAAGGCAAACAGGCAAACAATAACAGTAGCATCTCACAAATATTTACTATAATTATAAGAAATAAAGCTACGAATTCACATCGGAGCCAAAGGTGGGTCTTAAATCCAAAAATGTTGGGTATTGTTCATATGGTTGGAAAAGTGAACTCTGAAGAACATAATAACCCTACTCTCCCAGCTGTTCAATTGATGGTTTATAAACTTTTAAGAAGCTGAATTCAAATATTTTGACTGTTTAATACAGGTGAGATTAAATCATTTCTTCTTCTAAATTTGAAGTATTATAATATTGTTATCCCTTTCTCTTTAAGTTTTCATGGGTGTGTGTATGTAAAAAGTTAAAATCTCAGGTGTTTTCCCGCATCATTAAAAGTCTGTTAGTTGAAATACTTAAAATCTTGGCTAAAATCCCAGCTTAAAATCCTCCAAAATCCCAACAAAACAGTTTGTAAGGTCTTTTGAAACTCTGGCTAAAATCCTAACCAACACTTTAAAACTTTTCTTTTTGGCAATGTTTCGACAAGCTCTCTAACTTGTCATCATCGGGCCCCTACTTTCAGTTTAGAAGCTGTGGGTATGTTGCGAGATCGTTGTTGTCACTTTTCTATGTTCGCTGCTGCTGACGTATGCTAGTTAGCCTGCAACTCTGTGTCCTGATTGGAGGGCAGCAATTTTTTCTCCTGCTTTATTATCCTAGCTGCAGCCTGACTGCATGTTAAAGGCCCAGCTTTCTCTGGTTCCCTATTACTAATTGTCAATTGCAAAGAAGGAAGGATTCTGGTAGGCATCACAACACCGCTGATTGCCTGTTGAGATCTCAACCTATCTTCTGGTTCAGTTCTCTCTCTCTCCCTATTGCTAGCTATCATCTGCAAAGAGAAAAGGACTCTGGCAGGCATTACAACGCTACTGGTTGCCTGTTGGGATCTCTGCCTATCCTCTGATGTTAAAACTCGAGTTTCTCTCAGTGCAGGTCTCCAAATACTTAATAACCTAGAAGCGTCATCTCGTCTATTCATATTCTGCGGCCTCTTTTCAATTTCGATAGCCTCCCTAATTATTCTTTTATTAAGATGTTCCTCTTTCACCACTGTTCTAGTATTGTTGAAGTCGATATTATGTCCCGTGGCCTTCATGTATTGTACCAAGGAAGAAATTCACTCTTCTTTTTTCACTGCATTTTTGTGTTCTTCTAAACGCAGACCAATTCGTCTATTCGTCTGTCCAATGTAAGATGACTGACAGGAGGCACATGGCACTTCGTATACCCCTTGATTTTCCAGCTCAATTTTATCCTTGGGGTTTCTTAACATCACTGATATTTTTCTATCTGTGTGGAACACTGTTTTTTGTTTTTTTTTCTGTTTCTGTAATATCTTACTAATTTTATTGGTGGTCCCTTTTATATGGGGCAGGATGGTGCTTTTCTCATATTCTGTTCTTCTTCTTGGGTTTTGCTCTGTCCTGATGTCCCTTGCCGGATTATCTTCAAAAGACCTTACAAAGTGTTTTGTTGGGATTTTGGAGAATTTTAAACTGAGATTTTAGCCAGGATTTTAAGTATTTCAACTAACAGACTTTTAATGACGCGGGAAAACACCCAAGATTTTAACTTTTTATACACACACACACATATGTGTGTGTTTGTGTGTGTTTTTCTTTTAGCCAGGTTTCTCCTGGTGTGTGTATATTCTCAGGTTTTCGCAGGTGTTTGTATGTAGGTCTTTGGTTATTCGGGTCTTCTCCCACGTAAAATTGGAAGTGTCTTGGCGACGTTTCGACGAAGTCTCATTCATCATCTTCAGGCTGGTGTTCTCGGCTTCGTGCTTCCAGGAGCAATGTGAGATCATAGCTGTCTCTTCCTTTTAACTGCTAGTGGGGGTGTGAGCTGACTGGGTGGGGACTTGGCTGTGTTCTGATTGGGTGGAGGTGTGTTCTGATTGGTTAGGGGTTTGGCTGTGCTCTGATTGGATGGGGGGGTTGGTTGTGCTCTGATTGGCTGGGGGTGTGTTCTGTTTGGGTGGGGGCTTGGTTGTGCTCAGCTTAGTCTGAGTTGCAGGGGGATTTGAGCTGGTGAGCTGCGTTGTTGTTGTTTGGCTTCGTGTTTGTGGCCGTGCGAGCTCTTCATGGTGGGTGTCAGTCTGCTTCATGTATGGATTGGAGGGGTTTAAAGTGGCTGATGATGCAGCTGCAGTCTGGCTTCTGGTCCTTGGTCGTGGTTCATTAGCAGTGTGGGTTTGAGTCTGCTTTCTACGTGGATGTGTGGTGGTGACATCCTGTGTGGCTCTTGTGTGTGTGGGTCTAGTGTCATTTGTCGTGTTAGGGACTCGTTTGTCAATAAGGGCGGGTTTCCAAATGGCTGGTAGGCGGGAGGTATCGTCTCGTTTGTTCATGCTGTGTGGACGTTTTTCTATCTCGATGGCTTCTCTGATTATTCTGTTGTTAAAGTGTTCAGTTTTGGCGATAGTTCTGGTCTTTTTAAAGTCAATATCATGTCCTGTGGCTTTAAGGTGTTGGACCAGGGAAGAAGTTGGTTCCTCTTTTCTGACTGAGTTCTTGTGTTCTGCAATGCGTGCACTTATTCTTCTGTTGGTTTGTCCAATGTATGTGGTGGTGCAAAAAGCAAACCCACACCAATGAGGCACGACCACAAACCAGAAGCCAGACCACAGCTGCATCATTAGCCACTTTAAACCCCTCCAATCCATACATGAAGCAAACTGACACTCACCATGAAGATGTGGCACGATCACGAGCACGAAGCCAAACAACAGCAATGCAGCTCACCAGCTCAAATCCCCCTGCTACTCAGATTAACCCGAGCACAACCAAGCCCCCACCTAAACAGAACACACACCCAGCCAATCAGAGCACAGCCAACCCCCCAACCAATCAGAACACACCTCCACCCAATCAGAACACAGCCAAACTCCCACCCAATCAGTTCACACCCCCACTGGCAGTTAAAAGGAAGAAACAGCTGCGATCACATACATTGCTCCTAGAAGCACGAAGCCGAAAACACCAGCCTGAAGATGATGAATGAGACTTCGTCAAAACATTGCCAAGACACCTACAATTTTACGCAGGAGAAAACCCGAATAAGCAAAGACCTACATACACACACACACACACACACACACACACACACATATCCTTCTTTCCTTCCAGAAAGCCCGCTGCAGCCGATAATAGAGCTCCAGATCGATCCAGAGCTCTGTTATCAGCTGCAGATGCCTTCCGGCAGGCATCTGAAAGCAAAACGGAGGCCAGGGTAATGTGTGTGAGTGGCGGCAAGTGGCCGCAGAAGAAGCCGCTGCAGAAGGAGAGGCAGGTGTTGGGGTGTGCAAAGCCTGGTAAGTAGGGCAGCTCCAACCCCCATCCCCACCCTTTTTACCTGTGTGCCTCACCCCACCCCCTGCACCCTGGGGTGGGTCGGGACTTAATTAGGGCTAATTT
Source organism: Arizona elegans (assembly GCA_022577455.1). Lineage (NCBI taxonomy): Eukaryota > Metazoa > Chordata > Lepidosauria > Squamata > Colubridae > Arizona > Arizona elegans. The sequence goes on along the minus strand of JAKOOJ010000006.1, from coordinate 51,522,987 downwards.
TGTAGGTGGGGCTTAATTTGATCACATGCACTCAAAAACGTGATAGGGCTTCTTTTCAAGGTGGGTTATCTTTTTGGAGAAACGTGTGTGTGTGTGTGTGTGTGTGTGTGTGTGTGTGTACATATATATATAATGCTGTAATCATGAAATCTCCAGAACCGTAATGCCTACAAATTTGAAATTTGCCACGTATGTTCCCCTTGGCTTCTAGGTGCTCACTAAGAAAGGATTTTTCGAAATGACCATCGGAGCATTAGTATTTCCTATACTATTATTAATATGTTCTGATGCTAAGGAGTTCTACTCCCCCTCCCCACCTGAAAAGAAATCTGTTCTACGCTCTGATGCTAAGGAGTTCTACTCCCCCTCCCCACCTCAAAAGAAATCTGTTCCAAATGCAAAACACAAGCAGAGGAGAGGAGTTTCACTTTCAGTTTTACTTTCACAGCAGCAAGCAGCTTTACTACAGAACAGTTGAGCTAAGCCTTGGCCAGGCTCCTTCCTGTCTCCTTCTTGCTCACACAGCAAATGCTGTTTGAATTTCCAAGCACCCCTCAACTTTCTCACACACTGACAGGATGCTAGCCAGATGAATACCGATGGATGCTGCAGGCTGGGACATTCTACTTCCCTCCCCCTCTGTTCCAACTGCCAGTTGCATTATATTAACACACACTGATGCTACGGAGTTACACATTCTACATTAAGTTTCAGGCTGTAAATGTCAATTTATCAAGCCCAAGCACATAGTTTCGTGGCGAAGCACGGTCATCCAGCTAGAATATATATATATACATTTAATTGAAAAACATTTTAATATCTACTTCCATGCAATTTTTAAGCTGTTTCTAGAAGTTGAGCAACACATTTCAGAAAGAAAATACTTTTTTTCTATTTCTATCCCTATATATGTCTTAGACATCTTTGAATTTGGATTTGTAAGAGATGCTGGTAAAAGAATATTTATTTTTTAAAGGTTTTTGAGCTTACTTTGATTGCTGGAGTGATGTATATAATGCAACTGACAAATTACTTTTAGTCTTGATAACAGTAGCTGCTGGGCGCTGGGAATGGGAATGAAAGTTTCAAATTTTCAGCACAAGCCCAATTCAGTTTCTTTTGTTATTTTGAAAAAGTGGAGCTGCTGCATCTTCAAGTAAAGATTTTTTTAAAAAATTATTAAAGCCAATTATAAAATATGTCCTCTTTTTTTCAAGAGAAAAATCACATAGGCCTGTTGTCCCAAAGGTACTTTTCCAAAAGGTAACTGGGCTTTCTTGGCCCCCGCACCCCCCGAAAAACATTTCACTTATCATCCAAGTAGCTTGAGAAGTGAAATGTTTTCAGGGGGGGGGGGCAGAAATCCAGTTACTTTTTGGAAACGCGTCTTTGGGACAATCATGACCTGGATGATTGAGAATCTCCATAAAAGTCTGTTTTTTAATTTTTTTGATACCTGGAGCAAAGTTGGTCAGAAGTAGATGATGTAAAAAAGCATTAATGAAGGTCCTAAGGAAACAAAGTGCTAATAGAGAGGGCACAAGCTAGGACAAAAGTGACTGGAAAGGAGATTGGTTTATGAGCAAACACTCTCAAAACACACCTCTGAACATACTCAGCACTAATCACCTGACTTTAATCCTAAAGTAGCTGTTGGAAAAGTATAACAGATTTTAAAGATGTCCAGCTCACCATCAGATGGAATTGAAATAAGTGGGAATATGCTTGCACAGCTAATGAAGACTTAAGGTTGCCTCACTCATGCCTGGGTGTGAAATAAAGGCAACATTGTAGGCTCAAGAGGGAAAATGAGACATGATTATGCATGGGAAATTGCAGCTAAAGACATGGCCCCAAGTACACCTCATTAGGAAGGGAGTTCCTTGGGGGTAGCTGTCTGGAGGAGCCTTCTACCTTGCCAAGTCAAGCTGTATCAACTTATCTTTGAGGAAGCAAAAAACCTGAAACTTCATGAAATGTACTACCACCATTGGCAATTCCTCTCCTGGCTCTCTTGCCTCTGTTCCCAGTTATTGCATGTTACATAACCTCTCTGGGATAACGAAGAAAAAAAATCATTTTCTGTAATTTATGACATCCCATAATGCTTGGTGGTAGAATAAATGAGGTAATATTATTTTAATATTAGCATTGTTAGGAATCATTTTAAGTCTGTTTTATTTAGCGGCTGTGGATGAAGGTAACATCATGGAGACCCAGAGCAAAAAAGATGTCATAGCATTGTGGAAAACCTCTTACACAACATTGCATGGACAATAACACACATTTAATATGAAGACACTGCTGTATATTCTGTTAACAGGTTATTGTCTAACACAAAATGGATAAGGCAGTAATTGAATTTGTCACCTTATAGAAAACATTGACCTCTTTGATCTTTTATAGATTGAAATTAAGGAAATAACATGAATGTGATAGATTTACTGCTTCCAGAGAAAATATAAGAATGGACCTATGGGCTTATCTGCTTTAGCTTTTTTCCCCTTGCAATTATTAGTGTTTTATTTATGAAAAATAAGCTTTTGACTGCAAAGAAATTTGAAGAAACTGCAGAACTCCATTATCAGATGAAGTATTGTAGACTGATCTGCAAAATCTTAAACAACAATGTGTTAGTTAGTTTTTAAGGTTTCCCAAACTTTTTGCTATTTTAATTATTAATAATCATTCACTTTGATCTTAAGATGTTGGATTGCATTTCAAAAAGAAAAACTTTTACATCCTTTTTAAAAAATTCCCCTGCATTTTTATTTAAGTGAATAATATCTTGCATGATGTGTGAACATTCCTACGACAAAAGTGTTTCTATTTGTGGGAAAGGGACTAAGAAATCCACTCATCTCCTACTTCCTGATAGGATAAAGCTCCATAGTACAGTGCAATAAAAATGTTTCCTGAGGAATGGGCTGAGAGTGCCCCCTGCTGGAAATTTCTGGTTCTACTGACTTACTTGGTTACTTCCGTTCAGTTATGATTGTTTTTCAACTATTTTTTTTATAAATTTGGAATTTTTATATATTTATATAATTATTTTAAACTTGTAGGAATTTTTGTTTAACTGGTATAAGAACATTGGGAATTTCTTTAATAAGGTAAAATCGAATCACTACTTTATTTCTCTTTGGTTTTAAAGACTCAGCCTATTTTTCTTTTTTGGATTAAGTTTAAATGGTACCTCCATAATCTATAATGAATGATATAGTAATTAATATAGAACATTTTTATTCAAGTACAGACAAACTTGTAATACACAGTTGTGCACGTGTAGACATTGTAGACCCCTTGCTAACTAAAGGGCTGTTATTTCTAAACAACGGAGTGCATCTGGAAACAAGACCTACATTTATTTATCAGTTATACAAGTAGCATCCTGTATTTGCCCCCCCCCCAAAAGGGGGTGCTAGACTTGATTTTTTCATTCTGTTTATTGTAATGTACCACTTATAATTCAGACCTGAATATCCCAGGTTATGAAGGAAATCAGCAATACAGAAAAAAAAGTTATCAATAATGTTATTGGACTATCTTGGAATTAACTTGGGATAAAGTTAGATTCAGTAAGTAGAATAGGAGGATGGGCCAATTAATTAGGTCCTTTGCTAGAAAAGAGTAATGTGTAATTATATTTTTCTTCAGTTTGCTTTAATATCTGTTTATTAATAATACTTTTAAAAATTGGAAATCTAATCAGTTTATATACATCTCAGAATTTAAAAAAAAACTACCAGTATATAAACAGGAGTGTTCTTGCCTTTTGCCTTCATTCGTAGTCCTCCATGTGTCCTATTTTATACATCAGAATTTTCTTTTGGAAGTGTTTGGCAAGTCAAGATACAATAAAGAAAAAAGCAAAGCACAATTAGACCTTGACGTAACCCAGCAATAAGCAGTGAACAAGCATACTGACTTGTATGTTTTCTGTTATGTGAACTCTGTTATGTTACTATAAAGAAAATAATAATTCTTTCCAAATTTGCATCTTTAATATGAATGCATATATATGTCTCTGGTAACAGACCAGAGTATATTTGGAATAAGGTTTGACCAGCTGCATAAATGATCCATTCATCCATTCAGTCTGAAATTTCCTTGGACTTGACATTTTCAAAGCACTTGCTTTTACAGTTTTATATTTTCAGTGTGTTGTCCTTACAAGACCTGCTTAAATGCTGCCTCTGATAAATAAATAAAGAAGCTTAAGAAATGTAACATAATATAATCTTAGCATTATAACACACTCATTTGGATTTGTGGTAAAGAGCACTTTTAAACAAAAATAAATATTGAACATTTTTATATGATAGAAAGTTTTAGTAGCGTAACAAAATAATCCTGGATAAATCTGTATGTTCCTATCTTTATTTTATATATACATATTTTCTTTATGGCATGATAATATAAATTAAAAGAATTCAAGTGTGTATATTAAAATGCAATACCTGTGGCTCTAGAAGCATTTAAGTTCTTTCCAGTTGTCAATATGCAGTCTAAAACTGCCGCAAATGGCCTCCCACCGGCCGGTACGCTCTCACAGAGAGGGACTCCTCCGGGTGCCATCGGCCAAATAATGTCAGCTGGCGGGCCCCAGGGGGAGAGCCTTCTCTGTGAGGGCACCTACTATCTGGAACAAGCTCCCCCCGGAGATACAGAGGATCCCGGATCTACGCACCTTCTGCTGCGCTCTCAAGACCTTGTTATTTCACCAGGCTGGTCTGGCCTAACCTCTCCCATTCTCTTTTTAATGTAAATTTTAATGTAAATTTTAATTTGTTCTTAACCTGGGGTTTTAAATTTGTCTTGGGCTAAATTGATTTAATCCGATTTTACTTCTGCTCTTAAATTTTTGTATTCTATGTGTTTTATCTTGTGCCCGTTCACCACCCTGAGTCCTTCAGGAGTAGGGCGGTATATAAATCAAATAAAATGAAAATGAAATGAAAATGAAAATACTCTATAAATCCACATTAAACTGACAGGCCAAAAAGGTTTTTTTTTTTTTTAATGTGGAGCATTTTGTCTTGTTGGAATAATTCAAACTAATATGCTTAGGAAAAAGTTCTTTTTCAAAAACAAATCAGTAAAGAGATGATCTTTTGCTAATGATAATAGTTCTCTTACCATTACTCTTTATTTCCCCTTTAGATGTCAAAAGCCATCATACTTAAGGCCTCACTTGAACTTGCACATGCACTTAAACCACATTTCCCTATTGTCTAATTATGGTTTACACTCTTCCTGGTGCCAGATGAATCAATAACCTGGGCATTGGGTACATTGCCTCTAACCATCTTATCAGCTCAATCATTTTATCTGAATCTCCCTTCTGAGCAAATATATCTAAATTGCACATTTTCTAAACCACTTAGCTTAAGGGCAAATCTCACCGAAATCCTCAAATGACTGTCTTGAATCTTTTGTACCTGTCTAACACCATCTACTGCAGCTTTTTATATTGTCTTCAATTTTTGTGGTAACATTAAGATCTCTCCACATTGCTCAGTTAGCATCTGGGTATTTTATCCTTGGAGTGGACAAGCTTCTGCCTTACTGTATTCTTGGGTTTGAAGCAGGGGTGAAATCTAAGGTTTTTTTGCCACCGGTTCTATGGGCATGGTTTGGTGGGCATGGCTTGGTGGTGGTCATGTGACTGGGTGGGTGTGGCCATTTTTTTTTACTTTTTAAAGCATTTTTAACTAGTTAAAAATGCTTTAAAAAGTAAAAAAAAAAGTTTCCGATGATCAGTACCTGACCCCCCTCACCAAGCCAGGTCCAACGTCTCCTAGCCCCAAAGATTGCAAGCCTTTCTACCTCAGCCACACAGTCTGGGAGATGATGGGTGGGGGGGAGAAACAAACCGGCCATCATCGTTACCAGATCAGCTGATCCGATCCGAACCGGGAGCATTTCACCCCTGGTTTGAAGTGTGCACATATGTTGTGTTGGCTGAAGATCCTCCTGAGCTTTTCTAATATTCCTGCAATGTATGGAATGACAATGTTGCTTCATTTATTCTTCTCTTCATTGTCTGTTATGGAGGAGCTCCTGTAGGTCTTTTTTGAGATTTGATGAAGCTATTTGATGAGTATAAAGGTTATTGCTTAACGCATTGTAAGCCGCCCTGAGTCTCCGGAGAAGGGCGGCATATAAATCAAATTTTTAAAAAAAAATCATCATCCATACATTGCAGGAATATCAGAAAAGCTCAGGAGAATCTTCAGCCAACACAACATACATGCACACTTCAAACCCAAGAATACAGAAGCTTGTCCACCCCAAGGATAAAATACTTAGACACAAACTGAGCAAGGTGGTATATGCAGTACAATGCAGTGAGCTATGTGCAGATCTGTACATTGGGTAAACAAAACAACCATTCTCCATAGTGGTGGAGATAGGAGACAGGAATGGGTTAACTCTCCATTCAGATGAAGGACTGAGTCTGTCAAATTGTTAAATCCCACCCCTGTTGCTAGGGGCTTCCAGCTTTTGACTCAATCCATCAGACTGGACAGACCTGTTGAATTTTTCTCCATTCCTACGTGCTAGTTCACTACTCCTATTGATTCTGCACCTTATTTTGTTTCATCTTATTTCTCAAGTCTACTAATTGTGAGTGATTGATTGTGACTCCTGGCTGGTTGAGTCCTCTTTCTGCCTTGTGGCTGGTCATTTGACCTAGCTGGCCAGCCCAGCCTCTTCCCTTTGTTTGCCAGCTCCGGCTTGCTTGATTGGCATTTCCCTGCTAATTTTAATGTCTACAAAGGCTGGGGCTGCTGTGTGGAGCTTTGCACTCTGAATTGAAGGCATTTGCGGCCCAGGAGAGGCAGGTCAGTCTCAAAGATCTGGTGCTTAAGGTCCAATGGGAGGATAAGGTCTCTTTGGTGCTGCTATCCACGCTCCTGGGCAAAATGGTTTCGGCCATTCATATCACTCTGTGGGCTCGCCTTCATGCGAGAGACCTTCAGTGATTTCTTTTGCCTTTTCAGAAGGCGGGCAAGGGCAACTCCCCAATCAGGGTCCAGGGTCCTCCCAGTGTTACCAGATCACCCTCACCTGGTGGAGGTCCCCAGCCATATCTAAGGGGCGGCTGTTCCATGAGCCTCAACGCCTGGTGCTGATGACAGACGCCAGCCTCTCTGGTTGGGGAGCACACATCCAGTCGCAGGTGGTGCAGGGCACATGGTCAAGTCAAGACCAGCGCAGGAACATCAATTGGCTGGAGCTCCGTGCAGTGTATTTGGCCCTCCTGCACTTTCAGCGGTTGGTCACAAATAAACACCTGTTGGTTCTTATGGACAACGTGGCCATAAAGGTGCACATAAACTGCCAGGGAAGCACCAGATCCTTGGGTCTGATGTTGGAGGCCAAGAGATTGGGCCTCTGGGCAGAGCGGCACCTTTGCTCCTTGACGGCGGAGCACGTATCTGGAGTGGCAATGTGCAGGCGACTGGGTCAGCTGGACAGCCATTGACCACATGGAGTGGTGCCTGCACCCATCCCTCTTCCGGGACCTGCTGGACAACTATGGCATTCTGGCAGTGGATCTCTTTGACACCCCAGAGAACATGCAGTTCCCCCATTTTTATGTCCAGTTTCCAGCTGCCAGGGCAGAGTGGGTAGACACTTTCCACAGTCCATGGCCATGGGGGTTCCTTTATGCCTTTCCTCCTCTACCACTCCTTCCCAGGGTAGTTTGGAAGATTCTGGACGAGTGGGCAGAGGTCATTCTTCTAGTGCCTCAGTGGCCCCAGAGGGCTTGGTTCGCCGACCTCAAGGCCTTGTTGGTGGGCCCACCCTGGAGGATTCTTCAGGGCATCATTTCACTCAGCCACGGGGCATGGGTCCACAGTTGCTCCAACTGACTGCCTGGCGCTTGAGCGGCGTGCTTTGAGTGGGGACAACTTCTCCAGGGTCATCCAGACTATTCAGGCTTCCCAGAGGCACTCCATAGAACATATTTATTCTGCCACTTGGCAGGCTTTTTGTACTTGGGGTGACCATGCAGGTGTATCTCCCCTCCAGACATCGAAACTCCAGATCCTGGAATTTCTTCAGGACAGACTAGATACGGGTCTTTCCCCTAACACACTTCAGAAGCAGGTGGCGGCCCTCTCCTCCATCCTGACTTGTGGGTGCCTTACCTCATTGTCCCAGCACCCCACTATATGGAGGTTCCTGCGGGGTGCTATTAATTTATGTCCCCCCATGGTGCACAGGTATCCCATCTGGGACCTGTCTATTGTACTGAACTCTCTTACAGGAGCACTGTATGAGCCCTTAAGGACTGCCAGCCTCCGTCTGTTGTCTTGTAAGGTTGCCTTTTTGGTGGCAATTACCTCTGCCAGGCGTATTTTGGAGATTGCCACCCTCTCTGTGTGAAGTGACCTCTGTGTCTTTCATGCTGATCGTGTAGTCCTTCGGCTTGATCTCTCCTTCATCCCGAAGGTCAATACACCTTTCCATTGTATGCAGGAACTCATTCTTCCCAATTTTTGCCCTGCTCCAGCTCACGCCTTGGAATGCTGCTGGCATACTTTGGACATTTGGAGGGTCCTCTGTATTTACCTGAAGAGAACTGCTGACGTACATCACACAGAATCATTGTTTATTTCTTTTATTCCAGTCTCTCTAGGTTCCAGGGTCACTCCTTCCACCATTGGCAGATGGATTCATCAGACTATCACCAAGGCATATGAACTGCGTACTTTGCCATGCCCAGCGCATCTGACAGCACATTCCACTTGCAGTGCGGCTACTTCTGCGGCCTGGGCCATGCAAGCGTCCTTGTCCGAGATCTGCAGGACGGCAACTTGGACTTCCCCTTCACCCTTTATTAAACACTATAAATTGGACCAGTTTGCCTCTGTGGAGGCAGCATTTGGACACAGGGTCTTACAAAGGGTGCATGTCAATGGGGATTCTTCCGACCAGACTGGGGCCCACCTGTAGTTGGGACAGTAAGCTTTGGTATTCCTGGCTGCTGTCTCCACCACTATGGAGAAGGGGCATTGGTCTTATCTGATACACACCTTCTCGTAGGGTGGAGACAGCAGCCAGTCCCAGCCCCCTTTATCTGTCTGATTGGCCTTGTAACTTCTCCTTTTTCTGACACGTCGAGTCTGCTTTCATCTTTACCAAAAGCTGGAAGCCCGTAGCAACAGGGGCAGGACTTAGCAATTTGACAGACTCAGTCCTTCATCTGAACGGAGAGTTAACCCATTCCTGGCTGCTGTCTCCACCCTATGAGAAGGTGCGTACCAGATAAGACCAACACCCCTTTCATAAACTCATGGCACGACATAGGCGAACAAACCCATCAGGACAGGATTCAGCAGTCCAGTTGCATTTAAAAGGCAAAGGCCACTATTTTGAGGACAGCAAAGTCCATATTTTGGACAGAGAACTGCTAGTTTGAAAGAGGGGTCAAAGAGGCCATCTATGTCAAAACTGAGCAGCCCTTTCTCAACAGAGGGCAAGGGATATGACATCATCTATCTCTAGTCTACAACACAGTCCATTCAACAGTTCCAAGAAGGCTCCACACCAATTTGCACTACTCAGGTGATCCTGAAGACACAGATAAATCTCCAGATGGCCTCAAAGGCTCTCTAAAAGAATGCAAATGACCAGCTGTCTGCAAGGAGTAGAAATTTTCCATTTCCTTCTGGTGGGCATCCAGTCAAACCTAAAAAAGTTTCTTGGATCAGAAGCAAAATATCTTCAAAGAAAAACCAGAAAGTCCAGTTGCCTCTTGAAAAAGGACTTTTCGGTTTCCTTGCATAGGCAGTCTACCACAGTTATCCTGCACAGCAAATCTGGCTCATTTTTTGACTTAGGCACTGCTGAAACTGAAAGCCTATGCATATTTACCCAGATATAAAAGCATTGATCTAAATAGGATATAACGTGTACTACTATGCAGAATTATATTGTGGGATAACTGCCAATTCAAGTTAATACAATTATTTCATTAACATGTAAGCAGAATTAAATGTTTCATTGGGTCAAGGTCAAGCCTTAGTTAAGACATCTAATAAAATAAGTACTATTTTAAAAGGACAGATATATTCATTGATGATAATAACATAAGGAAGGATAATAATATATTAGTTGGGACAATATCCATGTTTAAAAGTTAGTCTCTCTTTAGATGGCAAATACTGAAAATAAAGCAGAGGACTTTATTACAATACTTGCCAAAGAGATTGCAGAGATATTTGATTGGCTCAGTTTAATCAATCATATTTTACTGGATGGTCTGATCTAGGAAATCTGTTTTTACGCCTTTATGGACTTTCATTGCAATTTGCCAATTTAGCCATATTGCTGGATTCTGGGCCATGTTGCATATGTGATATGACAGAACTGTAAACTATGATTCTGGAGATAACACTGACTTTATACAGATTAATATTCTCCAGTATCTTCTACCAACTTGAAGGATCTATATTCTATTGGAGGACAGAATTATATCAAAGCTAGCTGTTAGTTTCCCTCTAAGGAGAGCCCAAAACTGACAGGGAAGGATATACCACACCCCATCTATGTCCTGGGTGCTCCTTTAATTGTCTTGTCTGCAAAGAAAAAGAAGAAGAAACAAATGAATCGAAGAAAATATCCTCAATAAAATAGCTAGAGATGTAGCTTACTTTAGCAAACTCTGCTATTACCTAAATAGTAAGAAATCTTATAGAGACAGATTAGCAGATTAGCATTACTAAATCTACTTAGTAATATAAGAGGTTCACCTGATTTTTCTCAGATTTGTAGAATAAGATGTAAAAAATGCCTTTTCTCCCCTAAGCTATAACCTATTTAATTAATTTAATTATGATTCCAGAAATAAACTTTTATGAAACTTGCCCATTCAGCAATGTTAATATACTTGTTTCAGAAAGATTAGGTCATTATGACCTCTTGTGATCATATCTGTCGTATGTGTTACAATATTTTGAGGATCAGACTCAATGATGAATTCAGAGGCAATTTCTTCAGTTAAAGAAAAGTTTATTCATAATAGGCATTCTACTTATTCTTGTCAGATTTACAGTGAGAAGCTAGCATGAGGTAAAATCACTCTCTATTTATATCAAAGGGGAGGAGTCAAGGAAGGGGGTGATTACACATGAATACATTAAAGGAGGAGGAATAAATTAACCCTTTATATCCTGTACATATATACATATCTCTTGTTATAGAATAAGGCATTTACTTATGACAAATCCCCCTCTAAATGCCGATTCGACATATAACAATGATTACATTCGGATTCAGAACTATATAGTACTTGTAATTTTGATGTCAAGTATTTGTGTTGTTTAGAAGGTAAAGGTTTAGTTAATATATCAGCTATTTGTTCTGAGGTTTCGCAGTGGATTGCTTTAATGAATCCATCCTGAGATAATTGTCTCACGTGTTTAAATTTGATATCTATATGTCTGGACCTTTGACCAATGGCGTCAGATCTTGATATTTCTATAGCCGCCTTATTATCTTCATGTATGACAAATGGTAGTATTGGATTCTTCCAAATATCAGATAATAAATCATTAAACCACACTAAATTATTTGAGGCTTTAGATAAACAGACGTATTCTGCCTCTGTTGTGGAAGTCGCTACTAAATCTTGCTTCCCAGTGTACCAGAATATTGGGCAATCATTTAAAAATAATACATAACCTGAGGTGCTCTTTCTACATTTGATGTCACCTGCCCAGTCTGCATCAGCGTAACTGGTGATAATAGGTTCTTTAATATTATTGGGTTCTCAGAGTAGGCAGAAATCTATGCTGTGTTTTAGATATCTTAGTATTCGTTTAACTGCTTCCCAATGATACATAAGTGGTTTACTTACATGTCTAGATAATAAATTAAGTGGCAGAGCTATATCAGGCCTGGTCCAATTAGATATATACAAGAGAGAACCAATAATTGATCTATATAATGTATTGTTCTCGAACTCAGGTGAAGATTCATCCATATTCCTTAGAAAATCAGTCTGCATAGGAGTATCGCAAGGTTTGGCATCTCTTAAATTGCATTTTTCCAGAAGTTCTATAATTTTATCTCTCTGGGATAATTTGAATCCCTTTCTTGTTTTATTGATTTGAACTCCAAGGTATTTGTTTACCCTTCCTAGCGACTTTAAAGAGAAATGTTCACTTAGCTTGGATACAAATAAGTCTTTCTTTTCTTTATGTTTGCCTATATACAAAATATCATCCACATAGATTAACATAAATTCTAATGATTCACCTTCCTTTCTAACAAAAAAGCAATTGTCTGCAGTTGTGGCTTTGAAATCCATATTTTTAAGCACGCTGACTAGACATTCATACCAACGCTTGCCGGATTGTTTTAATCCGTACAAGCTTTTGTTAAGTAACCAGGTCTCATTTCTATTTGTACATTGGCTATGAGGTGCCCTTACATATATCTCTTTGTCGAGCTTTGCATGTAAGTATGCAGTCTGCACATCATATTGAAAGACATCAAGATTGAGTATAGCAGCTATGACTAAAGCTGTCTTAACACTTTCGGTTCTTACAGTGGGAGAGTATGTGTCAGTGTAATCCTCAGGATATTTTTGAGCGTAACCTTGTGCGACTAATCTAGCTTTATATAATTTATTACCCTCTTCTAAATCTTTGATTTTGAATATCCATCTGGTGCCTATAATTGTTCTTAGGGGCAGGGACTGGTGTAAATACACCTAATTCACGCAAGCTGTTCATTTCTTTTGTTATGGCTAATTCCCATTTTTCTCTTTCTTCCATGGGAAGTTTCAACACTTCCTCGTATGTGTTAGGTGTTGGTGTCTCGTCATTCACACACATTATATAATCCTTATACTTATTGGGTAATTGTTTTCTGTTACACCTGATTGTTCTTATTGGAATGCTTTCATTATCGTGTAGATACCTTGCTTCCTTTTTGGTTAATGAATCTGTTTTTATCCTGGTATGGTTACCTGTCCATGTTTTGTTTTTGTCATCATGTGTGTTATGTTCATGTTTCTCTCTTTCTATTCTGTCTTGTTGTTCAATATTTGGTTCTGTATTTTGGATTATCTTGTTAAGATGTATCTTAGACCAGTTGGCCTGTTCATGAAATACTGCTGTTCTTGAGACTATGAATTTGTTATTATTGTCAATGAATCTATATCCTTTTGTGCCTGTTTCGTATCCCATGAATCTGAGCCTTCTGGATACGTTATCTCCCTTACGTCTTAATTGTTTTGGTATGTGTACGTCTGCTGTAACTCCAAATATGTGCATGTGTGATATTTTTGGTTTCCTATTGTACATCACTTCGTATGGTGTTTTATTTAGGATGCTAGACCAGGTCCTATTTTGGGTATAGTTTGAATATAGTAATGCTTCTGACCAGAATTGTTTTCCTAAACCAGCATCTTCTAATGTACATCTAATCATGGTTTGCAGTGTCGAGTTCTTTCGTTCTGCTGTACCATTCTGAAAAGCAGAAAATGGGCTAGTCGTGAAGTGTATCATTCCTTTGTCTTTTATCCATTGTGAGAATTCTTTTGACATGAATTCGGATCCCCTATCTGTCATGATTTGTTTTATTTTGATATTGTGTTGTGTTTCTACACGTTTGTAAAATTCTTTGAATTTTTGGAAAGTTTCATCTTTGTGTTTTAAAGTATAAACAAATCCATAACGGCTATAGTCGTCTACAATAGTTAGGAAATATCTTTTTTTGTATGTGATGGATGGTGTTAATGGAACAACCAGATCCATATGTACCAGATCAAAAATTTGGTTAGAGGTCCTTGTTGCCCTCTTTGGTTTTGGGTTTGTTCTGAGTTTTGAGGATTTACATACTGAGCATTCCAAATAGTTTTTACAATCCTTTATTTTAACGCCATCAGCATGTTCAATCATTTTTTGTATTACAGGGAAACTTGCATGTCCCAATTTCCTATGCAACATGTGTGCACATTCATCATGAATTGGTTTGCCTATATTGGGTCTTTTGTTATTGTGTGTATCACTAGTGGGTGTGTCTTTGTGATTACAGTGTGTATTGGGTTCTTCATTGTCATTGTTGTTACTATGTTCACTGTCTATGTTGATGTCGTCATCAGTGTTTGTATTAATGTTATGCAACCATTTATCTTCTGTTACAAGGAAGGGTAGGCCCCCTTCGATAACTACACTATTCAATTTAGTCCCATCCTTTTCTAGTATTGCTTTTCCCCCAGAGAAGATTATATTTATGTTGAAATCTTGGCTTAATTTCACTGCACTAAGTATGTTATGTGATATTTCTGGTATCAACAATACCCCCTCTACTTTACCTAAACCAGGTATATTTACATCTCCTTTCCCTATGACTTGAACATTTTCTTGATTGGCTACTCTTATCATAAATTTATCATTTGTGAATGAAGACAGTATTTTTTTGTTATTTGTTGTATGATTAGTCGCCACTGAATCTATGAGCCAAGTATTGTTTTTTGAATTTTGTGTGATGACATCGTTATGTTTATCTAATCCATTTAATGATCCTGATTTTCTGTCCCTTGAATTATCTCTATCCTTTCTGCATTCTCTGTAGTTTGGGGAGTCTCTATATCTGTATCTATCAATAGATGATTGCCTGTCTTGATATCTACCCCTATAATCACGGTTTTGTCTTTCCCTATGAAACATGGGGCAATCTCCCTTAGAGTGTTTTCTGGATCCACAATTGTAACATTCAATTGTTTTTTGGTGATTTTCTTGGAAGGTTACCCCTTTTGCCTGTCTGTGTTCTGTGTATGCATTGTATCTACTTCTCCTCAAATTATCTTCAGCTATTAACTTATTTGACAGACTTTCTATGGATAAGTATCCTAGATTGATTGAGTCTAAGTGTGATATGTAGTTATCCCATGATGAATCTAATGAGTTAAGGATAACGCTTTTCATTGTCTGTTCTGATATTATTTCTCCTCTTAGATGTAATTCTGCTCTGGTTTTGTTTAAGGATATTAAATGTTCACTTATGGTGGTTCCAGATCTTAATTTGGCTGAAAAGAAATCTTTAGACATTCTAGTGGTTGTTGCTACACTTTCACTATGAAACAATTTAAACATGCATTGAATTATTTCTGAAACAGTAAGATTATGCTTAATACTGTAGTACATGGCAGGTGATATGCTAGAAATTATTAAATAGAATGCTCTGTGATGCAGGCAGTCCATTTTTAGAGTCCAAGGTCTTTTGGGAGGATTGGTTATAAAAAATAATAAATTTTCTTTCATAAAGACCACCTGAATTTGTTGACACCATTCCTGTAAATTGATGCCATCAATTCTAAGTTTTGGGAAATCAGTAGGTAGATTCCCAATATTACTATTCCCACTACTTACAACTGTGGGTAGTCCATGGTCCTGTAGATGTTGAAAATTGCAGAATGGTGTGGGTATTCTGCTGATGAGCTTGAAAGGTTCTCCTTCTTCATAAAGTTCATTGTAGTTCTCTGTGTTCATCTGTGCATGCGCGTTGGTCATTTCTCTGCTGAAGCCGCTGGGAAAGGTTGTCTTTGCTGTAGCTCCCTCGTAGTGCTCTCCTTCTGATGATTCGATCTCCGGCTCGATCTTGGGTGTTCTGCTGGCAGCTGTGGTTCGTTTCTTTTGTATTTTTGCATTATTGGCTTTTATCGATTCTTTTGAAATTGTTAGACTTGTGCCAAACGTTTTAAATATTTTTCTCATGGGTGTTTCGATTTCTTGTTCGGTGGATGATTCCTCTGTATGTGTTTCTGACTCTTCAGAAGAGTAAATATATTTTTTGCTATTTTTTATGTTTTTTCGCGCCAGAGTTTTTGAATGGTGCATTCTGATTGGTTCAGCCGTGTTCATTTCTGTGGCCGGTTGAAGAGAAGATGGCTGCCTTTCAAAATTTTGAGCGGGACCTCTGGTCTTGCTTCTGGTTATTTTTTCTTTCATTGTAGGTTCGCTCACCATTTTTGTATTTTCGGGTTTGGCTTTTTCAATGTCTTTTTCTCTTGCTGCTCCGTTTTCTTCCAAGAAGCCTCGGAGTTCCGCGATGAGTTTGTGGTCATCTTTTTGACTTTTTGACTTTTTATTAGCCTCAGTATCTCCGATCTGAGGTCTTTGTCTTTTATTTTGTTCTCTTCTTGGTTGTCGGTTTCATCTGCTGTTTCTTCGATGTCTGTGGTGTTATCTTCAGATTCTTTGATTGTTGTATTTATTGGTTCGTCGATCATTTCTTGATCTGTTTTTGTTTCTTTATCATTTGCCCTGGTATTGGGTCTTTCTTTTTTATTCTTGAGGTTTTCTTTCTTAGGCATGTTGGATTTTATTGAGTCAGTTCAAACCATCCTCTGCTACCAGCTTGTTACAATATTTTGAGGATCAGACTCAATGATGAATTCAGAAGCAATTTCTTCAGTTAAAGAAGTGTTTATTCATAATAGGCATTCTACTTATTCTTGTCAGATTTACAGTGAGAAGCTAGCATGAGGTAAAATCACTCTCTATTTATATCAAAGGGGAGGAGTCAAGGAAGGGGGTGATTACACATGAATACACTAAAGGAGGAGGAATAAATTAACCCTTTATATCCTGTACATATATACATATCTCTTGTTATAGAATAAGGCATTTACTTATGACAGTATGCAAGTAGATTCTTACATGTACTTACATGAGTTTATATTAGATATAAGAAGAAACTAAAATAAACACATGTCTTTCTTCAAATGTTTGTTTCTGCAATTTTTATACTGTGAAAGGACTTATTCTGAATTCCCAGTATTTGGAGGGATCGTTACTTTGCATCTGCTACAGCATGTTACAACAGCATTTTTTTTTAATTGAAAAAGTTTTTCAAATACAGATTTTTCCCCCTTTTTCCCCTCCTCCTCCCTAACCCCCCCTCACCCTCCCCTTCCCCCATGGCTTCTCCAAAATAAAATCCAAATTGATATCACCTTATATAATACTTTACTTTACCATCCTTTTACACCACCCCCCATATGCTAACCATTTCTTTCTAACATTATTATTATATCCCCCCTATACTATACATTTCAGAACAACATTCAGCTGTAAAATTATATAATAAATCCTAATTTGGCATTTATTCAACTCATAATCTACCCATTTCCTCCACCCCCATACATATATCTCTTAATTCAAATCTTTTATGTATGTTAATATCTGAACGTAACATCCCTTTTCCTAAACTAAACAATCAGTAACCTACCCTATCTCCACCCACTTTCCTACAGGTCTACCATACATAATATTTTTAATATCTTTGTTCTTCTGCCCGCACCACTAAAAGATATTTCCATATATAAATAAAATCCTCAAATGACTTTAAATTTGTAATCCATATAATATCTCCTGTAATGTCTTTCAACTAGATTATTAATTCCATCGCCCATGTTAGGGTAACATCAAGTTCTGCTTCCAACAGTATATTCAGTATCTTCAATTACCATCTGCCCCCAACAATAATAAATGTTTCTGTATATAAAAAACCACCCAAGTGACTTTATATTTATATTCCATATAGTATCTTCTGTAATGTCTTTTGTCTAGATTATTAATTCCAACCACCACATTAGGGTAAGAACCAGATCTTCTGCATGCCCCAATTCCATAGTTCTCTTGCCTTATAACTCAACATATACGTAATCCATTTTCCAAAGAATCCAAAATAGAAAGTTCCAATCCGCTCAATCAAAGGCCATCTTCCACATCCCAAAAACACCAGCACTGCAGAGATCTGTTATTCTTCTCAAAATAATATAAGCCTGTAATTTGCCTCAGTTATATTTTCATGTATCAGCCTTCTATAAATCCCACTTATTATATTTAATTGTCTCTTAAGTAACTGGCATTAGTCTGTTGGCTAAAGAAAAAGAAAAAAAGAAAAAAAAATTTGTTTGGTTTAAAAAATTTTAGTTTTGTAGAACCTGCTTCTTCTTTTCTTAATGTTTTGTGATTTAGATCTCCATCCTAGTTGCCTTTCTTGGACTTGTATATCAGCTGATTGAGTTACATGCTGGTCTGTAACTTGATAAGACCTCAAATCGAAATCCAAAGCTGCCTCTCTTATATTTATAGGTGATCCAGCTATAGCCTCTGGAGGAGAATCCAGAAGCGGCTCATCCAAAAAGGCCTCTATAACTTGTTGTTTTTCCATTACATCCGTCTCCATCTGCTTAACCTGTGTTTCAATCTCTTGTTCATTTTGCTTTTCTTTATCCCCCTCCTGTGTTCCTAACACTGATGACATATGTGGAGATGTTAGGTCCATTTTAAAAACCTTGTAGTAAAATTCTTCCGCTTTTTCAACAGTATTTAGTTGATATCTTTCTCCTTGATATCTCAATATTATACCAACTGGAGCATCCCACCTAAATGGGATGTTTTGTTTCTTTAACTCAGACACCAAAAATCCAAAGTCCTTTCTATCTTTTAACATCTTGGACGGCAGCTCTTTATATATCCAAATCTTCCTTCCATTCATTTCTAGAGTGGAGTTAAAAGACTTTTGCACAATATCGTTTCTTATTCCTTTATCAGTAAAGTAAATCACCACATCTCTAGGCAACTGCCTTTTCTTTGACACCCAAGAATTTGCTCTGTAGGCCTTATCAATCTTACAGGATACCTCTTCAGGACTAACCTTTAAAATCACAGCCAGAACTTCAGCAGACATCTTTCTCAAGTCTTCTCTGTTATTTTCCTGTATTCCCCTGATTCTGACCGCAAATTCCATGGCTCTAAATTGCATCATTGTGACTTCATTTTCAATCCTTTGTTTTATATTATCTGCATTGTAAGTCTTGTGATCAGCTTCCTTTATTTTAGACTACTTCTGAGCTATTTTCTTGAATCATTGTCAAGTCATTTTCAATTCTTTGTATTTTATTATCCAAATTATGAATCTTATAATCAGCTTCCTTCATTTTAGACTCTATTTCTAAGTTGATATCTTTATCCATATTTATAATTATTTCTGAGAGACTTTTCAAAGCTGTTACAATATATCGTTTCAGGTTATCATACTTTTGTTGTACCAACTCTTTAATTTCCTGTCTAAATTTTTCAAGGTTCTGGTTCACAATCTCATCATGTCTTGCCATCTCCTCCAAAACAAATTCCTTTAGGTCTTTAAAGCCATTCTTCTGCATCTGCAAGCTCAAAACTTGTTCATGTGATTTATAAAGGAGGGAGCCCCCCCCCAGCTTGGTTGTCTGGCTTTGTCAGTTTTAACGCCATCCTGCCACACAAACAGATTTTTTTTCCTTTTAAAGAAAAAGACTTCTCTCCAGACAATATCAATATCAAGTCTCTAAGAAGGAAGAAGCATGAAATAAGAATTTTTCTCTTCACTTCTAGCCAGCGCTATTATTTCAGATACTTTGTAACGTATTAAACTATTCAAACAGAAGGACTTTCTCTTTTAGCTTTCTTCTCAAGCCTCAGCCAGTCGCCATTTTAAACTTTCTTTTTCCCCCTTTCATTCTTTCTTCACTTTTAAAATCAGTCTTAGGGTTGTTAGAAATACTTGCAATTTAGAGTCCCAGATCCGGATTTCATCCTGCTTGTTCAGACGATCTGTTAATTTTCGTTAATTAGGTTGGTCCCATTGCCTGGCTCTGCAAAGCGCAGAGTTCTGCCGAAGCCCAGAGCAGCGGCAAGCAAAAATAGGGAACCTCATCCTGCTTCCTCCCCAAGAGTAAAAAAAGAACTCTGGGGACTTCGCAGAGGGCTCTACCTGCCCTCGCCGGCTCTATCTCACATTTCCTTAAGGAAACGGAGTTTTTCGAGCCGCCTTTCAGCTGTAAAGGCGTCTCTTTACGGGCGACGGGGCTGGCGGTCTCAAAAGACCGTCTAATGGCGACGGAAGCCAAACCGGAAGCCCGTTACAACAGCATTTTTATTTATGAGTATTTGATCAGTTTGCTGTGAACGAGTACTCCAAAGATGGTTTATTTAATCAAATAAAAAAAAATTTTTTTAGATGGAGAAACGAATGAGGTTGTGAAATAGTCTTCCATAGGAAATAGAAAACCTTTGCATTATTTAATCTCAGGCCTTTTATTTACTAATATAACAAAAGCTTCAATTTTGTAATTCAGTGTAAACCAATATATATCATTAAACCAATCCAAAATATTGCCAGATGCAATAATCTATTTATTAAGTTGAGCTCGGGATCAGGGATCAGTTGGGGCTGTTGCTATTGTACCAACCTCCCTGCTTTATAGCAGTCTCCTTACCTGAGCATCTTAATGCTGTGGCCAGGTTGGCATTGAACTGTAGACTTGGAATGGGAAGGCAGCTGAGGCTTTGGATCAGATCTCTGTGCCCATGGATACTGGAACTCTCCATGGTTTATAGATGAGTTGAGGGAGATGAAGTGGGTGAAGAGACACCTAGAGAACAGCTGGTGGCTGACGAGAAGCAAAGCTGACTGAACGTGGACTACAATCTCTGTAGACTGTGCCTCATGGCAGTAAAGGCAGCAAAACATAATTATTTCTCCCCTTATTTCATCTGTAGAGAGTCACTCATTGGCCCCTTTCAAGTAACCCAGATTCTTCTTGGTGGGAGTAATTCCAGGGTTTGCCTACAGGGATGTATGAGGAATATGCTAGGCATCTGACAGATAAGGTTGCTCAGATTCACTCCACATCAGACACCAGCCTTGAAGCAGGGTCAGAGTAGGCTATGGGGGCTACGTCTCAGAAGGTCATATGGGAAGTGTTTGATACTCTTGAGCATGAAGAAATGGACAGGGTTCTTGTAGCCATTAGTTCAGCTATCTTTATATTAGATTGATACGCCTCCTGGTTGGTCAAGGCTGCCTGGGAGGAGACCTATAATTGAGTTTGGGCATTGTTAATTCTTCCTTGAATTAGGGAGTAGTTTCCCCTAGTTCTTCAGGAGGTGGTGGTTCACTCTGTTCTTAAGGGGCCATCACTAGGCCCAACTAATCTAGACAGTTTTTATCCAGTTTCTACCCTTTCTTTTCTATGGATGGTTGTGGTGGTTACACTGTAGCTTCAAAGAACTCTGGATGAAGTGAGTTCTCTGGACCCCTTTCAGTCAGGATTTAAGCCAGGGTATGGGACAGAGACAGTATCCTTCTGGACCAGGCCTGGGAGTTGGGGGGTGGATGGCACACTAATATGGCGGTTCTCCTCCTCCTTCCAGGGATAGTTCTAATCAGTGGTGGGTTTCTACCTGTTCGCTCCAGTTCAGGCGAACTGGTAGTGGCAGCGGCGGGAGGCTCCACCCCCCTGGCTGGACATCATTACAGACACTCTGTGCATGCACAGAAGGTTCTGTGTTTGTGCAGAAGCACAGTGCATGAGCATATCAAGTGCACACTCACAGTTCCGAATTGGTAGCGAAGGTAAGTGGAAGCCACTACTGGTTCTAATCAGTGTTAATAGGAGGAAAGATGTCCAATCTGCAGCCCCTGCTCTATGGTGAGCCTCAGGGCTCAGTTCTTTCCCCCTCCTGTTTAACATCTACATGAGGCTGCTGGGTGAGTTATCTGGTAGTTTGAAGTTAGAGTGAGGTATCACCAGTATGCTAATGATACCCAGCTTTATATATATATATATATATATATATATATATATATATATATATATATATATATATATATATATATATATATATATATGTATGTATGTATGTATGTATATGATATGGTGGCTCAGTGGCTAAGGCGCTGAGCTTGTCGATCGAAAGGTCGGTAGTTCAGTGGTTCAAATCCCTATTGCCGCATAACGTGTCCTAGCTTCTGCCAAGTGTTGTGGCTACGTTGCCTGAGCCTGGGTTATCGACAGATGCAGACTCTGAGAGTGAGGGGGAGGAGTTGGCAAGGCCTCCCTCTCCAGGACCCTCCTCTCTAGCAATGCCTCCGCAGGACACCGAAGGCCAAACAATAGGCTCAGAGCCAAGCATGTCCCCGCAGCCACAGGTGGGCAGCGACGAGGAAGATAAGTGCTGGCTGGACCCTCAACAGAGGCACAGGGAGAAGCGTGCCCAGCAGAGGGGAAGGTGTGCCAGAGATTAGCTGAGTCACTGGACCACACCCCACAGGGTAAAAATGTGGGTGTGGTGGCTGGTTCAGTTTGTGACGAGCAAAAACTAGAACTAATCCATGATTTCTGCGTTACTGGACTTTGCCTGCTTTATTGGACTGTATTTGGATTAATCCTGGTATTGTTGAAAACTCTGCCTGTTTTATCGGAATGCTGGCAGGCTAATCTTTGTTTTGAGTGAGTAAAGTCTGAATTGGCAGCTAGCCACTGGGTTGCTGCCAGCTTTATTTTCAAAGAATTTTGTCGTGTGGCTTATTAACTCCGGGCCATCTGTGGGGGTGCATGAGTGGAACGGGGACAGAACATCTTGCTCGTCACCCCAAACATTAACCCATCTCTAACTGAGATGGACCCACAACTGCAGCAAATAATACAATAACTACAAGCTGATAATCAGCTCCTGCAGCAGCAAGTCGGCCAGCTAACTACGCAGTTGGCTTTGGGAAATGCTCCTGCAGCTGTCCCTCCACCTCCTCCTCCCCGCCGGAAATGCCCAATCAATGTGCCAGATAAATTCTCTGGGCAGCAGGAGATGTTCCTGGCCTTCATGGGACAATGCCAACTGTTTATGGCTATGAGGCCAGAGGACTTTCCAGATGATCGGGCTCAGGTGGCATTCATAATTAACCTCCTCTCTGGCAATGCTGCCCAATGGGCCACGCCCCTATTGCTGCAGAATAGCCCCTTGTTGGCAGATTATCAGGGCTTTTGGCAACATCTGAGGGTGATGTACAAGGACCCCCTGAAGACTCAGACAGCAGCCAGGTGCCTCAAGGACCTCCGTCAAGGGAAGTGCCCCTTGCAGGAATATGTGGCTGAATTTCGGCTTCTGGGCCAGGACTCTGACTGTAACGATGCAGCGTTAAGGGACACTTTCCAGGATGGCCTCTCTGACGACCTGCAGGACGAGCTGGTTCGGGTAGAGGCCCTCGACGCCCTTGTAATGCAATGTCTGCACATCGATGCCCGCTTCCAATGGTGCAAGACTCACCGGCCCGTCCAGGAACCCCCAACCGTTTCTGCACCCCCGCGTCCTGCACCGACAGCGTCCCGGGTCACCCCGCGTTTCGTGGCAACCGCAGAAGAGCCCATGGAGCTGGGAGTGGCCTGATCTCGCCTGATAGCCCAGGAGCGAATGCGGAGACGCCAAGGGAGATTGTGCCTCTATTGTGGGGAGGCTGGACATTTTGCCACCTCCTGTCCCAGGAAGCGCAGTGGGGCACTCACACCTGTTCCTGAATCTCGGCAGGACCAGCCGGGAAATGGGGCAGGCCCAGCCTATGGGAAACCTTAGGCCGGGCACGTATTAATGCCCCGCCTGATTCAGTGGATGTGGACTCTGGGCCCCCTCGACACCTGATCCTGGACACCCCGGTGCTGTTGGCCAACCGGTCAGAGGGGCTTCAGGCACATGCGCTGGTGGACTCGGGGGCCACCACGAACTTTATGGACCAGGCCTTTGAGGCCCATTTTGCGGTCCCCTTGGTTCCAGTGGACCCTCCGTTGAGGGTCGAGACTATTGATGGGTGGGAACTTGTAGCGGGGCCCATTAAGTTCACGACTCAGCCTTTGCACCTCACCATTGGGGCCCACAAGGAAGCGATCCAATTTTATGTGACGGCGGACCTGCATTTCCCGCTGGTCTTGGGAATGGCCTGGCTTTGGGCCCATGATCCGCAGGTGGCCTGGTTGAGGAACACCATCTCCTTCCCGAGCCTGCAGTGCGTCGACCACCTCCGCCACACCTGTGCCGGCCAGGGCGTCTCCACCCCTGCCATCTCCTTGCCTCCTGAGCTGACGCCCTTCACCGATGTGTTCAGCGAAAAGGAGGTGGACCGTTTACCCCCGCATCGACCCTATGACTGCCCGGTGGACCTGATCCCCAACGCGCCACTGCCCGCGGACGCCTGTATTCCATGTCGGAGTCCGAGTTGGCCACCCTACGGGACTTTCTAGACAAAAACTTGGCCCGAGGGTTCATCCGGACTTCATCCTCCCCTCTCTTGGCCTGGGTTCTCTTCGTGAAGAAGAAGACGGGGGACTTACGCCTGTGCTGCGACTACCGGTGGTTAAACGCAATCACCGTGCGGAATCGCTACCCCCTGCCGCCCATCCCGGAGCTGATGGAGAGGTTGTGGGAGGCCTCAATCTTCACTAAGCTTGATCTCCGAGGGGCCTACAATCTGGTGGGCGTGCGAGAAGGGGATGAGTGGAAGACGGCATTTGGCACCCGATACGGCCACTTTGAGTACACCGTCATGCCGTTCGGGCTGACCAATGCCCCCACAGTCTTCCAGCATCTAATGAACGACATTTTCTGGGACATGTTGGACCAGTTTGTGGTTATATACCTGGATGACATTTTGATCTATTCCCGGACCCAGGAAAGCCACCTCCAGCATGTCCGCCAGGTCCTACAGCGCCTGCGGGAGCACCAACTCTATGTGAAGTTGGAGAAATGTTTCTTCTTCCAGACTTCCATAGAGTTCCTTGGGCACATCATCTCTCCCGAAGGCATCACCATGGACCCGCATAAGGTAGAGGCCTTGCATAGTTGGGAACCCCCTCGTCGGGTGAAGGACATCCAGCATCTGTTGGGGTTCACCAACTACTACCGAACCTTCATCCCGGGCTTTGCCACCCTGACCTTGCCGCTGACCCAGCTCCTTTGGAAGAAGGTTCCATTCCAGTGGGGTCCCCCGCAGCAACAGGCCTTCGAGGTCCTGAAACAGGCCTTCATCATGGAACCTGTCCTGAGGCACCCTAATCCACACTGTCCATTCGTGGTCGAGACAGATGCGTCCAATGTGGCGATTGGGGCGTTGCTGCTATAGGCCCCGGTGGATGGCGGCACTCTTTTTCCCTGCGCTTATTACTCCCGGAAATTCAATCCTTCCGAGCGCAATTACACCATCTGGGGAAAAGAGTTGCTGGCTATCAAGGCCGCGTTCGAAGCTTGGCGGCATCACCTCAAGGGGGCCCGACACCTGGTGGAGGTGCGGACAGACCATCAGAACCTGGAGCACCTCACGATGGCCAGGAAGTTGAACCAGCGGCAAATCTGGTGGTCGTTGTTTTTTGCCCGGTTCAACTTCCACGTGACTTATATCCCGAGCGGCCACAACTTGAGGGCGGACGCCTTGTCCCCCAAGCCAGAGTACTTCTGCCCGAAGGGCTCCCTTCCCCCGTGGACGGTGCTGCCAGCGGAATCCTTGGCTGCAGTCCAGGAACCGACGGACTTGCAGGCTCAGGTGCGGGAAGCGCAGCGCCAGGATGACTGGTCACAACAGCGGAAGGTGGACGTCGGCCCCGCCTCCCCATGGACTTTGGAGGAGGGCTTACTGAAGCACCGAGGTAAGTTGTACGTTCCCATGAGTCCACTCAGAGCTCTTGTCATGAACCAGTGCCATGACAACCCCGCGGCAGGACATTTCGGGTTCTTTAAGATGCTGAATCTGGTGACGCGGACGTTTTGGTGGCCTCGGGGACGGCACGATGTGCACGTGTACGTGACGTCCTGTGTGACGTGCCGACAGGCCAAAGCCACGTCAGGCCCACCTCCTGGAATTCTCCAGCCGCTGCCGACACCGGAGAGACTCTGGGGAGCCATCTCCATGGACTTCCTGACAGACCTGCCACCGTCCGCCACGTTCACCACTGTCCTCGTGGTGGTGGACATGCTTACAAAGATGACACACTTCATTCCATGCCATGGACTGCCATCGGCCTGCGCCACAGATCGATTGTTCCTGCAACACATTTTCCGCCTCCACAGCCTGCCGGACAGAGTGGTTTCGGACCGTGGGGCCCAATTCACAGCCCACTTCTGGAAAAGCCTGATGGCCGCATTGGAGGTGCAGGTGTGTCTGTCGTTGGCACATCATCCGGAGACTGACACGGGGATGGACAAGGTCATCGGCATCCTGGAGCAGTACCGCCGCTGCTTCGTCAATCAGCAGCAGGACAACTGTGCTGAGTACCTTCCCCTGGCGGAGTTTGCCTTCAACAACTCCCAACACACCTCCACCCAGATGACCCCATTCCATGCCAACGTGGGTTACCATCCACGGCTGTTCCCTCTGTCCATCTCGGATTCCCCTATTCCCAAGACCCAGGACTTCCTCTTGGAGCTGCAAGCGGTGCAGCAGCTGGTGCGTCGGCAGCTGAACCAGGCGAAGGAGGACTATAAACGGGTCGCGGACCGCTCTCGACAGGCAATGCCACCGCTGGAGGTTGGGGATCGGGTGTGGCTGTCCACGAAACACCTCCCCACGGACCGGCCAGTGAAGAAGCTCGACCACCGTTCTATCGGTCCCTTCCCCATCGAGGTAGTCATTAGCCCAGTGGCCTACCGGTTGACCCTACCACGATCCATGTGGCTCCACCCTGTTTTCCATTGGTCCCTTCTGATCCCTGAGGCCCCACCATGCCACCTCCGATGCCCAACGACACCTGCTCCCCCACCCACTGTCACCGAGGATGGCTCCACAACATATGAGGTGGACAGCATCCGGGACTCCCGTTGGCTGAAGGGGCGTTTCCAGTACCTGATTGCCTGGAAGGGGTATGGGCCCAAGGATTTCTCTTGGGTGATGCTTCCTCTGTTTATGCTCCTGACCTGGTACGGGCCTTCCATGACCAGTTCCTGTCCCGACCGCATCCCGACCATCAGCTGCGGGGGAAGGGCTCTGCGGTGGGGGATAATGTTGTGGCTCTGTTGCCTGAGCCTGGGCTATTGACAGATGCAGAATCTGAGAGTGAGGGGGAGGAGTTGGCAAGGCCTCCCTCTCCAGGACCCTCCTCTCTGGCAATGCCTCCGCAGGACACCGAAGGCCAAACAATAGGCTCAGAGCCAAGCACGTCCCCGCAGCCACAGGTGGACAGTGACAAGGAAGATAAGTGCTGGCTGGACCCTCGACAGAGGCGCAGGGAGAAGCGTGCACAGCAGAAGGGAAGGCGTGCCAGAGATTAGCTGAGTCACTGGACCACACCCCACAGGGTATAAATGTGGGTGTGGTGGCTGGTTCAGTTTGTGACGAGCAAAAACTAGAACTTATCCATGATTTCTGTGTTACTGGACGTTGCCTGCTTTATTGGATTGCATTTGGATTAATCCTGGTATTGTTGAAAACTCTGCCTGTTTTATCGGAATGCTGGCAGGCTAATCTTTGTTTTGAGTGAGTAAAGTCTGAATTGGCAGCTAGCCACTGGGTTGCTGCCAGCTTTATTTTCAAAGAATTTTGTCATTTGGCTTATTAACTCCAGGCCGTCTGTGGGGGTGCATGAGTGGAACGGGGACAGAACACCAACCTAGCAGTTCAAAAGCACATTAAAAATGCAAGTAGAAAAATAGGGACCACTTTGGTGGGAAGGTAACAGTGTTCCGTGTGCCTTTGGCATTTAGTCATGCCGGCCACATGACCACGGAGACGTCTTCGGACAGTGCTGGCTCTTCAGCTTTGAAATGGAAATGAGCACCACCCCTAGAGTTGGGAACAACTAGCACATATGTGTGAGGGGAACCTTTATCTTTATCACCAGTATGCTAATGATATCCAGATTTATATCTCCATCCCAGGCTACCTGAGTGATGCAATGGGTCCTGTCTCAGTGTCAGGATGTTGTGTGGGACCTAGATGGGATGCAATAGACTTCAGGTGAACCCAAGCAAGAGTTGAGTGCTTTTAGTGTTTGAACTTTCTGGTGGCTGGGATTTTGTGTTGTTGGTCTTGAATGAAGTGGTTGTGTTTCAAACAGATTCAGTGCACAAACTGGGGGTCTTCCTGGACTTCTAACATAGATCAATTCTTTTACCCCTCTTTCAAGCCAATGGTCCAAAGACACTACTTATCTCCTGTCTACAACGCAGCCCTTGCAGCAATTCCAAGAAGATTCCTCAACCAATTGCACCCAGATTCAGATGACCCTGAGGGCACAGATAAACCTCCAAGTGGCCTAAACAGCTCTTAGCTAAAGGCTAGATGACTGAAAAGAAATGCAATCCTTCCACCCCCACCCCCACCCCTACCCCATCCTATCAGACCTATCTTTCCATCCCTCCACCATCCAGTCTCAACTGTCAAAACCTATCTTTCCATCCCTTCCACTATCAGAACTGATGAAGCTTCTTGGATGAGAAGCAAAATATTTTCTTCAAGGAAAAAAACAATCCAGTTGTTTTTTGAAGAAGAAAAACCACATTTCAGATATCTGCTTGAATCAATCTGGCATCTAACTTTTAGTAAATCTAACTTTTCTGAGTCACATTGCATAATCACATAGGCATGGAAAGCCAAATGGGTCACTGAACATCCATACATAGGAAGATCTATAAATAACCTTACAAAAAAGGTGCCAAGCTTTCAACTACCAAGCCAGCGAAGGACATTCCTGAATAGGATTTACACCTCACACGGCATCTACCATGACTCACTTGGGGGCATAGCATCTTCCCCTCAGTGTGACTGCAGGGTTCCACATCAAATTGTAGATCACATCATGGCTGTACGCTGAGGGCATATATCAGTCTAGCATCTGATTTTTTTTTTCATGTAAACGATGCTGTGCTTCAGTTGGATGGCCTAGACATTGGTATTTGAATATAGTTATTTTTAACATTTATATTTTATTGTGTTTTATTAATCTAGGTAAAATGCTAATGTATATTGCAAATACATGTACGATATGCCATATGCTAAATAAATAAATTACATAGGCAAATCACCATAATTAAAGACTTGTGGGTATGAAAATTATTTCTATTCTCCTTGTAAAAATAGGATAGATATTATTTGAAAGGTGGAAATTACAGTAATTGAAAAAACTAGAATGGTTGCTTGAATAATGCTTGCAAATATTTAATTCTAATTCATTTTGGATTACTTAGAGTAGTATTGTATGTTTCTATCATATATGTTTAGATTTATGACTTTTGTTTTCTTCTGTTCAGTCATGTCTAATTCTCAGAGATCCCTGGACAAGTCCCTGCAATTTTCTTGATGGGATTTTTCAGAATTGGTTTATCATTACCACTACCAGGTTTATGTTATGAATACCTAAATTTACTCAATGGTCAGGCACATAAATCTATATGGATTTTAACTTATTTATCTAAATGGAAGATGATTTTGAATTTGATATTTTTTAGAAAAGGAAGATCAACTCACATTCATAATCATCAGGAAAAGGAGTGTATTTGTGTGCATTGCGGTATTTCCAGCTCAGAGGATGGTCCTGGGATGTATTTGCAACACATGTAATATTATAGCAATCCTTAAAAAAAGCAACAAGATTAAAATAGTTAGGACCCTGCTTCAGCAGCTGGCTGGATGAGTATTAGTCAGATCAAAGAAAAGTGGTTTAACAACAAAAACTGACAAAGGATGGAAGAGAATCAAGAAAGAAAATTTAAGCAAAGGAAAAGAATCAAGCAGTTAAGCAACAAGAATGACTATCAGGAGTGTGAGACATAAAAAGTAGAACTTTGCTAATCTTTCAGTTTAAATTGTAGGCTTCAATGTTCAAGGAAGACATGATTTGATTTAAATCTGTGCTTCCAGATTTGAGGCCAATCTGGTTCTATTTGAGGTCATTTTATAGTTAAGATCTGAAGTGGAGGGAAAAATCAGTAGAGTATAATAGGCAAAAAAGAGACAGATATAGTGGTTAAGGTTTTGGGCTAAATACTGGGAGACCATAAGTTTTGGTCCCATCTTAGATACACCACCAACTGGGTAACCCTGAACTAGTCATTTTCAACCTTGGAAAAAAAGGCAACACGAACCACTTCAGACAGTCCCCAGGAGTTAACACTGACTTGAAGGTACCTGCCAAGCTTCAGCTGGATATTTTCAAGGCTAATACAACACTGAATTAATTTCTGTTACCCTGCTTATCCAGCATAATGATAGCTGGAATTAGGAGAAAAAACCCAACAGCCTTTAAATTATCCAGACAAGAGTCTATCAAAAGAGACTCTATAGAGAAATTAGAAGAATCAATGCAAATTACTATAATTTGTAATATGATATTTCAACACTTATTTTTCTAAAAAAGTAAGCACTCTTCCTCTTTTTTTCTAGGATTCAAGCTTAATAAGTCAGTGAAGAATATTCACTGACTTTTCTTTCTGGGTAGAATTCATTGTTGTTTCTGATTACTGAGCTTTCTGAGGTGCCTGAAAGATTGGCATAGCTGATCTATATATCTCCTAATAAGTACCCCCTTATCACTGATCAAGGTAGGTAGAATATGCTGACAAAATACGGCCTCTTCTAAACTGGATTTGGAAGAATGATTACTGCCCAGCCCTTGTAAGGTGGCATAGCTGTGTTCAGGGGTGGGTTGTACTCAGTGGTGGAATTCTACCGGTTCACACCAGTTCGGTAGAACCAGTAGTTAAGTAGTTAAGCAGTTCGGAGAACCGGTTGTTAAAAGAAATCTCCTTTTGTTTTTTTCCACTTTTACAGGGTTAATCCTGTAAGGAATGACATTTGGTGTTGTTTCCTAGTCTAATCTTTATTGCCCTGCTTACAGAAACTGCCTCTCTAGCAGTATGCCAAGACTTACTCTCACTTCCGGTTCCAGAGGTTCTCGGAGGTGGGTTTTTTTTTTTTTTTTTTGCTTGACTTTCTTAAAGGGGAAAGGTTGTTTTAAGCTTTTTACACCGCTGTTGAGAGGAAATACTCCCCTGTTGGATTTCTTCCAGCTAGGATGCAATGATCAGCACTTTGAAGAAATAATTGAATAACGAAGCAGAAGCTTTTAATGACAAGGAACCAAGATGAGTGACATTCAGCAAGGCTTCTTGGCTAGTTAGAAAGATTGACATTCAAACGTGAGTTTACATACCCTTTCTGACTTTTGGTCTAAAACTGGATTTTGGTGAAGTTTAATTCTGTGCTTGGTGATGTTTAATCCTGTGTTTAGTGATGGGATAATTTTCCGTATTCAGCTTTGTTTGGAAGGAAACATGTTAATCTCTGTTCCTGAAAAGAAGCAGCTTTGGAAATCTGACTAGCTCTGTGTCTATTTGTTCTGGTAATTGGTTTAACAAGCAACAGATACTCTGTTTGCTCCTTTGCTTCATTCTGGAGAGCTTAAATGACCTCTCTGCTAAAGGGTTTCACTTTATGAGCAAAAGTTGGCTGCTGATAGTTATCATTGCATTTTAACTATTTTAATTCCTTAAGGTGCTCTGGCACCCTCCCTGATTTGTAACTCCAGTTTGCAGGTATTTCTAAATCTAATGATTGGTATTTAGGGCAGCTTTTTGCAAGGAAAGAAGCTTTTTGTATTTTTGTACAGGTAATCCTTGACAGTTACAATGGCACTGGAAAAAGTGATTTATGACCGTTTTTCACACTTATGACAATTGCAGCAAACTGTCATTAGGGCAAAGAAGCGATGCCACATGACCACCTGGCCATGCCCACCCAGTCACATGAAGCACCACAGTTGTGAAATGAGTGACACGGTTGTTAAGAATGCTGCAATGAGCATAAATGATGACCAGTCATAAGTGCAAGGACCAGTTAAAAGTGCGAGGACCTGTCAGAAATCACTTTTTTCAGCCCTCTGGGTAGTCCTTTTGTGCATATGGACTACTCAGAGGGCTGAAAAAGTTATTTTTGACTGGTCCTCACACTTTTGACCAGTCCTCGCACTTACGACTGTCCTCACATTTTACGTTTTTCACCCTAACTTGTCATCATGGTGAAGAGAAGCAGTTGTGAAATGAGTGACATGGTTGTTAAGAATGCTACAATGGGCATAAATGATGACCAGCCATAAGTGCGAGGAATGGTCAAAAGTGCGAGGAACGGTCAGAAATCACTTTTTTTAGAGAAAAACATTTTTTATTTTCAAACAAAAAACAAACAAAACATAAAAACATCATCATTTCTAATTATTACAGGCAGTGTATAGAACGGTTTTCATCCTTTTGTGCTCCTGCAATCTTCATAATATCAATATACAAGCTTCTTTTCCTAAAAGAAAAATTTAAAATATTTTATCTTATTGCATTCCATATTTCATATCTCATCTCCATGTTTTATTTTCTATCCATTGATAAAACAAACCCCATATCAAATAATATTGTTTATCTTCCTGTTCTCGTATTTCAAGTGTCAATTTACTCATTTCAGCACATTCCATCATTTTCTTAATAATTTCTTCATCGTTTTTTTTAATTTGATTTATATGCCGCCCTTCTCCGGAGACTCAGGGCAGCTTACAATGCGTTAAGCAATAGCCTTCATCCTTTTGTATATTTTATACAAAGTCAGCTAATTGCCCCCACAAACTGGGTCCTCATTTCACTTACCTTAGAAAGGATGGAAGGCTGAGTCAACCTTGAGCCTTGGAGAGATTCGAACCAGCAGAAATTGCAGGCAGCTGTGTTAATAACAGGGTGCTTATATCACTGTACTATCAAGTATTTTCTCTTCTTTCCAATTTTTAGCAAATACAATTCTAGCCGCTGTTAAGACATTCACAATTAAATATTGCAATTCTTTATTATATGACTCTGGTAAGATCCCTAGTAAAAATATCTCCGGTTTAAAGTCAATATGTCTCTTTATCATCTTCTCCAGCCACAAATGTATCTTAGTCCAGTATCTCTTAGTGCAGCGGTTCTCAACCTGGGGGTCGCGACCCCTTTGGGGGTCAAACGGCCATTTCACAGGGGTTGCCAAAGCCCTCTCTCGTTCCCCCCCCACGCCTTCACTCACCCTCACCCTCTGCCTCTGTTGGATCGCCCAGTCGCCGTTCGCTTACCCCGCCCACTCCCAATCTATTGCTGCCTCCGGAGTCCCAGCTGATGGCTAGAGGAAAAAAAAAAACTGTTTAAATTCTTGCCGCCGGGCTTCAAAGGGCCGCTCTACAACAGATCAGTGTTAAAAGAAAACAAATGAGAAGATCGGTGCCTGCAAAAATAGAAAAAACAGCCTCTTTCAGCTTCAGCAGAGGTTAATTAGCATAAATTGATTAGCTCCCCCCCCCACACTCTCAGCTGATTTGCTCTCAACTGTTTTGTGCAGGCTCCTTTGCAAGCTCTTGTTTTCCAAGCTGCAAAAGAGTGCTGGAGCAATTTTTTTTCCTCTAGCTAAAATGAAACTGAAAGGGTCTTTGCTGCAGCGTGACAAAATGAGGCAGGGAGAGAGATTTCTTTTTCTTTTTGCTCACCAAAAAAGGTAGGTGCAAACAATGGGAAATTTAGAGCAAAAGAGGAGAGTTCAAGATTTTAAAACACAAAAGAAAAAAAGCTCTATTTAACTAGGGAATTGTAATAATTGAGATACTATTAATTGTATATTGTGTTGAAAGCAGAAATGGTTAAGTTGTGGTTTGGAAGAATATATGGGGGAAATTATTTGGTTTATTATTGGTAAATATAATTAATGGATTTGTAAGAAATTGGATTGCATGGAAATAATTGGAATATTCATGTTCATATTGATTAATATACAAAAAAGATAGTTATATAACTAATTGATTTATATTAAAATGTTGAATTTGTATTAAACAACTGTATTACATAATTAACCAATGTGAGGATGGATATAAAAATAGATGACAATGCGAAGGGGTATAATATAGAATAGAAGGGAAAAATTGAATTTGATTAAGATTAGAGATGAGAATGAAGGGTAATATTGGTTTTTTAAAAAAATAGATGAGGAATAAATATGGTAAAAAGGAAATATAGAAATTGTAAATTTAATTGAAATGACTAAATACTGTGTTAGAAGAAATATCCTTCTGGGTTCTGCTCCAAGTAGGGAAAAAGATACTGGAAACATGGAGACTGCTTGGAAAGATGGTTTAATGGTGGACAGGATCACATGGCTTGATGGGGCCCATTGTGTTAGTTTCTGTTGCTATTGTGTTGCAAATGTCCTTTGACAAAGGATTGACTTTCTGCCTCTGGCCCATTAACAAAGGGTAGTGGGCAGGAAGGTGGGAGTTGCTTTGTCTGTAAAATATGCTTCTCCATTTCTCATCCAGGGAAATATAATATTCTGCCTTTTTAATATTTCCCAAAATATTTCATTCTTCTAGGAAAGGGGTGGGTGCTAACCTCCTACAACTATTTAAATTTGTGAACCGGCCAAATACTCTGTTCAAAGAAAATACATTGTATGTTTGTATGTCTGTTTCTAATTATTGCTATTTATTCATATTCATCTTTTATTCTTTAAAGTTTAACAATTCATTGTTTATCTTAATAGCTTTATAGTTGTTTGGGGTTAGCTTTCTTCCCTTTCATCTTTTTTATTGTACAGCAATCTTTCTCCTCAAACCTACCACCTCTGTCTTTTCTTTCCTTTTTACTTTCTCTTCCCCCCCTTCTTCTTCTCCCTACTTCCTCTTCCTTTCTCCTTCTCCTCCTCTCTTCCTCCCTCTCTTACCCTCACTCCTACTCTAATTTCCCTTCCCTTCCTTCATCCCTCTCTATTGCTCTATCCTTTTATGCATATGGACTACTCAGAGGGCTGAAAAAGTTATTTTTGACTGGTCCTCGCACTTTTGACCAGTCCTCGAACTTACGACTGTCCTCACAATTTACGTTTTTGCCCTATCTTGTCACCATGGTGAAGAGAAGCATTGTGAAATGGGTGATATGGTTAAGAATGCTGCACAGGCATAAATGTGACCATGGTCATAAGTGTGAGGACCAGTCAAAAATCCAACTGGGTGGGAATGGCCAACTTTTTTTTTGTAAAGTTTTTTTTATTTTTTAAACACACAAACAAACATACAATACATCTTTTCTGAACAGAATATTGGCCCGGTCTTAAATTTGTACAGATTTTTGTTCATCTTTAACACCATTTTATATGTTCAATTTTTCTCATAGCATTTATTCTCTTTAATTTTAAGAAACCAATATTACCCTTCATCTTGACTTCTCATCCTATTATAGCTCAATTTTTCTTCTCCCTCCTTAAAATTTGAACCCCTAATTTAGATTCACATAACATAGTACAATCCTCAATTATTTCCTTAACTTCTCTTCTAATCACCAATGATTCTTTTATCAACTATTCCCAATAATACAATTCAACATATTAGTAGAAACCAATTAACTATATATCTTAACCCAAATGTTCCGACTACTGCAATTTCATGTATTAAACTTATTTCTGGGTCTTATTTTCAAGTCTTAAACATCCCTACATTTTGTCATGTCTTCATATTGACTTAAATAATTCATTATTACCATTATATTATTTCATCAATTATTTATATTCTTATCTCTTATTTTAAAAGTAATATCAATCTTACTCCAGCACCCCTAAATTTAAACTCATAGAACTTAATACAATTCCTAATTATTTTCTTAGAATCTCTTATTCCAGTCTCAGATAATTTTTTCTTTATCAACTGTTCCAAATAGTACACTTCAACATTTTTATAAAAATCAGTTAATTATATCTAATTTATTCATAATCCAATATCACTTCAACTTCTTTTCTTATTTAGTTAAATTCCAAATATGCAATTGAAAATATTCCAGTTATTACAATCCCCTTCATTAATTAAAAATATTCCAATTATTACATTCATCATACATCCATATAGTTTAAAATCATTTCATTAAAAATACAATTTCATCTTTTCTCTAAGATTCATTTCATTTACCCCATATTCCTCTTCCATTTCTCTCTCCCTTTCTATCTTTATATTTTATTTTATTTTTCTTTCCCCTTTTCTTTTGTATTTTAAAGTTCTGAACTCTCTTCCCTGTTAATCTCAATACAATCATTTTGTTTTTTAAGAGCATACACTCTTCTATTTTGCTTTGCTATTCTTTTCCAACCCTTTTCTCTTTTTCTTATATTCTTATAGTCTTTGTCTTCTTCTTTATTGTCAGTCTCTTTTTTTTGCTTCTTTGTCAGCTTGAATGTATCCTAAATCAGTTTTTTGGTCATCAAGTTTCAATTTTCCATGCAAGATTGTGGTCATTTCTCTTATTTCCATTTTCAATTATAAGCACATCGTTTTCATCATTTCCTTAAGTTCCTGCACCATTTTGTTCTTTCTAGGTTAATATTATTCCAATTGAAGTTATATTGTAATCCTCTTTTTTTCCCCAAAGCCAAGACACTTATGAACAAACAAAGCCTCCTTAAAAATTCTCACATGCTGCTATCCCTTTCAAGGTCCAAGTTTTTTTTTCTTTCCAAAACAAAGATTCAGTGTTGCAATAATTTTTTTTCTCCTGAAGATGGCTCTCTGCAATCCACTATTACAATCAACAAGCTGGAAAGGTATCCATTTTGTTTGCTGTCAGCTTTAAATAATTTTTACTTTTTAATTTTTCTTCTTCTTTTTCACCTTTATATGCACCAAATTGGTTTAAAATTCAGTCCAGATTTGCATAGTCCAAATTCAACATTACATTCCAATTTAGTTTCAATTTAAAGTCATTAACCGGTCCTTTCTGTTACAAGTTTTTCTTCCTTCTTTGTCCTTCCTCCTTTTAAAGTTCCCAAATTAAAAAAGGGTCTTTTTGGGTTCTTAATTCTTCTGATTTTTTTTTAAAGTTCTCCAAATACTTAAATCCAAAAAAACAATTTTCAGATCGGGTTTTATCACTTTATAATTTCCACCTTAATCTTTTTCTGTCCTTTCCCACACCTATTAGCCGCTGTTATCACTCCAGGACATTTACAATTGTTTTAAAAATCCTCTTCTTTTCTTTCTGCCTATGAGTTAAATATCACTCACCCGGCATCAATATTCCGCTCAATTCTCCACTCCTGCACAGTGCTTGGTCTGGTTGCCCTAGCTTACTGGCAGTCATAATGGCTGCCGCCCCCCCTCCCCGTGCTGCAGAGTCAGAGAGCATTTCCTCTGACCTCCAAGGAACTTGCCTGTTCCTCTTGGTTTTATGAGGTGCCTCTCTTTCTTCCCTGTCCCTAAAGGACAGATCCGGTCTGAAGATCTCTCGGCAGTGGTTCATCAGCCCGGGATTTCGTGGAGCTCATCAGAGCCCGCTAATTCCTGACTGTCTCGCCGCGACACTTCCGATCGAATCTCAGGGAGGCTAACTTGATTGGTCTCACCCTTAGAAAATTTCTCCTTAGTCAAACTCACAATAAAATAGCACTGTTCCAATATGGAATGGAATGGAATGGAATGGAATGGAATGGAATGGAATGGAATGGAATGGAATGGAATGGAAAGGAATGGAATAGAATAGAATAGAATAGAATAGAATAGAATAGAATAGAATAGAATAGAATAGAATAGAATAGAATAGAATAGAAGAGAAGAGAAGAGAAGAGAAGAGTTGGAAGGGACCTTGGAAGTCTTCTAGTCCAACCCTCTGCTTAAGCAGGAATCCCAACACCACTTCAGACAAATGTTTATCCAATCTCTTCTTAAAAACTTCCAGTGTTGGAGCATTTACAACTTCTGGAGACAAGATGTTCCACTGATTAATTGTTGACAGAAATTTGAGGGGCTCCTACAAAATGAGGAGGTCAATCTATTTTCCAAAGCACCAAAAGGCACAACAAGAAACAATGGATGGAAACTAACCAAAGAGAGAAGCAACCTAGGACTAAGAAGATGTTGCTAGTTGGTTATCCTGGTTAGGCCCAATATAAGAGACTATAGACTTTCTTGTAATAATAATATTTATTTTCTTCCTCAGGAACACATTTAGACAGCTATCAATCTGAGAAGAGCTTATATACAGATGAGGCGGGGCTAATGGTAAGTAGTAACCAATGGTAAGGAACACAATGACATCACACAATGACATATGCACAAGCACACATATTTACAGATAGTAGGTTAGGTATTTTCAACTGTAATAAATCCCCCTCTAAAATACCTAACTAATGGTGGGTTATTAAGTTTATATATGTACATTAAGTTTGGAAGTCAAATACACATGTTGTTTGGTTGCTAATGGCTTAGTGAGGATATCAGCAATTTGTTCATTAGTATCGCAATGAACAGCCTTAATGAATCCTATACATGACAGTTGCCTCACATGTTTATATTTGATATCGATATGTCGAGATCGTTGACCTATCGCTTCGGAAGCTGATATATCTATCGCTGCCTTATTATCCTCATTGATGATAATTGGATAAATAGGTTCATCCCACACATTACATAATAAATCATCGAACCAAGTTAGATTATTGACCGCTTTGGATAAGCAAACGTATTCGGCTTCTGCTGTAGAGGTGGCAATTAAGTTCTGTTTGCCAGTGTACCAGTGCACCGCACAACCATTTATAAGAAAAACATATCCAGAAGTGCTTTTTC
This sequence comes from Arizona elegans, assembly GCA_022577455.1. NCBI lineage: Eukaryota > Metazoa > Chordata > Lepidosauria > Squamata > Colubridae > Arizona > Arizona elegans. The sequence continues at coordinate 51,484,559 of JAKOOJ010000006.1, read as the reverse complement.
TGCTTTTTGAATCAGTAGCCCAATCTGCATCGGCGTAGCAGGTCAAAGTTGGTTTTTCAGAAATGAATGGTTCTAGGTATAGACATACATTAATGCTAGATTTCAGATATCTCAAAATTCTCTTGATTCCTTCCCAATGGTATAAGTTAGGATTGCTTACATGTCTTGACAACAAATTTACGGCAAGGGTGATATCAGGTCTAGTCCAATTAGATATGTATAATAAGGACCCAATAATTGATCGATATAAAGTGTTATCCTTAAATGGTTCATATTCATTGCACACATTCCTATAAAAATCAGTTGACATGGGAGTTTCACAAATTTTTGAGTTAACCATATTACATTTTTCTATGAGTTCTATAATTTTGTCTTTCTGGGATAATTTGAAACCCTTATCTGTTTTGTCAATTTGGACTCCTAAATACTTATTTACCTTTCCTAATATTTTTAAGTTGAAATTTTTGCCTAATTGTTCAGCGAAATTATCACATTTAACCTTGTCACTTCCAAAATATAATATATCATCAACATAAATCAAAACATATTCAATAGAATCATTATTTCTTTTTGTGAAAAAACAAAAATCAGATGAAGTAGCCACAAAGCCTATATCGTTAAGTATCTTTGATAAACACTCATACCACCGTTTGCCGGACTGTTTTAGTCCATAAAGGCTCTTATTCAATAGCCAAATTTCTCCCTTTTTTGTATCTTTTCCTGGGGGTGCTTTTACATAAATTTCTTTATCGAGATCAGCATGCAGATAGGCTGTCTGTACATCAAATTGATATACTTCCAGATTTAAAACGGAAGCTAATACTAATGCTGTTTTCACACTTTCTGATCTAACGGTTGGGGAGTATGTGTCTTCATAGTCATCCGGAAACCTTTGAGCAAAACCTTGAGCCACTAACCTGGCTTTGTATAAGAATTTACCATCCTCTAGCTCTTTGATTTTATAGATCCATCTAATGCCAATGGGGGACTTCTCAGTGGATAGATCTGTTGGTGTATATACATTTAGTTCTTTTAAACTGTCCATCTCTTTTTTCATTGCTTCCTCCCACTTACTTTTTTCTTCTGGAGGTAACTTAAGTATGTCATCATACGTGTTGGGAGTCAGGTGTTTAGCTTGAATAGACAGTACATAATCATCTAATCTTTTAGGAATTGTGCCCCTATTGGATCTAATGGGCCTATTCTGGGGATGTTCATCGCTATGCATATATTTAGCTTCTTTTTCAGTTAATTGGTCTACCTTCAAAGTGGGGTGTCCTTTCTTCCATTCATCATTAATTGTTTTTGGGCATTTAATTCTGTTCGTGGTTGTGGTTTTGGGATTGGTATCTGATGTATGATGATCTGTGTGCGTGTGTGTAATATTTTTTGATTCTGGATATATTTCGTTGAGATGTAATTTTGACCAGTTCATGTGTTCATGAAACACAGCAGATCTGGATACAATGAAATGGTTATTTTTATCAATGAAGCGATATCCCTTGGTTCCTGATTCGTACCCCATAAATATCAGTCTTTTGGATACTTTCTCTCCTTTGCGCCTTAATTGTGAGGGGACATATACATCAGCAGATACACCAAATACGTGTAAATGCCCAATTTTTGGTTTCCTTCCATACATGAGTTCGTATGGGGTCTTGTTGATTGTACTGGACCATAAGCGATTTATAGTGTAATTGGAATAAGTAAGGGCTTCAGCCCAGAATGATTGGTTTAAGCCAGCATCATCTAACACACATTTAACCATGGTTTGTAGTAAACCATTTTTTCTTTCAGAGACTCCATTTTGAAATGGGGAAAACGGACAAGATTTAAAGTGCAATATTCCTTGTGATTTTAGCCAATTTGAAAATTCGTTGGATAGGAATTCCGACCCCCTGTCAGTCATTATTTGTTTAATTTTAGTATTGTGTTGCGTCTCTACCATTTTAAAGAACTCCTTAAATTTTTTGAAAACCTCATTTTTTTGATTAAGGGTGTATACAAAACCGAATCTACTGTAGTCATCGACTATGGTTAGAAAGTATCTTTTTTTATATTTAATTGAGGGTTTTAATGGACCTACTACATCCATGTGAATTAGTTGAAAAATTGATTGTGTGGTGCAAGTGGCTTTTTTGGGTTTTGGTTTGTTTTTAATTTTGGATGAATTGCACACAGAGCATTCTAAGTAATTTTTACAGTTCTTTATTTTTAAATCTTCGGAACATTCTAACATTTTTCGTATGACGGGAAAGCTTGCGTGTCCTAGCTTTCTGTGGAGTAAGTGACTACAATTATCGTGAATAGGTCTTCCATTGTTTAAATTTTCAGACATATTAGTATCAGTGTTTGATGCATTATCATTATTACTTTCATCATGGCTATCTGAATTTGGCTTTTTGTTTCTTAATTGATAGTTTGCATAGACTAGTTCGTTATCTTGTGGCAGTAGGTATGTTAGTCCATCATTTATAAATAGTTTACCTATGTTTCTGTTGTTCTTAGTCATAAATACCTTTCCACCTCTGAAAGTGGTTTCTATTTCATTCTCTATACTTAATTTTAGGGTTGCCAATATGTTATTTGGAATTTCGGGCACAAATAGTACCCCCTCTAATTTCCCTATACCCTTTATATGCGTGTCTCCTATTCCTCTCACTAGGACCTTATTTTGGTTTGCTACTTTAATGTAATATTTCTTTTCAGTGAAGTTGCTTAATATTTCTCTATTATGAGTTGTATGACATGTGGCTCCAGAATCTATGAGCCAAGTGTTGAGTGAATCAGACATCAAAATGTTATTGTTTCTTATTCCATATAGTGATCCTTTCTTATTTTCTCTAGGGTTATTTCTGTACATTTGTCTTTCTCTAGGGTGTGGTGATTCTCTTCGCTTATACCTGTAATCTGGGGAAGTTCTGTCTAAGAAGTGTATTCTCCTATCCTTGTGTTGATATGAGTCACTGTATCCTGCATTCTTGGGGCAATCTCTACTCTGATGTCTTTCAGATCCACATATGAGACATTCATGTGGGTACCTATCTCTGACCCTAAAATCAGTTCTTCTTTGATTTCTACCTTCCCTTTGTTGTGTATATCGCTCTCTTCTAAGTCTATCTTCAGTAATAAGCTTATTGGTGAGGTTTTCTAAAGTAATTTGTTCTATACTTAGGTTATCTATTAAGGTAATATAGTTATCCCAGCTGTGATCTAATGAGTTAATTATAATGCTTTTCATGGTGTTATCAGAAATGGTTTCCCCCCTTTGAATAAGGTCTGCTCTTACAGCGTTTAGATTCAAGATATGTTCACTCAAGGAGGTATCATGTTTTAGTTTGGCAGAATAGAATTCCCTAGAAATTTTTGTGGTGGTGGCTACACTTTTACTATAGAACAAATTGAATAATTTTTGGTATGTTTCAAATACAGTTAAATTATGCTCTATACTGGGAAGTATACTTGGGGAAATAGAGGCAATTAATATATAATATGCTTTGTGATGGAGGCAGTCTATTTCATAGGTCCAAGGCTTATCTGGTGGGTTATCAATAAAAAATAAAACATTCTCTTTCAAATATGTAATCTGTAAACACTGGTTCCATTCCATTAAGTTGCTTCCATCTAATCGTAACTTTATAAAGTCTGAAGGTATTGTCCCTGAGTGTTGTGAAGTGTTATTCATGTTTAGTAGCTGTCCATGATTTAAGACCTTAGCATACTCACAATAAGGCCTGGGTATGGTAGATGCATGTCTGTATTTACTTATCTCTATGTTGCGCTGACTTGTATTTATGTTTTCTTCTTCTTTCTTTGCAGGCTCGTTCTGGGCATGCTCAGTCCTCATTTTTCTCCAGCAGCCGGCGAGGGAGGTTCCTGTGTCTGCAGCTCCTGGGGTGAAGTCCCAGACGGCCTTCTATTGCTCTGCTTTGTTTCCGGAGGGCCTCTGGTGACTGAAGAATGCCTGGGGTGCTGCTCTGCTCGTCGGGGAGTCTTCTCTGAGGTCGTCAGTAAGTGGAGTTGAGGCAGGCCGCCATTGCCAATGGAGCCGGGTTGTTCAGGGAGTTGCTCTTCGGTAGGTAAGTATGATTGCCAGCTTGTCTTTCTTCGGGTGGCTAGGCCTTTCTTTAGACAGTCTATTTCTTTTTGGCTTTTGGTAGATGGTAGTTTAGAATTTTCTATTTCATTTTCTGGTTGTTTGTTTGGTATTGTTAGTTTAGTCCCGAGTGCTGCAGTCAGCACCTGTATAGCATTGTCTATTTCTACTTCAGTAGGTTGAGCTTTGTTTTGTTAAAATAATTGTTTTTTATTTGTTTTTGGACTCGGGTAGACATCTTCTTGGTAGGTTTTGTTTTTTATTTCGTAGTTTGAGGTTTGGAATTCTTTTAGTAATTGGTCAGGCATTTTAGAGGTATTAGGTGGGTAAGATGGCTGCCATGAAAAAGGCGGGAAGCTGTCGCCATCTTCGGTGTCATTTTTGAAGTCAGGGGTTGAGTTTCTTACCTTGCAGTTTTCTTGTTTGTTATTTTCGTTTATCATGCTGCGGATTTTCACAAGCAGATTTGATTCAACTGTAGTTGTTTCTATTAATTCTAGTATTTTTCTTTTTACCTCATCTTCTTTGTTTGGTGTTGAGAAAGTTTGTTCTGCTCCAGCTAGGGTTGTTTGTTTTGTGTTAGCAGTTCATTTTCTTGTAATTGTGTTTGTTTCTTAATATTTTCAAGTGGTGTATATTTGTCAGGAGTTAGTTGAGCTGCCATTCTTTTCGTTATGTATCTGGTGGCAGGTCTTCTTTTGTCGTTATGTGAGTCTTGCATCTTTATGTTCGGTTGGGCCTACCAAACCATCCTCTTGCTACCAATTTGTTGCTAGTTGGTTATCCTGGTTAGGCCCAATATAAGAGACTGTAGACTTTCTTGTAATAATAATATTTATTTTCTTCCTCAGGAACACATTTAGACAGCTATCAATCTGAGAAGAGCGAAAGCTTATATACAGATGAGGCGGGGCTAATGGTAAGTAGTAACCAATGGTAAGGAACACAATGACATCACACAATGACATATGCACAAGCACACATATTTACAGATAGTAGGTTAGGTATTTTCAACTGTAACAGAAGAAATTTCCTAAGGGTGAGACCAATCAACCAATGGAATAGCTTGCCTTCAGAAATTGTGGGTGCTCCATCACTCACAAGCAACACAGTTACAAGATAACTTAAAATCTTTACAGTCTAATACTGTAAGCTAACTCTTAAATGCACTGGAGCCATTCTTAAATAGAATTAGGGAAGACCAAGAAATAAAGGGCCTGAGAATTAAAAGTGAGGAGTACAAAGTCCAGGCATATGCAGATGATATGTTTTTTATAATTGAGGAACCTTTAGAATCCAGCCCCAAATTGATTAGAAAAATAGAAGAATTCGGTGAAGTAGCAGGTTTAAAAATTATAAAGAATAAATCGAAATTACTAACTAAAAATTTTACAAAAAACCAGGAGATAGAATTAGAAAGGATTATGAATATCCATGCAACAACAACAAAAACAAACAAACAAACAAACAAACAACCTAAATATTTGGGAATTTGGCTTACGGCAAGAAGTTCCTCAATTAGAAAAGAAAATTATGATAAATTAACTGAACAAATTAGAAAGATTTGGAAAACTGGACAAAGTTGCAGATCTCATGGATGGGAAGAGTGGCAGTAATAAAAATGAATATTTTACCTAAAATTTTATTCCTCTTCCAGACTATTCCGATAAAAATGGGAAAAAAATTTTTCGACTTATTAAATAGATTGATCACAAAATTTATTTGGCAAGGAAAGAAGCCTAGAATTAGGTTAAAAGTATTACAAGATACCAGAGAGAGAGGAGGAGCCGCCCTCCCAGATTGGGAGACCTAATAATAAGATAGGGGGGTACGCACCCACTATCTTTTTTTTTATTGCAAAAGTTTTACAATTACATTTTCACCCCTTTCCCCCCCCCAACCCATCCCAAACCTCCCAAACCTCATCCTCCCTAACCCTCCCTAACCCTCCCCTCCCCCCAGACTTCCACACAATATACTCAGATCAAGAAGAAAAACCCCCCTTTGTATAAAACTTGAACCCCTCCCTCCCCCTTGTAGTTTTTCATCTTCATTACATTAATATATTTCTATCTTAATATAACATTTTCAAATAAAATCTATTTGATACTTCCTGGTTTGATATTTGTTCTGAACATAATCTATCCACTTTTTCCATTCCCATTCATAAGTCTCTTGTGAACAGTCTTTCAAATATGCTGAAATCTTCGCCATCTCTGCAAAACTGGCCATCTTTAAAGTCCATTCCTCGATAGTGGGCAAAGCTTCATTTTTCCAGTATTTACCTATCAATAATCTTGCTGCTGTTATCATGTATAATATCAACTTTGTTTCCCCCAATGTAAAACCCTTAACTATACCCAATAAAAACAGTTGTGGAGAAAATTGAATTTTTTTCTTCAAAACATTCTGCATAACCCACCAAATTTTTATCCAAAAAGCCTTAACTTTCTTGCAAGTCCACCAAACATGATAATATGTAGCATCTAAACTATCACATCTCCAACATTTTGGCTGAACATTAGGGTACATACATGACAATTTTTTGGGGTCTAAATGCCATCTATAAAACATTTTATAGAAATTTTCCCTCAAATTCTGCGACTGTGTAAATTTAACATTCTTAACCCAAATTTTTTCCCATGTTTCCAACATCACTGGTTCTTCAAAATTTTGTGCCCACTTAATCATACAATCTTTAACTAATTCAGTTTCTGAATCCCTTTCTAACAAAACATTATAAAGCCTTTTAATATGCATTGGACCTTTCTCTTTTATATGTCTAACCAATTCTTCCTCATGCAACATAATACCAATTTTTTGGTCCTCTTTCCATCTGAGTTGAAGTTGATTATATTGTAACCAAGTTAAGTTAATCCCTTCGTCCAACAGTGTCTCTAATGTCTTCAACTGCCATCTGCCCGCATCTGTGAAAAGAACCTCTTTATATAACCCCCACCCCCCGAGTGACATTATATTTGTATTCCACATAATATGACCAAGATCCAGCCATAGCGGTATTTTGTAATCCCATTTGAGTCGGTGCTTCTTCCAAACCCTCATCAAAGAGTCTCTAAGTATATGGCTTTTAAATACTTTATCCACTTTGTTATCATAAAATAAGTAGGCATGCCATCCAAATTCAAGATCAAAACTTTCTATATTCAATATTCCAGTCTTTTTCCTTCCAAACCAATCGCTTGCTTGGGTCAAAGCTGCTGCTTCATAGTATAATTGTAGGTTTGGAAGTTTAAGACCTCCCCTTTCTGGAACATCTTGCATAATTTTCAATTTCACTCTCGGTTTTTTCTCATTCCAGACAAACTTATTCACTCCACTTTGCCACTCTTTCAATTGTTTATCACTTTTAAGCACCGGAATCATTTGAAACATAAAAAGAAATCTTGGCAAAATGTTCATCTTAACTGCTGCTATTCTTCTGAGTAAAGACAGCTGCAATTTTTTCCAAGTCTCCATATCTTTCTGCACATCTCGCCACAACACCTCATAATTGTTTTGAAACAGTTTCATATTTGATTCTGCAACCTGAACTCCTAGATATTTTACCTTTGGTACAATCTCAAAACCTGCCCTCCTTTGTTGTGGCCCCGCCCTCTGAGCCTGTCCCATCGGAGGAAGAAAACTCCGAGCATGAGGAAGAGGAGTCAGCCAGGCCTCCCTCTCCAGGCCCCTCCCCTCTGCCATTGTCTCAGGTGCCGGCCGAGGAAGAGGCGATCAGCAGGGAGACAGCTGGTTCGTCTCACAGTGACGATGAAACATCATTCCTGGACGCACGCCTCCGAAGGTGTGATAAACGATTGCAGCAGCTTAGGAGGCGTGCTAGGGATTAGAACTGAGTCACTGGACCACACCCCAGAGACTATATAATAGAGGGTAGTGGTCAGGGATCCTTGTGACGAACAAAAGTAAACCTTGGATAGTCACTAAAGCCTCGTCCGGAACTGCTGGGAGAAATATTATTTCTGCTTGGACTTTTTTGTACGTTAGTATCTTATCTTTCTGTTTGTGAAAATAAAGGCATTTGGCAGAGGCGTGTCTATCGCTGCCAAGTGGGAGATAAGACCTGGGTGCATTCCAAAGTGTTTCCTTAACCCTCGGCTGGCTGTGTTTGTGTGTGTGTGGGGACGGGGACAGATCATCCTTTCCAGCTCATGTTTTCAATCTTGTGTCATATTTTTGACATATTTGTTTTTTTCTGATTCAGTCTAAAACCTGAAACTTTACCATAGTCTTGTATAATGTCTTTCATCTGGATTATTGATTCCATTGGTTGTGTTAGGGTAACAACCAGATCATCTGCAAATGCCTTTATTCTGTAGTCCTCTTGCCTTATCATGATACCTTTCAAGATATTAGAGTCCCGTATTGTATTTAACAAGACTTCTAGCGTTAAAATAAATAACAATGGGGATAACGGACATCCCTGTCTTGTTCCTTTTTCAATTTTAAACTCTGTTGTCAAACTTCCATTAATAATAATCTGTGCCTTTTGCTCTTGGTAAATTGCTGAAACCGCCTGTATAAATTGATCCCCAAAGTCCATCTTTTTTAAAGTCTTTAGTAGAAAATTCCAGTCCACTCTATCAAAGGCCTTCTCTGCATCCAGGAAGACCAGCACTGCAGGGATCTGTTTATTCTTCTCAAGATATTCCAATAAATCTATTACTTGCCTTACAATGTCCTTCATGTATCTGCCCTCGATAAATCCTGCTTGATCATCATGAATCACCTCTTGGATTGCTGGCATCAACCTGTTGGCTAGTACTTTTGCATAAATTTTATAATCAGTATTCAGAAGAGATATTGGTCGGTAATTCTCCGGTTTTTTAGGACCTACTTGTTCTTTTGGTATCAAAGAGATATAAGCTGTTGTCCATGATGGGGGTATTTTACCCCCTTGTTGAATATTACAAAATAAATCTCTAAGTTGTTCCACCATTTCTGCTTGCAAAGGTTTATAATACACTGCTGTCAAACCATCCATTCCAGGAGCTTTAGCTGTTTTAATTGTTTAATTGCTACTATTATCTCCTCCTCTGTTATAGGATAATTCATTCTTTCCTTTTGTTGATTAGTAATTTTTGTGACTCTTTTATTATCTAAATATTTTTCTATAAGACCATTCTGCACATCATCTTTAGCATATAGTTTAGTATAGTAATCTACAAAAGCTTCTTTAATTAATTTTTGTTGAAAGATTTCTTTCCCTCCAATATCAATGCTATCAATAGTCCGTATACTCTGCTTCTTCCTTAGTGTATAAGCCAACCATCTGCCCAGTGTATTGGCATTACAAAATGTATTATGCCTCGCATATTGTAAATTTGTTGCAACTTGTTCCGCCATAAGCATTTGGAATTGATCTTTCAAAAGTTTTATAGCACCACGTGTTTTTTCATCTGTTGGATTTTTAATAAGTAGCTGTTCTTTATTCTTTATTTCTGCTTCCAATTCAGATCTCTTCTTTTGTCGATTCAGTCTATGTCTAGAGTTCATGTAGATGAGTACCCCTCTCATATAAGCTTTGCTCGCATCCCACACAATTTCAAGTGGGGTACCCTTATTCAAGTTCATTTCAAAAAATTCTTTCAAATACTTCTTAAGTTCTGTTATATTTTTTTCATACCTGAATAAATTTTCATTTAATCTCCATGATCGTCTTTCAATTTTACCCGTCTCAAATTCTATCCATACTGGGCTGTGGTCGGTCAAAGTTCTTGGAAAAATCTTTGTTCTTTTTGTCTTAACAAGTAGATCATCTGACAACAAAATAAAGTCAATCCTAGAGAAGGATTTGTGACTATCAGAGAAAAAGGTATAGTCCAGTTCTTTTGGATTATGTATTCTCCAAATATCTTTTAATTCCAAGTCCTCTTTCATATCGAAAAAAGTCTGCGGTAGTCTAATCCTGGATTTCGCCGTGCTCTTTTTATCTAATTTGGAATCAATTACTCCATTCCAATCTCCCATAATTAAAATAGATCTGTAGTCCCATTGCAGTATTTTAGTATGTAACATTTTATAGAAATGATCCTGTTGTTGGTTGGGAGCATAAATTCCAATCAAAAGAATTTGGCCATTTACTGTAAACAATTCAATTGCTAAAAACCTGCCATCTTCATCTACTTCTATAAGTTTAGCTGTCAGTCTTTTATTTACATAAATAACCACACCATTCTTTTTTTGCAAAGTTGAAGCCACAAAAAGTGTTCCTAATCTAGAGTTTATCAGATGTTTTTGATCTTGAGTTCTAATGTGGGTTTCTTGTAGACAAATTATATCATTATTAAATTGTCTCAGATATGCAAATAACTTCTTCCTTTTCTGTAATAAATTCAACCCATTCACGTTCCAAGATAAGCACTTAAATGTCATCTTTATCTTTTCGAAGCAATGAGCAGAATAACCGAATATCTTCCATAATCTTCGGTTTCGCTCCCCCCATGGCTTCAGTCTCTTGTACAGTACTCTTAGCTCCCTTTTTGTATTGTCTTTCCTGTTGTTGCTTTTCTGTAAGTTGTTTAGATTTTGCACGAGTTATACGCTGGTCTTTGACTTCAACCAACTGGGCCGGGTCCAGGATTGGAGAAGATTCTAGCAGGGGCTCCTCCAGTAAACCTCCTACAGAACCTTGCATATCCTCTGAGTTCGCCTGCTTTGACTGTTGTTGCATCTCTTGCTGGGGTTGCTTCTTATCACTCTCCTTAATCTCCAACACTGTAGATGTACGTGGAGATGGTGTTCTTTCTTTAAAGTTAGCAGAATAAAAATATTCCGCCTTCTCAACAGTATTCAACCAATGTCTTTCTCCATTGTATTTCAAAATTATACCAGTTGGGGCATCCCACCGAAATAGTATATCTTGTTTTTTCAATTCATTTACTAGAAAACCAAAGTCTTTTCTGGCTTTCAACATCTTAGGTGGTAACTCTTTAAAAACTCCAATTTGAGTCCCCCCCCCACTTGCACAGAGGAGAGAAAAGATTTTTGCAGGATATCATTTCTTATTATTCTGTCTGTAAAATATATCACCACATCTCTGAGCAATTGTCTTTGTCTGGCCACCCAAGAATTCACTCTGTAGATTTTATCTATTTTGTAAAAAACCACTTCAGGATTGATTTTTAATAACACAGCCAGGGCATCAGCACAAATCTGTCTCAAATCCTGCCGGTCATCCTCTCTAATTCCTCTGAGCCTTATAGCAAATTCCATGGCCCTGAATTGCAACATAACAATTTCATTCTCAACTTTCTGCATTTTTTCATCAACATCAAAAATTTTATAATCATTGTCCTTAATCTTAACATTGACTTCTGATTTAAAATCTTCCACTTTGGAATCCACTTTAATAATAAATTCTGCGAGGCCAGACGCCAGATCGGATATTTTTTTAGTCACCTTGCCATAATCCTGTTTCACCATGTCTTTAATTTCATTAATTTCCTGCATAATTTCCTGTAGGGATTTTTGAAGTTTATCATCTATTTCTTGATGTGATTTTTGAAATTTGTCATCCAAAGCCTGAGAGATAAATTCTTTTAAATTTTCAAAGTCAAAATCTTTTTTCTGAGTCTGTGTCTGTTGGGCAGGGGGAAGCTGCATTTCATGTTTGTGTGTGGGGGATCCCCCCCCCCCTGCTGCCTTTCCTTCCTGCTTCTTTGAGGCCATTCTGCCACGTAGGCTAGATTTTCTGAAAAGGGAAGTCCCTTTTCCTTTTCCACCACCACAGAGACTTCTAAAAAAATCCCCCAGGTTTAATCAAATAGGAACTGGAGTAAAGCAAATTCAGATTTTAAAGAAAGAGGTTTTTTTTCCCCTCTTCTCTTGTTTCTCTTTATTACAAGCGGAGCAACTTTGTAGCAACTTTGTAGCAAAGCAAAATAACTTCACAAATCCACTCTCGCAAGCTCGTTAACTCTGGAGCTGAGCGCCATATTTTTTCAAATCACTTTCACTCACTCGTACTTTCTCTTAAATTAAAAAGTCAACAAAGCACTAATACTTGCAATTTCCAAGTTTCAGGGTTCAAGTTAATATTTCCACTGCTTATTGAGGTTGGTTTCATTCAATTTGAACATTTGCTGCAGCCGGCTTGTTCTGCTGAGAGCAGAATCGTCCCATGCCATCCAGAGTCTCAGCAGGTTGGGAGGGAGCCACACCTGTTTCCTCCCCAGAAGCAATTCGCTGGGGGCTTACAGGGGCTCAACCTGTGCCCTGCTATCTCTCCTCCTTCAATCCTTTGGATTTTGGAGTTTTCGAGCCGCTTCTCGATCACGAGGCGGCTCTACAGGCGGCGGGGCTGGCGGTCCTTAAAAAGGTACCATCTTTGCCGAAGGCTAGCAAACCGGAAGTCCGCACCCACTATCTTCAAGCGGTGGCGTGCTCCGACCTCCAAAGCTCTTCTTGTTCCTTGGGTTGCTCAAGGTCTCAAAGCCCGAGTCTTAGGCTGATGTTATGTAATGCCAGGTCCGCAGCTAACAAAGCCCCCCTCATTTGTGACCTAATTCAGGAGGGGAAAGCGGACCTGGCAGGTATTACAGAGACCTGGTTGGGCAATGAAGGGGGGATCCCCCTTGTAGAAATGTGCCCACCAGGTTTCTGCGCATTCCATCAGCCAAGGACTCAGGGCAGGGGTGGAGGTGTGGTGGTCATTATAAAGGAAGGTCTTGACCCTAGGGAAGTCACTGTCCCTCAGACAACTGGATGTGAGTCCCTCCTCGTGAAGTGGGGTTATGGGTTACAGATGGGCCTGTTGATTGTGTACCTGGCTCCCTGCCACATATCAGCAGCCCTGCCTGAGCTCCTCAACGTAATAGCCGAGGTGGCAGTTGAGACTCCTAAACTACTGGTTATGGGAGATTTCAACCTGCCATCCATTGGTGAAACATCTGAAGGGGCTCGGGAGTTTATGGCTTCCATGACAGCCATGGACCTGACCCAATTAGTTAATGGCCCTACTCACACGGGGGGACACACTCTGGATTTGATCTTTATCTCTGACCAGTGGCTGAATGGTCTAGATATAGGGGATATAGTCATCGAACCCTTGTCATGATCAGACCATTCTCTCCTTAAGCTTGACCTTCTGACCACTACATCCCACCGCAGGGAGGCGGAATCAATTAAATGGTTCTGCCCCAGGCACCTGATGGATCCTGATAGATTCCGGATGGAGCTTGGGCCATTTCCTGAGAATTTGGCTCATGACTCGGCTGAAGACCTATTGGTGTCCTGGGATAGGATGGCCGCTGGTGCTTTAGACCTCTTTGCGGCCTCTGACCCGGCGTTGAACCTACCCAGCTCCTTGGTTCTCTGATGAGCTGAGGGGGATGAAACACCGGAAAAGACACCTAGAGAGCAGTTGGAGGACCAGCCATTCTGAATCCGACCGAACACTAGTGAGATCTTATATTAAGACCTACTTAGTGGCGATAAAAGCGGCAAAATGTAACTATTTTTCCGCTCTTATTGCATTGACAGATAATCGCCCAGCCGCCTTGTTTAGGGTTACCTGCTTTCTACTCCAGCTGAGAGCCCAGGAAGACCCTCTGCAAGGACGAGCTGAGGATTTTGCACAATATCTGCATGATAAAATCACTCAGATTTGGGAAGGCTTGGACTCTAACTGGGTTAATTCGGATGAAATGACGAGGGCAGATCTTGAGGACATTATCTGGGATGAATTTGATACTGTGACTCCTGAGGACGTGGCAGGCTACTGGGGAAGCTGAATGCGACCACATGTATATTGGACCCGTGCCCTTCCTGGCATAGTGCTGGCTACCCGGGAGGTTACACGTAGCTGGCTCCAGAGAATTATTAACGCTTCTCTGAGCGAGGGATTCTTACCTCCCGCCTTGAAAGAGGCGGTGGTGAGACCCCTCCTTAAGAAGTCCTCTCTGGATCCGGCTGTTTTAGCAAACTACCGTCCAGGCTCCAAGGAAGGTTGTCGAAAGTGTGGTGGCACGACAGCTCCCACAGTACCTGGATGAAGCTGTCTATCTAGACTCGTTCCAGTCCGGCTTCAGGCCTGGATACAGCACAGAAACAGCATTGGTCGCGTTGGTTGATGATCTCTGGAGGGCTCGGGATAAGGGATGTTCCTCTATCCTGGTCCTATTAGATCTCTCAGCAGCTTTTGATACCATTGATCATGGTATCATGCTGCACCGGTTGGAGGGGCTGGGAGTGGGAGGCACCGTATTATGGTAGTTCTCATCCTACCTCTCTGACAGGTTGCAGTCAGTGTTGACAGGTGGACAGAGATCAACCTCGAGGCCCCTTACTTGTGGGGTGCCACAGGGGTCAGTCCTCTCACCTCTCCTGTTCAATATTTATGTGAAGCCGTTGGGGGAGATCATCCCTGGTTTTGGGATGCGATGTCATCTGTACGCTGATGACACTCAGCTGTACATCTCCACCACAAACCACCCCAATGATGCCCTTGAAGTGATGTCCCGGTGCCTTGAGGCCGTACGGGTCTGAATGGGGAGAAACAGGCTTTGACTCAACCCTTCCAAGACTGAGTGGCTGTGGCTGCCAGCATCCCGGTACAGCCAGTTAGTCCCATCACTAACTATTGGGGACGAGTCATTGACCTCCGCAGAGAAAGCTCGCAATTTAGGCATCCTCCTGGATGCACGACTGACTTTAGAAGATCATATAACAGCCGTGGCCAGAGGACCTTTCTATCAGGTTCGCCTGATTCGCCAATTGCGTCCCTTTCTAGACCGAAACTCATTATGCACAGTCACTCAAGCCCTCGTCATTTCCCAACTTGACTACTGCAATGCTCTCTACATGGGGCTCCCCTTGAAGTGCACCCAGAAGCTCCAACTGGTCCAGAATGCAGCCACGTGAGTAATTATGGGAGCAACATGGCGCTCACATGTAACACCTCTTCTATGCGAGCTGCACTGGCTTCCGGTGGCCTTCCGAGTGTGCTTCAAGGTGTTGGTTCTTACCTTTAAAGTGCTCCATGGCTTAGGACCTGAGTACTTACGAGACCACCTGCTGCAACCGATAACCTCCCACCAACCAATATGCTCTCACAGAGTAGGCCTACTCATAGTACCATCATTAAAACAATGTCATCTAGTAGTTCCAAGGGAGAGAGCCTTCTCTGTGGGGGCACCTACTCTTTGGAACAAAATACCCCCTGGAATATGAATAATCCCAGATCTTCGCACTTTCCGACGTGCCCTGAAGACCTTTCTGTTTCAACAAGCAGGGCTAGCATAAACATCTAAATTCTATGCCAAGGTCTTAGCAGATCACCAAGTTGAGTCAATTTATTATTTACTGTATATATATATATATATATATATATATATATATATATATATATATATATATATATATATATATATATAATGTATATGAAATCTTAATCTGTTCACCGCCCTGAGTCCTTCGGGAGAAGGGCGGTATAGAAATTCAAGAAAGAAAGAAAGAAAGAAAGAAAGAAAGAAAGAAAGAAAGAAAGAAAGAAAGAAAGAAAGAAAGAAAGAAAGAAAGAAAGAAAGAAAGAAAATCAAGCAGCAGGATTAGTTTGGATAAAGGAGTGGATGGAATTGGAAAATAAAAGACTGCTAATATTAGAAGGACATGATTTAACTATAGGGTGGCATTCATATTTGTGGGGAGGAAAACAAAATACTTATGGATACTTTAGAAGACACACAATTAGGAATTCATTATTAATAATTTGGAATAAAATTAAAAAACAACACTATATACAAATCTTGGATCTCTCCAGAGGAAACTTTAACACACCCAAATTTAGTAGATTGGACAAAATTAATTAGATATAGAGACATAAAAAACAAGAGGGGAATATTAAAAACCAGAAATGAATTGGAGCTGGACTTAGGAAGAGAAGTGCAATGGTGGACGTATCTACAGATAAGTTAAAAGTATACAGAGGATATAAAAAAAGATCAGGTTCGACTAGAAGAAACAGAATTAGATAAAATCATATTAGGGAATGAACGAAAACTAATAAGTAGATTATACAAGTTTCTAATACAGTATAAAATGGAAGAGGAAACAGTGAAAGACACGATGATCAAATGGGCACAAAATATTAACCATGTTGATAGAATTAGAGAAGTGGGAGAAGAAGTGGAAAACAACCATGAAACTGACAATCGCGATGGCATACAAGGAAAATCAGATGAAAATGTTTCATAGATGGCATCTTCCACCAGCCAGAATTGCGAAAATGTTCCCCACCAATTCCCTGAAATGTTGGAAATGCAAGACTGGCTATGGAACATATTATCATCAATGGTGGGCCTGCACGATGGCACAAAAATTTTGAAAGAAAATTAAAACCTGGATAGTAGAAATAATTCAGAATCCAATAGAGGGAAAACCGGAACAGTTTCTTTCTTTCTTTTTTCTTTTTATTAACATAAACAGACGTAAAACACAAATACATATGAACACATATACATTAACACAGTACTAAAACAAAATGAAACAAGAAGTCTATCGACTAGCTCTTAAGAAACTCTCGCATCAGTGGTTAATTTCTATTTCCCTTATTTTTCCTTTATCTTACAGTTTTCAGATTAATTTGCTTTCACTTTGATATACCTTATACATTTTGAGCTGTATCTTTCTACAATCATGTTAACCATTTGTTACATCATACAACTCTTCTCATGTGACTAGTTCTATGTTTCTTAATTTGAGTTCTCCTGATATCCTATGTTGTTGGCCCTATCCTTCCCTCTAGCCATAGGTACCATCTTTGCCAAACTAAATAATAATCGGTATCCTCTTTTTCTTGAAGCTCCTTAGTGAGTTTATCCATCTCCGCACATTCAGTTATTTTTGCAATTATTTTTTCTTCTGTTGGTAATAGTTCGGATTTCCAATTTTGAGCGTACACTATACATGCCGCTGTCAAAATGTGGATGGTAAGATATTTTATCTCTTTAGTGTATTGTGGTGTAGTCATTCCAAATAGGAAAAATTCTGGTTTCATTTCTACTTTTTGCCTTGTTATTTCTTCAATTATTCTCTTAATCTCCTGCCAGTAGTGTTGTGCCTTCCTGCACGACCACCAGAGATGGTAGTATGTCCCGTTTTGTGTCTTGCATTTCCAACACATTGGTGATGTACTTGGAAACATTTTAGCCAAACATGCTGGTGGGAGATGCCGTCTATAGAATATCTTGTATAGATTTTCTTTGTATGGGATTGACATTGTCATTTTGAGATTTTCTGCCCATAGCTTATCCCATCTGTCCAATTCTATATTGTGACCTATATTTCTTGCCCAACTTATGATTTCTTTCACCGTTTCCTCCTCTAATTTATATTTTATTAAATATCCATAAATTTTTGATATCATTTTCTCATCCTTGCCTTTTAATATTTTATCCAATTCGTTCGGTTTGCTTTGGAATCCATATTGTGTCCGGTCTGCCGTAAATCTTGATTCTATTTGGAGATATGGCCACCACTCAATAATTATACCCCGTTTTTCCAATTCTTGTCTCGTATATAGGTCTCCTTCACTATTCAGCAGCTCTTGGTATTTCCTCATCTTTTCTATTTCTATAGTATTTGGGTAGATTAGTGCTTCCGTGGGTGACCACCATCGTGGGATTTTACTATAGTGTTGTCTTCTGATACCTTGCCACATTTTATGTAGTGAACCTCTGATTAAATGTCTCTGAAAGTACCCATGTTGCTTGTCTGTACCTTCCCACAGAAAGGCATGCCAACCTCGACTCAAGTCAAATCCCTCTAAATATAGAGTTCTCCTGTCTGATAGGTCAATCCATTCTCTGATCCAATTTAATGACGACGCCTTGTAGTATAACTCCCAGTCTGGTAAACCAAGGCCTCCCTTCTCCTTTGTGTCCTGTAAGCATTTTATTTTGATTCTGGCTTTCTTTCCTTGCCAAATGTATTTCCTTATCATCTTATTAAGATCTTTAAAAAAGTCTTTTCCTGGGCCAATTGGTATTACTTGAAAGAGGTAGAGTAGTCTTGGTAATATGTTCATTTTGACTGACGCTATTCTACCTAGAAATGACAGTTGTACCTTATTCCATCTTTCCAAATCTTTTTTAATTTGTTTCATCAATTTAACATAATTGTCTTCTCTAATAGTTGTTACTTTTGTGGTGAGCCAGATTCCCAGGTATTTTACTTTCTTTATAATTTGTGTTCCTAGTTCCTATTCTAATTTTTCCTCCTGTGTCGTTGTCATATTTTTAGTCAGAACTTTGGTTTTTTGCCTATTAATTTTGAGTCCCGCCACTTTGCCATATTCTTCTATCTTCTCTAATAGTTTAATTCCTACTTCTGGTTGTTCCACTATGAAAACCATGTCATCTGCGAAGGCCTGTAATTTAAAATCCTCTTTCCGAATCCTCAGTCCTTTTATTTCTTCTTCCTTTCTTACTTCGTTTAGAAGGACTTCCAATGAGATTATAAACAATAGGGGCGATAGCGGACATCCTTGTCTTACCCCTTTTTGTATGTTTATTTTTTCAGTCATGTCCCCATTAATTGTGATTCTCGCTGCCTGAGAGGAATATACTTTCTTAATCATTTTTAAAAATTTGTCGCCAAAATCCATAGTCTCTAATTGTGCTATAAGAAATTTCCAATTCAAATTGTCGAACGCCTTTTGCGCATCGAGAAAAATTAAGGCTATCTGTTTGTTAATTTTTTGCTCGTAATATTCTAAAACGTTTATTATTGTCCTCATGTTATTTTTTATCTGCCTCCTTGGGACGAAGCCATTTTGGTCGGGATGTATATAATTATGTATAATTGTTTTCAGTCTCTGTGCTATAATTGTCGTGAATAATTTATAGTCAACATTTAACAGTGAGATAGGTCTATAATTTTGGACCTTAGTCGGGTCTGTATCTTCCTTAGGGATAAGTGAGATGATTGTTTCAGTCCAAGATTTAGGTGTTTCTGCTTCCAGTAATGCCTCATTGAAGACCTGTAGTAGTAGTTCATCTATTGCAGACTGGCAGTTTTTATAAAATTCCGTTGGAATTCCGTCTGGGCCTGGGACCTTGTTGTTCTTCTGTTTCTTTCGGGCTTCCATCAACTCCATCATTGTTATCGGTTTATTTAATATATCTCTGTGGGTTTCCTCCAATTTTGGGATATTTGCCTTTTGTAGATATTTCTTAATATCTTGGTCTTGAATCTCATCTTGTGTGTAGAGGTTTTGATAGAATTCCTTAACTATACATTTTTTGTCGTGGTTCATATTATATGTTTGTCCTGTTTCATCTTGCAACTGATATATTATTCTCTTTTCCCTCTCTTTCTTCAGTCTATATGCCAGCCAGCGACCTGTTTTGTTTGCATGTTCGAAATATTTCTGTTTGGCCATTTTCATTTTCTGTGTGATTTCTGTTTGCGTAATTAAATTCAATTTATGTTTAGTGAGGTTCAGTTTTGCCCTTATTGTTTTATCTTCAGGTTTTTCCTGTAATTGTGACTCATATATGCTGAGTTCTTCTAGTAGATTCTTCCTCTTTTGTTGTTTATCTTTATTATTTTTTTTTTGTTGTATATGCTATTGTGAGGCCTCTTATATAGGCCTTAGTAGTATCCCACAGGTTCTGTACTGAGGTTTGTTCTTTTGTATTTATTTGGTAAAATATTTTTAGTTCACTCTCCATCATCTGTACATACTCCTTCTCTTTTATTATTCCAGTGTCCATCATCCACCTCTTCTGTTTACGTTGTCCTTTCCATATTATTTTTATAGGGTTGTGATCTGCCCATGTATTCGTCATGATTTCAATATCTTGTAATTCTTTTCTGAAATCTGGCGTCATCCAGGCCATGTCAATCCGAGACCATGACTGATGTGAATTTGAGTAAAAAGTGTATTGTTTAGTTTGTTTGTTGGCCTCTCTCCACCCATCATATAGTTGTAATTCTTCAGTCATGTCCTTAAATGTATCCGGTAAGGTTCTCTTTCTGGTCTTGGTTTATTACTTTTATAGTCTTCTTATATATTCACAATTGCATTAAAATCCTCGACAATACAGATGTTCTCATACTCCAAGTCTTTGATTGTATCATGTAATTTCTTATAGAATTCCCTCTGGTTTCCATTAGGTGCATAAATAGATGCTAGCAGTATTATCTTTGTTTCTGTTTGTATTTCCATGATTAAAATAAGCCCTTCCGTGTCTGTGTATATCTGTTTCGCTTTTAAATAGTTTCTGACATATATTGCCACTCCTCTCTTTTTACTATCTCCTAGGGATGTATATAGTCTTCCTAATTTCTGGTTCTCCAGCAGTATTTGTTGCTGTCTTTTAATATGTACTTCTTGTAGTGTTACAATATCAAAGTCCAATTTTTGCAGTTTGGTAAATATATGTTTCCTTTTCCTTGGCGAATTGAGTCCATTTATATTAATTGATATGATTTTGATTTCTCCTTTCATCTCTATCAGGTTTATCTGTTCGTTATTTTCAACTTTGTTGTGTTTCTGGTGACTCTTTGAGTCTTTTCCCTCACTCCCTCTCTCTCCATTCTTTTTCTCTCTAGTCTTTTTGTGTCTTCCAGGTCTCTTTCTTCTCTCTCCGTCCGCTGTATCTCTTGTTTCCTAGCTTCCGTTTCTCTGCTTTTCTCCTGTTCCTCTTCGCTGGTGAAATGCTGTTCGAAGAATTCTTGAGCCTTTTCTAAATTGTCAATCCTATACTTTCTTTCATCCCAGGAGATAAGCAGGCCTTCCGGTAGTAACCAGCGGAATTTTATTTTAAATTTGTTTAGCTTTGTTTGGTTAGAAAATTATAATTTCTTCTTTGGTCCCTTGTTCTTCTCGGTATTTGTTTGAGAGTTAAAATTTCTCTTCCCTTATGCATGATTGTCTCTTCTCTCATTTTCCTATAGATCTCTTCCTTAACAGATTTCTTCGTAAATCTTATGTGAATTTCTTTGGGTAGTTTATTTCTCCTTGCGTAATTCGTGTACATCCTGTATATTTCATCGATTCCATTTTGCAGTTCTTCCTTATCCATCTGGGTTGCCTTTGCCAATATCTCAGTCATTATTTCACTTAGATCCTCCTCCTTTTGTTCTTCTACATTTTGGAAACGTAGGTAGAACAAGGCCTTTTCCATTTCCAGGTAAGTTAATGTGTCCTCAGTTTCCTTATTAAATGTCCCCTGATCTTGCTCCATTCTTTCCATTCTATTGGTCGTATGTTCTATTTTTTCTTCCACCTTATGGATCCTCTGCTTGTTTTCCGCTATATTTTGTTGAATTTGTTCTATCTTCTCATCCATATTTTTGATGTTATCTTTTATTTCACTCACATCTGCCCTCAGTTCTTTGTGGTTTTTCCTTGTTTCTTCGTGGTTGTGTGCCATGGTTTCCTGCATTCTGTTCATGCCCTCCTGAATCATTGCTAATGCAGAGTGAATATTCTGTATGTTGAGGGGAGAGCTCGTCTTCTCCTTTTCTGTAGTTTCAATTACTTTTTGTTGAGCTGGCGAGGCCATAAGTATCATTTGGCTCGATGGTGTTTTCTTACTTATTTTAGTTGTTGTTGTTGTACTAGTAGTTGCCATTATTATCTCTTTTTTAATTAATTCCCAGACTTTCATGTACTAATCAATAATTCTAAATCTGGTTCTTGAGATTACATCCAAATTTAATTTTCACTTTTCAAAGGTTCTTTCTAGCTTCCTCCGTTCTTATGAGACAATAGCGTGGGAAACTAAAGGAGAGGGTTGAGGGAACAGTGAATATTCTAGCAATCCATCAGTTAATTGTCTCTAATATTAAATATTTAAATATTTGTATATTTGTTGTACTAATAAATAGGAATCAGTTTCTATTTGTTTCAAATTTCTTTCAGACAATAAGGAATTATGATTATTTTAAATATATTTGATGTGCTGTGAGCTAAATCTTTAATTCTCTCTATATATGAATCAAATTGATATATCACTTAATATACTAATTATCCACCTCGTATAAATAAAGTTATACTATGCAATCATATATCCCCAAGAATGGATTCCCTAAGCAATTGTATATATATATATATATATCTTACTTCTCTAATTTATCTAATTTATTCTAATTTATCTAGCATACATATATAAATATACTTTTTTGTAGTTATAATGAGTATCTAAGTCTTTGATTCTAAGTATATAAAGACAAACTAACAAACCAATGATTCACTTAATAAGTACAAAATAATACTATGCAATCATATAAGAATAAATTTCCAGGATAGTGAATGTGTATATATAGATATTACTTCTTAATCACTGTTGGCAATTGCTAAGTAGTCTTATTAACAACTTGTATCCTTGCAGATCTCGTGATAAATGTCTGATTATAGTCCAAGTCCACTTCCTTTCAACTGTCAGTAATCTCTTAATATATCTATATAATATCCAATTATTCCAAAATCCTCAGTTCAAATCTTCACCAGAGGTAAACGATAGAAAAAACAATATTATAAATCCAATATATTCCATGTCCATTCGTACTTTATTCCTCCTTTTTGTATTTATCCAATAGACACCGATTGTGTGCCGAAATTATCAAGTGTCTGCTTCTCTCTGTAACTCAATCCGATGATCCCGTTATCTTATTGTTCGATTATGGAATTAACTTAGTCCTATTAAGAAAGCCTTTATCCAAACTATCCAGTAGATATCAGCAACAATGTTGTAAGTTCCAAATCCTCTGCGTTCTCTCTGCTGGCATTCAATATGGCTTCTCCGTCTTTTCCTCTATGGATATCCGGAGCTCTAGTAATCCTCCCGTCAAGTCTTTTGAGCTTTCTGAGACTTTCACTCTCACAAATTCTTATTATACAGTTATAAATAACGATCCCACACTTCGATCAGCCAGTTTCCCTCTGGATTCTTTCTGATTTCACTGGCTACCAGATTATGCGCTGTCCCTTTCAATGTGGATTCCTCCCTCCACTCCGCTTGTCAGTCGCCGCTTCTCTCTCTTGTCTATTACTCAAGGCTTCCTTCCACCCACTTTCCTTCGACAATTAGAAAGTGTAAATATACCTTTTCAATCTCTAATCCTCACTTCTATTTCCACCGATGCTTTCTTTTTCGATCTTCGCTTCCCTCTTAACAGCTGTCACCGTTTCTGGCCAGCTGGGTGGCTGGTTCTTCCTCGTTCCAAGTTAAGGGAGTTTTCCTGAACCTTTGGGGGGATTGCTGTCCTCCCCGAGGTCCTCAGAAGTTTCCCTTTCTTCTATCAACCTCTATGGGGTCGATAGCGCCTAAATCGGCGCCCAAAGCGAGGATATTAGGGGCTTTGGGAACGGAGAACCGTTCCTTTCGTCCCTAACACGCTGACGTCACCGCCGGAAGTCGGAAAACCGGAACAGTTTCTGTTAGGCATTTTGATAGAAAATTATATTAAAGACATACAGTACCTTATATTGCATATATTGACAGCAGCACATATTGTATACGTGCATATTGGAAGAAAGAAATATTACCAACGGAAGAGGATTTAATTAAAAAAATCCTGGAATGTGCAGAATTAGATAAATTAACTAAAGAAATTAAGGGGAAAGAAGAATCAAAGTATTATAAGGTCTGAAGTAGATGGTATGAATGGTTGAAAAATAAGGAAATAAGTTAAATGAATGAAGAAAGGAGGGGGAAAATGTGTATGATCTTTTGTTAGTAAAGAAGAAATGATATAAAATAGGAAATGAACGTCAAATAAGTTAATACTTAAATATCTGTAAATATTGATATATAGAAAGAATAGAGCGCTGTATATAGCGTGAAAAGAAAAGTGATATTTTTCTTTGTTGTGTTACTTTTTGTTGTATGTATTTGTTTGATTTTTAATGTTGTTTTAATGTGTTCAAAATAAAAAACTTTTTTTAAAAAATAAAAAAATAAAAGGCTCTGACGATCCCAGCTGAGCTGCGCAATCTTCAGAGGCTTTTTTTTTTTACTTTTAAAAGCATTTTTTTTGCCGAAGAAAAAATGCTTTTAAAAGTTTTTAAAAAAAGCCTCTTATGATCGTGCGGCTCAGCTGGGCATGGTCGAGGGGCAGGGATTTTTGCTACCGGTTCTCCAAACTACCCACAGCCATCGCTACTGGATCAGGCAATCCAATCCGAATCTGGAGCATTTCACCCCCGCTTGGCCGGGGGTGGTGGTGGTGGTGTTGGATGACCTATCCCATTTGACCTACAAAGTCCCTTCCAACTCTGTTAATCTGTATGATCTGTAAATTTCAATTGTTTCTGTGCTGACTGAATTCCTGCAGTTTTGTTATTGCAACTAAGTATTTGCCTGTTAATTGGTTCTTGGCTGTCTGCCTGGGCCGGAGCTATTAAGGAAAAAGAAGTGGGGGGGGGGGAACCTCTCTTGCACTTTAAGCCTGAGTTTTAAAGGGGCTAGAATTTATCTGCTGAGGAAATGGCTATGTGGTTATTTCTTCTCTTTCTTTTCCCTTCCTTTGGTTAATTAGAAATGAGCATGAACGTCTGAGGTTTGTGTGAGCTACTGGAATCATTAGGCAGGCAGGCAGGCAGGCTTGACTATTCAGCTGGTTTGCAGAACTCCACAAACAGTTAACAAATGATTCTCCTGAACCGGTTGAATCCCACCACTGATTCTATCCTCTTCTCTCCCTCAGGCTTGCCCCACAGAAGCCTCTCCTATCCTCCTTATTGCCTTCACTCCCTCTCCCTTTCCCAAGGCCTTTTTTTCCATTTCCGCCTTAAGCCTCTTTTCCTAGCCTCTCAGGCCTCCTTTCCCCCAGGCATGCCTTCCTATCTTTACCTTCTGGCTTTTTCCCCATGAAACCCCCTCCTTCCTCCTCTTGCACTCCCTTTGTCTCCTCCTCTTCCCGACAAAACCTCTTTTATTCCCTTCTCCCCTCTGCTACACACTCCCCTACCCAAAATTCTTTGGTCCTCCAAAGAGTGTGAAGTGATTACCAAGGGTATGGGGTGTCAGGGTGATCAGGATTTTGTCTAGCACTAAGTACTGCCTCATCCGCGTTGTGGCCCGAGTATCATATGTCAGTCTTCTAAGAGGATGTATCACTCATTTTAGTCTCTGTTGTTTGGGTTGAGTGAGGTTTCATCCATGGAGATGCCAAACACTATATCTACTGGCAGTTGAGCCTCCCTGCCAAACATCAGTCAGTATGGAGAGTACCCAGTAGCATCATTTTCTGTGCTGTTATTTGCATGTACTTCTGATAAACCACATCTCCTTGGAGCTGTAACCAGTCCCACTCTTTATGCAATAACCAAGCTTCTCTCAGGGACTGAGGGAGGGCCCTCAAGCAGGGCCGTTGCAGACAGGCCACAAAGAGGGTCTTCTACCTGATCCCTTTTTAGATCTTAGTCAAAACAGGCATAACCTTTCCTCTAACTTGAATGGAGTTACAGTACAGCTTAGGAACACTCACCGTAGTGACTACTTCTGCCTCAGCTGCTCCTCGAACTTGATGCTTGACCCCCTGGTATAGGGCTTGAATCAGGGGTGAAATGCTCCTGGTTCAGACCAGATCGCCCAATACAGTAGTGATGGCAGTGGGTGGTTTAGAGAACCGGTAGCAAAAATCCCTGCACCCACCCCCCATGCCCAGCTGAGCCGCACGATCATCAGAGGCTGGTTTTTTTTACTTTTAAAAGCATTTTTTCTACAACCCCTGCAGCCGAAAAAATGCTTTTAAAGGTTAAAAAAAAAGCCTCTGATGATTGTGCAGCTCAGCTGGGATCATCAGAGGCTTTCAAAAGCATTTTTTCGGCCGAAGAGGTTGTAGGAAAAAAAAATGCCTTTAAAAGCCTCTGATGATCCCAGCTGAGTTGCCTGATCATCAGAGGCTTCTAAAAGCATTTTTTTCTGCAACCTCTTTGACCGAAGAGGTTGTAGAAAAAATGCTTTTAAAAGAAAAAAAAAAGTTGGCCATGCCCACCGAGTCACATTACTCCCACCCCCACCAAGCCACTCCCACAGAACCGGTAGTAACAAATTTTAGATTTCACCCCTGGCTTGAATACCGTCGGGAGTCAATCGGATCTATTCTTCAGCATGTGCATTAGGACCATAAGATCTCCTTGACAGGGTGTCTGCATCCCTGTTCCCCACACCTAGGCAGTACCTCAGGCTGAACTTGAACCCGGAAAGAGCATCTAGCCACTGATACCTGGTGGTGTCAAATTTGGCTGTCGTCAGCAAGTACGTGAGTGGGTTGTTTTCTGTCTCAAACTCCACTCCATACAAGTAATCTTTTAACTTATCTACCAGTGCCTATTTAAGTGCCAGGAACTGGGTAGGATAGTTCTTTTCAACTGATGTGAGGTCTCTGCTGATGTATGCAACAGGCCTCAGGTGTTCCATCATATTCCTGATATAGTACTCCTTCAAGACGATCCCAACTATGGGGAATGGTAATCTATGCACATTCTAAGGGACCCATTCTTCTTCTGGACTATTAAAATGGGACAAGCGTAGGGACTTTGAGTTTCTCGGATGACCCCAGTCCTCTTCAATTCCATTAGATGCTCCCTGAGGTCATCTAAGTCACTTAAGAGAATCCACCAAGATCTCTCTCAGAAAGGCTTATCTTCCTGTAGACGGATAAGATGTTGAGCGCTCCTAGCACCTCCCATGTAAAATTCATTTTTCGAGAACAGGTGTTGCCACCTGCAAAGTTAGTCTCTAGCCCTCTCCCGCCATTCTTGGGAAAGCTCTGTGTTCTTCAGGTAGAATTGATCTGTTGAAACCCCATCCCCAGACTCTTCCCTTGTATCGGGTAGTACAATTGGCGTGACTGGGCTCACTTGTCCCAACAACATCCGGTCCTTCAACCTCACAGGGAAGTTGGTAACATTCCGGACTCCAACCAAGATCCGTCCTTTGGCCTTTGTGGAGACCACCTCTGGGATTACCCCCACTCCAATGTTCTGACTTCTGGGGTTAGATTCAAGGACGAAGTAGGGCACAGGCTCCTCCTAGTCCAATCTGATGGAGGCCTGTAGACATGCTACCTCCCCTGGTTGTAGTACTCTCTTCACTCAGTCCATTTTCCACAGTTGTGCCACACCTTCTGCAGGGGCCTGTTACTCTTGCACCAGATGTCAGTATACTGCCTGCAGTGCAGGGTGAACGTCCCCCATCACCAAATCATTTGCTGCTGGGACAATTGGGATGAACATATGTCTAACTAAGTTGGTATTTGTCCCCACAATCAGGAAGCCATGGCTAGCTCCCAGGGATCAGGTACAGACAATGGCCAGGGTGTTGAAGGTTTCAGCGTATACAAGAACTGGAGGCCCAAATGTTAGCTGGATAGGTATCATCATATGGGAACTTCTCTGCTCCAATGCCCCAAATCTGCAAATAGCCTAACTTTTGTATGGGTATATGCTTCAAGTATCTGTCATAGAAATCCCGGTACAGTAACATCACTTGCACACTTGAGTCCAAGAGAGCCCTCATGTAGATGCCTTCCACTTGTACCAGCATCATTGGAGAAGGGCTCACCAACTGTTTAGGAATCTTGGTGGTAAGAGACACAGCATCTGGTCTGATAGTCCATGCTTGGGTGATCCTGCGAGTCTCCAAAGGCTGTTGCCAGGGCCTCATCACTTTGACCTCGGTAGGCTCTTGGGTATGGGAGCCCCTCGCTAAGTGAGATGTTCCCATTACTCCTGTCACTGAGAGCCCTTTGTAATTTCCTGACTGCACAAAGCCTGTTTGTGAGGCTTTGTACAAGTACTCATGTAGTGCCCTGCACCCCCACAGTTATAACATATCACTGGCCTTGCTGGCTCCTGAACTGAAGCATAAGAGCACATCTTCCCACTGATCAACCCAGCCGGGGTTCAATTCAAAGGCAAACCACCCATTCTCACCCCTGAGGTCATCATCTGTTAGATGGGATATTTTGGCTTCCATAGTGGTGAGCCAGGCATTGTCAGTTTCAGTTTTCCTCACTCCTGCACCTGGAGGCCATTCCAGTGGCAGTTCAGCTGTTGTTCTGCCCCAGCTACAGACCCCAAAGAATGCAGCACAAACAAAGTCCATACAAACCTTAGTTTACTAATTAAGGACTACTAATGAGCTTTCTTAGTTGTTGTTCGAACACAAGTACAGTTTAAACCAGTCTTTTCTGAACAAGGGCTGTTAATTTAACTTCATTAACAGCTGACAAGAATCCAAAGAATAATAATTCAATTCTGAGGCACAGTATTTCAGATAACCATAATCTTACTGTGGTTGGCAGAATGCCCAGAAGCAATTTACAGGAAAACTGACAAAAGAGAAACAAGAGCTGAATCAAACATTTCTGGAATCAAGACACGAAGGAATATGAATGAAGTTGTTTCCTGAAAATTGCATCAGTCATTGTTCTTCCCTAAATAGGCTAGCGGAGTGGCCAATTAACCCCAAGCCTTACTCTCGAGGAGACCTCCTCCTGAGGAACCACTCCTGCCTTTTAACAGCTCTACGTGCTCGTGCATCGAGAAGAGGCTCCTCCTCTTCTTCCTCTTCACTTATGGGAGCTTCTGGAGGTTCTGAAGGCCCTGGCTGAATCCCCGCCTCTGGCACCACATCTTTTCCAGCCTCCTCATTGTCTGACTCGAGCACCAGCTGCACACACTGCTGGCGCAGCACCACACCAGTCTCCTCGTTCTGTTAAAAGCCTTGGTTTAAAGGAAACTAAAGCTGTGTAGCCAACTTCAAACATAGACTTTAACAAAGCAGATTTTAACTGAGTTAGAGAAAAGTTAAATAAGTGTAGCGCTACCCACAAAAAGACCATTGGAGTCTGGGTTCTCCTGGCCCTATTGGCAGAGTGGTATTCAGCCGGTTCTCCCAAACCGGTTGTATCGATTATGCGCAGTTCAGCGAACTGGCAAATGCCACCACTGGCTGGCCTCTCCCCTCCCCATCCCTCCTACTAACTTCTTTTTGCACCTTGCCTGCCTAGAGTCATGCCCGTGGCATAGCTGCTGCTGTTCTTTGTTTCCCTGCTTGCCTCAACCACACAGCCCAGCTGATCTCTGCCTGGTGAGCCTTTTTTATGGATCTCCACTCCTAGCTGCGTCCCATGCAGCAACTCTTCAACTGGCCTGAGAAAGTAAGACTAACAGCAGGGAGGGGGTGGGGGTGGGATGCTGCACTTGTCCAAAGGCTCTGGGTGAGGGGGGACACAGCGAGGCTCAGCCGTCTTTCGAGCCTGAGTCTGGGAGGGAGGCCCAAGAGAAAGTGCCTGATCTGGGCACACAGCATCCCAGCACGGCACTCTATCCCTGAGGGTCACTCGCTTGCCACCCAGAAGTGGCGAATCGCCCTGTCACAGGTTGGATGAGGGACTCAAGGTGGAGGAGAGGCTGAGCAGGTGCCAGCCAAGAGCCGGGCCCAAAAGGAGGCCAACTGGCCAAGCCTTGACATGTTGTCCCCAAGGCAGGCCTTCGGCTGAATGGGCAGGTCTGGAGCAGGTCTCACTCCTGTGGTATGCTGTTTTCTGCATTTAATTTTGGAGCTGCCCGAGCGAGGGCAGCCCGCTGTATCCAGACCTGGAGGCACACACCCCCGAGTGGTGATCCCTGCCACCGCCGCGCAAGCCAGCCAGCCAGCCTAGCCCAAGCCCGCCAGGGCCCAGTCCCCTGGAGACTGATAGTGAAGAAATGACTGCACTCCACCAACCGGCCCTCACCAGCCCGCCAGGTCAGGTTGTGGGAGTACCTGGTCTCCCAGCTGCCTACCCTGCCCTCTGGAACAGCAGCAGCAACATGCTCCTATCATCCCAGAAACACTATAAAATCTCTGTGGCCTTGTGTTGTGCTATCTGGCTGCCTCGGGAGCGAGGGGGAATAAAGAGGTCAGCTGGCAGGCTGAAGCATCACTGGTTTTGGTGTCTTGCCTCCGCTCTGGCAAAGTGAAATGAAATGCCTTTTCTCTTACTGCACGGCCCTTCTGATCTGTGGTAGCTCCCTAAATGAGAAAGCTGACTGCAAGACGAGGGAAGCAGAGCTAGACTGGGGAGGAGAAGCACAACTGAGCACTGTGGAGACTGCAGGAGGAGGGAAGCCAGGCAAAGGGGCGAGCGAGGGAATCCGCAGCATGCTGTACCACATGCACTTTCCCTCAGCCCCCTTTTTTCGGAGGGCTCCGATCAGCTCCCCTCTGGCTTCTCTGCCTCTCCTCTCACCCCATTAGCCAGCCTGCCAGCAGGAGGTCAGTGGGTGGGATTTATTGTGTTCCAGCATTTCCCACCCAAACGGTATGCCACATTTGTAATGGGGGGAGGCGTTTGGGAAAGGCAGCGGGGGAATGGGGGTGGTGGTGACAGAGGAGCCGCTTTCAAGCCATCGGTTTTTGTGGGGTGGAGTCTCCCCCTAGTTATGCAGGTAGAGGCACACATCCCATTTCAGTAGCCCCCCCCCCCCCCGGCGTAGGAAAAATATTTTTTTTAAAAAAAACCCATGGCTCAAGCCGGGCTGCCAGACTAGCAGCAGAATTTCCCTGCCCTGAATGGACTGCCCACACCACCCATAAGAGTATATCCACCGGCAGCAGATGGTTTGTACAAAATGAGAGGCTTTGCCTACCCTGGGCAGTAGAGCCACATCTCACATTAGTGCTGAGAGGCTGCCTGCCAAAAAGTCTTTCTGACAGCCTCACCTGCAGCAGAGATGAGAATGTCAACTCTCTCTAGCCCCTAATTCTCCTTAAGCATTGCCAAATGAGGAGCAGCACTGGCAGACTTTCTAAGCCTAAAGCAGGGAGGGAGGAGGGGGAAGGAAGGAGGGTGGGAGAGAGATATCCAATCCAACCTGTCTGTGTATATGTGTGTGAGAGAGAGAGTGGGGGAGGGAGAGGGAGAAAGATGTGGCTTCTTGGGGGTGCATTTTGAAAAGTGTCAAGAGAAATGCTAAAAGGGCAATCAGTTTGGGATTAAATTCCAAATGAAATTGGGTCTTCAGGGTAAGAAGACATGAAGAACTTTCAACTGCCCTACATGGCTCAGGGCCAGGTTATCTTCGAGACCGCTTTCTACTGCATAGCTCCCAGCGACTGGTAAGATCCAACAGAGTTGGTCTCCTCTGGGTCCCGTCAGCTAAACAATGCCGGCTGGTGGGCCCATGGGGGAGGGCCCTCTCTGTGGCTGCCCCAGCTCTCTGGAACCAGTTACCTCCTGAGGTCCGGACCATCCCCACCCTATTGGCCTTCCGAAAAGCGGTGAAGACCTGGCTTTTCCGGCAGGCCTGGGGCTGTTGATCTCGCTTTGCAATCTGACGAGATCTGCCTATAAATGGTGTGAATGGGTTTTAATGTTTTTAATGTTTTTAATTTTTAAGTGTTTTATAGTGATTTTTTGAGTGTATTGTGAGCTGCCCTGGGTCTTCGGAGAGGGGCGGCATATAAATTGAATGAATAAATAAATTGAATAAATAAACTGCAGGTTTCTAAAAATCTTATTAAAAGGAATGTCTAGAGGTGGCTCTTTAACTCATTAGTCCAGAGGGAGCAAAAGAGATAGGGTCCCAATGAGGATCTTAGCTATTTATTTTAGGAATAACAGAATAACAAAGGGTCCTTGGAGGTCATCTACTCTAACCCCATGCTCAGGCAGGAAAACTGAGGATGCCAAATCTGAGTGGAGGGCCTGGGAAAGGTGTCAGAATAATACTTAGAATAAGGTAACCAGACGTCCCGCTTTTGGCGGGACAGTCTGATTTTTAGCAATTTGTCCCGTGTCCCGCGGTGTTTTAAAAAAAGTCCCGATTTTTCATTCTGCCTCCTGAGTCCCAGCTGATGGCTAGAGGGAAAAAAACTATTTAAACTCTTGCCACGGGGCTTCAAAGGCCCGCTCTACAGGTGATCAGTGTTAAAAGAAAACAAATGAGTAGACCGATGCCTGCAAAAATAGAAAAAACAGCCCCTTACAGCTTCCGCATAGGTTATTTAGCACAAGTTGATTAGCTCGGCTTCCCCACTCTCAGCTGATTTGTTCTCAGCTGTTTTGCGCAGGGCCCTGTTCTGTTGCTAGCTGCAAAGAGTTCCTGGAGCAGATTTTTTTTCCCCTAGCTATGCTGAAAAAGCGAAAGCGAAAGCAGGGTCTTTGCTGCAACGTGACAAAATGAGGCAGAGACAGATTTCTTTTTCTTTTTCCTCACCAAAAAAGGTAGGTGCAAAACTGCAAACAATGGGAAATTTAGGGCAAAAGAGGAGAGTTCAAGATTTTAAAACACAAAAGAAAAAAAGCTCTATTTAACTAGGGAATTGTAATAATTGAGATACTATTAATTGTATATTGTGTTGAAAGCAGAAATGGTTAAGGTGTGGTTTGGAGGAATATATGGGGGAAATTATTTGGTTTATTATTATTGGTAAATATAATTAATTGATTTGTAAGAGATTGGATTGCATGGAAATAATTGGAATATTCATGTTCATATTGATTAATATACAAAAAAGATAGTTATATAACTAATTGATTTATATTAAAATGTTGAATTTGTATTAAACAACTGTAATATTACATAATTAACCAATGTGAGGATGGATATAAAAATAGATGACAATGGGAAGGGGTATAATATAGAAGAGAAGGGAAAAATTGAATTTGATTAATATTAGAGATGAGGATGAAGGGTAATATTGTTTTTTTAAAAAAAATAGATGAGGAATAAATATGGCAAAAAGGAAATATAGAAATTGTAAATTTAATTGAAATGACTAAACACTGTTTAAATTTGTGAACCAGCCAAATATTCTGTTCAAAGAAAATACATTGTATGTTTGTATGTGTGTTTCTAATTATTGCTATTTATTCATATTTATTCTCTTTTATTCTTTAAAGTTTAACAATTCATTCTTTATCTTAATATCTTTATATTTGTTTGGGGTTGGCTTTCTTCCCTTTCATCTTTTTTATTGTACAGCAATCTTTCTCCTCAAACCTACCACTTCTCTCTTTTTTTTCCTTCTTACTTTCTCTTCCCCCCACCCTCTTCTTCTCCTCCCTACTTCCTCTTTCTTTCTCCTTCTCCTCCTCTCTTCCTCCCTCTCTTACCCTCACTCCTACTCTAATTTCCCTTCCCTTCCTTCATCCCTCTCTATTGCTGTATCCTTTTATGCATATGGACTACTCAGAGGGCTGAAAAATTATTTTTGACTGGTCCTCACATTTTTGACCAGTCCTCGAACTTACGACTGTCCTCACATTTTACATTTTTGCCCTATCTTATCACCATGGTGAAGAGAAGCAGTTGTGAAATGAGTGACATGGTTGTTAAGAATGCTGCACGGGCATAAATGTGAGGATGGTCATAAGTGTGAGGATCAGTCAAAAGTGCGAGGACCTGTCAGAAATGACTTTTTTCAGCCCTCTGGTTAGTCCTTTTGTGCATATGGACTACTCAGAGGTCTGAAAAAGTTATTTTTGACTTGTCCTCGCACTTTTGACCAGTCCTCAAACTTACAACTGTCCGCCCATTTTACGTTTTTTGCCCTATCTTATCACCATGGTGAAGAGAAGCAGTTGTGAAATGAGTGCTCTTCTGCGCATGCGCAAGATGGCGACTTCTCTGTGATCCCGGTGATCTGGGGGGGGGGCGATTATGGCTCCAGGGGGCCTTTGGAGGGCTGAATTTCGATCGGTGCAGCCCTGGTCCAGCTGGAGGAGTGTCGGGCCTCTCTGTTGAGGGGTCTCCGGCTTCTGAGAGTGTCCTTGAGGCTCGCGGAGACCGTAGGACGGCGAGAGTGGCCCGTAGGAGGAAGACTCTCCTTGCGAAGGCGGCAGAGCCAGGATGACGGCGTCAGCGCCGCGGCGGTGGCGGCGATGCGGCACCCTCGCTGGGATCCTCGCCAGCCCAATCTTCCCTGGACATGTGCTAGGGGCGGAGGGGGGGCGAGGTGAGGGCGGGGAGGCTGGCAGCGGAGGCGGCGGTGCTGCTGGCGGCGTGGAAATGGCGGGCGCCGGGATAAGGAAGAAGCCACCACAGTTTGATGTGTGGGAGCGTCGGAGAGGTTGGCAGTTACTCGCTTGCTGTGCTGGATCCCCTGGGTGACCCTGGGGCATTATTTGGGCCCCTTGGTCACCCCAGAGACCTCCATGAGGATTTATGGAGGCTGGGCGAGGCTGGGCGAGGCGAGCAGCATGGTTGCAAGGAAGATCTGGGAGGGGTTGGGGAGAGCTGGACTATGACTGAGGGGTTTTCCCCCTGCGGCGTTTGTTGCCTTTGCTCTCCTTTTTCACCCCCATCCCCCTGAATATGGTGATGCCATGCTGCGTATGCCTGCTGAACAATCATCTCCGGGTCTAGGTGCTATCTTGACCTCCCCGGAGGCAATGACGGTTATGATCTTCGCTGTCTGAGCCTGTTTTGACTATGTGGACTGACCTGATCCCTTTCTTTCCCTCCGTTGAATGGAGGTTTACATCTGGGGATTCAAGTCTTGGCAGAGTGGGTCTATAGCTGCTGTCTCATTTCCGGCTTTTTGGACGATCGTGGTTGACCAGCCGCCGTGAGAGGGAGGCTGGGTCACCCTCCGCCGGATCGAAGCAGCATTTTACTCCCGCCATTGTCGTGAGAGGGCAATGAGGTCCCACATGCTCCATTGGAATTCTATTGAAGTCCGGCATTTCACTCCTTCTGACTGTGATAACATCAAATTGGCCCCTGGTTATTGGCCATGGACTATCACCTCCCTCTGATGTTCAGATGTACTCGGTGAATGACCTTCGTGCCCTGCAAGATTCCCCCCTCTCGCAGGTCTGGCCCTCTTCGTTATCGAGGGCCTATCTTGATGATGGGCGTTGGAGCCCCGAGAGATGGCATGCAGCAAAGAAGAGTTTGAGGGGTTTTTTAAGTGGGTTTTTAACAAAAATTTTAAGGGGTTCGGGGGGAAATCCACCGGGTTCAAGACCAGCCTTAGCGAAGGGCTACGACATTAGGGACATAGAACCGGAGGTTGGGGAGGGGGGTGGAGTTCAATTTGAAGAGGGCTGTTCCATCAGCATAGTGAGTGGGAGGGGCAGATATGGCGGAAGCTGGGGACCATATCATGTTCGGGGAATGCGCACTCATTATCTTAGAACGATTGCACACTCCGGTCCCCAATGCTTTTCTTGTTCCCCAGGTTGTCCAGATTCTCAGGGCCAGAGCCTTCGGCTGATGTTATGCAACGCCAGGTCCGTTGTTAATAAAGCCCCCCTCATCCACGATCTTATTCAGGAGGGGGAGGTGGACCTGGCGGGTATTACGGAGACCTGGTTGGGCCAGGAGGGGGGAGTCCCCCTCGTGGATATGTGCCCACCAGGTTTCTGCGCATTTCATCAGCCGAGGGCTCAGGGCAGGGGCGGGGGGGGTGGCGGTTATTATAAAGGAAGGTCTGGATCCAAGGGAGACCACTGTTCCACAGATAGCCGGATGTGAGTCCCTCTTTGTGAAGTGGGGTCGTAGAGTACAGATGGGCTTGTTGGTCACGTACCTGGCTCCCTGCCACGTGGCAACGGCCCTGCCTGAGCTGCTTAACGTTATAGCCGAGGTGGCGGTGGACACCCCCAGACTTGTCATCATGGGGGATTTCAACCTCCCATCTATCGGTGAAACATCTGAGGTGGCTCGGGAGTTCATGGCTTCCATGACGGCCATGGACCTTACTCAGTTAATTCATGACCCCACTCACATGGGGGGACACACTCTGGACTTAGTTTTTGTCTCTGGTCAGTGGTTGAGTGGCCTTGATATAGGGGATATAGCCATCGAACCCTTGTCATGGTCTGACCACTCGCTCCTTCAACTGGACTTTCTAACCGCTGCACCCCGCTGCAGGGAGGCGGGACCGACCAGGTGGTTCCGCCCCAGGCGCCTGATGGACCCCGATAGGTTCCAGATGGAGCTTGGGCCATTTCCTGAGACTCTAGCTCATGACTCGGCTGAAGACCTGGTGGCCGCCTGGGATAGTGCGGCTGCCAGGGCCTTGGACCGAGTCGTGCCTTTGCAGCCTCTGACCCGGCACCGAACTCACCTAGCTCCTTGGTTCTCCGAGGAGCTTAGGGAGATGAAGCGCTGGAAAAGACACCTGGAGAGTAGTTGGAGGACCAGCCGCTCCGAATCTGACCGAACACTGGTGAGGTCTCATATTAAGACCTACCTAGTGGCGATAAAAGCGGCGAAAACTAGTTATTTTGCCGCTCTTATCACATCATCAGATAATCGCCCAGCCGCCCTGTTTAGGGTGACCCGCTTCCTCCTCCATCTGGAGGTGCGGGATGACCCCTTGCAGGGCTGTGCTTAGGATTTTGTGCAGTATCTATGACAAAATCGCTCAGATCCGGGAAGGGCTGGCCTCTGACTGGGTATGTCCGGACGGGATGACTGAGGCAGGTCTTGAGAGTGTTACCTGGGGGGAGTTCGATCCTGTGGCTCCCGAGGACATGGACAGAGTCCTGGGACGGCTGAACGCGACCACATGTTTATTGGACCCGTGTCCCTCCTGGTTGGTACTGGCTTCCCGGGAGATGACACGAGGCTGGCTCCAGAAGATTGTTAACACTTCTTTGAGTGAGGGGGTCCTGCCGGCCGCTTTGAAAGAAGGGGTTGTGAGGCCCCTCCTCAAGAAGCCCTCTCTGGATCCGGCTGTTTTGGCTAACTATCGTCCAGTCTCCAACCTTCGCTTCATTGCGAAGGTTGTTGAGAGTGTGGTGGCGCAACAGCTTCCCCGGTACCTGGATGAAGCTGTCTATCTAGACCCACTCCAGTCCGGCTTCCGGCCTGGGCACAGCACGGAAACGGCATTAGTCGCATTGGTGGATGATCTCTGGAGGGCCCAGGATAGGGGTTGTTCCTCTATCCTGGTCCTGTTAGACCTCTCAGCGGCTTTTGATACCATCGACCATGGTATCATGTTGCACCGGTTGGCGGGGTTGTGGGTGGGAGGCACCGTTCTGCGGTGGTTCTCCTCCTACCTCTCTGACCGGTCGCAATTTGTGTTGACATGGGGGCAACGGTCGACCCCGAGGCACCTTGCTTGTGGGGTGCCACAAGGGTCGGTCCTTTCGCCCCTTCTGTTCAACATTTATGTAAAGCCGCTGGGTGAGATCATCCGTGGCTTTGGGGTGGAGTTCCATCAGTACGCTGATGACACCCAGCTGTACATCTCCACCCCAGGCCACCCCAATGATGCCCTTGAAGTGATGTCCCAGTGCCTGGAGGCCGTGTGGGCCTCGATGGGGAGAAACAGGCTCCGACTCAACCCCTCCAAGACTGAGTGGCTGTGGCTTCCGGCATCCCGATATAGCCAGCTGATGCTATCGCTGGCTATTGGGGGTGAATCACTCACCCCCACGGAGAGGGCTCGTAACTTGGGCGTCCTCCTGGATGCACGGCTGTCTTTAGAAGATCATTTGACGGCCGTGGCCAGGGGGGCTTTTTATCAGGTTCGCCTGATACGCCAGTTACGCCCCTTTCTAGATCAGGACTCCCTACGCACAGTCACTCAAGCACTCGTCACCTCCCGCCTGGACTACTGTAACGCTCTCTACATGGGGCTCCCCCTGGGGTGCACCCGGAGGCTCCAGCTGGTCCAGAACGCGGCCGCACGGGGGATTATGGGGGCGACGAGGCGCTCCCATGTGACACCCCTCCTGCGCGAGCTGCACTGGCTCCCGGTGGTGTTCCGGGTGCGCTTCAAGGTTTTGGTGACCACCTTTAAAGCGCTCCATGGCTTAGGGCCGGGGTACTTACGAGACTGCCTTCTGCCACCAATAGCCTCCCACCGGCCAGTACGCTCGCACAGAGTGGGCCTCCTCAGGGTGCTGTCCGCCAGACAATGTCGGCTGGCGACCCCCAGGGGGAGAGACTTCTCTGTGGCGGCGCCCACCCTCTGGAACAACCTCCCCCCAGAGTTACGTACAATAACAGACCTCCGGATTTTTCGTCGGGCCCTGAAAACCCATTTATTCCAACTAGCTGGGCTGGCTTGAGCCAAATTTTTTTAAACTATTTTAAACTGGAATTGTTTTTTTAATTATGGCCAAATTATTTAATTATTTTAATCAGTTTTTAGATTTTCTATGTCTGGTTTTTACTTTGGCTGTGCACCGCCCTGAGTCCTATATTGGAGAAGGGCGGTATAGAAATTTAAATAAATGAAAATGAAATGAAATGAAGTGACATGGTTGTTAAGAATGCTGCACGGGCATAAATGTGAGGATGGTCATAAGTGTGAGGACCAGTCAAAAGTGCGAGGACCTGTCAGAAATGACTTTTTTCAGCCCTCTGGTTAGTCCTTTTGTGCATATGGACTACTCAGAGGGCTGAAAAAGTTATTTTTGACTAGTCCTCGTACTTTTGACCAGTCCTCAAACTTACGACTGTCCTCACATTTTACGTTTTTTGCCCTATCTTATCACCATGGTGAAGAGAAGCAGTTGTGAAATGAGTGAAATGGTTGTTAAGAATGCTGCATGGGCATAAATGTGAGGATGGTCATAAGTGTGAGGACCAGTCAAAAGTGCGAGGACCTGTCAGAAATGACTTTTTTCAGCCCTCTCAGTAGTCCCTATACACATAGCCATGGCCACCCAGTCACATGACCAGCTAGCCACGCCCACCCAGTCACATGACCTCCAAGCCACGCCCACAAACTAAGCCACACCCACAAAAGTGTCCCTCTTTACCAATGTTAAAATCTGGTCACCTTAACTTAGAAGGGACCTTGGAAGGGACCCTATACCATTTCAGAGAAATGGCTGTCGAGTCTCTTCTTGAAAACTTCCAGTGTTGGAGCATACAGAACTTCTGGAGACAAGCAGTTCCACTGGCTAATTGTTCTCACTGTCAGGAAATTTCTCCTTAGTTTTAGGTTGCTTCGCTCTCTGTTCAGTTTCCATCCATTGCTTCTTGTTCTGCCTTCTGCTGCTTTGGAAAATACATTGCCTCCATTTCTTTGTGGCAGCCCCTCAAAACCCTGTTTTGTGACCTGCCTATCACACTCTTGGGCAAAGCATGTGAGCCATTTCCTCCTTTCAGTGGTCCATGAAAGTATATCTATAGTATGTAGATGCAGATAATAAAGTCGAAAAAAGGTGAACAGCATTTTAACAGAACTATAGATACGTTGAGCTGGATGTGACAAGGAATGGCTGGGAGGGGAGGGGCCAGGCGAGGTACCCCTTGACGTGAGTGACATTGAGTTGGCTACACCCACCCAGTCACATGACCACCAAGCCATGCCCACTGAACCAGTAGTAAAAAAAAATGAATCCCACCACTTCCTGTTGGTATGGCTGCCGGTCCACACTGGTCCCTCGCTCAGGCACCTCTACTGGCCTAGGCCATGTAGTGTTGTGGTGGTCAGTCTCTTCTCAGCAGGCAGGTCACATGATGGGGTGATGGTCAGTCTTTTGCCAGCAGGTGGGTCACATGATGAGATGGTATTAATGTGGCTGGTCAGCCTTTCTCTCTCTCTCCCTCCCTCCCTCTCTCTCTCTCTTGAATTGCCTGTTTGGCTCTCCTTCCACCGCCTCTGCTCCTTCATGGATTCCTCTGCTTGCCCCACAGAAGCCTCTCCTATCCTATCCCCCTTCTCTCCCTCAGGCTTGCCCCACAAAAGCCTTTCCTATCCTATCCCCCTTCTCTGCCTCAGGCTTGCCCCACAGAAGCCTCTCCTATCCTTCCTATTGCCTTCTCTCCCTTTCCCCAGGCCTCCTTTTTCATTTCCATTTCCCTCTTAAGCCTCTTTTCCTATCCATTCAAGCATCCTTTTCCCCAGGCATGCCTTTCTATCCTTACCTTCTGTTTTTTTCCCCAGAAAACCCCGTTCTTCCTCCTCTCACACTCTTCTGTCTCCACTTCCTGCCAAAACCTCTTCCCTTTATTCCCTTCTCTCCCCTCCTCCCCCACTACATAAGTTTGCATGGGAAGAAAAGAAAGGAGCTAAAGAAGGGTGGGAGTTTTTCAGAGAAAGATACTAAAAGATAATATGAACAAGGGAAAAAATGAAGCATAGCAGAAGAATCAAATTTGGTGGCACAAAGCATACTGTAGTAAGGACCTGAAAGGATACGTATAGGAGGTAGAAACAGATTCTGTTCATCAGGAAAGATAAAGGCTAATGTAAAACTGGAGAGAATATTAGGGAAGCTGAAGTGTAGAAAAGCTGTGGTTGACAAATGATGTTAACAACAACATCATCATCATCAACAAGACCTGCTTTAGATATTTTTGATGGAATAATCAGCTGCTCATTGAACACACTTCACAAAGGCAAAAATAAGCTAAAGAAATAACATCTTGGGAGATGAGAAGGTGTGGAAAGGGAATTGATTGTGGTAAGTCAACATTTATGACTTGCTATGTCCTAAGGTAGCCCTTTTGTGAGAATGGACTTTCATGTCCAAGTATGCTTTACCCTTCCCAAATTGCCTATTTGTGTTCTGGGATATAATTTGAGGAAGACAGAGAAATATTGCAGCAAAAAAGGCAATTATTACTAGTTCGGTTCAGTTCGCCCAAGCCAGTAGTGAAAATGCTACTTGTTCATCTGAACCGGTAGTAAAAAAAATGCTTTAAAAAGTAAAAAAAAAGTTCCAATGATCACGTGGCACAGCTTATCATCTGAACTTTTTTTTAAAAAAATTTAAAGCATTTTTTTACTACCGATTCAGGAAATAGGTAGTAAAAAAATCCCTTAAAAAAGTAAAAAAATGGTTCTCACAATCAGCTGTGACAATCAGCTGTGCCAGGTGATCCTTGGAACTTTTTTTTTTTACTTTTTAAAGCATTTTTTTACTACCTATTGCCCAAACCAATATTTTTGTGTAAAGTGTGACAGTTTGTTTTTGAGCTCTCTGTGACTCCGTGAGGTTCCTGCTTGTTGCAGGGGCCATTTTGTGTGAAGTTCGGCTACTTTTGCATTGTGTGGGAGTCAGTTGTGTAGCTTTTGTGTTATTTTTGTGTAAAGTGTGATAGTTGGTTTTCCTGGTCACATGACCATCAAGCCACACCCATCCAGTCACATGACCACCAAGACACACCCACAGAACCGGTAGGGAAAATTTTTGAATTTCACCACTGGAAAGAATGTTATTGATGACAGTGAAATTTAACTCCAACATCAGGAAAAGAGATGGTAAAGTTATGGAGATGGATAGGTGAGGAGCTAGGAAATTTCTGCAGTACATGTGGAAACAAGATTTTGAGATGGAAAAAAATATGATTTTCACTCTTAGAATTCTCAGTAGAATATTTGGAAGTCCAATTATGGGAAAACAGCCAGATTATTTCTCAGTCACTATGATAAAATGATAAAGGAAACAATTGGAAACTGGGAAAATATTGCATCTGATATACATACAGTATATTCATTTAATAAATTGGTTTAACTTCACCCTGGAAATCAATGAAGATGTAGGTAAATTTATCAAAATAGGATATGATGATATAAATGCAGGTAACTTAGTCTGCAATGATACATAGACCAGTGAGGATATAAACATATTTCAGCAAATATGCTAAGCATTGTACGCTCAGACCACTTCCATGTGCCGATGCTGTTTGTGGTTTGGAATATTAATCTGACTCTTTTAGTGTTTCTAACGAAACTGCAAGGTGGGAAAATTCTCATTCATAAGAATTCCCATCCTTCCCTGCCTTCCAGTTCTGAAACTGCTTTCTTCTTTTTGTAGACAATGTCCTGCAATGCCTAATTGTTCTCTCCAGCCATTCTGAAGGACAATTTGCTGTTCCCTCCATGCTTCCTTTGCTGACCAGTGGGAAGATTACTCTTTTCCCTCTGCAGTTCCCTCTCCCCCCATATATTCCACAAACATATTAAAAGTACTTGTGACACTCTCCCTTTGGTTACCTAAAGGGAACTCCTGCAACTTCACATTTGTAGGAACATTCATACAGTACACTGAGTTGATGTCAAAAGTCTAAGGGATAAGGCCAGCGTGTGGAAATAGAAGACCAATGGGAACTAACTTTGCTTTCCTTTTTCAGTTTGTTTAAGCTGATATGTAATAACT
The DNA here is from genome assembly GCA_022577455.1 of Arizona elegans. Lineage (NCBI taxonomy): Eukaryota > Metazoa > Chordata > Lepidosauria > Squamata > Colubridae > Arizona > Arizona elegans. Next base: position 51,442,414 of record JAKOOJ010000006.1, on the reverse strand, counting down.
GAAGAGGGATTTGGATATGAAATAGTTGAAGAGGGATTCAGCACTGATACATGCATCCATTCTTAGCAGATAAGACTATAATAACTCACGCCAAACTGCTAGTTCTACTCATAATATCAGTAATAAAAATTGATTATCCATTCCCATTTGTTTCATAGCTAGTGCCTATTTTTTTTTCACTGGGATTATACATTGTTTTATACTGAATGAACTAAAATGATTTAAGCAACATAATTTAGAAGCATGTTATATCTTAAAATGATTTAAGTAACAGAATTAGAAACATAATGTAGTGGAATGGAAGGACTAAAAAACATTCCCAGGCCAGTCAGAGACAGTTTATTGCGCAAGGTTCAGAGCCAGATTTGTACCTGAAGCTTTGAACAAAGAAAGAACTCTGATACAATGGTTTTTATACATTTCTAAGACAAAGGATTCAGTGAGATCATACATTTTCCATATATGGTTAATCATGAGATCATACATCCGATTTTCCTTCTATGGTTACATTTACTGTTAATAAGTTCATCTAATTACTTAAAGCATTAATCTTAGTTTACAAAATTATCTTAGCCACACAACTTTTCTTAAGTGCTCAGAGTCGCTAATGGGAGAGTTACTACTATCCTTGGGTAAATTCATTGGATTAAGTAACTCTTTGTAACATATAGGTCTTTGTGTCATTCACAGTCAGGTCACTCAGATGTTTTTCCATATAGCAGTCCTTTCCGTGACATCTAGGTATCAGAAGATATATTACCACTTAAAGGGGTTTAACTGTTTGTTAATGTAATTTCCGACAAGCACTTTCCTCTCTTATAATAATTTGAATAGATAGGGTCTCTCAGAGTTCATGTATCCAAGCACTTCTTCCCTTTATAATAATGTGAATAGAGAGGGTTCCCCAGAGCCCATATATCTGACTCTGTATGATTCCTATTTTATTCACATTATTTCTTTTATCTACATTATTCTTTATTTGCTATTTACCTCAATAATATCAGCCTTCCTTAATCTGGTGCTCACAAGAAGTATTGAAACAGCTCTTTTTTGAATTAACAGCCAGTAATTTTTCAATGCTTGCTGAAATTTCAGATGTTTGACTCATATTTATGGCAATTACAATATCCCAGGGTCACGTGATCACTTTTTGTGACCTTTTGACAAGCAAAGTCAATGGGGAAGCCAGATTCACTTTAAAACGTATTGTATTCAACAAGACTTCTAGTGTTAAAATAAATAACAGTGGGGATAACGGACAACCTTGTCTTGTTCCTTTTTCAATATTAAAGTCTGTTGTCAAACTTCCATTAATAATAATCTGTGCCTTTTGTTCTTGATAAATTGCTGAAACCGCCTGTATAAATTGATCCCCAAAGTCCATCTTTTTTAAAGTCTTTAATAGAAAATTCCAGTCCACTCTATCAAAGGCCTTCTCCGCATCCAAGAAAACCAGCACTGCAGGGATCTGTTTATTCTTTATTCTGTTTATTCTTCTCAAGATATTCCAATAAATCTATAACTTGCCTTACATTGTCCTTCATATATCTGCCCTCTATAAATCCTGCTTGATCATCGTGAATCACCTTTTGAATAACTGGCATCAACCTGTTGGCTAATACTTTTGCATATATTATATAATCATTATTCAGAAGAGATATTGGTCTATAATTCTCAGGTTTTTTAGGACCTGCCTGCTCTTTTGGTATCAAAGAAACGTAAGCTGTTTTCCATGATGGGGGTATTTTACCCCCTTGTTGTATGTTACAAAATAAGTCTCTAAGATGTTCAACCATTTCTGCTTGCAAAGTTTTATAATACACCGCAGTTAAACCATCTGTTCCAGGAACTTTAGCTGTTTTCAGTTGTTTAATTGCTGCAATAATCTCCTCAACTGTTATAGGATAATTCATTCTCTCCTTTTGTTGGTTGGTAATTGTTGTAACTCTTTTATTTTCTAAATATTTTTCTATAAGTCCATTCTGCATATCATCTTTAGCATATAGTTTAGTGTACTAATCTACAAAGACTTCTTTAATTAATTTTTGTTGAAAGATTTCTTTCCCTCCAATATCGATACTATCAATAGTCCGTATACTCTGCTTCTTCCTTAATGTATAAGCCAACCATCTGCCCGGTTTATTAGCATTACAAATGTATTATGCTTCGCATATTGTAGATTTGTTGCAGTTTGTTCCGCCATAAGCATTTGAAATTGATCTTTCAGAGGTTTTATAGCACCACGTATTCTTTCATCTGTTGGATTTTTAATAAGTAACTGTTCTTTATTCTTTATTTCTGCTTCCATTTCAGATCTTTTCTTTTGTCGATTCAGTTTGTGTTTAGAATTCATATGAATGAGTACCCCTCTCATATACGCTTTGCTCGCATCCCACACAATTTCAATCGGGGTACCCTTATTCAAATTCATTTCAAAAAATTCTTTCATCTGCTTTTTAAGTTCTGTTATATTTTTTTCATATCTAAACAAATTTTCATTTAATCTCCATGATCTTCTCTCAATCTTTCCCATCTCGATTGCTATCCATACTGGGCTATGGTCGGTTAGAGTTCTTGGAAAAATCTTTGTTCTTTTTGTCTTGACAAGTAAATCGTCTGATAATAAAATAAAGTCAATCCTAGAAAAAGATCTATGTCTATCCGAGAAAAAAGTAAAGTCCAATTCTTTTGGATTATGTATTCTCCAAATATCTTTTAATTCCAAATCTTCTTTCATGTCAAAAAAAGTCTGTGGTAGTCTGATCCTTGACTTTGCCAAACTCTTTTTATCTATTTTGGAGTCAATTACTCCATTCCAATCTCCCATGATTAAAATAGATCTATAATCCCATTGCAGTATTTTGGTGTGCAAAGTTTTGTAAAAATGATCCTGTTGTTGATTAGGAGCGTAAATTCCAATCACTAGAATTTGGCCACTTACTGTGTGCAGTTCAATTGCTATGAACCTGCCGCCTTCATCTGCTTCTCTAATTTTAGCTGACAGTCTCTTATTTATATAAATAACCACACCGTTCTTTTTTTCCAAATTTGAAGCTATGAAATGTGTTCCTAGTTTTGAGTTTATCAAGTATTTTTGATCTTGTGTTCTGACATGAGTTTCTTGTAAGCAAATTATATCATTATTAAATTGTCTCAAATATGTGAATAATTTCTTCCTTTTCTGTGGTGAATTCAATCCATTCACATTCCAGGATAGTAACTTAATCGTCATGTAGACTTTTTTGAAGCGACGAGCAGAATTGCCGAATATCTTCCGAAGTCTTCGGCTTTGCTCCCCCCATGGCTTCACTTTCTTGTGTAGTACTCTTGAGTCCCTTCTTGTATTGTTGTACCTTAGGTCTTTCCTGTTGTTGCTTTTCTTTAAGTTGCTTAGAAATTGCTCAAGTTACACGCTGGTCTTTAGCTTCAGCCATCTGGACTAGGTCCAAAGCCACATCTCTTGTAGTCAAAATTGGAGAAGATTCTAACAGGGGCTCCTCCAGAAAACCTCCTGTAGCACCCTGCATTTCCGCTGCCTCTGGTTCCACCTGCTTAAGCTGCTCTTCCATCTCTTGCTGAAGTTGCTTCTCCTTGTCACTCTCCTTTATCTCCAACACAGTAGATGTACGTGGGGATGGTGATCTCTCTTTAAAAACAGTAGAATAGAATTCCGCCTTCTCAACAGTGTTTAATAGATATCTTTCTCCATTGTACCTCAGAATTATACCAGTTGGGGCATCCCACCGGAATGGAATTTGTTGTTTTTTTAATTCATTCACTAAAAATTTAAAATCTTTTCTATCTTTTAACATCTTGGGAGGTAATTCTTTATAGATTCCAATCTGAGCTCCCTCCACTTGCACAGCAGAGAGAAAAGACTTTTGCAGAATATCATTTCTCATTCTTCTGTCTGTAAAATATATCACCACATCTCTAGGCAGTTGTCTTTGTCTGGCCACCCACGAATTCACTCTGTATATTTTGTCTATTTTGTAAAAAATCTCTTCAGAATTAATTTTTAACAGCACAGCCAGAGCATCAGCAGAAATCTGTCTCAGATCTTGTCGATCATTCTCTTTAATGCCTCTAAGCCTTATGGCGAACTCCATGGACCTGAACTGCATCATCGTAATTTCATTTTCAACTCTCTGTATTTTATTATCAGCATCAGAAATTTTGTAGTCAGTATCCTTCATTTTAACATTCATTTCTGATTTAAATTCTTCCAACTTAGAGTCCGTTCTGATAATAGCTTCTGACAGGCCAGAGACCACATTCATTAATTTATTAGTCACCTTGTCATATTTCTCTTGCACCACCTTTTTAATTTCATTAATTTCCCGCTTAATTTCCTGTTGTGATTTTTGAAATTTATCATCCAGAGCCTGGGTAATAAAATCTTTTAAACTTTCAACATCAAAATCTTTTTTCTGACTCTGCTGGCTGGGAGGAGGCTGCTGCTCAGGTTTACGTGTGGGGGATCCCCCCCCCTGCTGCCTTTCCTTCCTGTTTAGGCTTAGAAGCCATTCTGCCACGTAGACTGGCTTTTCTGAAAAAGGAGGTCCTTTTTCCTTTTCCACCACCACAAAGTCCTCTAAAAAAATCCCCCAGGTTTAATCAAGTTGGAGATAAGATTTAAATTGAAGCAAGCTCAGGCTTATTTTAAAAGAATTTTTCCTCTTTTCTTTTTCCTCCTTGTTACAGACAGCGCAACTTTGTAGCCAGTTGAAATAACATTAGAAATCCACTCTCACTTTCAGCTTGTTAACGCTGAAGCTGGGCGCCATTTTCAAGCCGCTTTCACTCACTCACGCTTGTACTTTAAGTCACTAAATCACGGAAGTAATAATACTTGCAATTTCGAGGTTTGGAGGTTCAAGTTATTGTCTCCCGCTGTTTATTGGAGTTAATTTTGTTTAACTTGAAAGGTTGCAGCAGCCGACTTGCTCTGCGCTGGGCAGAGTCGTCCCACGCTGTCCGGAGTCTCAGCGAGTTGAAAGGGAGCCGTGCCTGTTTCCCCCCCAGTAACGACTTTCTGGGGGCTCACAGGGGCTCAACCTGCTCCTCGCCCACTCTCTTCTTCAAATCCTGCAGATTTGGGAATTTTCAAGCCGCTTCTTTGAAGCGAAGCGGCTCTACAGGCAGCGGGGCTGGCGGTCCAAAAACGGGACCGTCTTTCGTCGGTGGCAGGCAAACCGGAAGTCCACAGAGTATTTTTAAAGGGTTATTTTAGAAAGCGTGCATTGAGCAAGGCACACAATGGTCCTATTTTGAGAACACATTTAACTGGGTCATGGGGACTCCAAAAATTGTTATTTTATACAGATGAGTAGCCTAACATGATTAGATTTAGTGCTAAATAGTCCTAGTTCAGCATAGAAGTAGACAATATCCTCCTGCTTAGTATATTTGTGAGAACTGTAAAGCTAGGAGTTATTTGCAGTTCTTATATCGCTTGAGATTGAGAGGATCCAGAAAAAAGGACCCCTGTAAACACTCTACCTTTATGGCTTTCCCAGTTTTATACCTGTGGCCATATGGAGCGAGTAAAAATGAGCAGAAAGAAGTGACTCTCTGCAGGGCAGCAAACCAAGACTGCATCAAAACCATTAAATGCAGGACTTCCGGTGGCAACACGTCGTCGAGAGGAGCTCCTTTCTGAGCGCTAGCCCTGCGATCTGTTAAAGCCGCTTAAACAGCGAAAAACAGCTGTTTAGCAGTTTGAAAGTTTTCCCCTTGGGAAAAGAGGGGAAAGAGAGCAGCCAGGCTGAGGTTGAGCTCCCCAAGAGTCCCAGGAACAATTCTGGAGTACAAAGGGTGAGAGCTCCCTAGAAACCTGACACAAGCTCCGGACCCGGGACGCTTCTGCATTTAGCAGAACAAGATGCCGCGACCATCCCTGCAACATTTTAACACTATTTTGGATACAAAGCAGGCAAAGCAAAAACAGGAGGAACTCCAATTGCAAGTATTAAACTTTAACTCCTGTGTATTGAATACTTCCTTCTTGATTGCTGTGGGAAGAAAGTGAAAGGAAATGGTGCCGAGCCTTAATTGGGTGTGGTAGCGAAAGTTAACTTCAAAGTACTCATCTGCACTGACAGTTTCTACTGCTAATAAATGAGACTGGTCTCAAAAGAAAGAAGAATTAAATTGGACTGTAGAGAAATTTAAATTTACTGAGGACTGAAATTAATTGGAAATTGAGTTAACTTCTGGGAGTGGTTGCTGTAAAAGTTTTAATTTGGAACTGAAAACTTGAAAATTGCTTCTAAGCAAATAAAGATTGCTGGGGCTAAAATTACTGTGAGCTCCCCTATTCCACCACCCAAACCGCAATCTTTGACAGCTCCAGCAGAACCACAAGTTTTAACCCTGGAAGTCTTGCAGCAAGCCTTAAAGCTGCAAGCCTTCTCTTTAGAAGAAAAATTTACTTCTGTTCTTGATGAAAAAATAAAAGTGGTGACTGATAAAATGGATGAAGTAACTCTAGAAGTTACAGAAATCAAGGATGAAATTCAAGCTCACAATAAGACAATTAGAGAAGACATTATTTTTGCATTTAAAGGTCTGGCAAGTCATATTGAAGGGTTAGATGAAAGACTAGAGGAAGTTAATCAATCAAATGTGAATTTGGAGAATAAAATGGGAGAAGTTCAGACTCAGATAGAAAAAGCAGATTTAGAGATGATGATGACCGTGAGAGGGTGGTTGGATCGTATCCCCCTTGAACTGTGTCAATTTTGCAGGAGACTTGCCCGCTGTTGTGAGGGAACAGTGGACTTTGGATCCTGGACTTTGGATGCTCCCATTTATTTATCTTCTCTCCTTTGGACCTTTTTTTTCCATCTGGACCTTTGGACATGGCCACTTATCCTCTAGTAGCAAAATGTATTCGGCAGCTGAGCTTCTTGTTCTGCGAGACTCCCCCCTCTCGCAGGATTGGCCCTCTACGTTATCGAGGGCCTACCTCGATGACGGGCTTTGGAACCCCGAGAGGTGGCACGCAGCTAAGAGGGGGTTGAGGGTTTTTTTAAAATTGTCATTATGTAATCTTTTAAGGGGTTTTAGGGGGAGGGAGGGTGTTTTGGTGGGGGGTGAGCCAGGCCTGGCACGGGATTGTGTCCGAGGAGGTGCGGAGCAGGGTGTGGAGGGGGTTAGTGTCGGTATGGAGGAGGGCGATTCCATCGGGATTATTGGTGGGAGGGGCAGATATGGTGGGAGCAGGGGGCCACATCATGTGGTGGGGGCACGTGCCCGCTGTCTTCAAGCGGTGATGTGCTCCGGTCCCCAATGCTCATCTCGTTCCCTGGGTTGTCCAGAGTCTCAGAGCCCTGGTCTTAGGCTGATGCTGTGCAACGCCAGGTCCGTGGTCAATAAAGCCCCCCTCATTTGCGAGTTAATTCAGGAGGGGGGAGCAGACCTGGCGGGTATTACAGAGACCTGGTTGGGCCGGGAGGGGGGAGTCCCCCTCGTTGAGATCTGCCCACCGGGTTTCCGCACATTTCATCAGCCGAGGGCCCAGGGTAGGGGTGGAGGAGTGGCGGTTATTGTAAAGGAAGGTCTTAATCCTAGGGAGGCCACTGTACCTCAGATTGCCGGATGTGAGTCTCTCCTTGTGAAGTGGGGCCATGGGATGCAGGTGGGCCTGCTGGTTGCATACTTGGCTCCCTACTGCGTGGCAGTGACCCTGCCCGAGCTCCTTGGCGTCATAGCCGGGGTGGCGGTTGAGACCCCCAGGCTAATGGTCATGGGGGATTTCAACCTACCGTCTATCGGTGAAACGTCTGAGGTGGCTCGGGAGTTCATGGCTTCCATGACAGCCATGGACCTGACCCAGTTAATTCATGGCCCTACTCATATAGGAGGACACACTCTGGATCTGGTTTTTATCTCTGGTCAGTGGTTGAATGGTCTTGATATAGGGGATATAGTCATTGAACCCCTGTCATGGTCAGACCATTCTCTCCTTAGACTTGACCTTCTGACCGCCACACCCTGCCGCAGGGAGGCGGAGCCGACTAGGTGGTTCCACCCCAGGCGCCTGATGGATCCTGATAGGTTCCAAATGGAGCTTGGGCCATTTCCGGAGACTCTGGCTCACGACTATACGGAAGACCTGGTGGCCGCCTGGGATAGGGCGGCCGCTGGTGCTTTAGTTCGGGTCGTGCCTTTGCGGCCTCTGACCCGGCGCCGAATCGGCCCAGCTCCTTGGTTTTCCGAGGAGCTGAGGGGGATGAAGCGCCAGAAAAGACACCTAGAGAGTTGTTGGAGGGCTAGTCGTTCTGGATCTGACCGAACACTAGTGAGGTCTTATATCAAGACCTACTTAGTGGCGATAAAAGCGGCGAAGTGTAATTACTTCTCCGCTCTTATCGCGTTGGCAGATAATCGCCCAGCCGCCTTGTTTAGGGTGACCTGCTCCCTTCTCCATCTGGGAGTGCGGGAAGACCCCTTGCAAGGGCGTGCTGAGGATTTTGCATGTTATCTGCACGATAAAATCGCTCAGATTCGGGATGGCTTGGACTCTGACTGGGTGGGTTCAGGCGATGTGTCTGAGGCGGGTCTTGAGAATGTCATCTGGGAGGAGTTCGATTCTGTGACTCCCGAGGACGTGGACAGGATGCTGGGGAGATTGAACGCAACCACATGTTTATTGGACCCGTGTCCCTCCTGGCTGGTGCTGGCTACCCGGGAGGTTACACGAGGCTGGCTCCAGAGGATTATTAACGCTTCTTTGAGCGAGGGTGTCTTGCCTCCCGCCTTGAAAGAGGCAGTGGTGAGGCCCCTCCTCAAGAAGCCTTCTCTGGATCCGGCTGTTTTGGTAAAGTACCGTCCTGTCTCCAACCTTCGCTTTGTGGCGAAGGTTGTTGAGAGTGTGGTTGCGCGACAGCTCCCACAGTACCTGGATGAAGCTGTCTATCTGGATCCGTTCCAGTCCGGCTTCAGGCCTGGGTACAGCACGGAAACGGCATTGGTCGCATTGGTTGATGATCTCTGGAGGGCTCGGGACAGGGGTTGTTCCTCTGTCCTGGTCCTATTAGATCTCTCAGCGGCTTTTGATACCATCGACCATTGTATCATGCTGCGCCGGCTGGAGGGGTTGGGACTGGGAGGCACCGTTTTACGGTGGTTCTCCTCTTATCTCTCCGACCGGTCGCAGTCCGTGTTGGCAGGGGGTCAGAGGTCGACCCCGAGGCACCTTGTTTGTGGGGTGCCGCAAGGGTCGGTCCTCACACCTCTCCTGTTCAACATTTATGTGAAGCCGCTGGGCGAGATCATCCGTGGATTTGGGGTGCGATGCCATCTGTATGCTGATGATACTCAGCTGTACATCTCCACCCCAGACCACCCCAATGATGCCCTTGAAGTGATGTCCCGGTGCCTGGAGGCCATGCGGGTCTGGATGGGGAGGAACAGGCTTCGACTCAACCCTTCCAAGACCGAGTGGCTGTGGATGCCGGCGTCCCGATATAGCCAGCTGGTGCCAACTCTGGCTATTGGGGGCGAGTCAGTGGCCCCCACGGAAAGGGCTCGCAACTTGGGCATCCTCCTGGATGCACGGCTGTCTTTAGAAGAACATATGACGGCTGTGGCCAGGGGGGCTTTTTATCAGGTTCGCCTGATACGCCAGTTGCGTCCCTTTCTGGATCGGGACTCCCTATGCACGGTCACTCATGCCCTCGTCACCTCTCGCCTGGACTACTGCAATGCTCTCTACATGGGGCTCCCCTTGAGGAGCACTCGGAAGCTCCAGCTGGTCCAGAATGTGGCCGCGCAGGTAATTATGGGAGCGACTTGGCGCTCCCATGTGACACCTTGCCTACGCGAGCTGCACTGGCTCCCGGTGGTCTTCCGGGTGCGCTTCAACGTATTGGTTCTCACCTTTAAAGCGCTCCATGGCTTAGGGCCCGGTTATCTGCGAGACCACCTTCTGCCACCGATAACCTCCCACCGGCCAATTGGGTCCCACAGAGAGGGCCTCCTTAGGATGCCGTCAGTCAAGCAATGCCGACTGGCGGCCCCCAGGGGGAGGGCCTTCTCTGTGGGGGCACCCGCCCTCTGGAATGAGCTCCCCCCAGGAATACGACTAATCCCAGACCTCCGTACCTTCCGTCGAGCTTTGAAGACCTTCCTATTCCAGCAAGCTGGGCTGGCTTAAAATTTTTAAAGGGTTTTTAAGGGTAATGGGTTTTAATACTTCGGGAAGCCAATTGGATTTAATTCTGTTTTAAATTATTTTAAATTTTGTATTGTATGTATTTTAATTTGGCTGTGCACCGCCCTGAGTCCTTCGGGAGAAGGGCGATATACAAATTCAATAAATAATAATAATAATAATAATAATAATAATAATAATAATAATAATAATAATGATGATGCAATACAAATCGATGGAATTTGCTATAAGAGTAAGAGGCTTGAAAGAAAATACCCAAGAGAATTTGAGAGAGATCTTTGCAGAAGCCTTTGCACAGATAACTCAAGAAAGAAAGGAGGATCTGGATTGGCAAATGGATAAAATTTATCACGTTAATTCATGGGTGGCCAGGCAGAGAAATTTACCAAGAGATATTGTAATTTACTTTACAATAAGAAGGCTAAGAAATATGATATTGCAGGCTTCCTACAAAAATAAACTTCAAGTGGCAGGGCAGGAAGTTCTAACACTAAAAGAAATTCCTCCCAAAATGTTGAGAGCGAGGAAGGACTATGCTTTTGTGGTGGATGAACTCAGAAAACGTCAGATACAGTATAGATGGGAGATTCCAACTGGATTGGTGGTGGATTATTCAGGACAGAGATTTCATCTTAATACATTATGGAAAGCAAGGGATTTTTACTTTAATGTATTGAAGGCTGGAGGTTCCTCTTCCCCAGAAACCAGAAGAAGAAAGGAAATAGAGGAAACAAGAATGGGAGTGAAAGAAATTACCCAGGCTCTGGCAGAGGCTCAAGGAGGGGTTTCGATTGTTGAAGAAGATTTACTACAATTTACGAGCTCTGCCCAAGATGTGGAGTTATTTGACAAAGTAGAGGAGCTGAGGGATCAAGGGCAGACTCGAGCAGCAAAGAAACGCCAAGAGGAATTAAAGGTGCAGCAAGCTCAGATCAAAGCACAAGAAACCACAAAATCAGAACCAGTAGGAGGAACTAGGCCGAAGATCAAAGTGAAAGCTGACCTTCAGCTGATGCTTGAAAAGCTTCAAACTGCCAAAAATGGCAAGTAAATTTATAACTTGGAATGTCAATGGATTAAATTCACAGCAAAAGAGGAGGAAAATATTTCATTACCTGAAGCAGTACAAAAATGATATTATATGCTTACAGGAGACACATGTTAGAATGCAAGATCAAAAATATTTAACAAATGCAAGACTGGGGACACATTTTATAGCATCTGCACCGGAGAAGAAAAATGGTATAGTTATATACCTAAAAAAAGACTTAATTGCTAAATTAATTGAAGCAGATCCACAAGGAAGATATATTGCAATTGAAATCTTAATAGAAGAAAAAAAAAACATTATTGATTGGACTATATGCACCAAATCAGCAACAAGAAAGTTTTTATAAGACTTTACATGCTAAATTAATACAGTGGAATTATAAAACACATATAATGATGGGAGACTGGAATGGAGTTTTGGATATTAAAAAGGATAAAAAAAGATCTCTACAAAATATTCAAACACGTGCTAGATTGCCTAAATCTTTTTTTGATATGATGGAGGATATGGAGCTGAGAGATATTTGGCGTGAGGGAAATGGAGAAGAGAAAGATTTTACTTTTTTTTCTGACAAGCATCAGTCATTTTCCAGGATTGATTTTATACTAATTTCCAATGAATTCCTTTCTAGGGTGAAGAAAACGAAAATATGTCCAAGAACATTAACAGATCATAGCCCGGTTTGGCTGGAACTAGAATATGAAAAGGCACCCAGGAAGTCCTGGAGGCTGAATGAAAATTTGTTTAGATATGAGGAAAATGTGAAAGAATGTAAACAATTTATGAAAGAATTTTTTGTTATGAATTTGCATAAAGGTACACCTATGGAGATGGTTTGGGATGCAAGTAAGGCATATATGAGAGGTATTTTAATTTATTTGAATAATAAACATAGACGTAAATGGGAAAGGAAATGGAAGGAGTTAGAAGAAGAAATAAAAAATAAAGAGCAAGTATTAATTTTAAACCCAACTGATAAGAAAACAAAAGAAGCAATTAATTTATTGCAAGGGCAATTTAATATGTTGATGGCAGATCAGGTAGCAACTAATTTGCAATATGCCAAACACAACTCCTTTTGTAATGCGAATAAACCAGGCAGATGGTTGGCATATTTGCTTAGGAAAAATCAAAAGCAACACACTATAGAGAAAATAGAATATAAGAGTAAAGCGGTGTACCAGCAAAATACGATTAAAAAAGCATTTTCAGAATTTTATACCAAATTGTATCCTAGTGATAAGATTCAAGGTAGAGATATAGATAAATATTTGCAGAGGGGGAATATCTCCATAATTTCAGAAGAACAAAGGGAAGGATTGAATCAATTGATAACTGTGGAGGAAATTATTTTAGCAATTAAACAATTGAAGGTGGGAAAAGCCCCCGAGACAGATGGGTTGACAGCACCCTTATTATAAAAATTTGCAGGCAGAAATGGTGCAACCACTCAAAGAATTATTTAATAAAATACAAACTGGAGGACAAGTGCCTCCTTCCTGGAGAACAGCATTTATCTCCCTGATTCCAAAGGAAGACCAAGATCATACTCAGCCAAAAAACTATAGGCCTATTTCATTGTTAAATACAGATTACAAGATCTTTACTAAAATATTGGCAAATAGGTTGATGCCAGTTATGCAACAAATGATTCACAATGACCAAACCGGTTTTATTAAAAGGCGATATATGAAGAGTAATGTAAGACAAATAGTTAATATATTGGAGTATTTGGGAAAGAATAACCAGGTCCCTGCAGTGCTCATATTTTTAGATGCGGAAAAAGCGTTTGATCGATTGAACTGGAATTTTTTATTGAAAATAATTGAAAAGATGCAATTTGGAGAGTACTTTATACCATCTATTAAGGCAATATATCAGCAACAAACAGCACAAGTAATAATTAATGGTAGTTTAACGGAAACCTTTAATGTAGAAAAAGGAACAAGACAAGGATGTCCTTTATCTCCATTATTGTTTATTTTGACTTTGGAAATTTTGTTGAATAAAATACGTGGTTCAGATAAAATAAGGGGAATTAAAATTAGGAATGAGGATTACAGGGTACGAGCATTCGCAGACGACCTGGTTGTGTCTCTGACCCAACCAATAAATTTGGTTATAGGTTTAATGGATATAATTAACCAATATGGACAAGTTTCTGGGTTTAAAATTAATGCAGGGAAACTCCCATTTTCGCAATAATCTGCCCTTTTTCTCCTCCCCCAAACTTATAGTATATTATTACAACAATTTAACATTTAATCTTTTATATATATTAATATTAATAATATTAATATAACATTTCAAAGCAGCCTTCTCCCTACATCCAAATTTAACATTTATTCAGTTCTATCCAATTCCTCCACTCCCCTAAATATATGACTTAAAAATCCTTTTTCTTAAACTAATCAATCAGTAAACTAACCTATTTCAACCCAAATTCCTGCAAAATTACCATGCAATACAATTCTAAATATAATCCACTGCCCACTCTACTAAAATATACATATATCTATATATGCATTCCATTTTATAAAAAGAAAAAAGACAATAACTTTAAATTTATAATCCATATAATATCTTCTTTGATGTCTTTCCACTGGACTGTTAAATCCATCATCCATAATAGGGTAAGATAACATACTAGTGCAAGAGTTTGTTCAAGATCTTCAATCATCTTCTGCCCCCATCAGTAATAGATATCCTCATATATATATATGAAAGTAAAAACAACCACCCGAGTGACATTATAATTATATTCCATATAGTTGTAATTGTGGTTTTCATCAGGATTATTAATTCCCATCATCCTAGTGGGTAACATCCAGATCTTCTGCATGCCCCAGCGTGATTCTCTTGCCTTGTAACTCGAAATAGTTATAATATATTTACCAGTAAAAAAAATCCAAAGTAGATAATTCAAATCCAAGAATGTAAGGCTTTTTTCACACCCCAAAATCACGGCATTGCAGAGATCTGCCACTATCCTCAGGATAGTATTAAACAATTGTTCGCCTCCACTATCTTTTCACATATTCATTCATTTTTTAAAGTCCCTGGCTTCACTGTTGCTTGGTTTAGAAACTGCTATTTCTATGAGATCTATTTCTTTTCTTTTTCTTTTGCAGGTTGAATTTCCATCCTGGTTTCCTTCCTACAAATTGTGTATCAGCTGATCGATTTTCATTCTGCTTTATAAGTTGATCTTGTTGGTTTTGTTTTGTTATCTCGTCTTTCTTTTCCATCACTTGTATATCAACTGGTTGATTTACGCACTTGTCTGTAACTTGATGATTCATCACATTGGAGTCGGATGACACTGCTCTCATATTTATAGACAGTCCAGCTGGGGTATCCAGGGAGTCCAAAGACAATTTATCTACCACAGCCTCTGTAATTTGATATTTTCCTTTTGTTTCCAACTCCTTTTGCTTGTCCTGTATTGTGCCTAAAGATGTTAAATTCATTTTTAAAATTTTTTGATAAAATTCTTCCGCTTTTTCAACAGTGTTCAGTTGGTATCTTACTCCTTGGTGTCTCAATATTAAACCAACTGGGACATCCCACCTAAATAGGATATTTCTTTTTTTTTAACTCAGTCACTAGAAAGCCAAATTTCTTCCTCTCCATTAGCATCTTAGGTGGGAGCTCCTTAAAAATCCAAATCTTTCTTCCATGAAATTGCAAAGTAGAATTAAAAGAGTTCTGCACAATATTATTCCTAATTTCTTTATCTGTAAAATAAATCACCACATCTCTAGGCAATTGCCTTTGCTTTGCCAACCAGGAGTTTATTCTATAAATTCTGTCAATCCTGCAAAACACTTCATCAGGTTGAACCTTTAAAATCCCAGCCAGAATTTCAGAAGATATTTTCCTTAAATCATCTCTGTTATTTTCCTGCAGACCTCTCAGTCTAATTGCATATTCTGTAAAATTATATTGAATCATTAAAACTTCTCTTTCAATCCTCTGTTGCACATTTTCTTCATTTCCAGTCTTTTGGTCAATCTCCATTTTAGGTTTGTCTTCTGAGCTATTATCCTGAGTGTTTGCCAAATCCTTTTTAATTTTTTGGATCTTGTCATCCAAATTCTCCTCAGTTTCTTTCATTTTAGACTCTAATAGTTTAGTCTTTGCATCCAACTGAATCAGAAAGTCTGATAAACTGTTAGCTGTTTTTAAAATCTTTCAATCCAAAAAGTCAAACTTTGATTTCACCAATTCACCAAATTCTTTAATTTCCTGCTTAAATTTTTCAAGTTGCTGGTTCACAATCTCATCCCTTCTTACAATCTCTTCAAGAAGAAATTCTATTATATTAAAGTCAGGTTTCTGAGACTGGAGAGTTAGAACTTGTTCATGTAATTTGTTAATGGGGGAATTCCCCCCCCACTGCCTGTTTGTCTAACTGTATAAGTCTCAGTGCCATTTTCCACACAGACAAGATTTAGTGGAAAAGAGAAAAAAAAAGCTTGTTTCCAACCAAGATCAATATCAGATCCCCAGGAAAAAAAACGAAAAAAAAAACAAGAGTGAGAGTGAGGTTTTGCCTTCAATTACAGCCAGAAGTATTCATTCCGCTACTTTGTAATAGAAAACGGAAGGACTTTCCCTTTCAGCCTCTCTTCAAGCCTCAGCAATCGCCATTTTAAACATCTTTTTTCCTTTCACTTCTTAAACAACTTCAGTAACTTTTCTAAAATAAAAAGAATACTTGCGCTTCAGGATCAGAGGTCCAGCTCACGTCTTCTTTAATTAATTTAACAAATTTACAGGCTTGCTTTTGCCACCTAGCTCTGCGCATAGCAGAGATCTCCCAGAGCCCGGAGCATCGGCTGGGGATACGGGGAGTCTCTTCCGCTCCGTCCCAAAAGTAAATAAAAAACTTTTGGGATTAGGCAGAGGACTCTACCCACCCCAGCCGGCTCTATCTCCGTTTCCTAATGGAAACAGAGTTTTTTCGAGCCGCCATTCCGCTATAAAGGCGGCTCTTCACAGGCAGTGGGTTTGACGATCCCGAAGGAGCGTCCGGCGGGGACAAACAGCAAACCGCAGGAAGCCAATATTTTAAAACTTTTCAATAAAAAGAACTCTGTATAAAAAAAAAAACCATCGATGATTGTTTAGATGCTACATATTATCATGTTTGGTGGACCTGTAGGAAAGTCAAGGCTTTTTGGATAAAAATTTGGTGGGTCATGCAGAATGTTTTGAAGAAAAAAAATGCAATTTTCTCCACAATTCTCCACAATTGTTTTTATTGGGTATAGTTAAGGGTTTTACATTGGGTGAAACAAAATTGATATTGTACATGATAACAGCAGCAAGATTGTTGATAGGTAAATACTGGAAAAATGAAGCTTTGCCCACGATTGAGGAATGGATTTTGAAGATGGCCAGTTTTGCAGAGATGGCGAAGATTTCAGCATATTTAAAAGATTGTTCACAAGAGACTTATGAATGGGAATGGAAAAAGTGGATAGATTATGTTCAGAACAAATATCAAACTAGGAAGTATCAAATAGCCTTTATTTGAAAATGTTATATTAAGATAGAAATATTTTAATGTAATGAAGATGAAAATTTATAAGGGGGAGGGAGGGGTTCAAGTTTTATATAAGTTTTATACAAAGGAGGGTTTTTCCTTTTACCTGATATGAGTATATTGTGTGGAAGTCCGGGGGGGGGGAGGGTTAGGGTGGGTTAGGGAGGTTGGGAAGTTTGGGGTGGGTTGAGGGGGGGGGAAAGGGGTGAAAATGTAATTGTAAAACTTTTGCAATAAAAAAAAAACCATCAAATGCAATAGGATATCATGATGTACACTTCACATTTCTGAATAGTTCTGTCCTAGCATTTCATGGAAGTCTGTAAGCAATGGTTTGTGGATCATTATTTCATTATGTATGCTTCATCACTCTCCCACTCCATGATGCCTCTAGTGGCACGTGCCTTAGAAAGATGACCAAGGAGTCAGACTCTTGGATCCTTAGAGGAGGTCTTATTATACAAGTAGTCCTCAATTTAGGATCACAATTGAGCCCAAAATTTATGTTGCTAAGTGAGAAATTTGTTAAGTGAGTTTTGCCCCCTTTTAAGACTTTTCTCGCCACATTTGTTAAGTAAATCATTGCAGTTGTTAAATTAGTAACACAGTTGTTAAGTGAATCTGGTTTCCCCATTGACTTTGCTTGTCAGAAGGTCACCAAAGGTGATCACATGACCCCGGGACATTGCAACCATCATAAATATGAATCAACTGCCAAGCATCTGAATTCTGTTCACTTGACCATGGGGATACTACAATGGTCGTATGTGTGAAACATTATTATAAGTCACTTTTTTCAGTGCCCTTGAACTGTTGTAAATTGAACTGTACTCCTTGAATCTTTTCCCTCTTGCTTAATAAAAAGTTCCATCCCAAAAGATTGTATTGCTGTTCATGTGAATTATGTGGCTGCCCTGGAGATGACTCCATATCAGAGTACTAGATAGCAGTAGAGGATCTGGGATAAGTAGAGAGTGATTCTGAGTTAGGGCCTGGCTTTACTGGTGCAGAAAGTCTGATCCATCTTCCTCATCTAAGAGGTCTTCCTTGGATGAAATTAGGGGAAAGATCTGAGAACAAAGGGCAAAGGAAATGAGGGGCATGGAAAGTTAACATTTCCAAATAAAAAGTTGGAGTTGGTCCTGGGGGTAAACATACTTTGCTTAACCTCCTGCCCAGAAGCTGAAAGGCAGGATAATATATCGACTTCATAAAGAAAGTGACTCAATGATTCTGAGACTGTACTCAGAAAGGGGCAGAGAAAAGGGACATGATGATTTCTTAGCTGAACTCTGAAAAATGTAAGGAAACCTCATGCCAACCTCATTGATTAAAAGCAGTTAAGTAGTATATGAAGAAATCATGTTGAATAAGAGCTACAGCTATTGGAATGCAAGGGAAAAAATATCATGGTGGTCTTCAGATGGTCTTAAGTAGCTGATTTTTCTGGAGGGTGCTGAAAGAATGGATCATTTACCCACCAGAATGCTGTCAGCCAAACAGTGTCGACTGGCGGCCCCTAGGGGGAGAGCCTTCTCTGTGGGAGCACCTGCTATCTGTAACGAGCTCCCCCCGGAGATACGGAGGATCCTGGATCTACGCACCTTTTGCTGCGCTCTCAAGATTTTCCTATTTCAACAGGCCGGCCTGGCCTAACTTTTTCTTTTCCCTTTTTAATTCAAATGATGAATTTTAATTTTGTCTTAAAAACATTAGGGTTGTTTAAATTGTCACGGGCAATCAGATTTTATACTGTTTTTAAATTTTGTAATTTATGTGTTTTATCTGGCTGTTCACCGCCCTGAGTCCTGCAGGGGTAGGGCGGTATATAAATCTAATAAAATAAAAATAAAATAAATAATCCTGTAAACTTTCCAACTTTTGATTCAACAGCTTTTTCTGCAATAAAATATACTTGAGACAGGATGTCTAGATGATGATGATATACATATAAGATACAAAAGACACACCTACCGTATGCAAGTTTGTCTGAATTCTGTAATGTAGAAGTGACACATCTCCACAGCAATTAAAAAAGCAAAACTATCTAGGTAGAACAAAAGTCATCTTTTAAGGACGGTGGTACAATTTGTCACAAGCTTGCACATCCCTCTCCCTCAGTATTAAATATGAACTCAAGTTATGTTATATAAGGTTACCGTACTTTTTGGACTATAAGACGCACTTCCCCCCTCCCCAAAAGAGGGTGGAAATGTTGGTGGGTCTTATACACTGTATACAGCCATTTTTTGGCCTCCTGAAGCCCTGCCCCGTGCGTCCCATTTTTGTGAAAAATAGGCACATTTTTCACAAAAACAGGGCATATAGAGGCTTTGAGAGGCCTGCAGAGTGGGCTGGGGAAGGGCAAAAATGCCCCTGTTTTAAAGCCCACAGGAGCACTCTGTAGGCCTCCCAAAGCCTCTGCGCCCCCTGTTTTAGTGAAAAATGGGACACACAGAGGGATCATGAGGCCTGCAGAGTGCTCCTGGGGGCTGGGGAGGGCAAAAACATTTTCTTGCTTACCTCTTCAAAATCTTGGTGCATCTTACACCCCAGTGCGTCTTATAGTCCAAAAAATACGGTAATTAAAACAGACATTGTGGTGCAATCTTAAGGGATCCGGCCAGAAACCAGGAGATCATGAGTTCTAGTTCTGCCTCAAGCAACTGGGTGACATTGGCTGTTCACTTTTTTTCAGCTCTACAAAAACCATTTCAAGAGAGGTGGGGAGGGAGAGAGAGAGAAAGGGAGAGACAGGGAGACAGAGTTTATCTGGGTCTTATATATATCTTATAAACAGCAGTGGCTGGATTACCTCAGACCCAGCAGGGTTGCATAGCATATGGACGGGAGACAGCAAGAAATTTCAGAATTGTAGACTAGACTTGGAAATAAATAAAAAAAAATCTGGAAGAAAACAATCATAACATAAAAAACATCATTAAAAAAAACCCCCGCGAGCATGTGATCAAGATGGCGCCGCCTCCCTGAGCCCCGATAATGATGGGGGTGATTTTGGGCCATCTGAGGTCTTCGGGGGCTGGTCATCACCCCCAAGCTAGCTGTCTGAACTTCCCGCTGGCCAGCGGAGAGCTTTTCCGCTCTCCGTAGTGCCATGGTTGGGACGGGACAGGCATTTCTTTTATACTGGCATTTCCTCTATGTCGCGAGGATTAGGAAACCAACGGTGGCAAAATCAGAAACAGCAGCGGTGCCCGGATTGTGGCGGCCTGCTGCCTTTCTTCCTATGAGCGATGGCTGGGTTGCTGACAATGCTACAGTTGGTGGCGACCACGGCGGCGGCGAGGCGGTCCTTGTTGAGGCAATAGAAATATCTTGTCACTTTTAGAGCCTCCATGATGAGACTACAGCACTCAGGACAGCAGCAATGGTGGCAGCATTGGAAGAGTGCTGCGCTGGCCATTAGGCAATCATTTTGAAAACCAGTAATAGCTTTGGCAGCCCTTGATAGATGCTTCAGGGATATCTTTCTATAATTTACCATTTACTGTCTTTAGAAGAGCATTTGACGGCCGTGACCAGGGGAGCTTTCTAACAGGTTCGCCTGATTCACCAGTTGTGACCCTTTCTAGATCGGGACTCCTTACGCACAGTCACTCATACCCTCGTCACTTCCTGTCTGGACTACTGTGATGCTCTCTACATGGGGCTCCCCTTGAAGTGCACACCGAGGCTCCAACTGGTCCAGGATGCAGCTGTGCGGGTGATATTGGGAGCGACGTGGCGCTCACATGTAACACCTCTCCTACGCGAGCTGCACTGGCTCCCAGTGGTCTTCCGAGTGCGCTTCAAGATGTTGGTTCTTACCTTTAAAGTGCTCCATGGCTTAGGACCTGGGTACCTACAAGACCACCTTCTGCAACCGATAACCTCCCACCAATCAGTACGCTCCCACAGAGTGGGCCTCCTCAGGGTGCTGTCACTAAAGCAATGTCGACTGGTGGTTCCCAGGGGAAGAGCCTTTTCTGTGGGGGCACCTACCCTTTGGAACAGGATACCCCCAGGGATACGAATGATCCCAGATTCCTGTACTAAAGGTGCACTTAAGACCTTTCTGTTTCACCAAGCCGGGCTGGCATAAATTTCTTCTAATTGTTCTAAATTTTTATGCTGAAGATTCTTAACCAATGAGCCAAATTGGTTTAATTATTTTAAATTGCTTTATTTCACATTTTATATGTATGTTATTTTGACTGGTCACCGCCCTGAGTCCTTCGGGAGAAGGGCGGTATAAAAATTAATTAATTAAATAAATAAATAAATAAATAATAAGCTACTTCTGTATTTTTCCTACCAAATTTCTATGGCTATGTAGTTATCAGACTTCAAGCTCAACTTGAGTGAACCTTTATCGTTTGTAATATGAAGGCCTGGCCAGTTAAGATTATCAGATTTTAGGTTAAATGTCTGAATCATTTCCCACTTTAAATCATTTCAAGAACTGACAGGTTTCATTAATGTATGATAGCACAACTGTGGTTGGCAGAATATGTATATGTGATCTACATATAGTGGTGGTTAAAAATTTGTGAATACTTTTGAATTTTCAATATTTCTGCATAAATTTGACCTAAAACATATGTGCTCAAAACTAGTTCTAAACCTAGATAAAGAGAATCAAATTAAGCAAATAGATCAAAAACATTATACTTCTTCATTGAGGAAAATTACCAAAAGCTCACAAACTCTGAAATTCATGAATGCAAGAGAGGTTGTTAATTCTTTAGATATTATCCTCGGGTTCTTTGAGACCTCCTGCAGTATTTTACATATTGCTGTGGTCTTAGTTGGTTGATTATTCCTGGGGAGAGTAACAATGCTGTTGAATTGTCTCAATTTTACATAATTTGTCAGATAATGGAGTGGTGGAGTCCAAACTTTGGAAATAGTTTTGCAATCTTTTCCAGCCTGTGAGCATCAGCCACTCTTTTTGGGGGGACCTCAGAAGTCTCCTTTCTTCAGACCATAACATACTGTCACATACCTATGTTATGAAGATTAGACTTTGATAGTGGAAATACAGAATTCTGTTCTTTAAATAAGGCAAGATCTCCCATATCCCCATCGATTATCATCCCATTGACTGAAATACTTGACTCTAATTTCTCTTTCAAATGAATTAATAATCCTAGACTTTCACATATTTTATATGTATGTGTATATACATATATATATATATATATGTTATTATATGAATATATAATATGTTTATTATATGTATATAACCTTAGATCATTGAAATGAACAAATTAATGTTTTTAACTCGTTTGTTTTCTCTCAGTTTCTGAGTTCTGGGATGTGTGGTCAATAAATCATGTTCTAAGTCCATGATGGTGGCACGCGTAGCCATATCAGTGGGCACGCCAGCTCACCTCTGATGCACATGTGCATGCCGGCCACCTGATTTTTGGGCCTTCTGGGCCCACCAGAAGTAGGGAAACAGGCTGTTTCCTGCCTCCAGAGGGCCTGGGGGGGACGCCTGTTTTTCTTTCTTACCTGGCTCCAAATCCTCTCTATGCATCTGCGGAGGGCAAAAACAGCCTTTCCCACTCCCTCGGAGGCCCTCCGGAGGCCTGAAAGGGCTCATTTCCCAACTTCCGGTGGGATAGGAAGTGACTTTTTTGCTGTCCCCAGCCTTCAGAGGCTCTGGAGGCTGGGGACAGCAAAAAAGTCACTTCCTGTCCCACCGGAAGTTGGGAAATGGGCCCTTTCAGGCCTCTGAAGGAGTGGGAAAGGTTGTTTTCACCCTTCCCAGATGCATAGAGAGGATCTGGAGCCAGGTAAGAAAGAAAAACAGGCCTACCAGGCCATTGCATGCCAGGAGTGGGGGGGGGGGTGTTGCACGTGCAGGGCAGGGTGCATAGAATTATGGGTATGAGCAAGCACACATGCAAACCTCCCCCCCTTCTTCTGGCATGTGATGGCAAAAAGGTTAGCCATCACTGTTCTAAGTCATATTTCTGTAGAACTGTAATAAATTAAAGATACTTCATTAACTAAATTAAAATTAAATTAAAATTAAAGGCGGTTCATCAATTTTTAAGCACCACCGTGTGTTTAATATGAATATAGCTATATATTTAGCTAAGAGTTGTGGAGTTTGAAAGGAAGGTGTACTGGAAGAGAAAGTATTTGTGATATAATTAAAACTCCTCTATAATGTGGTTTATTGGTCCATGAATACAAGCTGAAGACATAAAATATAGTGTGGAGATAGAGGCAAAAATGGCATCATTTTGCCATCTAGTGTGCAGCATTGATATTACAGGCACTAAATATTTCATTCAATTAATTGACATGGCTAAACTGAGTTAGAATAGAATAGAATGAGCTGGAAGGGACCTTGGACGTCTTCTAGTCCAGTCTCTTGCTCAAACAGGAGAACCTACACCATTTTAGATAAGTGACTGTCTAGACTCTTCCTAAAAACATTTGTTGATGGAGCACTCATGGTTTTTGCAGGCAAGCTGTTCCACTGGTTAATTGTCCTCACAGTTAGGAAGTTTCCCTTTAATTCAAGGTTGCTTCCCTCGTTGATTAGTTTCCAACCATTGTTTCTTGTCCTGCCCTCCAGTGCTTTGGAGAATAATTTGACCCTCTCTTCTTTGTGGCAGCTCCTTAAATACTGGAATACTGCTATCATGTTACCCCTAATTCTTCTTTTCTTTAGAATAGCCAAACCCAAATCCTGCAGCCATTCTTCATATTGTCATAAAAATATTCCAATAAAAGAAACAGGAAACAGCAATATTGTCACTGCGTTTTTTTGTATTTGTCAGCTGAGCTCCCATTCTGAGACTTACAGTAGACTGATCTGACTCTTATCTCTAAGCTACTGTGCATGTCCACATTCTTTCACTTTCTTCTAACTTTCTTTGTTCGCCTGCCAAGAGGTAAGGCAGGAACGCTGCCAAGATGTAATTAATAGCTAGTAAGATGTTTTTACTTTCTTTCTAATAAAATGTGTTTTATTAGAACATATCTCGGGTTTTATTTTCTTTAAAAAGTATACTCCAAGGAAAAGCCACGGTCCCGTCTCTAATCAGGTGCAATTACCCCAAAGCAAAATGGGATTAATTGCCACCCTGACATGTGGTAGGAGAGGTCGATTTGGATTGTTTTATGGCTTTTTCCTTGCTTGTTACTTTAACTGATAAGCAAATAGGCTATTAGGCAATTAGTTTTCAGCGACTGAGGAACGCTGATTATTATTTTTTTTTTGCAAATATGCCAAGAAAGAAAAAGACCAAATGAACACAGTCTGCTGAAGATATAAATTTCTCTGATATCTCTGATCTCTCTCATGAAGAAGCAAAAAGAATTTTACACAGGCTTTCAACTTTCCAGCTCCTTGCTTCAGCCACACGCCTGGAACAAGGAGCCGTGGGAGGAGAAATGAATGAAATGCTCTTACAGAGGCTTCAGGAGGAAGATGACAGAAAAGCTGCTTTTGAAGGCAACGTGCTGCAATTAAGGTCAGTGACGTCTGCTACTGAATATGCATGCTCTCAAACAGTCATCCCAGAACCTTTTGAATTTGAAACGCTTGGTGCAAGGCCAAAGTTTTCACAAACCGCTGAGCATTTTCCCTCCCACACAGACAGAGAAATAATTTATTATTCTCCGCCTCGAAACTCCAAGCTCACCCTAGATCAGCAAACTATAAAAGGCTATCATGACCATATAAAAATTTTTGAACATGAGCTAACCCAGGCAAAAATAGCTTTATCTATGCTCAAGCAAGATAAGAGAGAGTCTCATGCTTTTAAAATTCCTGAAACTGCCATCTTACCTTCTTCTTCGAAGCCTAAGACACACCCCCTAGAGGATATTGTGTCAGGCCAATCAGAACAGAGAGCTGTGTACACTTCACAATTGTCACATGATGTTCTCTCTGATCAAATTACACACCATGCCACAAAGGTGGAAAAATTATCTGAGCTGCCTGAAACTAAAGTTGCAGCACCATCTGCTGGCAAAAGTAATTTACTAGAGAAAGCTGAAATGCATCGCAGTTTGCAAGAACAATTTCAAGTATTGCATCGGACTTTATCAAACATGTCCCTAATCCACTCAGATATTCAGACTGCAATGACACAAGTGTCTCCACAGGCCCAATCTTCAGCACCCCTGGTGGTGCTGGTGTCCTTTTAGATGGAGCACAACAACGCTTAATGCAGCAAAGGCAAATGACTGCGTCTCCAGCAGGCCATGTTAATATTGCAGCTCAAATGCAATAGCCCCAAGCTCAAGCTCAAATGGCAGCTGGAGCACAACAAATTCCTATACAGCAGCCACATTTTCAAGTGCGTGCACCAATGCCTCCAGCGGCACAACCAGGACCATTTGTTGGTCCACAACAAGCACAGCAAATACCACAGGTATTTTTACAAGCACAGCCAGCATACCAAATGCATGTTCCTCAAAAGGCCTTTTCTGTTGTTCCACTAGCTGCTGAGTCGAAATTAAAGATGTCAGGACAGAATTATAAGGCCTGGGTCAGTGAGATTGGATTGTTACTTCACAGAGAAGGTACTCACTGTATGGTTTTTAATCCTCCTGCCCAGCCATGGACTCCTGCAATAAGAGACTTAGAGACTAAAGCTTGCACAACATTATTGATGTCCATGGATACTGAACTGCAGGTCACCTTTCCTCCTGATGCAACAGCCCAACAAATTTGGGTCCAATTGGAAAATTGCTACAGGCCTGTCTCAATTGAGTCTTCATGTTTGCTCATGTCTGAGTTCCATGGTTCGAGATTGAAACCTGGTGAACAAATTGGAGGACATTTAACCAAACTGAAAGGAATGAGAAAAGAATTGAGAGAAAGAGGCTATCTTATTGATGATATTCAAATGATCAGCATTATTATTAACTCATTGAATTATGAATGGAAAGATGCCATTAAAAAAATTAACCAAGTGCCTATTGTTCAACGCACAGTGGACCATATATGAAGACTTTTAATTGAAGAAGAAGCACTCATGTTAGCTACTCCACATTTGAGAGGACCACCCGCATCAAGAGCTCCAGCGAGGCATCCCTTTCAAGGAAGAGCCTATGTTCCAAGGATGCCAAGATGCTACATCTGTAATCATGTGGGACATGCCACCCGGAATTGTCCCCAACGAGTTCCAGCTCCTGTCTCGTACCAGCCCAGAGGAACAGATTCCAGAGGAGGCAGAGGCAGAGGCAGAGGCAGAGGCAGAAGACAAGGTCGTCGTGGTCCCAGGCATGATCCACAAGCTCCACTCCCCACATTGGCTTTAACCAATGATCCAAAACCTCATCCAGAGTATGACAGACGACTCCTGTGGAGTTTGGACAGTGATGCAGCATTGCATGTTACTTACAGAAAGGAACTTTTTACAGAGATGCACGAGCCTGAACCTGAACTATGCGAACTTTATTCTTTTTCCAATCATCCTTGTCAGGTCAAAGGAAAAGGAACTGTTTATGTTGAAGAGCTCGATGCATTCATTCCTGATGTTTATTATATACCAACAGCAAATAGTAATTTGCTTAGTCAGAGTCACTTGTCTAGAATGTTAAAGTTCCAGGTTCACCACCTTGAAAAAGCAAGTTACATAATTAAAAATGGAGATATTGTTGCTGAAACCATGTTAATTGGTGGTGTTTATTACTTAAAGCCAAAGCCTAAATCACAAACACAGGCAAATATACCAAAAGAGGAGAGCACAGGCCCAGAGAGAGATGTTCCAGAGAGAGATCCTGTTGCTACTCCAAGGCTCCTAAAGCCAACAAAAGGAAAATTAGGAAGCAGGTTGCTCAGAGCAAGCCTGAGGTTCCTCATAAAACTGTTAATGTTGAGAATTCACTAACTGGTAAACCTTTACATTCCAGGTGTATCCATAAGTGGCATAGAAGATTGGGGCATGCCAGTTTCCATGTTCTTAGGAAGATGCCAGAGTTTGCAAAAGGTTTGGATCTAAAGGGGTGTAAGGTGTTTTTGGATTGTGCTGTCTTCAAGAAAGCCAAATCCAGAGCAGCAGCCATTCCCAAACATGCTACACACCTGTCAACACACATTTTTGATTTGGTTCACACTGACATAGTTGGTCCTTTTCCGCCAACACTTGGTGGTAGAAAATATTTTTTAACAATTGTTGATAATTACTCTAGATATGGATATGTATATCCTATGAAAGAAAAATCTGAGACTTTTCAGATCTTTAAAGACTTTGCCGCTCTTGTTTCTACCCAACACCAAGTTCGCATTGCCAGAATCCAAAGTGATCGTAGTGTTAAATTCATGTCTCAGCGTTTCCAGGACTGGATGTGTAAGAATGGAATTCTTCATCAGACGTCGGCTCCTTACACACTGGCTCATAATGGAGTCGTAGAAAGACAACAAGGGGTCCTACAAACCATGATGCATTGTCTCCTAGAAGACGCCAACCTCAGTATGCCATACTGGGGTGAAGCTATCAAATATGCAAATTACATTGTCAACCGTATTTGGAGCAGTGTATTTGGATTCATTTTTACTGATCATTTTAAGAGAATGGAGAGTTTTAAGATTTAGTTTACTATACAGCTAAAATTAGTGGAAGTGGTTTTCTACTACAATCGTGAGTATTCAAGAAGCTTTAACAAATATAAACCCTACATAAACCCTACATAAATGACAGTTCAAACATTAGGAATACTAGATCTGAGCTACTGAATGCCAAATAATCAATCAGTGGGTGGCAGCAAAGTACTAAGAAAATCTGCATTTTCCCACTGCTGTCTAATGTTTTTTGCAACCTATATATGGTAGCTTTACAGAAGTGGCCTCTTACTTGCTAGTAGTTCTGTTAGTGGTGAGAAAATAAAGAAACAATGAACATAAATGTCACAGGTCATTTGAGAAATTATACATAGCTCATCAGAAATCTCCTAAAATCAGTCTCTTACCATCTCAATTATTATGCTATTTCGACTGGGAGCCTTAGCATCAATGTTCCTTGTGAGACATTGATGAGAATTTGTTCCCACTGCTGGTTTTTTTTAATCCAGAAATTCAAAATAGAACTGTGAGTAGCTTGAGTTTCTAAGTTCAAAAAAAACTTTCATTCAAAATTGAAGAAGTTGCCATTTTATTGCTCCAATAAATCAGCAAATGAGGGCCAGCTTCCTCCTAGTTTTTCACAGCTCCATTCCATAACACTGACCATGGCTGAAATTTCAGTAATTAAATTCAAACTTTTTTAAATAACTTTTGTTACATTAGCTGTCTTATTATATTTTTATTATATTTGATTGTATTATCATTATTTGTTACATTATCACACTGACTTCTTCCAGCACAATGCCTCACTCTGAGAAGAAGAAAGCTGAGGCAACATAGTTCAGTTCCACTCCCATCTCCTATAATGCCGGTTGGAAGAAATGTCCATCTCGGTTCAATTCCAAGTGGGAAGAAAGACACTGGAAACATGGAGGCTGCTTGGAAGGATGGTTTAATGGAGCAGAACCATTAAGTACATGGTCCTGGTGCAGTTGAACACATGGAGTAGAGAGTGAGATATATTTATACCAGTGGTGGGATTCAATTTTTTCTATTACGGGTTCTGTGGGCGTGACTTGGTGGGCGTGGCTTGGTGGGGCAGCACATTGCTGTGAGTGACATTGAGTTGGCCATGCCCACTCAGTCACATGACTCCCACCTAGCCATGCCCACAGAACCGGCAGAAAGGGCAGCTCCTGCAGCCTGTCCCCCCTACATCAAAGCACCTTAAAGGAACACTGCCATCTGGCTGTAATCCAAGCAGCTCCACTATGACGCTGTCCCTCCGGCGCAGCAGGCCATTCTTCTGGCCAGGTCTGGCAATGGGGTGCAGCTGCGCACGCGCACCGGCATGCAATGGGGTTTGCGTGCTCAGCTGGCGAGAAGAACGGTGGTGGCGATGGGATTTCAGGCCTCTTTTTTGACCTGTAGTTTTTGGTGCAAAAAGCCTGCAGCAGCTGCCTCTTTTTCAGTGTGAAAAGCCTCTTTGCCAGCTGGAACCGAGCCAGCAGCGTCAGCTGGAGGTTTCTTGCGCCGAAAAAGAGGTGGCAGCTGCAGGCTTCTTGCGCCGAAAACTACCGAATAATAAGGGCCAAAAAAGAGGCCTGAAGAAGTCCTGTCACCACTGTTGCTGCCCTGTTCTTCACACTGGCTGTGCACCCCATTGCCTGCTAGTGCCGTTTGCAGCCAGACCCGGCCAGGAGAATGGCCTGCTGCACTGGACGGATGGCGTCACTGCGGAGCTGCTTGGAAGTTAGCCGAAAACTACCGGCGGCTGGAGGCTCACCGGCCGAGCCTCGCCAGGGACCCCCACCGAGCCATGGATGAAGGTGAGTGAGGCAGATGGCGAAGCGGGCAGCATGTGGGCAGAGGCCCTGGGCAAGGCCAGAGCTAGGGAATGGTGCATTCCCCAACCCAGCCAAGGCGAACGGCAAGAGGGTGGAGGTTCTGACCAGGGCCTCAGAGAATGGCACCTCCCTGGGCCCCGAGTCCGACCCAAGGCGAAGGGTGAGTGGGAAGAATGCTTACCTTTGCTGAGCAGAGCGGGCGAGGTGATTAGCTGGGACACATGGTGAAGTCAACATATATAGACCGGGGTAGGCCCAGGGTGGGTGGGGTGGCCATGCAGGTAGGTGGGGGTGAGCGGCAACTGGATGGGAAGGGGTGGGGTCAGCCAGAGTGGTATTTGCAAGTTCGGCAAACCAGTTAAAATTTCCGCTACCGATTCACCTGAACATCCGAACAAGCTAAATACCACCTCTTGGGCCTTGCAAGAAATTATAAGAAATGTATCCTATTGGTTGTCAGACTCCCAGGGGTCTGTGCGAGGGTCCAACTAACCTTGTAGTCTGTCTGTGTCACAGGCTTGGTTGAATCTTGCTAGGTGATGATGTAATGAAGAGGCATGTGTTCTGAAAGGGTGTTGGGCAATTCCTATTATGGCTTAATGGCTTTGTCCTGGTTTGGATCTTGAGTGAGGACTAATCCTATCACCCTGGAGCTGAAGGCCTTTTGTCTTGTATATAGGATGGCCCAGTCTTTCTGGGGCTATTAACAAAGGTTTCCAGGAGAGAACCAGAAGCATCGCGGTGAGACTAGCTGGAAAATAGCGGGCTCCGACGAGCATCACAAAAATCCAGCCAGACAAACCGCTGTCAGCGGGTCTTCGGACTAGAACCATCCTGTAGGAATGGTGAAGGAGAGGCGCCTCGAATGACCAAGAGGAACAGGCAAATTCCTTGAAAGGTCAGAGGCAGCTCTTTGAACTGGCGACGGGGGTAGCAGCCATTAAAAATGATTGCTTTGAAGCTGGGGCAACCGGAATAAGATTTTGTGCAGGAGCGGTGTTTAATTGGAGTACTGGTGGTGGGTGAGTGATTGGCTAACTCACAGGTAAAAAAGGAAATTAAAAAAAAACTTTAAAAGGTGTCCTGATGAGGAAACAAGCGGCTAATTAGCACTTGGGAATTTTAATGGAGGGAGAAGAACAAAGAGGAAGTTAAAGTATTAAAGCCCAGAAAAGAAAATTTTATATTTGGATTTTAAATTGGATTTGGAGAAATTAAAACTAATACAAGAAAAAGAAACCTGAGGGAAAGAACTTTTTAATGAAGATTTGAAATAATTTTGACAGCTTTGGAATTTGAAGGAAGAACAAAGAGGAGGCTAAAATATTAAAGCCCAAGAAAGGAAATTTTATAATTGGATTCAAAACAGAACTTGGAGTAATTAAAAATAATAAAAGAAAAATAATTTTGAGAGAAAGTATTTTCTATGTGGATTTAAAACATTTTCGCAAGCTGGATACTTTGTTGTTCTGAGAATTGTGGATTGGAGAGAGACATCTGCTGGTGAAAGGAAAGCACTACAATGACTGGCTTGGAAATTGAAAGAAATAACAACAGTGACCTTGATCACTACAAGAGCTGTGAGAAGTTTTAAGGAGTATTTGTTTCTACTTAAACTGCTTAATCTCGACTTCTAGAGGAGCTGGAAAATAATAAAGTTTTAAATCGGAGTGGATTGGACAAACATTCGTACTGGATACCATCTGGAAATAAAAAGGAGACTATATGAACTTAAATCTTAATTAAATATAAGTTAAAATATCAATATTTTTTTAAACTGACAATATGGAGTCTTGGATGTGTGAGGAATTAATTGAGATGATTAAAAATGTGTGTGAATCAATAAAGGGCAATAAAAAGTTAGAAACTTTGTTAGAACACACTAAACAGGAAAAAGGGAATATAAATGAGAAACAAGAAAATAATATTGAAGGTAAAGGAATTGATGGTAAAAAGTTAGATGATTACACTGGGATTTACAGTGGCAAAAAAAGAATGGATAGGGGGGAATATTTCCCAAAAAAGAATCAATGAAAAGGAAGAGAAGGAAATGGGAAAAGATTAGGTAAAAGCTGAGGGCGAATTAGGCGAGCAATAGACTCAAAAGTTAGAGAAAGGATTCAGGAGAAAAGATATAATAAATATATTAAAAAGAAGAAGAAGAAGAAGACAAGAGAATGAGATAAAGGGAGAAAATTATTAAGAAGTGGTATTCTGGAGAGACCAAGAGAAAATGGTTAAAAGGGGAAGAATAGTGGAAAGGAGGAAGGGAGATACGGTACATATTAATAGATCTAAGGGAACTGTATTAACATTAGTAACTGTGAAAGTAAAAAGTAAATATGATGATGTATATTGTTATTGTAAAATGAACAGCAGATGAAATATGAAATGGTAATTTGGTTCAATTATGAAAATAGCTGAAATCAAGAGATAAAATTGAAATGTATAAAAGTATGATGGGGATTATGAAACAATATGTTGTAAATGATGAAATAAAATAATTGATGGTATAATAAGGAATTAGGAATTAAGGGCAGATATTGATATTGCTTATTATGTACTTAGAAGAGATTAAGATAAGATGTGAAAGGTCAATTAAGTGAAAGGGTTTCAAAGTAAAAATTGAATAAGATGAAGTATATTGTTTATAGCCAAAAAATGTGATGAGGATTTTGAGAAATATATTTTATAAATGGAGAAATAAGATAATTAATTGAAGTAATGCTAAGAAATTAGGATTTGAAGGGC
This sequence comes from Arizona elegans, assembly GCA_022577455.1. Classification (NCBI taxonomy): domain Eukaryota; kingdom Metazoa; phylum Chordata; class Lepidosauria; order Squamata; family Colubridae; genus Arizona; species Arizona elegans. Next base: position 51,410,497 of record JAKOOJ010000006.1, on the reverse strand, counting down.
AGATGGTGATATTGTACATATATTTTGTATTAAGAAGAGATTAAAATAAAATAAAAAAGTAGGGAAAAAGAATATCATGGCAGAAATTGAAATATGTAAATTGTATTTGCGAAGGTTGTTGAGAGTGTGGTGGCGCAACAGCTTCCCCAGTACCTGGATGAAGCTGTCTATCTAGACCTGCTCCAGTCCGGCTTCCGGCCTGGGCACAGCACGGAAACGGCATTGGTCGCGTTGGTGGATGATCTCTGGAGGGCTCGGGATAGGGGTTGCTCCTCTATCCTGGTCCTGTTAGACCTCTCAGCGGCTTTTGATACCATCGACCATGGTATCATGTTGCACCGGTTGGTGGGGTTGGGGGCGGGGGGCACCGTTTTGCGGTGGTTCTCCTCCTACCTCTCTGACCGGTCGCAATCTGTGTTGACAGGGGGGCAGCGGTCGACCCCGAGGCACCTTGCTTGTGGGGTGCCACAAGGGTCGGTCCTCTCGCCCCTTCTGTTCAACATTTATGTAAAGCCGCTGGGTGAGATCATCCGTGGCTTTGGGGTGGAGTTCCATCAGTACGCTGATGACACCCAGCTGTACATCTCCACCCCAGGCCACCCCAACAATGCCCTTGAAGTGATGTCCCAGTGCCTGGAGACCGTGCGGGCCTGGATGGGGAGAAACAGGCTCCGACTCAACCCCTCCAAGACCGAGTGGCTGTGGCTTCCGGCGTCCCGATATAGCCAGCTGATGCCATCGCTGGCTATTGGGGGCGAATCATTGGCCCCCACGGAAAGGGCTCGCAACTTGGGCGTCCTCCTGGACGCACGGCTGTCTTTAGAAGATCATTTGACGGCCGTGGCCAGGGGGGCTTTTTATCAGGTCCGCCTGGTATGCCAGTTGCGCCCCTTTCTAGATCGGGACTCCCTACGCACAGGCTCCAGCTGGTCCAGAACGCGGCCGCACAGGGGATTATGGGGGCGACGAGGCGCTCCCATGTAACACCTCTCCTGCGCGAGCTGCACTGGCTCCCGGTGATCTTCCGGGTGCGCTTTAAGGTGTTGGTGACCACCTTTAAAGCGCTCCATGGCTTAGGGCCGGGGTACTTACGAGACCACCTTCTTCCACCAATAGCCTCCCACCGGCCAGTACGCTCACACAGAGTGGGCCTCCTCAGGGTGCCATCTGCCAGACAATGTCGGCTGACGACTCCCAGGGGGAGAGCCTTCTCTGTGGCGGCGCCCACCCTCTGGAACAACCTCCCCCCAGAGATACGTACAATAACAGACCTCCGGATTTTTCGTCGGGCCCTGAAAACCCATTTATTTCAACTAGCTGGGCTGGCTTGAGTTAAATTTTAAATTGATTTTAAATTGGGTTGTTTTAATTTACAGCCAAAATATTTAATTATTTTAAACTGCTTTTAAATTTTGTATGTATCGTTTTTTACTTTGGCTGTTCACCGCCCTGAGTCCTATTGGAGAAGGGCGATATAGAAATAAGAACAAATAAATAAATAAATAAATAAAAAACAGAAAAGAAGATTGGACTAGTTTATAAAAATCAGTATGTAACTATGTTATAAATTGTATAAGATGTGACCTGGTCAATACTCTGTTCATAAAATATGTAATATGTAAAAGAAAAATTTAATAAAACTTGTTCAAAAAAACAAAACAAAAAAACGCAAAGGTTTCCAAGAGCATGTTTCTCCTTTTCTCCTCCAGGGAGATATAATATTCTGCCTTTTTAATATTTCCTAAAATATTTCATTCTTCTAGGAAAGGGGTGGGTGCTAACTTTCTACATGCATCTGGCTATTTTGCTGCTTCAGCAAATACTATTTAAAGTTTAGCAGCAACTATTAGATATGAATTATTTATTTGTTTTGCTCACGTTGTTCCTACTGCCTCATTGGGGAGAATCTCCATTTCTGGTGGGAAATCATTCCTCAAATGAAGAAGAAAGTTATCAGGCAAGAGAGCCAAAACATAACCATTTGCTGTGATGCATAGGCATTATCTCAGTCTTGTTATTTTGTGGTGGGCTATAGGCAAGTCTTATGACAAATCTTGATAGTAGTAAGTGACCATGGGAACTGTAGTTTCCTCCTTCTGCTACTCTTGCATCTGAGCTAAAAGGTCATTTGGACTGAGTTGAAGGCTGAGCTAAATTTGGAAACCTTGTTTTCTCTTGGGAGGGAGACACATGTGCTTTCCACTTCTATGCTTTAATGCAGAAATTTACAGCCTGAGGCCACTTGGAGACAATCCTCCCAAGAGATAATTGTTTTTTAAGGCTGTACTTTCAGACTGTAATAATAGAATGGGAAAATTCTTAAATCCACAAATTAAGCATAATCAAATTCATTTCTATTTACATTTAATAGAATGTAAATTCTATTTAATTTAATTAAATTAAATTAAATCTGATTTTGTTTTAGATCAGCCTTCATGTTTTGCTTTTTGGAATATCATCAAGATTTGGGGGGGGGGGTGTACAAGCCTCTCAGTACATAACTAAATAGGCAAATGTGACCCTGCTTTAATTAATTAATATCTACTATTACAAATAGGGAACCAAGAGAGAGATACGTAGGATGTCCTCCCTAGTCCTACCTGATCTTCCCATTGCTTTCAATATCATCAACCATAGCATCTTCCTCAGCTTTCTCCAAGGATTAGGAGTGGGGATAACTGTTTATCAATGGCTCTCCTTCTTTTTGAGGAAATGGTTTCAACTAGTAGTAATGGGGCAAAAAGTAGATCCCATAGTTGAAGGATACCACAGAACTCAGCATTCTTCCCCCTGTATCTAACATTCACACGAAACTTTTAATTGAAATGATTCATTAGTATAGGAACAATTTTCATTAGTATGCTGATGACACCCAGCTTTACATCTTTTATTGTATTATTTTATTTATTAAATTTGTGTGCTGTCCATCTTGCTGAGAGACTCTTGACCCTCAAATAGGTGATGTTGTTAAAGATACCTGAAGCTGTTTGAGTATGGGTGGAGATGAACAGGTTAACATTTATTCCCAGCAAGGTGGAGTGGCATGGGGTTCAAAGGCTATCATTTCCAATGAGATTCCAGAACAGAACTGGTTCACAGTCTAGAAATCCTCTTGGACTCACAGCTTCTCCTCAAGGAACTGTTGGCAGCTGTGGCCAAGAGAGCTTAGATATAATTCCTTCCTCTTTGCATTTGTGACTTTTCTTACGAGATATTATTCATTGCCACTCATTTCATGGTCACCCCTAAACTGGCATAGAGCCATGATGGTGAACTTATGGTACGTGTACCCGAAGTGGCACATGAAACCATCTCGCCTGGCACGCACGGTGATGCCAGTTCCTCTTCTAGGTTTCTGGCGCGCATGCATGTGCAATGATCAGTTGGCCTTTTTGCATGTGGCAATGCCGGAAACTAGAAGAGCAGGTCTTCTGTTTTCCTGCGTGAGCATGCGTGCCAGCCAGCTGATCATTGCGTGCATATGCATGCCAGAAACCTGGAATAGTAGCTGGCTGAAACCAGAAGTTCAATAGCTGAAACTGGAAATTTGTTTTCGGGGGGGGGGGGCGCATCCACCCTGGGCAGCTCCTCTTCTGGGTTGCGGCCCAGGCACATGTGCGTGAAGCCTGAGCATGCTCACACTCTCCCTTTTTGGCACTAGGTGCCAAAAAGTTTTGCCATCACTGGCATAGAGGAATACAGAGATGACCTTGAAGAAAATATGTAATAATCATTACTAAAATATGGGCTAAGCAGAAAAGTATGAGAAAAAAATCTGAAAATTATTCCACCTTGACTTTTTGGTGTGAAAAAGAGGGAAAGAGAAAACCTGTCAGACTTTCTCCATTCTGTCATTATAGCCTATTTCAGTTATATACTTAATCAATGAAATATTTATTGTGTTTATTTTCTTATCTAGGAAGGGCTGATAATTGGAGTACTACAATGGGCTTTATCTGTGGTTGTTCTTGAAGAGCATTCAGAAGCTGCAACTGGTCCAGAATATATTAATTTCCATAGTTATAGTGCACTTATGGCACCCAAGTAACACCTCTATTCCAAAAACTGCCTTGGTTATCAGTTGGTTTCCAAGTGCAGTTCATAGTTCTCTCTGCTACTTTAAAGCCTTTCATGGTTCAGGATATGATTCTAGTGAAGAGAAGGACCAGGGGAGACATGATAGCAGCATTCCAATATTTGAGGGGCTGTCACAGAGAGGAGGGGGTCAAGCTATTTTCCAAAGTACCTGAAGGCCAGAGCAAGAATAATGGATGGAATCTGATCAAGGAGAGATTCAATCTAGAAGTAAGGAGAAATTTTCTGACAGAGCAATCAACCAATCGAACAGCTTGCCTTCCAAAGTTGTGGGAGCTTCATCAGTGGAAGCTTTCAAGAAGAGACTGGACTGCCATCTGTCAGAAATGGTATAGGGTCTCCTGCTTGGGTAGGGGGTTGGACTAGATGTTTTACAAGGTCCCTCCTTGAGGAGTAAAACTCCCAACTAAAAATTATTGGAATATTAAACAATTTTATTGAAATGTTTGCAAAGGCTGGTGGATCTCAATATACACACAGGCAAGGGAACACACCCAAGTAACGTAAAAGCATACTTTTATAATCATCCTACTCCTATCAGGTTATGCCACATCATTCCTTTCCAGGCCCAGTTGATAGGCCCAGTCTGGTCGCATGCTTTCTGACCGCCTATAATCTACTATTACACCTAAATGTTTAAAGTAGTTAAACCCTTATTGTCACCCAAACTTGCTAAGCACTCATCTCCCCATCATTTCTCACCTCTTTTATATTCCCTTATCACAAGAATTATAGCATAGCCATAGAAAAGAGCTTTGTAAAAGTAAAAGAAACGTTTGAAAAGGAAAAACATCAAAATGGGTTTGGATAAGTTACATTCTCAGCCTGTCCCATAGTTGGCTTGACTATTTTCTTTGTTCATGGAGGCTTAAGAACAGCTAAAAATGTTGCAATGTATTAAATGCTGCCAGTCCAGGTGCTCAGAAAAAAAAATCCTGTAATCTACAACTTCTACACTGCAAAAACATATGGACTACAAATCTTGATCAGGGCAAAGCAATAGATGCAATGTACATAGACTTCTGTAAAGCCTTTGATTCAGTGGTACATGACAAACTACCTCTAAAACTAAAATCCTATGGCATCTCCAGACCCCTACATAATTGGATAGCTGCGTTCCTGTCAAACAGACAACAAGTGATCAAAATAGGGAGCGCCCTATCAAATCCTGCACCTGTTAATAGGGGTGTCCCCCAAGGCAGCGTTCTAGGACCAAACTCTTCATACTATACATAATGACCTTTGCAATCGTATTATAAGCAACTGCATTCTCTTTGCCAATGATGTAAAAATATTTAACACCACAGACAATGCTGCTACCCTTCAAAAAGACCTTGACTTTGTGTCAGAATGGTCAAATAATTGGCAACTCCAAATCTCAACCAACAAATGCTTTGTCTTACACATTGGCAAAAAGAATCAGAACACAAAATACATGCTGAGTGGACACGACCTTGTAGATGACCCTCATTCTGTCAAGGACTTTGGAGTACTCAAATCTAATGATCTAAGTGCCAAAGCCCACTGTAACATCGCCAAAAAGGCATTAAGAATTGTAAACCTAATCTTGTGTAGCTTTTTCTCCGATATTACACTACTAACCAGAGCATACAAAAAATTTCTAGACCAATTCTCAAATACAGCTCATCTGGCTGAAACCCACACTGCATATCAGACATTAATACAATTGAGTGTGTCCAGAAATATTTCACAAGAAGAGTCCTCCACTCCTCTGCTCACAACAAAATACCTTATGCCACCAGACTTGAAATTCTGGGCTTAGAAAACTTAGAACTAAGCTGCCTTCGGTATGAACTAAGCGTAGTTCATAAAATTATCTGCTACAATGTCCTATCTGTCAATAACTACTTCAGCTTCAACCACAACAATACATGAGCACACAACAGATACAAACTTAAAGTGAACCGCTCCAAACTTGATTGCAGAAAATATGACTATAGCAACAGAATGGTCAATGCCTGTAATGCATACCTGACTGTGGTTTCATCCCAAAACCGCCAAAATTTTAACCTAAGACTGTCTACTGTTGATCTCACTCCATTCCTGAGGTCTGTAAGAGGTGTGCATAAGAGCACCAGTGTGCAGGGACAACAACAAGAGCTGACCCTGGACAGGTTGGTTCTGTAGATGGGAAATTCTCAGGGTAACAGGGAGATGTGCAATCCCCTGTTACAGAAGAAAGAATTCCTTAATTTTCAGCATGGAAGATACTGGCTGTAATGGTTGGATTTGGAGGCGTGATGGCCCATTTGAATAGAGAAGGAAGCAAGAAGTGGAAAAACAGCTAGAAGCATCAGTGAACTGAGACAGGACAGAGTAAGTTACTGGGCTACTTCCCTAAATTGGTGGAACTTAAAAGGTGAGACAAGGGAGTCTCTAAAAAGAGAAAAAGCAGCACCCCAGGCGGTCGAGCAGAACAGCGTAAAAGAAGTGGAAGAGAGAAAAGAGGACGATTGGAGGAGCTGAAAGGAAGACAAAGGAAGGAACTTGAATTCCGGTAAAGATTGGGACTAATTTGATCGGGATTTGAAAGTGAAAGAAGGTGGACTGTGGATTTAACAATCTAAACGACAAGCTCTGGAGTGTGGATTAGAGTGACAGCAACAGTTACTGCATATTAAGAGGAGCAGACATCTTGGAAGAAAGAGTTAGAAAGCAGTGAACGGAAGAGGATTGGACAGTGTGAGGACATAGGAGAACAGAGGACTTGTTTAGAATTATCAAGAAAATGTAGGCTGGGGAGATTAGAAGCCAGAGATGTACATTGTGTATATTGTATATTTAGAAGTAAATAATATGGTATATGTCTAGATTATCTTTACTTTTATTATTGTCATTATTGGTTATTCAACTGACTCTTGAAAATAGTGGTATATTATAAGATAGTGTATATAAATAGATAAGTCTAGTTGCAAATAGGGATAAATAATTTATTTAGTTATTATTGTTTGTTTTGCCTTGTCTTTCTGCCTATATATTCCTTTTTGACTTTGAAGTAATATATTCTTGTTTATTTAGGTATTGTTAACTGAATTTAGAGTGAAATTGATATTGATAAGGTTGGAAGATAAAATTAACTAATTATTAATCATTTTTATTATAACTATATATTATTATTAATTACACTATTAATTAATTATACTATCTAATTATTCAAGTATTTAATTATTCTAGTTATTGAACTCTAAAAGAACTGTAATTGAGGGAAATTTTAATACCTAAAAGTAGATAGAAAAGATAAATTATAGGAGGAAAAAGGAAATAGATTTGTGTATGGTTTTGTGGAAGAAATTTTTTGGGAAATTAGATATGTCGAATACAGCAACAGTAACCAAAACTGCAAAGAAAGTCACACAAATGATTGCCTCTCCAGCAGGACAAAAACTAATAAGAGATATGTTGGGAGGTGAGAAAGCAGGGACTTCAACAAATCTACAAAGCATGCAGACATCTCTGAATATGATTCAGGAGGTACTTCTGAAGACTCAAGAATTGATTGGAAAGAATCATGAGGAATTGAAAAATGATATGGGTGAAGTTAAAGTTCATATAAGAAAATTAGATGATAAACTAGGAGAAATACAAGAGACAATTGTTAAGAATGACCAGAGGATAAAAATTGTGGAGGAAAGAACTGAACAGACAGAAAAAAAAACTGGAGGAGACAGAAAAGAAATTGATGGCAACGAATTGAGAATTTGAGAAGGGCACCAAAAACTTAGAAATTCGGCACTGGGAACAGAGCGCTTCTTTTCTCGTGCCGCCTCGACCCTACGTCACCGTCAGAAGATCGGTCCTGGAGGGACCAGTAATAAGGAGGGGAATCTTCAGAGGAGGCGAGGAGAGGTGCAATCTCCAGCCACACCAAGAAGGACCCTCAGTTCAAGCTTAGAAGAAGCCAGCCGGCGTGGTTGACTCAGAGGCCCGACGCCTGAGCGAGACCAACGGGAAGCAGAAGAGTGAGTACAGTGTGAAGAAAAGCGGTGTGAGCAGATTAAGAACATTTTAACCTTCTTTTTACCTCGATGGAAAGCCGAAGGGGGAGAAAGTGATTTTCGGAGAGGCAGCGAGTAAGAGAAAGACTCAGAGCATAAATGGGTGGCAAACAATGAGGAGAGTAAAATGGAAGAGGATGAACTCTAGACCAGTGGAGAAACATTAAAGGACTGAAACGTTAAAATACAAGAATATTGAACATGGAGAGAGGTGGATCTAGATAGCTGGACTGAGAAGTGAATTGGACACTAATTCTATCCGCATTTTAGCAGCTTCAATGGAAAGAAAGAGGTGGATTGGCAAATAAGAAACGCTGGTGAGTGACTGTGCAGATTAGAGATCGCCATATTGAATTATTCTATTTTGAAATTAGAAATGTGAAGGAAAAAAGATTACAGTGGAATACATTGGACACTTTTAACAGTATATAAAATTGGGACATATAGAACTTTTGATAATATATTCTTTGCTCTTTCCTTTTGGACATACCTATATATTTACTGGAACTTCTAGGCATTTATATTTATATCTATTTATTATAAAGTAAACTATTATTTATATAAACATTTATAGTGTATACTTTATATACAACCTATAAGTATCTTTTAGAAATATTTAAATCTATTTAAACGCCATATATATAATTAATTATTGTAATTATTATTAACTGTTTTATAATTAAGTATTGACTACTTAAGATTTAATCTGTTATTCTAAACTAAGTGGTTTTTTCTCTCTTTTTTTATAGTACTATTATTTTATAGTAATAATTAATTATTTAAAGTAAATAGACTAGTTAATTGATTGATTAATAGATAGGAATGTGGATTTTGGGAGGAATTTTTTAAGATACTAATGAATTGAATTGAATTGAATTGAATTGGTTAAAAGAATAATTAGAAATTAATTCAGTAGTGTAAAACAGTAGAGGATCTAGTAGGAGGATAAAGAAGGAAGGAAAAGAAGGAAGATGTCAGCTTCCAAGCTGCCATAAGGAAGGAGAGGAGAGGCTTGAACTTTCACCTACTTAATTCCCCTGAAGAACTGTCTCCACGGAGATGGGATGGGAGGGGGGACATTCCTGTGAACTGACAGAGATGGGATGAGAAGAGTGGCTTGGAAGATGGCCAATGAGACGCAGAGAATTGGGAACCGAAAGAGAGGGGGGTTTTTTTGGGAGGGGGCAAAGTTCAGTGCTAACTGTGCATTGAGTCAGGGTCAGTTCGTTATGCTCAATAAAGAGAAAAATTTCCTCAAAGATCGGGCATTTGGAAATTCATTTATTTGGAGATAACAACGAAGCTTGACAGACAGTTAGCATTCAACTTTCAAAGCCAAACTGGCAAACCTCCAGCCCTCCAGCTCCCTGCCAGATGTTTGAACGGAGTGGCGCCAAGGTTCTGAAGCCATGGCAGAAAGCCAACTCTACTGAAAGCTTACTTCAAGCAGCTGGGAACCAGCCTCCCCGCTCCTCCAGCACTGCCACAACATTACGAAGGTCAGACAATTGTGCTCCAAGCCAAGAAAAAAAAAAGAACCTTGGTGGACTTTGCCAAAAGCTGCAGAAGCTGAGTTCCCTTTTCCGGACGTGAAAGGTAAGGGAAAGCTCCTGAGTGAATTGGGGAGGGCAGATTGGCTTTGGGACTGGCAACAAGCCAGGCAGCAAAAAGCTTCAAAGCTGCCACTCGAGAGCCCCATGGAAAAATTGAAGGATGATGTTGACCGTGCTGTCCGACTGGGGGAGGGGCCATCCTGCAGGCCCAAGGAGAGGGGGAGGCCAGCTAAGCCTGCTGAACTGAGTCACCATAGACGGGAGCGCAGCCCTCCCCCCTCCCACACCAGAAGGAGAGATGGTCCCAGTGTGCATTCATGAGTTCCCCCTCTCCCCAGCAAGCACAGTAGTCTGGGCAGGACATCATCCCCCCCGCCCCTGAATGAGAGATGAGGAAGAAGCCCAATGGCACCCTAGGGAGGCTCAGAGAGCCCCACAATGGGAGGAGGGGGCACCGAGGGCGGAGCCACCTCGGTTCAGAGGGAAGTTCGATGGGGATCCAGACCAGGTAGGGCAATTCCTCGACGCAGCTGAGATCTACATTGAGAGCTATGGACACCTCTACCCATTCCCCAGAGCCCTAGTCAGTGCCATTGCAGAAGGACTGGAGGGAGAAGCAAGGAGCTGGTCAGCAGCCCTCTACAAGAATAGGGCCCCCCAACTGCAAGATGCAGATGGTTTCTTGCAACTACTACGAGCCAGGTTCGATGAGGCAGGGGAGGACCCCTATGTGGAAGATGAGCTCAGAAACCTAATGCAGAGAGGGAAGCCCATCAGGGAGCACATTCATGAATTCAGAAGAGTCGTTGGTACCTTACCTCCCCTACCAGAGCGACTACTGGTGTATTTCTTCAGAACAAGCCTAGACAAGCGAATTGCCCAAGTGACTGCTTATCGGGACATCCCGAACCAACTCTCTGAATGGTTCCGGGTAGCAACACAAATTGAGAGGGGGCTGTGCACCAACGACATGCTAGAGCAACCAGATGTCAAGGAGAGGTACCAATCGGACCCAAGACCACATAGCAGACGCGGAAACACAGCACTATGGCCCACCCAAAGGCCTTTTGTTCCACGGAGCCCGCTGAGGTGCTACGTTGACTACTAACAATCGAACTGGGCGGACCTCTTATCATTTGCGGAGGTCGCATATAACAATGCTGTCCACAGTAGCACAGGATTAACCCCATTTAAGATAGTGAGCGGCATGGATTTCGTCCCCATGCCAGAGTACCCAAGGGAACTTTCTTCCTCAGTTAGCTTGACCAACTGGATGGCAATGCTGAGAGAAACCTGGGAGAACGTCAAGAAGGCATTAGACAAGGTGGCACGGTCTTATAAGAAATAAGCAGATAAGCACCGAGCCCCCCCAAAGGCTGTTCCGAGTAGGGGAGAAGGTCTACCTTTCCACCAAGTATTTAAGACTCAGACTCCCGACCAGGAAACTGGGCCCAAAATTTATAGGACCATTTCCGATAGTAAAAATAATCAATCCGGTTACAATATAATTGCAGTTGCCCCGGTTACTAGGAGGATACACCCCGTTTTTCACAGTAGCCTCCTGAAGCCTGTGGTAGGGTCAACTTTAAGGCCGGTGCCACGTGATCCCCCAGGGCCCTTGATTATTGGAGGCCACACTCACTATGAAGTACAGCGGATTCTTGATTCAAGGTGGCACAGGGGGCGCCTCCAATACTTAATTAAGTGGAAGGGTTACCCTTTGTCAGAAGCTTCCTGGGTGAAGAGCATAAACATCCAAGCTGACCGCCTTATAGCTAAATTCCATGCAGATCACCCGGACAAGCCGGGAGGGGGTGGGACACACCCTCGGACGGGTAAAGGTACTAAACTTGTTGTGTGTCTTGCGCAGGCCTCACTGAGAGAATGAAGGGAGAGGGGCCGGATGTCAGCTTCCAAGCTGCCATAAGGAAGGAGAGGAGAGGCTTGAACTTTCACCTACTTAATTCCCCTGAAGAACTGTCTCCACAGAGATGGGATGGGAGGGGGGGACATTCCTGTGAACTGACGGAGATGGAATGAGAAGAGTGGCTTGGAAGATGGCCAATGAGATGAAGAGAATTGGGAACCGGAAAGAGAGGTTTTTTGGGGGGGCAAAGTTCAGTGCTAACTGCGCATTGAGTCAGGGTCAGTTTGTTATGCTCAATAAAGAGAAAAAATTCCTCAAAGATCGGGCATTTGGAAATTCATTTATTTGGAGATAACAACGAAGCTTGACAGAAGCTACATAGAAATTGGATGGTGATTTGAGAGAAGGTAGATAAAATTTTGGTGGAACAACACAAAATACTTAAAGAGATGACTAGTACCACTACAACGATGGTGAAAACAGGGAAGAAAACTGCATCAATACTAACAGGACCATCGGCCTCCCCAGTGACACAAAAGACTTTAGAGGGAATGTTTTCATCAGAGAAACAGCCCACTGCATTAAGTATGCCAACAATGCAGGCCACACTCATGATGATACAAGAAACTATGGTTAAAATGCAGGAATGCATGACTAGGAACCATGAAGAAACCAGGAGGGACATGGATGAGGTCAAGAGAGAGGTTAAAAGTGACATTCAGAAGATAGACAAAAAGATGGATTTGATACAAGAAATGATTAAAAAAAATGACCAAAGGATAATAGCAATAGAAAAGAAAACAGAATTGACAGAAGAAAGAATGGAATCCCTAGATTTAAAAATGATGGGACTAAATAAAGTATTAGAAAACAATGTGGCACAATTGGAGATGGAAAGAACTGCATTCTACTTATGCTTTCAAAATGTGTCGGAAGACAGAGAGGGGGACCTAACATTAGTAATGGCGGAGATGATAGCAGAGGCCCTCCAAAGAGAGAAGGATGAAATAATAAATGAGCTGGACGAAGTATACAGAGTCCATACAAATTATGCTCGATAAAACAAATTACCCCGGGAGGTACATGTAAGATTCGTGAGAAGGAAAGTTAGAGACATGGTATACAAAATAACAAAAGATGATCCTATGTTTTATAGGAACAAAGAAATAATTACATTGAAGCAAATTCCAAAAAGAATAAGAGAGCTGCGAAAGGATTATTGCTTCTTGGCCACGTTACTAAACAAGAGATATATACCATTTAGATGGATAACACCAGAAGGAATGCTGGTAACGTGGCAGGGAAAGAAAATAAGGGTGGACTCACAAAGTAAAGCAAGGGGCTTACATGATCAAGTGATGGGTATTAAAACAACAAGTAGTAGCAAAGAGGATTTGGGACAGAACACTAAAGAAAAACAGAGACGTGAAAGACCACCAAAGGAAGGAGAAAAAGAGGAGGAAGGAGAGATTCAGGAGGAAGAAGGAATACAAACAAGGGGGGGGAAAGGAGCAGAAAGAAACAAAAAAGAAACAACAGGAAAACTAATAAGAAATGGAACAAAACCTAAAAATTCTATCATTAAATGTAAACGGTTTTAATTCACCATCCAAGCGACACCAAACACTAAGAAAAATTTGGAAACAAAAAACAGATATTGTGTGCCTCCAGGAGGTACACATAAGAAAACAAGATGAAAAATATATACAATATAAGAAGTTAGGCAAAGCATATGCAGCATTAGCTGAAGAAAAAAAAAAGAGGGGTTGTGGTATATGTTAAGGAAGGAATAGATAGATCACTGAGGAGCTGAGGGAGTTGAAGCACCAGAAAAGATGCCTAGAGAGTAGTTGGAGGGCCAGTCTTTCTGAATCAGACCGGACACTGGTAAGATCTCATATTAGGAATTACCCAGTGGCGATAAAAGCAGTGAAATGTAGCTATTTTGCTGTTCTTATTGCATCATCAGATAACCGCCCGGCCGCCCTGTTTAGGGTGACCCGCTCCCTGCTACACCAGGAAGCGCGGGAGGACCCCTTGGAGGGTAGAGCCAAGGATTTTGTTCAGTATCTGCATGACAAAATCACTCAGATCTGGGAAGATCTGGACTCCGACTGGGTAGTCTCAGGGGGAGGGACTGGGGCAGGTTTTGAGAATGTTACCTGGGATGGGTTTGATCCTGTGACCCCTGAGGACGTGGACAGGATTCTGGGCAGACTGAACGCGACCACTTGTTTATTGGACCCGTGTCCCTCCTGGTTAGTGCTGGCTTCCTGGGAGGTGACGCGAGGCTGGCTCCAGGGGATTATAAATGCTTCGTAGGGTGAGGGTGACTTCCCCGCTGCTTTGAAAGAGGCGGTGGTGAGGCCTCTCCTCAAGAAGCCTTCCCTGGACCTGGCAATGTTTGTTAATTATCGTCCAGTCTCCAACCTTCATTTTGTGGCGAAGGTTGTCGAGAGTGTGGTTGTGCAACAGCTCCCCCAGCACCTGGATGAAACGACGTATCTGGATCCGTTCCAGTCAGGCTTCAGGCCCGGGTACAGCATGGAAAGGGCATTGGTTGCATTGGTAGATGATCTCTGGAGGGCTCGGCACAGGGGGTGTTCCTCTGTCCTGGTCCTGTTAGACCTCTCAGCGGCTTTTGATACCATCAGCCATGGTATCATGCTGCACCGGTTGGAAGAGTTAGGGGTGGGGGGCACTGTACTGTGGTGGTTCTCCTCCTTTCTCTCCGACCGGTTGCAGTCTGTGTTGGCAGGGGGGCAGAGGTTGACCCCAAGGCCCCTTATATGTGGAGTGCCACAAGGGTCGGTCCTCTCGCCCCTTTTGTTCAACATTTATGTAAAGCCACTGGGTGAGATCATCCATGGTTTCTGGGTGAGGTACCACCAGTACGCTGATGACACCCAGCTGTACATCTCCATCCCAGACCACCCCAACGATGCCCTTGAAGTGATGTCCCGGTGTCTGGAGGCCATGCGGATCTGGATGGGGAGGAACAGGCTCAGACTCAACCCATCCAAGACCGAGTGGCTGTGGTTTCCGACGTCCCGATATAGTCAGTTGACGCCAGCACTGACTATTGGGGGCGAATCGCTGGCCCCCACAGAGAGGGCTCGCAACTTGGGCGTCCTCCTGGATTCACGGCTGTCATTAGAAGAGCATTTGACGGCCGTGACCGGGAGGATTTTTCATCAGGTTCGCCAGATTCGCCAGTTGCGTCCCTTTCTAGAGCGGGACTCCCTACACACAGTCACTCATGCCCTCGTCACTTCCCGCCTGGACTATTGTAATGCTCTCTACATGGGGCTCCCCTTGAGGAGCACCCGGAGGCTCCAACTGGCGCAGAGTGCGGCCGCGCGGGTGGTTATGGGAGCAACATGGCGCTCCCATGTGACACCTCTCCTGCGCGAGCTGCACTGGCTCCCGGTGGTCTTCCGGGTGTGCTTCAAGGTTTTGGTCACCACCTTTAGAGCGCTCCATGGCTTAGGACCTGGTTATTTACGGGACCGCCTACTACCACAAACAGCCTCCCACTGGCCGGTACGCTCTCATAGAGAGGGACTCCTCTGGGTGCCGTCAGCCAAACAATGTCGACTGGCAGCCCCTAGGGGGAGAGCCTTCTCTGTGGGGGCACCTACTGTCTGTAATGAGCTCCCCCCGGAGATACGAAGGATCCCAGACCTGCACACCTTCCGCTGCACTTTGAAGACCTTCTTATTCCACCAGGCGGGCTTGGCCTAATCCATTCCCTCTCTTTTAATATGTAAATTTTAATCTGTTTTAAATTATTGGGGTGTTTTAATTTGTCAGGGCCAAAACTATTTAATTCGATTTTATCTGGTTTTTTAAATTTTTTGTATCTATGTATTTTATTGTTTGGCTGTTCACTGCCCTGAGTCCTTCGGGAGTAGGGCGGTATACAAATCAAATCAAATCAAATAAATAAATAAATAAATAAATAAATAAATAAATAAATAAGGGAGATTTGAAAGGGAGAATAGTGATGATAGAAGTAAAACTTAATTATAAAAACATCTTATTGGTGGTTATATATGCTCCAAATAGTCGACAATCAGAATTTTATTAAAAAGTGCATGAGAAAATTATAGAACAAAAAATGGAAAATGTATGTTTGATCGGAGATTTTAATGCTATTATGGATGTAAGAAAGGACTATAAAAGTGCCCAGAGAAATAAAAATAAGAAAAATGTATTGCCTAGAACCTTTATAGATTTGGTAGAAGAATTAAGTATGGTAGACAGTTGGAGATTTCACAATCCGGAAGTTAAAAATTTTACATACTATTCTAACCCACATAAGTTTTGGTCCAGATTAGATATGGCATGGGTAACTAATACATTGTTGTCAGAGATAGAAACAGTAGAAATATTGACTAATAAGTGGGTGGATCACAATCCAATAATGTTGACATGGAAGGGACGGCAGAGGAAAAAAAGTAGATGGACAATGAATATACAATTATTGAAAGAGAAGGAATATAAGGAGTACATGGAGAAGGAATTAGAATTGTTCTATAATGAGAACATAAAACAACATACTTCCCTACAAAACTTATGGGACACAACTAAGGCGTATGTGAGAGGTCTGACCATAGCTTACAATGCAAAACGGAAAAAAGAGAGGGAAAAGGAATACAATAAGGCACAAGAAGAAATTAAAAAATGGGAAAGAAAATTACAGGAAAACCCGAGGGATGAACAAACTAGAGCTAAATGGACAGCAGCAAAACATAATCTGAATATATTAGAACAGGGGAAATACGCAATGGCATTGAAATACATAAAGCAGAATTATTTTGAGCATGCAAATAAACCTGGGAGGTGGTTGGCGTATAGGTTGAGGAAAGAAAGGGAAAAAAGAACAATTCAAAAATTACAGGATAAAAAGGGCATAATCCAACAGAGTTTAGAGAAGAAAAAGGAAATAATAACTCAATACTATCAAGAGCTCTACGAGAAAGATAAAGTAACAGCGGAGGAAATAGAACAATATTTAAGTGGGAAGGGATGCCAACATTGACAGAAGAAGAAAAAGAGCTACTTGATAAGGAAATTACCATAGGGGACTTAAAAGAAGCATTGAAGAGACAAAAAAATAATAAAACGCCGGGGACGGATGGTCTACCAATGGACTTTTATAAAAGCTTAGGGGAATCACTAAATGGGATATTATTAGAAACATACAACGAGGCATTGATGGAGGCAAAGCTACCAAATACATGGAGGGAAGCATATATATCCCTGATACCGAAAGAAGGAGCAGATACCACATTAATAAAAAATTATAGACCAATCTCCTTATTAAATACTGACTACAAAATTTTTATGAACATAATTGCAAACAGGATGAAAAAGATATTAAACAATAGAATACATCAGGATCAAAATGCTTTCTTGCCAACAAGACAAATAAAAAACAATATAAGAATGGTAATTAATGTTTTAGAATACTATGAGATGCATCCAGAGAGACAGGCAGCACTGATATTTCTGGACGCACAAAAAGCATTCGATCAAGTTAATTGGCAGTTCATGATACATCAAATTAAAAATATGAAATTTGGAGAGAAATTTACAAGAATGATATCGTCAATATATAAGAATCAAAAGGCAAGTATTTTAGTAAACGGGGACCCAACAAATTTTTTAAGAATAAATAAAGGAGTACGGCAGGGATGCCCGCTATCACCTTTACTTTTTATTTTGACTTTGGAAAATCTGCTAATTAGGATTAGGTCAAATAAAGAAATAAAAGGATTAAACGTAAAAAAAGAAGAATACAAGGTCCAAGCTTTTGCGGACGACCTTGTCTTCATAGAAGACCCAATAAAAACAACACCAAAATTAATAAAAGAGATAGAGAAATTTGGAAATGAAGCGGGCTTAAAAATCAATAAAGAGAATTTGAGGAGGCAATAACGTTTCTCAAAATGGACAACTCCACATTTTACTTACGATTCCAGAATATACAAGAAAATAAAGAAGAAGACCTCTTGAGTTTTATGATAGAGTTGTTAGCTGGCAGTTTGAAGATGAATAAGTTACAACATGGTATCGATGAGCTGTATAGGGTGCATACCAATTATACACGGCGGAATAAATTACCACGGGAGGTACATATACAATTTATTAAAAGAACAGTTAGAGATGAAATCTATAGAAGAATCCAAGATACAACATTGACAAATAAGGGGAAAGAGATCCTGACTCTTAAACAAATAGGAGGGTAAGGGAGCAAAGATGGAGTTACCACTTTCTCTCCTCCCAACTTCTCAAATATAAGATCATGTTTCGGTGGCTTATCCCAGAGGACTTGCTAGTGACCTGGCAAGATAAAAAAGTTAGATTGGATACAATAGACAAGGCCCAGGAGTTTTATGAACAGTGTATAATAACAGATAAAGAGAGGGAAAGTGGGGAGGAGATAGAAGTTAAGAGTCAGGAAGAAGGAAAGGAGTCAGAAACAGAGTTACAGGAGAGGACTGAAAAGGAACAGCAGGACAGAATAGGGATAAGGTCAAGGACACAAAAAGAACTGAACTTAAGGAAAAGAAACTAGGATCATCAGTAGAAGGTAAATGGACAAAGAAATTAAGTTAATTTCGATTAACATCAATGGTCTAAATCCTCCAGCCAAAAGTAGACAAACTCTAGCTAAATTACAAAAGCATAACACAGATATCACATGCCTACAAGAAACCCACATTAAAAGACAATAAGGACATCTATTGGAAGTCCCTAAATTAGGAAACCTTTACTCTGCTCTTGCATCACAAAAAAAAGAGAGGAGTAGCTATATATATTAAAGATTGGATACAACCGAAACAAATTTATGCAGATGACGAAGGTAGAATTTTAGGGGGCGTGGTTATGGCCGTGGTGGTGTGAGGACGTTTTCTCCACTTCGCAGGGCATTTTACGGAAGATAAATGTGGATTAAAGTGTTTGAAATGCACCGATAAGGACCAAAATTTTATAAATTGTATCGGAAGAGCTACTGGCCCAGCAGATTGACTTTGGAATCGGTAGGTCACCCTGAACGACTCAAATTTTGAAGCTTTTTATAGCGTGGGAAAGTGGAAGGAGTGAGGGGTGACCAGATAGGCAGTCGCAATTGCATATTTGGAGTAAATAGCTGCCTTTGTTCTCATTACTACCGCGATCTGTGTTTGTTTTTGCTGTGGGATAAAAGCACGGAACATCAAAAGACTGGTGGAAGGGTTCTCTTGGAAGAATATGTAAACTTTAAGTTGATCTTTTGTTTGTGAAAGTGCTTGAGTTGAAGCAGCAAAACGCATTTCTGGGCAGTGCCTTCCAACGGATGTTAGCTTTTTTTCTTTTAGGGAAATTACGTAAGCTGAATTGAGAACTATAAACTTTTATTGCTGGTCCTTTTGAGTGCAATAATAAGCTGTCTCAGCTTCAATATTGGATTGTTGTCCCTTAATCTTCATTACAGACCCTCTTGGCAAAAGTGGATAATTAAAACTTATTAAAAAATGGCGACCCAACAATCCTTAGAAATGCAACAAGTTGCTGTGGCCTTAACTAAAATTAGTGAAAAGATATCAGGACTGTCAGATAGTATGGATAATATGACATTGGAAATTAAAAGAATGAAGCAAGAAATGAATGAAAATTTTGCAAAGCAAACAGTAGAAATGAAAATAATTAAAGATGAAATTGAGCAGATTCATACACATGATGCAAAGATAGATCGGCAAATTGGAGAAATCTTTTTTAAAAATGAACAACAAGATAAAAAAATTTGTCTTTTGGAAGAAGAAGCGAGGAAATATAATCTGGTTATTCGTGGAATTCAAGAAGAAAAAGTGGACAATTTGAAACAACGAGTTTTAAAATGGCTCAATGACTTGGATACACAAATCACATTTACAGCAACAAATCTGGCAAGTGTTTTTAGAATTGGGTTTAAAAGACAAAACGGTTTAAATAGAAATGTACTTGTCAGATTTGCAAATCTTAGTGACAAATTGGAAGTGATGGTGAAAGTGAGAGAGATGGGTGAAGCTTTGAAATTTGAGGAGAAAATTATTCAAGTCTTTCCAGATATATCAAGAGAAGAAAGGGCGTGGAGATTTTTTTTGAAACCAATCACAAAGGTTCTGAGAGACAATGGAATTAAATATAACTGGAGACCACCACAGCAACTAAAATTTTTTTATAAAGGAAGAATGCAAATAATTACTTTGGAAACAGATGCAGTGTTATACTTACATGAACTTGGATTGATTGTAAAGTATGAGGATGTAACAGAGATAAAAGATCAAATGCTCAAGATGGGTGGAACATATGCAAAAACATCAACACCAGAAGAAAAAGGGGCTGCTGGAGGACAAGACCCTAAAGGATTAAAGCGGAAGGAAATCTCACCTGCGATGGTTGAACAAAAGAAAAGTCGTGATGATATAATGGGAGATGGAGTGGATAAGAAATTGAAGGATCTTGAAAAAGAATTGCAGGAAGCTGAGTGCGGGGAAAAGTTACCACCCTTTTCTCTGAGAGATGAATTTAAGTAGACTACCCGAAAGAAGTGACCCGACCATTAGCACGTCCCCTCTCCCCCACTCTCTTTATAGAGGCAGAAACCAATTGAGGATGTGGGGGACGAAGATTGTTTGTTATTCAATGTTTGATGTGTTTTTTGTCCTTTTTTGTTTTTTTTTATTGTTTTTTTTTCTTCTATGTTGAATGTTGTTTGGAATGTGGGAGATTGGTGTTGGGATCTGGGCACAGAAAGGAAGAGGAGGGGAAAGGATTAAAAAAATTACAGTTTAAATGGGTTTAATAAAAATAATGACATGGAATGTGAAGGGTACAGGGAATCAGATTAAGAGAAGACGATTGGAACTTAAAATTAAAAGAGATCTACAAGATATATTATTTTTGCAAGAAACCCATCAGAAATCCGAAGACTCAAATAAAATGTATATAAAGGGTATGCAAATTTATGAAAAATCTTTTGGAACTTCAAAAGCAAGAGGAGTTGCTACATTGATATCAGATAGGGTATATTTTGAAAAAGAACAAGTAATTGTGGATGAAGAAGGAAGGTATGTAATAATTGTGGGAAATATTAACGAGGAAAAAGTGACACTGGTTAATTTATATTTACCAAATGAGAAGCAAAAAGAATTTCTTGAAAAAATAACTAAAATTTTGGAAATCGAAAGTGTAGGGAAAGTAATTGTGGCTGGGGATTTTAATTTAATTAGAGATAAAATAGATAGTACTAACCCCACTCGTTGTGGAGAAGCAAATAAAATGGGGATCTTAAATAAATGGATGTTTCAAAACGGTGTGGTGGATGCCTGGAGAGAAGTGAAAGGAACTGAAAGAGTGTACACTTTTTACTCTAAGATACATAATACATATTCAAGAATTGACTATATCTTAGTTTCTAAAGATTTGTTGAATAATGTGGATAAGATAGATGTGGGAATTTTTAAGGATTCTGATCATGCAGAAGTTACGATGGAAATAGATTTTAATTTTGAGAAAAAAGGAAGTTGTTGGAGATATGATGAAAAACTGTATAAAAATGAGGAGGATAAAAAATGGATATTTAAAAAATGGGAAGAATGTTGGAGATTGAATGATAATGGAGAGGTTAAATTTGAAATTGTTTGGGATGCGATGAAAGCAGTGTTTAGAGGGGAAAGTATCAAGATATCAAGCAGAAAATATAAAAATTATAAAAATAAAATTGAAAAAGATAAAAGCCAGATTAAGGAATTGGAAAATCAATTTTTGCTTACTAAAGAAAAGTTTTTTTTGGAGGAATTAAATCTGCTAAAAAATAAATTGATAGAAGAAGATATAGAATTGGTAAAAAAGAATATGAGATATTTAAATAGGAATTTTTTTGAATTTAGCAATAAAAATTCTAAGTTATTGGCAAGGATGGCGAAAAATAAAAGAGAGAAGAGAGAAATTGGAGCCTTGATAGATGATAAGGGCATAAGACGCTATAAAAAATTAGAAAAATGTGAAGTGGTCAGGAACTTTTTTCAAAATTTATATTCGAAAAAATTAATTGATCGGGGAAAACTGAGAAGCTATTTAGAAAAACATGTTGTGAAAATTGACCAAACATATAAAGATTTAATGGAAGAAGATATAACACAAGACGAGATTAATGGAGTAATACAAAAAATAAAATTAGGGAAAGCTCCAGGTGAAGATGGATTACCTGCTGAGTTTTATAAAGAATTTAAGGAAATAATAATACCAAAATTGCAAAAACTACTTAACGGAATTTTACATGGTGGAGAAGTTCCGTTGTCATGGAACAGAACGGTGATATCTATAATCCCTAAACCAGATAAAGACTTAGAAAGGATTGAGTCCTATCGGCCCATCTCTTTAATTAATCAAGATGCAAAGATATTTACTGCCATTATAAGTAATAGATTAAGTAGATTTATAGATAGATATATAAGTTATAACCAAGTAGGTTTTGTGAAGGGTAGATATATGAGTGATATTGTCAGAAGAGTATTAAATATTATAGATGTTGCTGAATATAATGCTGATAAAATAGGTATAATATCATTAGATATTTTTAAAGCTTTTGACTCTGTACAATGGGAAACTATTAAAATAATTGTTGAGGTACTAGGTTTTGGTAATAAGTTTATACATGTTATTTCAAAACTGTATCAAAAAAGTAGTGCAAGAGTGAAGGTGAATGGAAGGCTGACAGAAGAGATAAGATTGGAAGCGGGTACAAGACAAGGATGTCCCCTGTCTCCAACATTATTTTTATTGGTTATGGAAATTTTGACTAAAATGATAGAAAAAGATGAAGAATTGGAAGGCTATAAGGGATATAAGATAAATCTGTATGCGGATGATACTTTGATTATTTTGAAAGATATAGAGAAAGATTTGAAAAAGATACATAAGCATTTGGAAGAATTTGAGGAAATGACAGGTTTGAAAATAAATTGGTCAAAATCTGAATTATTAATGAATAATAATGGTAAGGAGTGGGAGAATATGCAAGAACAACTTGGGATAAGGATTAAAAAAACATTGAAATATTTGGGCATAACACTTTCACTCAAAGTTAAAGAAATGAAAAAATTAAATTATGATGTGGCGATGAATGAAATTGAGAAAAAGATAGATAAATATAAAATGATAAAGTTGTCTTGGTTTGGTAGAATTGCAATGTGTAAGATGATGTTGTTGCCAAAGTTTAATTTTTTATTTGAGATGTTACCGTTAAACTTGACAGAGAAAGATATTGAAGGATATCAGAAGAAATTGGATAAATTTTGCAATGGTGGGAAAAGACCTAGATTAGTGAAGAAAATGTGGTATCAAAATCAAAAGGAAGGTGGATTAGGAATCCCCAAACTACTCAATTATTATTGGGCTTATGCTATTCGGACTGTGGTAAAAATATTTAAAGGTGAAGATAGTCATTGGAGAGATTTAGAATTAAAGGACATTAAGAGATTTGGCTCAACATGGTTTTTAGATAAAGCAAAATCAAAATGTGTAATTAATAGCTATTGGTTAAAGGGATTGAGTAAAATTTGGAACAAATTTGTTAAAATTTTAATTCCAGATATAATTTTCTTAGGGAAGACAATTGAAAATTGGCCGATTAAAACTAATATAAGTCGTGATAGGGTAATGGAAGATGAAAATATACAAATTATAATAGATTGGTTAAAAACTTTAGAAAATGAAAGGAGGAAAAAAGAAATCATTGAAAAATTGGGTTTGGGCTGGTTTGAAAAAATACAGATAGAAAAATGGACTAAGAAGGTAAGGGACAATTGTTCGATAAGTAGAAGTAAAACTGAATTTGAATACTTAGTATTCCAAATTATGAAAGATGAAATTGGACTAAAGGGACTCGTTAGTAAGATATATAAGATTATAAATTTTGATGGAAAACCACAAAGGGTGATGAAGATGAATTGGGAAAAAGAACTTAATATTAAAATATCAGATTTAGATTGGAACGTGAATTGGAAGAGTAGAATTATGAAGACTTTATCTGTAAGGATTAAAGAGCACAATTATAAGGTTGTTTGGAAATGGTATTTGACTCCATTAAGATTGTCATTGATGGATAAAAAAATTAGTAAACAATGTTGGAGATGTGACATGGAATTAGGGACTTATGAACATATGTGGTACAAATGTGATAAAGTTAAAAAGTTTTGGCAACAATTGGAGGAAAGGATATTTGAAATGATGGGGAAAGCAATAATATTGAGACCAGAAACTATATTACTGTTGATAATTAAGGAAATAGAACCAACAAAATATGAAAAAGAATTGATTAGAATTATGATTATAATGGGTAGAATTATAATAGCCAGATATTGGAAATTAGATGTGAATTTTAGAATAGAAGAATGGTATTGTGAAATGTGGAAATTAGCTTTAAATGATAAAATGACATGTGATATTAAAATTAGAAATGGTGACTATAAAGAAGATATTTTCTGGAAAATTTTGAAACCATTTGTGGACTATGCGCTGGGAAAATTGGATGCTTCGGTACCTGTACCCCGAGAACGTGGATTTTGGCGATCATGAGGATATATCCGAAGAACCAAATCTTCCTTTCTTATGTATAGCACAGGGTGAAGTATTGTATATGTTGTTTGTAATGTTAGTAATTTAAAATATAAAATGAATAAAAAAATTTAAAAAAAAAAAAGAAGGTAGAATTTTATTAATTGAGATATCAATAAGGGAAAAAAAGATGATATTGGCAGCTATTTATGTGCCAAACACTAGACAAAGGGAATTTTATTACAAATTACATAAAAAGATAGCGGAATTGGAGAGTGAAATATTTGCTTATTGGAGGATTTTAATTCAGTTGTAGATCCAAAACAAGATTATAGATCGGGGAAGAAAAATAAAAAAACAGAGAAAGATATTGCCATTTACTTTTTTTTTATATGGTGCAAGAGCTGAATCTAAAAGATATCTGGAGAGAACGAAATCCACAAAAAAACCCAATATACTTTTTATTCTAACCCATATGATTCATGGTCCAGAATAGATATGATTTGGACAGATTTGGAATTAACTAAAAATATAGATGAAGTAGAAATAGCAACTAATATATGGGCAGATCATAGCCCATTGATACTAAAATGGAAAGGAAGGCCTAAATTAAGAGAAAGATAGACCATGAATCAAAAAGTGATAAAAGAAAAAAAGTGTCAGGTTCCAAACAGAAGGAAATAAAAGGAAACAAACCTGGATGGCTGCTACCTTAGTTTAATCACTTCTTGGCACTCACTGACAATCACAGATGAAAACCTTGTTAGGGCTACTGTCCTGTGCTTCCCACCATCATTTATCCATTAGTTATCACCACCCAACCAATCACATGCGCTGCTCCCTCCTTCCCCGTGATCCGGAAGTTGGCTTATGTTTAATTCTTGAGTATTTACAACCAGCATCTAAATAGTTAATCCACTTGTTATTTCCGGCTGGCCATGATGATGTCATCCCCCAGCTATTCCCTCCCGTCAATCCTGTCAGTTCCTGCGAGGCTCGACGAAGCAGATGTTGGGCTGAAACGAAGTTTGTGCATTCCTCCCCTCATGAATGGCAGCTCCATGCCAACAGCACACTGGAGCTGACATGTGGCACCTCTACCATGGAGACAGCTTCTGAAATGGAAATGCACATTAAGTAATATGTCATGGATCCCCGGGTCCACCCAGCTTCCCTGGGTATTTCCTGTGAAACCTATCAATCAATTGGGGAGCTCGTATATCGTGTTCGGGTACCCAGGAGGCCTCTGACAGAGGATATCCCTTCCATAAGAGAAGGTATTGTAGATTACCCCTATGCCATCAGGTATCCAGCACCTTCTTTACTTCGTTCCTCATCCACCATCAGTGGTGGAGGTGGTTGCAACGGGGTCTCCCTGAGTGTAGGTAAGTGGACTGGGCACAGCAGACTGAAGTGGAACACCGGGTGTGTTTTTCCCGACAACCTGGGCAATTGGAGTTGTACAGTTACGGGGTTGATCACCCGCACCACCGGGAAGGGCCCAATATATTTGGGACCTAACTTTCTACTCGGGAGGTGTAGGTTCAGACACTTTGTAGACAGGAATACTTGTTGGTCTACATGAAAGGGTGGTGATGGCCATCTGGCTTTAACGGCCTGATGTTTGTAATTATCCGATGTCTTCTGTAAGGCTTTTTTGGCAATTTGCCACACTTGTTCTGCTTGGGCTAATCACTCTTGTACATCGGTATCCACTGTGGTATTTGATGGACATTCAGATATGGGCATGAACTCTCTGCCTGTAGCTATTTTGAATGGGATGAAGCCTGTACTATTGTGTACTGTGTTGTTGTACGCAACCTCCACAAATGGAAGTTCAGTCCAATTAGTCTGCTGGTGATTCACATAACAACGCAGATATCTTTCTATCATCATATTTGTCCATTCAGCTGCCCCATTGATAGCGGGATGAAATGCTGAGCTCAATCCTTGCTTGCTACCCACCCTTTCTAGGAAACTTGGCAGTGAATTGTACGCCCCTCTAATATTATTCATTGAGGAATGCCCTGCATCCTATATACATGTGTAATAAATAATTTCACCAGTCTCCTAGCTGACAGTAGGCCGGGACAAGCAATGAAATGTGCCTGCTTAGAGAAGAGGTCAATAACCATCCATATTATGGTGTTTCCCTGATTCTCCAGCAACTCGACTATGAAATCCATGGCTATTTGTTGCCAGGGCTGGGTTGGATTAGCCACTGGCTGTAACAGCCCCGGTGGTTTCCCTGGTCTGGCCTTCATAGTATTACGCAATGCAACTACGGACATATTCCTCGATATCCTTCCACATCTTCGGCCACCAGAACTGTCTAATCACTAAATAGAAGGTCTTTAGGAATCCGAAGTGTCCAGCTGTCCGGACATCATGGCACTGTTTTAATATGGTCAGGCGTACCTCTTTAGGGACATATATCTTGGACTCTTTCCAAGCCAACCCCTCTCATTTTGCTAGCCATGATTGGTTAGCCTTAAACCATGTATCCGTGTCTAGTGCTTCCCATATGGTTTGCGGTACGTCCCTCTGACACAACTCAGCACAGATGTGGTGGTCAGCTGGAGTGATCGTGCTGGAAGTATCGCTTGCACTACTGCTTCTTTCTTGCTCTCATACTGTGGCTTCCTAGATAACACATCTGCCAAAAAATTTTTCCGCCTGGAATATACTTCAAGGTGAAATTAAACCTATGGAAATACATGGCCCACCAAATTTGTTTGGGGGATAGTCTCCGCGGGGACTGTGGGGGCTCTAGATTTTTATGGTCCATCCAGACCTCGAAAGGGATACTACCTTCTTCCAACAGGTGCCTCCATGTTAACAGAGCCCACCGAACTGCAAACACCTCCTTTTCCCAAACGACCAATTGCATTCGGTGTTGTTCAACTTTCGAGATGTATATGCACACGGTTGGAGTGCCCTTTCCTCATTGGCCTGGAGGAGCACTGCCCCAACCGCCATGTCGCTAGCATCTGCCTGGACCACAAAAAGGTTTGGAAGGATTCGGATGTTTTAGAACTGGCTCTCTGGCAAACAATGATTTTAAACATTCGAAAGCCTCCTGACACTTGATCGTCCATATAAGCGGATAGTTTGGGCATGGGGTTTTATTCAGATGTTTCGTCCGTAGTAAATCAGTAAGGGGGAGGGCTACCTGTACAAATGAGGGTATAAATTGGCGATAGAAATTAGCAAACCCCAGAAAACTCTGCAACTGTTTTCTGGTTTTTGGGGCTTGCCAATCTAAGACCGCTTTGACTTTATTGGGGTCCATCTCTACTCCTTGTGGTGATACCCTAAAACCCAGATAGTCAAGGGTCGTCCGGTGAAAGTCACATTGGAGAGCTTGACATATAAACTGGCGTTTAACTATTTCCTGAGCACTTGGCGGACTAACTTGATGTGTTCTTCCATTGTCTGAGTATATATATAAGGATGTCGTCCAAATAGACAAGCATGCCCTTATACAAGTATTCATGCAGCACCTCGTTTATGAGCTGCATGAACACTGCCGGTGCCCCTTGAAGCCCAAACGGCATTACATGGAACTGGTAACTGCCCAGGGGACAGTTGAATGCCGTTTTCCATTTGTCCTCTGCTTTAATCCTGACCCTTTAATAAGCCTCATGGAGGTCTAATTTCTAATTTCTAATTTCATGAAATAACGACCCTCCAAAAGCCTGGCCATCATGTCTTTTATCAGGGGGAGAGGATATAAATGCTCCACACAAACAGCATTGATTTCCCTGAAGTCAACATACAAGCGCAACCCACCATCCTTCTTTTCCCGGAATAGGACAGGGGCTGCTACCCGGGACCTAGCAGGCTGAATAAATCCCCTCTTAAGGTTCTTTTCGATGTAGGATCTCATTTCTGCCAACTCTTGTGGGGTCATAGAGTACATTTTAGGTTTTGGTAAAGATGACCCTGGGATAATCTCAATACTACAATCGGTGGGGCGATGAGGTGGTAGAACATCACACTCCTTTTCACTGAAAATGTCTTTTAAGTCAGTGTACTCCACAGGGAAAGCCAACCCCTCTACCCCCTTACACGCGGTCCTATGCTCCTCGCTACCAGCTGGGACCCCGGCGTGTGGGTGGCTTTCATGTGGGGGTGGATCCGGACCTAGCCCTATCCGTAGATGCCAACAACCACCTCCCCACCATATGATGAGGCCCCACTTATCCAACCAAGCCAAACCGAGGACTATCTCCTCAGTGATTCTGGGTACTACAATGAAGCGTATTTCCTCCCTATGTTGACCTATTTCCATTATAATTTTGCTGGTGACATGGGTTGCTGGCAAACCCCCAACAAAGACCCATCCATCTGTTCAAAATGGATGGGCTGACCTAATCAATGTAATCTGACTCCTAGATCAGCAGCCACCCTCATGCTTATTAGACACCATGTGCAACCTGAGTCAATGAGGGCTGCACACCTTCTATGTCGCTCAGCCTCTAAGATGACAGGCACCACAAATGGTTTTATGGCCATATGCAGCATTGGAATGATGTCACCCTCACTATCACTGGTCTCCAAGTCCTCGGTGGGAGGGGACCTCTCCTCTGATGGGGTTACTGGGGTCTTCGGTACCTGTTATGTTCCCCGGGACCGTTCTGGTGTGGGTCGGATGGTTTTCCTAGCAGACCCCCAGTTTGTACTACTAGGACCCGGTGTAGTCTTGGTTCCATCCTGGCAGTCCGTGGCTCTGTGGCCTGGTTCTCCACACCAGAAACACTTCATTACTGGTCTCACTGGTTGTACCATTGACATTTTGGGAACCTGAGCTGGAGAAGGTGGTACTAAGGTTCGACTAGGTAACCTGGATGTTGAACATTGGCCCCTGGAACCCCACTCTCTCCATTGGCAATCGTCTTGGAATTCGATGTCCAGTTCAGTGGCCGCTTGGAATCAAGCTGCCAACCGTGGAGCCAGGCTCCTGCATGCACAAGCCTGACATAAAGTCTTATCTAGGTCCACCTTGAAATGGTGTACAACCAGTCTCTCAGGCCACCCCCGCACTTTTCCAGCCAGCCTTCTAAATTCCCTGATGTACTCTGCCACAGGCCTCACCCTCTGTTTTATCTTCAGTAGGTCTCCCTCGGCCTGTTGTGCTCCAGTACAGTCTTCAAACCTCTCCTGGAGGCCAGATAGAAACAGGCCTAAATCACCCAACTCGACCGCATGGTCTCTATATAGATCCACCACCCAGTCTGCCGCCTCCCCTTCCATGACTGTTGTACTGCAATAATCATGTCCCACTGGGAGGTGTACAGTCTGCCATAGCGGTCAAAGTGATTGAGGACCTGGCCTAGAAACAAAGGCACCTTCTCGGGGCTGCCACCAAATGACACTCGCAAAGTTGACGGGTCCCATCTGCCCATATATACAGGGTCTTGCTGAGCTGGTTGGTCAGCTGGGAGGCTGGGCAATTGGCCCATGTACTCCTATACCCCTGGCACCTGCAGTTTATATTGATGTCCTGTTGGCCCAGCATCCTCTGGGATGAGTTTTCATGGGACCCCTAAAGCCCCTGGGAGGTCATATGGCCTTCCCTTCCCAGGCAGCCTGGATTGAAGTGGAGGACCTTGGGTCCTGGGTGAAGGAGGCAGTCCCACTCCTGGCCTCTGTCACACATTACCTCAGGTCGGCTCTCGGAACCCAGCCACTCCATACATCTCCTGGAGCACTTCAATGGTCTGGTTTCCCAGCACTGTGGAGTAACTCCAGTCATCGTCCTCGGAGATTCGTCTCTCCCTCCATTGAGTGAAATGTTGTCCGTAAAGTATCCACCCTCATTGGTCTGCTGTCTTGGTGTCCAGCCACCAATCCCTGGAATCACGTTGCTCTGCCTCTACAGCTACTTGCAGCCTTCTGTCCGGTGAGTTCTTCCCACATGACCTGTCCTTTGGCTTGACCATGCCCACAGACTCCTCTGTAGGAGAAGAGGTCTTGACCACAGTAGCTTCGGTTGGAGCTACTGACTCTTCAAGGTCAGCTGTGGGGGTTTCCGGTTGGCACCGCAGGCTTCGTGGACAGTCTCCTTAGACCACCAGCCCTGTGACTTCGTAAAAGCCGCTTTGACAGCGCAAATCGGCTGTCTGGCAGCTGAAAAATCTCCCCTTCGGGAAAAGAAGGAGAGGAGAGCCAGTGGGTGAGAGTAGAGCTCCCCGAAAGTCCTCTGGAATAATTCCAGAGGCTTGGAGGGTGAGAGTTCCCCAGTCAGCCTGCCAAGAAGCTCCGAAGCCAGGACGAATCTGTGTAAGCAGAGCTAGAAGCCACGATCTGATCCTCCTGTCAAAAAGTGAGTCTGATTGATTACAAGCGCAGGCAGAGCAGAAACAGGAGAACAAGCCTTAAAAGTAACAGAGCTTAACTCCGGAGTTACTTTGTTTCAAACTGAATTTCTTTGAGCTGGAGGCTGAAGATGGCATCTTTGTTATGGTTTTGAAAGTGAAAGTCAGAAACGAAAGTGCTTATTGAGAACTTTGCCCTGGGGGAGTGGATTAAAGCTGCTGGGAAGTGAGAGCTTGTGGAGAAAAGACTATTTTGCCTGATAAATCAGAGACTATAAATTACAAATATTTTAAAGTTGTTCAAGGGACTTTGTGGCTTTGAAAAAAAAAGACCTTTTTAAAAGGAGAAAAAAAAAGATGGCTTCTAAACAAATTAAGCCAGGAGTTGTTAAAGGAGGGGGAGGTTCCCCAGTTGTGTCAGTGGTGACACAGAAAGCACAACTTCCAGCTGATTCATAGAGTCAGGAGGCTGCTCTCAATGATTTCAAAGAGTTTATGAAAGAAGCCATGAATAATCAAGCAACAGCAATGAAAGAAGCTATGAATAATCAAGCCACAGCAATGAATAATTTAACAGTACTTGTGGAAGGGAAATTAAAGAAAGTTGAGGAGGGTATAAAATCAATTAAAGAAGTGGTTGCAAAAAAACACGATGAAATAAGAGATGATATTGTTTTTGCAATATCAGGATTGTCAAAACTTGTTATTCAGTTGGATGAGAAAGTGGAAGAAATTAATGAAGCCAATTTGAATTTGGAAAGCAAAATGGGAGATGTCATGACCAAAACAGAGAAAGTTGATGATGAATTGGTAATGTTACAATACAGGTCCATGGAATTTGCTTTGAGATTGAGAGGCCTGAAAGAAAACAGCAAAGAAAATTTAAAGGATATTTGTGCTGATGCTATTGCAGAGATAATTAAAGAAAGACCAGAAGAGGTGGCAAGCCGAATTGATAAAATCTACAGGGTTAACTCCTGGTTGGCAAGACAAAGACAGCTGCCAAGAGATGTGGTGATTTATTTTACAACCAGGAGGATCAGAAATGATATTTTACAAGCTTCCTACAAGAATAAGGTTCAGGTGGCTGGGCAAGAAGTGGTGGTTTTGAAAGAGATCCCTCCAAAGATGTTGAGAAGTAGAAAGGACTTTGGCTTTTTGGTAAATAAGCTGAGAAATCAACAAGTGGCATACAGATGGGATGTTCCAACTGGTCTAATAGTGACTTATAATGGAGAAAGATACCAGTTAAACACAGTCTGGAAGGCAAAAGATTTCTATGTTAATGTTTTAAAGGCTGGATACCCACCCTCACCAGGGGGGAGCAGAAAGAAAATGGAGATGATACAACAAGAAAAAGATGGAAAGCAGATACAAACTTATGCTGAAGTTGCAGCTGGAGGAATCATCATGGAAGAAGATCTGGATCTTGGGAGCTTACCCCCAACTCTGGAACCACTCAAGAAGGGAGAACCAAAAGCACAACGACTGACCCGATCAACTTATAAACTTCAAGAACAACAGTTAAAAATGCAACAATCTCAAGATCTATCTCAAGAAGTTCAGAAAACAGAAGCAGTAGGGGGTTGCTGAGCCAAAGAGTAAGGTGGAGGAGGATCTTCAGCTGATGCTTATGCAGCTTCGAAAAGCTAAAGATGGCAACTAAATTTCTATCTTGGAATGTTAATGGCTTAAATTCACCACAAAAAAGAAAGAAAGTATTTCATTACTTGAAACAATTTAACAATGATGTTATTTGTCTGCAAGAAACACATATTAGGTTATTAAACCAAAAATATTTAATAAATTCAAGATTAGGTACACACTTTGTGGCATCAGTGCCAGAGAAGAAAAATGGGTTAGTTATATATGTAAAGAAAGGATTATCAGCTAATTTAATCGAGGCAGATGATCAAGGAAGATATATCGCAATTGAATTATTAACACAGACTGGAAAAATGCTTTTAATTGGAATATATGCCCCTAATCAGCAACAAGATAAATTTTACAAATTTTTACACACTAAAATAATACAATGGGATTATAAATCTTTTATATTAATGGGTGACTGGAATGGAGTAATAGACACACAGAGAGATAAAAAAAAGTTTATCCAAGATTTCAACACGTGAAAAATTACCTAAATCTTTTTTTGATATGATGGGAGATATAGAACTGAGAGATATTTGGAGAGAACGCAATATGGAGGAAAGAGACTTCACCTTCTTTTCTGATAGACATCAATCCTTTTCCAGGATTGATTTTATACTAACCACAAATGATTTTATTTCTAGGGTGAAGAAGACCAAGATATGTCCAAGAATTTTAACTGATCATAGTCCGGTTTGGGTGGAATTTGAACAGGAGAGGGGAGAAAGGAGGTCTTGGAGGTTAAATGAAAATTTATTTAGATATGAAGAAAATGTGAAAGAGCTTAAAAAACAAATGAAAGATTTTTTTTGCTATTAATATGAACAAGGGTACCTCTATGGAAATGGTTTGGGATGCTAATAAGGCTTATATGAGGGGTACGTTAATACATATGAATAATAAACATAGACTAAAACAACAAAAGAAGTGGAAAGAGATAGAGGAAGAAATAAAAAAGAAAGAACAATTACTTATACTTAATCCAGGAGATAAGAAGGTAAAAGAAACAGTAAATATATTACGAGGGCAATTTAATATGTTAATGGCTGATCAGGTGGCAACTAGCTTACAATATGCTAAACATAATACATTTGTAATGCCAATAAACCAGGTAGGTGGTTGGCCTACATGCTGAGGAAAAAACAGAAATCACAAGTCATTGGTAAGATAGAATATAGAGGTAAGGAAGTTTACCAACAGAATATGATTAAAAAGTCTTTTTTAGAATTTTATACGAAGTTATATGCTAGTGACTCAATACAAGGTATAGATATAGATAGATACTTAAAGGAAGGGAATATTCCGGAATTCAAGTTGGAACAGAGGGAAGGATTGAATCAACCAATAACTTCTGAGGAGATCATTGCTGCAATTAAGCAGTTAAAAATAGGGAAAGCTCTGGGAACAGATGGATTAACAGCTGTTTATTATAAGAATTTACAGCTTGAAATGGTAGAACCACTTAGAGCTTTATTTTGTAAAATTCAATTAGGGGGAGGAGTTCCACCCTCTTGGAGAACAGCTTTTGTTTCATTGATTCTGAAGGAAGATCAAAACTGTATCAAACCTGAAAATTTTAGGCCAATTTCACTTTTGAACACTGATTATAAAATTTTTGCTAAGATATTAGTGAACAGATTAATGCCAGTTATGCAACAAACAATTCATAATGATCAATCAGGTTTGATAAAAGGGAGGTAAATGAAATATAATGTTAGACAAATTATTAACATATTGGAATATTTGGAAAAAAATAACCAGGTTCCTGCAGCGTTTATATTTTTGGATGCAGAGAAAGCATTTGATCAACTGAATTGGCAATTTTTGTTTAAGATAATAGAAAAAATGCATTTTGGGGAGTATTTTATACATTCAATTAGAGCAATATATCAGGAACAAACAGCACAAATAATAGTTAATGGAGGCCTAACAGAAGTCTTTAAAATTGAGAAAGGTACAAGGCAGGGTTGTCCCTTGTCGCCATTGTTGTTTATTTTAATGTTAGAAGTTTTGTTGAATAAATTACGTGAATCTGATAAAATAAAAGGAATTGTAATTAGACAGCAGGATTATAGATTAAGAGCATTTGCAGATGACCTGGTTGTTACTTTACCTCAACCTATAGAAGTGGTTCCATATATGTTGGACATAATAGGTCAATACGGTAAGGTATCTGGATTTAAAGTAAATCAACATAAGACAAAGATGATAATTAAAAATATGTCTATACCTCACAGAGAAGATTTAGGGAGAATAACAGGGTTTGAAATAGTTAAAAAGGTTAAGTATTTAGGAGTATATATTGCAGCCTCAAACACAAAACTGTTTAAAAATAATTATGAAGTTCTTTGGCAAAAAGTACAGAAAGAAATGGAAAATTGGAAAAAGCTACAACTATCATTACTGGGAAGGATAGCAGCAATAAAAATGAATGTTTTACCTAGGTTCTTATTTTTGTTTCAAATGATACCAGTGCTTAAGAAAGATGGAAATTTGTTGGAATGGCAGAAAGGGTTTAATACTTTTATTTGGGGTGGGAAGAAACAAAGAGTGAAACTGAAAATCGGGCTTCCGGTTTGCTGCTGGCCGCCGCCAGACGTTCCTTTGGGATCGTCAGCTTCCATTCCCTGTCAGAGCCGCCGTTACAGCGGATGGCGGCTCGAAAAAACTCCGTTTCCAAGAGGAAACGGAGATAGAGCCGGCAGGGGTGGGTAGAACTCTCCGCAGAGTCCCAAAAGTTTTTTTTTTAACTTTTGGGACGGAGCGGATGAGAAGCCCCATATCCCCTGCCGCTGCTCCGGGCTTTGGGAGACCTCTGCTTATGCAGAGCCAGGCGTCAAGAGCAAGCCTGCGAATTCAACAGAATAATTAAAGAAATGACGAGCTGGACCCTTAATACTGAACCGCAAGTATTTCACCTTTCCAAAATCTATCTAAGAGAAAAGAGGAGAGGAAAAGAAGGAAAAAGAACCTTTTAAAATGGCGTCTGCTGTGGCTGGAGAAGGGCTAAAAGGGAAAGTCCTTCCGTTTCTTCTTACTACAATGTAGCGGAATAAATATCACTGGCTACATTTGTAGATAAAACCTCGCTCCTGTGCTGTTGATTGAAAAGAAGTTTTTTTTTTTCCTTTTTTAAGGGAAAGTTCTTTTGTTTTCTATTTCTTCTCTCTTTTTTGCTAAATCTTGTCTGTGTGGGAAATGGCATCGGGACTTACACAGCTGGACAAATGGGGGGGGGAACTTCCCCTCTCAAGAAATTGCGCCAACAAATTTCAACTCTCCAGTGTCAGAAACCCGATTTTAATATATTAGAATTTATCCTTGAAGAGATTGTAAGAAGGGATGAGATTGTGAACCAGCAACTTGAAAAATTTAAGCAGGAAATTAAAGAAATTGGTGAATTGGTCAAATCAAAGTTTGACTTTTTGAATCAAAAGATTTTAAAAGCTGCTAATGGTTTATCAGGCTTTCTGATTCGGGTGGATGCAAAGACTAAATTATTAGAGTCTAAAATGAAGGAAATTGAGGAGAATTTGGATGACATGACTCAAAAAATTAAAAAGGATTTGATAAACATTCAGGATAATAGCTCGGAAGACAAATCTAAAATGGAGACTGACCAAAAGATTGGTAATGAAGAAAATGTACAACAGAGGATTGAAAGAGAAGTTTTAATGATTCAATATAATTTTACAGAATATGCAATTAGACTGAGAGGTTTGCAGGAAAATAATAGAGATGATCTAAGGAAAATATCTTCTGAAATTCTGGCTGGGATCTTAAAGGTTCAACCTGATGAAGTGTATTGTAGGATTGATAGAATTTACAGAATAAACTCCTGGTTGGCAAAGCAAAGGCAATTGCCTAGAGATGTGGTGATCTATTTTACAGATAAAGAAATTAGGAATAATATTGTGCAGAACTCTTTTAATTCTACCTTGCAATTTCATGGAAGAAAGATTTGGATTTTTAAGGAGCTCCCGCCCAAGATGTTAATGGAGAGGAAGAAATTTGGCTTTCTAGTGACTGAATTAAAAAAAAGAAATATCCTATTCAGGTGGGACACCCCAGTTGGCCTAATATTGAGATATCAAGGAATAAGATATCAATTGCATACTGTTGAAAAAGCGGAAGATTTTTATCAAAAAATTTTAAAAATGAATTTAACACCTTTAGGCATAATACAGGATAAGCAAAAGGAGTTGGAAACAAAAGGAAAACATCAAATTACAGAGGCTGTGATGGATAAATTGTCTTTGGACTCCCTGGATACCCCAGCTGGACTGTCTATAAATAAGAGAGCAGTGTCATCCGACTCCAACGTGATGAACCATCAAGTCACAGACAAGTGCGCAAATCAATCAGTTGAAATACAAGTGATGGAGAAGAAAGATGAGATGATAAAACTAACCCAACAACAACAATACATAAAGCAGAATGAAAATCAACTAGCAGACACACAATTGGTAGGCAAGAAACGAGGATGGAAATTCAACCCGGAAAAGAAAAAGAAAAGAAATAGATCGCATAGAAACAGCAATTTCTAAACTATGCAACAGTGATGCCAGGGACTTTAAAAAATGAATGAATATTTGAAAAGATAGTGGAGGCGAACAATTGTCTGATACTATCCTGAGGATTGTGGCAGATCTCTGCAAGGCCATGATTTTGGGATGTGAAAAGAGCCTCACTTTGTTGGATTTGAATCATCTAAAATTTTTTTTTTTTTTTTTGGTAAATATATTATAATCATTTTGAGTTATAAGGCAGGAGAGTCTCGCTGGGGCATGCAGAAGATCTGGATGTTACTCAGTAGGATGATGGGAATTAATAATCCTGATGAATACCACAACTATAACCATATGGATATAATTATAATTATAATGTCACTCGGGTGGTTGTTTTTGCTTTTATACAGATGCGAGGATATCTACTACTGATGGGGGCAGAAGATGACTGGAGATTTTGAACAAACTGTTGCACCAGCATGTTATTTTACCCTATTATGGGTGATGGATTTAACAATCCAGAGGAAAGACATCAAAGAAGATACTATATGGATTATAAATTTAAAGTTATTGTTTTTTCCTTTTTTACAAAATGGAATGCATATATAGATATGTGTATATCTTAGTAATGTGGGCAGTGGATTATATCTAGAATTGTACTGCATGATTTTGTAGGAATTGAAGGGTTGAAATAGGTTAGTTTACTGATTGATTAGTTTAAGAAAAAGGATTCTTAAGTCATATATTTAGGGGAGTGGAGGACTTAACAATTCAGTGGAAAGATACTAAAGAAGATATATTTTTTTCTCTTCTTTTTTTTCTTTTCTTCTTTTTATAAAATGGGATGCATATATAGATATGTGTATATTTTAGTAAAGTGGGTAGTGGATTATATCTAGAATTGTACTGTATGATTTTAAGTCATATATTTAGAGGAGTGGAGGAATTGGACAGAATTGAATAAATGTTAAATTTGGATGCAGGGAGAAGGTCGATTTAAAATGTTATATTAATATATATAAAAGATTAAAGGTTAAATTGTAATAATACTCAATAAGCTTAACATGTTAAGGGTCAGTACTTCGAGAAGGGATTAAGGGAAAGGAAAGATATTATGTATGTAACTAGTTATGAAATAGCCTATTGTTGTGAAGAAGTCACAGGGGGGGTTGGGTGGAAAGGGTGGGTTAGGGAAGAGGGGGGGAAAAAGGGGGGGGAAAACTTGTATTTGAAAACTTTTTCAATAAAAAAAAAAAAGAGTGAAACTGAAAATTATACAGGATGTACGTGAGAGAGGAGGTCTTAAAATGCCTAACTTTAGATTGTATTGTGAAGCGGCTGTTTTATCACAAATTAGCGACTGGTTTAACTTAACTGAAGAAAGAATGTTAAATATAGAAGGCTATGATTTGTTATGTGGATGGCATGCTTATCTGTTATATGAAAAAAAAGTGGATAAAGTGTTTAAGGGTCATATACTTAGAAATGCATTGTTGAGGGTTTGGAAAAAGTATCAATATAAGTTAAACTATAAGATACCCATATGGGCAAATCCTAGACATGCAATAGAAAATATAAGTATAGAGCAAAAAACAGAGGTGATTACTTATAAAGAGCTGCTTCTTTTGGAAAGGAGTAATTTGCAACTGAAATCTTCAGATGTACTAAAAGAAGAAGGGATAATTTATACTTGGTTTCAGTATGGTTAGCTTCAAGCTAGATGGAGGGAAGATCAAAAAATTGGTGTTATGCAAAATGAGGAAAATTTGGTGAAACAGATTAGAGATCAAAGTCAGATGCATATTAAAAGGTTGTATAATGCTTTATTGGAAATAGATTCAGAAACGGAATTAGTTAAGGACTGTATGATAAAATGGGCACAAAACTTTCAGGAACCAGCGATGATGGAAACATGGGAAAAGATTTGGGTCCGAAATGTTAAATTTATGCAAGCACAAAATTTGAGAGAGAACTTTTATAAAATGTTTTATAGATGGCATTTAGATCCTAAAAAACTGTCATGTATGTACCCGAATTTGCAAGCTAAATGTTGGAGATGTGAATGTGATGATGCAACCTATTATCATATATGGTGGACCTGCAAGAAAATCAAGGCATTTTGGATAAAAATATGGTGGGTGATGCAGAACATTCTGAAAAAAAAGTTGAAATTTACTCCTCAATTGTTTTTACTGGGTATAATGATGGACTGTACAGTATTAGAGACTAAATTGATTTTGAACTTAATATCAGCAGCAAGGCTGTTGGTAGTGCAATACTGGAAGAAGGACTTTTTGCCTACTATTGAAGAGTGGATACTGAAAGTAACGAACTTAGCAGAAATGGCGAAA
This sequence comes from Arizona elegans, assembly GCA_022577455.1. Lineage (NCBI taxonomy): Eukaryota > Metazoa > Chordata > Lepidosauria > Squamata > Colubridae > Arizona > Arizona elegans. Next base: position 51,371,549 of record JAKOOJ010000006.1, on the reverse strand, counting down.
ATCTCAGCGTATTTGAAGGACTATACACAAGAAAGATATGTATTGGAATGGAGAAGATGGATTGATTATATTCAAAATAAGTATCAGACAAGAAAATATCAAATAGCTTATGAATGAACGTTAAGTATTAGAAGTATTATGTTATCTATAGTGGAGTTAAGGTTTCAGGGAGGGATTTAGTAGTCTGAGGATAGATAGGTTAATTTAGCTTATGATTGTTAACTGAAATACCTTGTATTTTGCTCTGGGAAGTCTTGGGTGGGAGGGGAGGGAAAGGGTGGGGGGAATATTGGGGGGGAAATTCTTTTTTTTTTTGTAAAACTTTTCAATTAAAAAAAAAAGGTCAGCTGTCTCTAACTCTGGCATCGTGCCCTCAGCCATTGAAAAGAAAGGAGCTCTAACAAATCTGTCAGGTTCCAAACAGAAGGAAATAAAAGGAGACAAACCTGGATGGCTGCTACTTTAATTTAATCACTTCTTGGCACTCACTGACAATCACAGATGAAAATCTTGTTAGGGCTACTACCCTGTGCTTCCCACCACCATTTATCCATTAGTTATCACCACCCAACCAATCACACACGCTGCTCTCTCCCATGTGACCCGGAAGTTGGCTTATGTTTAATTCTTGAGTATTTACAACCAGCATTTAAACAGTTAATTCACTTGAGCATTTACAACCAGCATCTAAACAGTTAATCCACTTGTTATTTCCGGCTGGCCATGATGATGTCATCCCCCAGTTATTCCCTCCCGTCAATCCTGTCAGTTCCTGGGAGGCTCGACGAAGCAGATGCTGGGCTGAAACGAGGTTTGTGCGTTCCTCCCCCCACGAATAGCAGCTCCATGCCAACAGCACACAGGAGCAGACAAAAAGTATATAGAATGGATGGGAAAAGAACAGGATTTCTTCTTGAAGGAGAATCTAAATGAAGATATGACCTTATAGAACCTTTGGGATATAACCAAGGCTTATGTCAGAGGCCTAACGATTGCATACGGGATAAGGAGAAATAGAGAAAAAAAGAAACAACAATTGGATCTACAAGAGAAATTGGAAGAATTAGAATGTAAAATGCAGACATCCCCAGATAAGAGAACCAAAAAGGAAAGGGATTTGACCAAACATAAAATAAATTTGCTCTCCCAGGAGGAAATGGCCCAAAAGCTGAAAACAGCGAAGCAGATACACTTTGAACATGCTAATAAGCCGGGGAGATGGTTGGCCTACAAATTAAAAAAGGATAAGGAAAAGAGATTAATAACACAACTACAGGACGAAGAAGGGAACATCCAACACCGGTTAGAGGAAAAAAAGAGAATAGGCCATAATAATTTTAAAACACTCTATAGCCAGGAGAAGGTAGAGGAAGAAGATATAAAGAAATTTTTGAAAGATAGAGACCTTCCAATGGTACCAGAGGAAATGAAAGAAATGTTAAATAATAGAATTACTATGTCAGAAATGAAGGAGGTTATTCAGAAATCAAAAAATAATAAAACACTGGGACCTGATGGCATCCCCTCCAAGTTCTATAAGGAAATACAGGGGCCATTGGAAGTATTACTGTTGAATTTATATAACAAAGCACTGGAACAATCTAAACTACCACAGACATGGAGGGAGGCATTAATATCACTTATCCCAAAGGACGGCACAGACACACAACAAATCAAGAACTACCGGCCAATCTCGCTGCTTAATGTGGATTATAAAATTTTTGTAACAATAATAGCTGAAAGGGCCAAATTTTTTTTAAAGGAAATTATTAATTTGGATCAGAATGGATTTTTGCCAAACAGATATATAAGAAATAATATAAGGATGATCATGGATACATTAGAATATTATGAGGCCCACCAGGATAAGCAGCTGGCATTAATGTTTGTAGACACTCAGAAAGCGTTTGACAATCTGAACTGGAACTTTCTTATTAACCAATTGGAAATTATGAATTTTGGGGAGAAATTTACAGACTTAATTAGAACAAACTATTCAAAGCAATTGGCCAGAATAATAATGAATGGAGAAATGACAGAGAAGATTAATATAACTAAAGGGGTAAGACAGGGATGCCCCCTGTCACCTCTATTATTTATATTATCTTTGGAAATATTGTTAATACAAATTAGGAAAAATCAAACAATAAAGGGTTTGAAAGTCAAACAGGAGGAATACAAGATCCAAGCATTTGAAGATGATCTAGTTTTTATCATGGAAGATCCTTTGGAGACGGGAACCATTTTGATAAACGAAGTTGAATAATTTGGTAAAGTAGCAGGACTTAAAATAAATAAGGAAAAAACTAAAATGTTAACGAAAAATTGTACAAAAAGACAACAGGAAGAATTGGAAAGGAAATTAGGGGTTCAAACTGCTAAAAAGGTGAAATATTTAGGAATTTGGCTTACAGCGAAATGTTCTACAATAAAAGACAATTATGAAAAAATTAATACAACAAATTCAAAAAGATTTAGATATTTGGGCCAAATTACAGTTATCCTTAATAGGTAGAATAGCCATGATAAAGATGAATTATTATATCTTTTTCAATCAATACCAATTAGACTAAGGAAACCATTTTTTGAATATCTAAATATAATGATAGGTAAATTCATTTGGCTGGGGAAAAAAGCCCGAATAAAACATAAATTTTTGCAAGACTCCAGAACCAAAGGAGGATTTGGCCTACCCGATTGGGAATTATATTATCAGGCAGCTGCAATAACTTGGTTAAAAGATTGGATCCAATTAAGAAATAAGAGAATATTAATATTGGAAGGCCATGACCTCCAATTGGGATGGCATGTGTTCCTTTGGGAAGGGAAAATTAAGACACATGCATACTTCCAGAGACATCTAGTGCGAAATGCTTTGATTGATATTTGGAATATTATAAAGAAAAATCATTATATGAAAGTTCCAGTTTGGATATCAACGATGGAGGCCATAATCTATCCCAATGTATTGGATTTAAATAAAATAGTAAGATATTCAGACCTATTAGATGAAATTGGAAATTTAAAGTCAGAACAGGATCTAATAAAACAAGGAATAAAAATTGACTGGTGGCCATACGTACAGATTAAAACAAAATATAAAAAAGATAAGGAACAATTTGGCATATACAGAGAACAATTGGAATGTGATAAGATATTATTAGGATCCAGGGAAAAAATGATCACAAAAATGTATAATTTTTTGTTGAAATTAAAATGGAAGAGGAAACAGTGAAAGAAACAATGATTAGTTGGGCAAAAAATTTTGGACATAATATTCATTTGGATCAATGGGATAGATTATGGGAGAGAAATTACAAACTAACGATGTCAGCTGCTTATAAAGAAAATCTTTACAAAATGTTCTACTGATGGCATTTGCCACCAGTGAGATTGGCCAGGATGTTCTTGAATAGGTCTCCAAATTGTTGGAGGTGTGGACACAAACAAGGGACATTCTACCACATGTGATGGACCTGCCCTAAGATTAGGAAATTTGGGGGCAAGATTAAAAAATGGCTGGATGAAATAATAGGGCAGAAGATAGAAAGAAAGCCGGAACTGTTTCTCCTGTGTATTCTGGAAGGGAAAATGCAGAAAAGTATACAATATATCATATTACACATACTAACGGCAAGTAGAACTGTGATAGCACAAAATTGGAAACAACCAGACACCCCTCCAGATCAAATCATAATTAAAAAAATATACAAATGTGCAGAGATGGACAGATTATCTATGGAAATGAAGGAGAGGGAGGACACCGAATACTATTTAATATGGAATAAATGGTATTCCTGGCTGGACAATAAACATCAAATTTAAGGGATGTTTTTGTTATGAGATCAAACTGTAAATAGAAATCAAGATAATTTAAATAAAGATGTAAGTTTAAGATAGAGATATTTAGAAGTAGGATTTGTGTAAAGAGGTTAAATAGGTTAGAGATACCGATGCAGAAAAGTTGTTATTAGTATTGAAATTTTGATATGTTTGTTTTTGGTTGTTTATATTTTTTGTGGGGTTTGTGTGTGTGTGTGTGTTTTTCTTGCTTTTTTGTGATTTATGTTTCTTTTTGTACTGTGTATTTTAATCTTTGGAAATTTAATTTAATTTTTTTTTAAAAAAAGAGCACCAGTGTGCCTACTAATGTCCCTGTCCCTGTCCTAATGTTTCCTCTATTTGTATCTATTTTATGTATCCAATTTATCTTTATACTTATTGCCTAATACATTCTTGACAAATAAATAAATAAAATATTTTTTTAAATAAATATAGTATTAAATGGAAAATTACAACTTATCATATTATATCCCACACTTCCAACTCTGTTATTCTGTTATTCTGACTGTGCACCTGCAGGATACCTTCCTATAACATCTGTCAATCTGATAAGATCTAGTAAGGCTGGCTCTTTACATGTTGTGTAGATCAGAGATTGTCATTTTCAGGGGTCCCAGAATTATCCCCCTGAGATTCAAACAGCCTCCTCTCTCCTGGCCTTTAGAAAATCAGTGAAAATGTGGCTGTTTCATCAAAACATAGACACTGCTTTACCCTAGTTTTTTTGCCTCATGATGATTAATTAATTTTATTCTTTTGTGTGTAGCCCTGGTTACATGTTATTATAGTTAGTTATTTCAATTTAGTTATTTCAATTTATTTCAATTTATATACCGCCCTTCTCCCTGAGGACTCAGGGCGGTGCACAGCCAGAATTAAAAACATGGAATACAAATATTAAAAACAATTAAAATCTATATAAATTTGGCCCAAAATTTAAAAAACCACAAACCAATTAAACTTTTAAAAATTTTAAAAAATTTCTTCCTAAGACAGCCCGGCTTGCTGGAAAAAGTGGGTTTTAAGGGCACGGCGGAAGGCACTGAGGTCTTGGATTCTCCTTATCTCTGGGGGCAGCTGATTCCAGAGGGTAGGTGCCCCCACAGAGAAGGCTCTCCCCCTGGGGGGTCACCAGCCTACATTGTTTGGCTGATGGCACCCTGAGGAGGCCCTCTCTATGGGAGCGCACGGGTCGCTGGGAGGTCGTCGGTAGCAGCAGGCGGTCTCGAAGATAGCTAGGCCCTATGCCATGGAGCGCTTTAAAGGTGATAACCAACACCTTGAAGCGCACCCAGAAGACCACCGGGAGCCAGTGCTGCTCGCGCAGGAGCGGTGTTACATGGGAGCGCCATGCTGCTCCCATCACTACCTGCGCTGCTGCGTTCTGGACCAGCTGGAGCCTCCGGGTGCCCCTCAAGGGGAGCCCCATGTAGAGAGCATTGCAGTAGTCAAGGCGAGAGGTGACGAGGGTGTGAGTGACTGTGCACAGGGAATCCCGATCAAGAAAGGGCCGCAACTGGCGAATCAGGCGAACCTGATAAAAGGTCCCCCTGGTTACAGCCCTCAGATGTTCCTCCAAGGACAGCTGCATATCCAGGAGGACTCCCAGATTGAGAGCCCTTTCTGTGGGGGCCAAGGACTCGCCCCCAATAGTCAGTGATGAAGTCAACTGACTATATCGGGAGCCACAGCCACTCAGTCTTGGAAGGGTTGAGTCTGAGCCTGTTCCTCCCCATCCTGATCCGCACAGCCTCCAGGCACTGAGACATCACTTCAAGGGCATCGTTGGGGTGGCCTGGGGTGGAGATGTACAGCTGGGTATCATCAGCGTACTGATGGTATCTCACCCCGAAGCCACGGATGATCTCGCCCAGCAGCTTCACATAAATGTTGAACAGAAGGGGCGAGAGGACCGATCCCTGCGGCACTCCACAGACGAGAGGCCTCGAGGTCGACCTCTGCCCCCCTGCCAACACAAACTGCGACCAGTCGGAGAGAAAGGAGGAGAACCACCGCAATACGGTGCCTCCCACCCCCAACTCTTCCAGCCGGTGCAGCATGATACCATGGTCGATGGTATCAAAAGCCGCTGAGAGGTCTAACAGGACCAGAACAGAGGAGCAACCCCTGTCCCGAGCCCTCCAGAGATCATCAACCAACGCGACCAATGCCGTTTCCGCGCTGCTGTGCCCAGACCTGAAACCCGACTGGAACGGATCTAGATAAGATGTTTCCTCCAGGAATTGTGGAAACTGTCACGCGACCACACTCTCAACAACCTTCGCCATGAAGCGAAGACAGGACGATAGTTGGCCAATATTGCCGGATCCAGGGACGGCTTCTTGAGGAGAGGCCTCACCACTGCCTCTTTCAAGGCAGTGGGGAAGTGACCCTCACTCAACGAAGTGTTGATAACACCCTGGAGCCAGCCTCGTGTAACCTCCCGGGAAGCCAGTACCAACCAGGAGGGACACGGGTCCAGTAAACATGTGGCCGTACTAAGTCTCCCCAAAATCCTGTCCACATCATCGGGAGTCACAGCATCAAACTCCTCCCAGATAACATTCTCAAGACTATTCCTCGTCACCCTGCCCTGATCTACCCAGTCAGAGTCCAAATCCCCCTGGATCTGAGCGATTTTGTCATACAGGTATTGTCCGAAATCCTCCGCCCTGCCTTCCAGGGGATCCTCCCGCACTCCCGGATGGAGCAGGGAGCGGGTCACCCTAAACAGGGCAGCTGGACGATATATAATAATAATATAATATATTATTTGTTTTTAAAATTGATTTGGCTAATTGGCTGCTTAAAAGGATGGTGTTAATTACAGTGCACCATGCCTGTGATTTTCAACTCAGCATTTAAATGTTGAGGCTAAGTCCAATTCTATGAGCAGTTGCATCTGTAAGAGATTCCTTAGGATGGGATACAACCACAGTAATTCTGCCAAACTTTCACAGCCTGCATGGACTTGTAAAAAGTCCTCGACTTACAACAGTTCACGAGTGACCATTCAAAGTTAAAATGGCACTGAAAAAAATGACCTATGACTGTCTTTCACACTTAAGAACATTGCAGCATCCCCACAATCACATAATCAAAATTCAGATGCTTGGCAACTGACTCATATTTATGAAGTTGCAATGTCCTGAGATCAGGTGACCCATTTTGTGATCTTCTGATAAGCAAAGTCAATTGGGAAACCAGATTCACTTAACAGCCATGTGACTAACTGAATTCACTTGACAACTGAGTGATTCACTTGACAACTGAGGCAAGAAAGGTCATAAAATGGAGCAAACCCACTTAACAAATGTCTCACTTAACAACAGAAATTTTAGGTTCATCTGTGATCATAATCAAGGACTACCTGTACTCACATAGAACAGGGGTGTCAAACTTGATTTTTCACAGGCCGGATCAACGGTCTATTTGTCCTTTATTTGGCAGGGGGAGGAGGAGTTGGTGGGCGCATGCATGCGCAGGAGTTGGTGGGTGTATACATGTGCAGGCCCTGCCCCTCCATCCCAACATGCCTTCTGTGCCAACACTCACCTGCTGGGATGGCATGGGCTAGCCTATGCGTGTGTGTGGCCGCCAACTCCTGATAAAATGGGCCAGGCCAAAGCTTCCTGGAAGGCCAGCTGTGGAGCCCCTGCTGCTGGAACCTCCTCCCCCATGCACACACATACCTGAAAGGCCCTGCAGCCTTGGGGTTACCCAATGGCTGCCCCTACCTTGCTGCCCTCTCCATGCCAGCCCTTTACCTGGATGGCCACTGGAAGTTCCATTCTCCAGCTGCTGCCCCACAATTCTCGTGCTCCCCAGCCTGCTCCATGCCCAGCAGTGGCAGTAGCCTTCTGCTTGAGGAGAGGGCAAGGTGGAGAGCCCCGAGGCTGTGGCTGAAGCTGCCTCTGCTGCCAGGAGCAGAGCAAGCTGTGGGGTACAAGAATCACAGGGCAGCGGCCGGAGAATGGAACTTTGAGTCAGCCACCCAGGTGAAGGGCTGGTGCGGTGGGGGCAGTGAGGAGGGGGCAACCACTGGGCAGCCACAAGATTGTGGCTGGAGTGTCCTTCACTGCCGAATGCAGATCAGGCTGGGGAGGGCGAGAATTGCAGGGCAGCAGCCAGAGAGGGGGAGTAGGCTGCTGATGACAGCGGTGGCGGCGGCTGCATCCCCTTGATCCACAAGGAGGAAGTAGAGGTGGTGGTGGCAGCCAATGGGCAAGATATGGATGAGGCAATGCTGGACCGTTGCCTCCTGTGCGTGCGATGGGGTGGGCTGAGCCTGTGTGCGCATGCACCTGCTGCCTCCTGCACGCATGCACACACACCAGGATAATGTGGGCCAGGCTGAAGTGATGAGGGCCAGCCCCTTACAATTTCGAGGAAGGCCATGTGGGCCAATACAACCATGTCACGGGCCAATCCAGCCCACGGCCCTTGAGTTTGACACTCCTGACATAGAGAATCATAGTACCCACATCAGAATCTAATCCATAAACTCTTGGACCAGGAATGCTGTGACTAAAAGCAGAGTAGCTCAGGGGTGAAATCTATTTTTTTTCCCTACCAATTCTGTGGGCGTGGCTTGGTGGGTGTGGCAGCAGAAGGATACTGCAAAATCTCCATTCTTACCCCACTCTAGGGGAGAATACTACAAAATCCCCATTCCCTCCCCACTCCTGGGGGAAGGATATTGCAAAATCTTCATTCCCACCCCAGTCTGGGGCCAGCCAGAGGTGGTATTTGCCGGTTCTCTGAACTACTCAAAATTTCCACTACCAGTTCTCCAGAACCTGTCAGAACCTGCTGGATTTCACCCCTGGAGTAGCCCCATCCAAATACTTTTAAAGTGTGAGATTTTACTACTGAAGAAGCTTTGAAGCACTTGAGAAATATTTTTTTTATACATCTTCTTGAAAACACACAGTTTCTCCATTCTTTTGTTTTGAGCTTAATATTCTTGCACAAAGCACAGGCAAAGGGGAGAGAGAATGTGAAAACTTTTGCTGCCACTGCTGCTGCTGCTGCTACTGCTTCCCCTCCTCCTCCTCCTCCTTCCTTTTCAAAAATCAATAAAGATTCTGAATTGGTTAGGTTATTATTTGCTAAAAGGAGTCTGAGTCTCCATTCATTACTCATCTGCCATCAGCACATAAGGCTGGATGTTCCTGGTAAACATACAAATAGATCACTGCAGTGCATACTCACAAATTACTTTCCTCATACAGAACTGAATCAGCATGCATTTCCCAATTGTTATGTTTAGAGAATTACTAAATATCTTGAGTTACAGAAATAGGAATTGGGAAAAAACTCTTCCCATCTTCCCCAGTGCAGGGTGTCTTACATTATGCAGGTATTTATTACACAAAAATGCAAAACTAAAAAAACCTGGATGGTGGTTTCCTGGATACAATATGCACAGGAAATGGTTGAAGCTAATTGGTTATCTCCTTCTCCAAACCACAAAACAGAAATTGTTTTCTAACTTTTCATTGCCTAAGACAGCGGTTCCCAACTTTTGCATCTTGGCAACCTGGCTGGGAGCTAGAGGGGAGCCAGCCACACGAGTGGTGGCTGGCATGGGTGTACACATGCATGTGCAGCTCCACTCACACAAGAGAAAAAAGAAGACTTTGGGGTGCTGTTTGGCACTCCACACCAAAAGCTTTTGCAAATGGATGGAAGGCCTGAAGCAGTGCAAGATTGCTCCCCCGAAGCCTTTCGACCATTTGCAAAAGCATTTGGCGTGGAGAAGAGAAGCCTTTGGGGGCATGGTCTTGTGCTCCTTCAGCCTCACCAAGGCTGCCTGACTCTCCAAAAGCAGATCGTGTATCTTGCGCAGGCAGCCTCAGTGAGTCAGCAAATCTGAGCAGGGTGCATTGCCAGCTGCGGGGGAGGGGAACCAGGCTGCATAAGTAGCAGGCCAATGCATGTGCATGTGCAGCTCCATTCACGCAAGAAGCCTTTGTGGCGCCACTTGCATGAGTGGAGCTGCATGCACCAACCCGCTTCTCACACGGCCTGGTAGTGGGCCATGGCACAAGGGTTGGGGACCCCTGGCCTAAGGCAATGGAATGCATATGTTTCCTTTTTAACAATATATAGCCAGGACACTTGCCTCTTCCTTACAATTTGCAGATAGAATAAAGTGACCTTGTCTCCTTTGAGTACTAACTTTGTAACTTCATCTTGTATTATATGTACATTTCATCTAAATGCCCTTCCTTTTCTTTTTTTGTTATTTCTTCATTTCTATTCTTGCCAAGAAGGTAGAAATGAAAAAGGGAATTGGAATTACTCTAACCACTATCTCACTCTGAATTTGACCGCCTATTATACCACAGTCTGGGTTTAGTAATGGGCTTAGCGATGGTGTGCTTTAGGTAGACCTCATGCTTTCCATGCAAAAGGTCCCAACTTTAATTTTTGGCATCTTGAGGCAGAGCCCAAAATACAGACCTGATATTGGAATAACTGCTGACAGCTCATGTCAGCAAAATGGAACAAAAAGACCAATGGTCTGATTCAGTAAAAGGTGGATTTTTTTCTGTTCAGGAGATGTCCAATGTGTGAGACAGGGTGTCCTGGATAAGGAATATCTTCAATACTACCATTGGTTCAAATTACTGTTTGAAGCATCAAGCCTGATACACTTTCCATATTTATTTTCTGAATGCATCTCAGTAATCTTTCTGTGTGTAACAAATTCACACAATACTTGGGTCAACCAGAAATAATATTTATTAAAAGCTTTTTGCAAAGAGCTAGTGGGACTTCGGCTTGGCCCAGCAACAGAAGTCCACACTGTTACAGATCTCAGCATATTTTATACAATGCTATCACCGGCTGCTTGTCCCTCCTAGCAAGGCCTAGTTGACAGGCCTGGTTCAGACACATGCTTTCCGACCAGCTATAATCTATTATAACCCCTAAATGTTTAAAGTTAGTCAAACTCTAATTGTCACCTAAACTTGCTTAGCAATCAACCCCTTCATGTCCCATCCCTTTGATATTCCCTTATCAATTACCTTGCTTCACAAGAATGATAGCATAGCCATAAAAAAGAACATTACTCAAGTAAAAGAAACATTTGAAAGCAAGAGATGTCAAAGCAAGTTTTAATTAGATGAATTCTTAGCCTGGTCAAGGCCACACGACTATTCTCTTTGTTTATGGAGACTTGAGAAGAGATTAAATGCTTCTCCTGTCAATTCTGGTCTCAAAGTACTCTACATTATAAAAGATTAGCTGAATACCCATGCCCCGCTACAAAACTATGTGATCAGGCTTGATAAATTGACACAGCTTGAAAATTAATGAGTAGTTACAATCAGCCTCTCCTCTCCCCTTCTCTCCCTCAGGCTTGCCCCGCAGAAGCCTCCCCTATCCTATCACATTCTGCACACCACAAAATTTTGTTGATAATCATCTGATCCAATGGTACTTCCTTCCCTTTCCAAAGTTGTGCATATGCAATTCTAACCGCAGTGGTAATGTGTATGAAAAGGTACCAGTCTGTTTTCCTTATGCCCCCAGGGTTTATTCCTAGCAAGTAGATCTCTGGTCTCAGTTGAAAGCTGACTCCTGTAATCTCCATGAGCCAAACTTTTATCTTACTCCAATAATTTTGGGCTTGTAGACATGTCCACCATTGGTGGTAAAATGTACCCCTGGCTGATCCACATTTCCAACATTCTCCTGAGGTTCCAGGGAACATTTTTGCGATTCTTGCTGGTGGTATATGCCATCTATATAACATTTTAAATATATTTTCTTTGAAAGACACTGCCATCATCATTTTCATATTTCTATTACATATTTGTTGCCATTTTTCCAGATCTAATGAATATCTGAAATTCCTCCCCCAGGCTATCATCAAGTCTTTAACTATTTCCTCAGCTACAAATCGGGACAGGAGGAGGTTATATATCTTATTGATACATTTCTTATCACCTTCCAGGAGGGCCTTATCGAACTCTTGTGGTGAACTGAAAACCCCCACATTGGCTTTATTTTTTTGATATCTTGCTTGAATTTGTGCATATGCCCACCAGTCCAAATTGATTCCCCATATTTGTAGTTCCGCTTTAGATCTAAGATTTCCCCCACCGTCCAACAATTCCCTGTATATCACAGGTTTATCCAAGTTATATAGAGATGGGTATATAGTCGCTTCAAGGGTCACAAACCAATATGGAATCTTACTATACATCATTCCTTTGATCTTATTCCATACCTTAATCAGACATCCCTTTACATAGTGATTTGTAAAATATTTATGCTGTCCTGCTTTGATTGGCCAGAAAAAATAATGCCACCCCTGCTATAAATTATACCCTTCAATTTTTAATATACGCTTCCTCTTCAGTGTTATCCAATCTTTTACCCAAACCAGGCAAGAAGCTTGATAGTACCGCTCCCAGTTGGGGAGTCCCAAGCCTCCCCTTGTTTTATGCTCCTGCATCATTTTCCTTTTAATATGTGGCTTTTTCCCTTGCTATATGAATTTTCCAATTATCTGATCCATTTTCCTAAAGAAACTTTTCTCTAATCTTGCTGGGGCCATTTGGAAAAGATATATCCATTTTGGCAGCACATGTGCCTTTATCACTGCCACTCTTCCTAACAGGGATAGCTGTACTTTCCTCCACTGATCTAAATCCTGTTCCATTTGCAAAATGAGTTTATCATAATTATTCTTTTTTATCGAAGAGCATTTTGGGGTCAGCCATATGCCCAAGTATTTTACCTTTTTAGCTATTTGTATTCGCATCACATTCTATATCTCCAATTTCTGTGTCCCTTTAAAATTTTTAACTGTTGTGGCCCCGCCCTCTGAGCCTGTCCCATCGGAGGAAGAAAGCTCCAAGCATGAGGAAGAGGAGTCAGCCAGGCCTCCCTCTCCAGGCCCCTCCCCTCTGGCATTGTCTCAGATGCCGGTCGAGGGAGAGGAGATTAGCAGGGAGACAGGTGGCTCGGATCAGAGTGACGGAGAAACATCATTCCTGGACGCACGCCTCCGAAGGCGTGATAAACGATTGCAGCAGCTCAGGAGGCGTGCTAGGGATTAGAACTGAGTCACTGGACCACACCCCAGAGACTATATAATAGAGGGTGGTGGTCAGTGATCCTTGTGACGAACAAAACTAACCTTGGATAGTCACTAAAGCCTCGTTCGGAACTGCTGAGAGAAATCTTTATGGTTGTTGGACATTTGGAAGCTGAGTATTTATCTTTCTGTTTTTCCGTGAAAATAAAGGCACTTGGCAGACGGTGTGTCTATCGCTGCCAAGTTGGAGATAAAGAAACTGGGTGCGTTCCAAAGTGTTTCCTTAACCCTCGGCTGGCTGTGTTTGTGTGTGTGTGGGTACGGGGACAGATCATCTTGTTCATCACCACATACTCCATCGTTAACCCACGATGGACCAACAGCTGCAGCAGCAGTTACAGCAGATGCTGGAGGCCAATCAGCTTCTGCAACAGCAAGTAGCACAGCTAACTGCCCAACTTGCTTTGGGAAATGCTCCTGCAGCTCCCCCTCCTCCCCCTCCCCATCCGAGATGCCCAGTGAACGTGCCAGATAGGTTTTCTGGGCAGCAGGAGATGTTCCCGGCCTTCTTGGGACAATGCCAACTGTTCATGGCGATGAGGCCGGAGGATTTTCCAGATGACCGGGCTTGGGTGGCATTTGTTATCAGCTCCCTCTCTGGCACTGCCGCCCGATGGGCCACGCCCCTGTTGTTGCAAGATAACCCCTTGCTCCTGGACTTTCAGGGCTTTTTACAACACCTGCGCACCATGTTTGAGGACGCCCTCCGGGTGCAGACGGCAGCGAGGCGCATCAAGGACCTCCGCCAAGGCAAGCGCCCCCTGCAGGACTATATTGCAGAGTTCTGACTGCTAGGCCAGGATTCGGCTTGGAATGAGGTGGCGCTGATGGACGCCTTCCAGGATGGCCTTTCCGACGAGATGCAGGACGAGCTGGTTCGTGTGGAGGCGCCACCGACCCTCGACGCGCTGGTGACCCAATGCCTGCGCATCGACACCCACCTGCAACAGCGACAGCCCCGTCGGGTTCTTCCGGAACCACCAACAGCGTCGGCACCTGCGCATTTCGCACCAACAGCGCTCCGGACCGCACAGCGTTTTGTGGCAACGGCTGAGGAGCCCATGGAGCTCGGAGCAGCCAGACCTCAACTGACGGCCCAGGAGACGTCAACGGGAGTTGACGTCAACGGGGGTTGTGCCTCTATTGCGGCGAGGCGGGACATTTTGCCGCCTCGTGTCCCCGGAAGCGGAGTGTCCCCGGAAGCGGAGTGGACCGCTCAAGCCTGTTCCGGAGTCTCGGCGTGACCAGCCGGGAAATGGGCCAGGCCTGGCCTAGGGGAAACGCTGGGTCAGGCACGTGACCATGCCCCACCGGAGTCGGTGGCTGTGGACTGTGAGCCCCCTCGGCACCTGATTTTGAACACCCGGGTGTTGTTGGCTAACCGGTCGGAGGGGCTCCAGGCACACGCGCTGGTGGACTCGGGGGCCACCACGAACTTTATGGACCAGGCCTTTGTGGCCCATTACAAAGTCCCCTTGGTTCCAGTGGACCCTCCATTAAGGGTCGAGACTATCGATGGGCGGGAACTCGTGGCGGGGCCCATCAAATTCGCTACCCAGCCCTTGCGCCTCACCATTGGGAACCACGAGGAGGCGATCCAGTTTTACATAACGGCGGATCTGCACTTTCCCTTGGTCCTGGGGATGGCCTGGCTTCGGGCACACGACCCTCAGGTGGCGTGGTCAAGAAATGCCATCTCGTTCCCGAGCCTGCAGTGTGTCGACCACCTTCGCCACACCTGTGCCGGCCAGGATATCTCTGCCCCGAACGTCTCCTTGCGTCCGGAGCTGACGCCCCTCGCCAACGTGTTCAGTGAGAAGGAGGCGGACCACTTGCCCCCGCACTGACCCTATGACTGTGCGGTGGACCTGATGCCCAACGCGCCCCTGCCCTCAGGACACCTGTACTCCATGTCGGAGCCCGAGCTGGCTGCCTTACGGGACTTTCTGGAAAAGAACATGGCCCGTGGGTTCATCCGGCCTTCGACCTCCCCGCTCTCGGCCCCGGTCCTCTTCGTTAAAAAGAAGATGGGGGACTTACGCCTGTGTTGCGACTACCGGGGCTTGAATGCCATCACAGTGCGAAATCGCTACCCCCTGCCGCTGATCCCGGAGCTGATGGAGAGGTTGCAGGAGGCCTCGATCTTCACTAAGCTCGATCTCCGAGGGGCCTACAACCTGGTGCGCATGCAAGAGGGGGACGAGTGGAAGATGGCGTTCGGCACTCGGTACGGACACTTCGAGTATACCGTCATGCCGTTCGGATTGACCAATGCTCCCGCGGTTTTCCAGCACTTGATGAACGACGTGTTCCGGGACATGCTGGATCGGTTCGTGGTGATCTACTTGGATGACATTTTGATCTATTCCCGGACCCCGGAAAGTCACCTCCAGCATGTCCGCCAGGTCCTGCAGCGCCTGCGGGAGCACCAGCTCTATGCGAAGTTGGAGAAATGCTACTTCTTCCAGACTTCCATAGAGTTCCTCGGGCACATCATCACCCCCGAGGGCATCGCGATGGACCCGCGCAAGGTGGAGGCCTTGCGCAGTTGGGAACCCCCGCATCGGGTGAAGGATGTCCATCGTCTGTTGGGATTCACCAACTACTATCGGACCTTCATCCCGGGCTTCGCCACCCTGACCTTGCTGTTGACCCAGCTCCTTCGGAAGAAGGTCCCGTTCCAGTGGGGGCCCCCGCAGCAGCAGGCCTTCGAGGTCCTCAAGCAGGCCTTCCTCATGGAGCCAGTCCTGAGGCACCCCAATCCACATCGTCCGTTCATGGTGGAGACGGACGCGTCCAACGTGGCGATTGGGGCGGTGCTGCTACAGGCTCCGGTGGATGGTGGCACTCTTTTTCCCTGCGCATACTACTCCCGGAAACTCAATCCTTCCGAGCGCAACTACACCATCTGGGAAAAGGAGTTGCTGGCCATCAAGGCCATGTTCGAGGCTTGGTGACATCACCTCGAGGGGGCCCGACACCAGGTGGAGGTGCAGATGGACCATCGGAACCTGGAGCACCTCACCACAGCCAGGAAGTTGAACCAGCGGCAGATCCGGTGGTCGTTGTTTTTCGCCCGGTTCAACTTCCACATCACATACGTTCCGAGCAATCTCAACCAGAGGGCGGACGCGCTATCCCGTAAGCCGGAATACTTTTGCCCCAAGGACTCCCTTGCCCCCCGGACGGTGCTGCCAGCGGACTCCTTGGCCACGGTCCAGGAACTGGTGGACCTGCGGGCTCAGGTGCTGGAAGCGCAGCGACGGGACGACTGGTCGCAGCAGCGGAGAGCGGACGTCGGCCCCGCGTCCCCATGGACCGTGGAGGGCTTGCTCAGACACTGGGGTCAGCTGTACGTGCCCACGAGTCCGCTCCGAGCCTTCGTCATGAACCAGTGCCATGACAACCCCGCAGTGGGGCACTTCGGCTTCTTTAAGACTTTGAACTTGGTGACACGGACTTTTTGGTGGCCTCAGGTACGGCACGACGTGCATGCCTACGTGACATCCTGTGTGACGTGCCGACAGGCCAAAGCCACGTCCGGCCCCCCTCCTGGACTCCTCCAGCCGCTGCCGACACCGGAGAGACCGTGGGGAGCCATCTCCATGGACTTCCTGACAGACCTGCCCCTGTCCGCTATGTACACGACCGTCCTCGTGGTGGTGGATGTGCTCACGAAGATGGCACATTTCATCCCGTGCCGCAGCCTGCCCTCGGCCTGCACCACGGCTCGCCTGTTCCTGCAACATATCTTCCGCCTCCACGGCCTGCCGGACCGGGTGGTTTCGGACCGCAGGGCCCAGTTCATGGCCCGCTTCTGGAAAAGCCTGATGGCCACGCTGGAGGTGCAGGTGTGCCTGTTGTCGTCACACCATCCGGAGACTGACGGGGGCACAGAGAAGGTCATCGGCATACTGGAGCAGTACCTCCGCTGTTTTGTCAACCAGCAGCAGGACAACTGGGCCGAGTACCTTCCCCTGGCGGAGTTCGCTTTTAATAACTCCCAACACACCTCCACCCAGATGACCCCGTTCCATGCCAACGTCGGATACCATCCACGGCTTTTCCCGTTGACCATCATGGACTCCCCTGTTCCCGAGACCCGGGACTTCCTCTCGGAGCTGCAGGCGGTGCAGCAACTGGTGCGGCGGCAGCTGATCCGGGCGAAAGAGGATTATAAACGGTTCGCCGATCACGCCCGCTGGGCGACGCCACCGCTGGAAGTAGGAGATCGGGTGTGGTTGTCCACGAAACACCTCCCCACGGACCGGCCGGTGAGGAAACTGGCCCACCGCTTTATCGGTCCCTTCCCTATCGAGGCGGTCATCAATCCGGTGGCCTACCAGTTGACTCTACCCCGCTCCATGCAACTCCACCCTGTTTTTCATCGGTCCCTCCTGGTCCCTGAGGCCCCCACGAGCCATCTCCACCGCCCGCTGATGCCTGCCCCCCCAGCCGCAGCCGACGAGGATGACGTCTCGACGTACGAGGTGGACAGTATCCGGGACTCCCGTTGGCTGAAGGGGCACTTCCAATATTCATTGCCTGGAAGGGGTATGGGCCCGAGGATTTCACCTGGGTGGACGCGTCTGCCGTTCAGGCCCCTGACCTGGTGCGAGCTTTCCACGAACAGTTCCCGTCCCGACCCCATCCCGACCGTCAGACCCGGGGGAAGGGCCCTGCGGTGGGGGATAGTGTTGTGGCCCTGCCCTCTGACCCTGTCCCATCGGAGGAAGAAAGCTCCAAGCATGAGGAAGAGGAGTCAGCCAGGCCTCCCTCTCCAGGCCCCTCCCCTCTGGCATTGTCTCAGATGCCGGTTGAGGGAGAGGAGATTAGCAGGGAGACAGGTGGCTTGGATCAGAGTGACGGAGAAACATCATTCCTGGACGCACGCCTCCGAAGGCGTGATAAACGATTGCAGCAGCTCAGGAGGCGTGCTAGGGATTAGAACTGAGTCACTGGACCACACCCCAGAGACTATATAATAGAGGGTGGTGGTCAGTGATCCTTGTGACGAACAAAACTAACCTTGGATAGTCACTAAAGCCTCGTTCGGAACTGCTGAGAGAAATCTTTATGGTTGTTGGACATTTGGAAGCTGAGTATTTATCTTTCTGTTTTTCCGTGAAAATAAAGGCACTTGGCAGACGGTGTGTCTATCGCTGCCAAGTTGGAGATAAAGAAACTGGGTGCGTTCCAAAGTGTTTCCTTAACCCTCGGCTGGCTGTGTTTGTGTGTGTGTGGGTACGGGGACAGATCATTAACAAGTAATTTGGTTTTGTCCCTGTTAATTTGTAGACCTGCTACTGCGATGAATTCCTGAATACTTCTTAGCAAATTTGGCCTCGAGGTCATTGGCTCCTCCAATATAAAGATGAGATCGTCTGCAAATGCTTGTATTTTAAACTCCTCTTTCCTAACATTAAGTCCTTTTATTTCTTTGTTTTGTCTGATTTGATTTAGTAAAGGTTCCAGAGTCAAAATAAATAATAGTGGGGATAGTGGGCATCCTTGCCTAGTTCCCCTACGTATTTGTATCTCCTCTGTTGTTTCACCTTCAGTTAACACTCTTGGGTATTGCACTGTAAAAAGTTCCCGGATAGCTTGTGTAAAACTAGATCCAAAATCCATCTCCTCAATTTGTAATAAAATAAAGTCCTAATAAACCCTTTCAAACGCCTTTTGCGCGTCGAGGAACATTAGAACCATTTCTTTGTCTGTATGTGTTTCATAATATTCCAGTGTATCCATAATGGTTCTAACGTTGTCTCATAAGTATCTATATGGCAAAAAGCCATTTTGATCTTGGTGGATGTATTCATTTAAAAAAAAACTTTAATCTTTCCACTAATATTGATGTAAATATTTTGTAGTCCGAATTTAGTAGGGAGATGGGTCTATAATTTTTAATCTGTGTTCGATCAGAATCAGGCTTGGGAAGCAACGTGATGTAAGCTTCCATCCATGACTTGGGAACTATACCTTTAGTTAGAACTTCATTAAATAGGTCTTTCATATTTGGCAATAGTATATAATATATCTCTTTATATAATTCAACTGGCAATCCATCCAGTCCCGGTGATTTGCCACATTTCTGCTTCTTAATAACAGTTTCAATTTCTCCTTCCCTGATCTCTGAATTTTTTTTTTTTAATTTGATTTATATGCCGCCCTTCTCCGAAGACTCAGGAATCCTTCATATTTTGTGGGGTTTTAGCTAATTTTAAGTTTTCAAGGTATGCCCTTACTTGCATCTCCGGTATTCCCTCTTTTTGATATAATTTCTCAAAAAATTTTGTAATCACTCTCTTTTTCCCTTCCACATTCCCCACGAGATTTCCCTCACATCTTGTAAGGCATCAATTCTCTTTGCTTCTGTTTCTTTTCTTAACCTATACGAGAACCATTTACTTGCTTTATTAGCATGTTCAAAAAAATGTTGCCTCCCCCGCTTAAGTTTGTTCTCCAATTCCTCTTGATCCAGTAATGATAATTTATGTTTAAGAAGCTCTTTTCTCTCTTTTCTCTTCTCATTTCTTGGGTCTACTTGTAATGCCCTCTCTTCCTTTTCCAATTCTTCTAAAATTTTGCCCCTCTTCTCTCTTTCTAATTTCCATATATGTGCTGAAATTTATATCAAATATCCTCTTATAACCGCTTTCATAGTATCCCAGGTATTTTGTAGTGAGGTATCCTCTCATCTATTTTCCTCATAAAAAAGCTTTAGTTCTTTTTTCAATCCCGTGACAAAGTCCTCCTCCCTTACCAGATCTGTCCTCATTGTCCATCTTCCCCTACACTTTCTTTCGTTCCAACTTACTGTCACCGGATTGTGGTCCGCCCATTCATTTGGTCCAATTTCTATTTCTACAGCCAATCTTAATATTTCTGGAGTAGCCCAAATCATATCTATCCTGGACCATGTCTTATGTCTAGAGGAGAAATACATGAATTGGGCCTCTCTTGGATGTGCAACTCTCCAAACATCTTCCAGTCCTAATTCATCCTGAATTTGGTCACATATCAACAAAAGTGTCTTCCTTACCCCTTTCCTATTTCCCATATCCACCCCGCTGGCATAATCTTTAGTGGCATCCATAACCACATTGAAGTGGTCTGTTAAGCAAACATGTTCATACTCCAATTCGTTTAGTTTGTTATAAATCATGTTATAAAAAATTTTATGGTTACAGTTAGGGGCATATATATTTCCTATTAAAACCTTCCTTTGGCATATTTTAATTTCCACCAGCAAGAATCTTCCCTCTTCATTAGCAAAGATTTTTTTGGGTTCCAAATGTTTCTGTATATATATCTCAACTCCTCTTTTTTTTTTGGTCAGCCAAGGATACAAATAAATCATCTAATTTGGGACATAAAAGTAAATTCTGGTAACCTTTTTTGATATGTACTTCCTGCAAGCTTATTATTTGATATCTCCCCTGCTGTAACTTCATTTGTATTTTCTTACTTTTTTTCAGCAGGTTTAATCCATTAATATTAATTGATATTAACCAAAGTCCATCTCCTGCCAGTTTGTTTATTTGGTTCTTTCGATCTGTTTCTTTTTCTGTCTCGTCACCATCTGGGATCCTGAGCCCCCAGTAAATTGGTCTTCTTCTTGTTCTCTTAAATCCTTCTGCTCCTTTATCGCTTCTGTTTCAAGCATCTCTTCTTGACTTTCACTTTCTACCTCTTCCCTGCTCTCTTGCTTATCAGCTTTAAAGTGCACGTCAAAAAATTCCTGCACATCTCTTAGATCTTCTATACATATCCGCTTATCTTGCCAGCTTATAATCAGCCCATCCGGTAATAGCCATTTATAACGAATCCCAGTCTTCTGAAGCCTCCTCGTAAGAAATTCATAATTTTTCCTTATTTCTCTTACCTGTTTTAGTAATTGACGTAATATAATTATTTCTCGTCCTTTATATGTTATTTTTTGATCTCTCGCCTTTTGTAGTACTTCATCACATAAAGTCTTCTTGGTGCATCGTACATGGACTTCTTTCGGTAAATTATGACATCTAGCATAACTGGTATATATTTGAAAAGTTTCATCTATATATTGATATACTTCTTCTCTGTCTCTCCCTGTAATCTCTGCCA
The DNA here is from genome assembly GCA_022577455.1 of Arizona elegans. Lineage (NCBI taxonomy): Eukaryota > Metazoa > Chordata > Lepidosauria > Squamata > Colubridae > Arizona > Arizona elegans. Next base: position 51,350,479 of record JAKOOJ010000006.1, on the reverse strand, counting down.
CCATATCCGTCATAATTTGGTCCAAGTTCTCATCTTTGTCCTCCGAGATATTCTGAAACTGTATATAGAAGGCTGCCCTATCCATTTCCATAAATATTAATTCAACTTCCAACTTCCTATTTACTCTAGATTGTCTTGTTTCCAGTCGCATCACCTTCTCCTCCACTTTCCCCACTTTAGTCTCCATTTCCACAATCCGCTCCCCATGTGACTCCATTGTCAAGTTCATCTCTTCCATTTTGACATTCATTTGCCTTAACTCGTCCCTCACCACTGTTACATCTGATTTCAATTCATCTATTTCTTTAGTCGTTGATTCTTGGTTTTTTACCATTATCGTCATTGTATCTTGTAGTGTTTTGAGAATGTCATGGAGTTTTGAGGGTATTCCAGTTGTACTTGAAGCTTTCCCTACTGATTCCATTGATGTCATATCTTCCAATGATTTATGTGCCTTTGGAGAGGACAAAACTGGAGATGATATTGATGGTACTGTGAGAGTCTTCTTCTTGGTAGTAATTGTGGTTATAGCCATCTTTGTTGGACAGAAAAGGTTGCTCCACTCTAACATACAGCATATATCTTTACCCTAGTCTTCACAAGTAAATATCTCAATTAGAGGGGGTTCAACAAGATAAACAAATAATCAAGTCCAATCTTAATTATGTATAAATATATCAATCAACCGTCAACTGATTAATTTAGAACACTTGATGAATCTAGAGGTTTTGATTCAATATCAATTAGGCTATTTAGCAAAAAACCAATTTAAATAATTTATAGCTAATAATCTTGAAACTTATTCAACTTCAATCTTTAAGGTTTGAGAAAGGAGACAAGTTGGGAGGGAGAGGAAGAGTCTCAGGAATAGGAGAAAAAAGAAAAAAGTCAAAGTGCAGTTCCAATATCAGCCACAAGATGGTGTTCAAGTCTTTTATATATTACGACTCCACTAGGAATGCTCAGTCTATCAACTTCCTCTTTCTTTTTCCCTCCCGAACACTCTAATGGAGACTTAGATCACATAGTTGAATCACCATAGTCGTCTTTCACCATTCAATTCAACTTGGTCTGGGACAATTTGAATAGGCAAGTAGCAAATAGAAAAATCCAATAAATCCAAAAATCCAATAAATCCAACAGCAGCTCCACGATCACCTTCAGACTGTCTCACTCCAGCAGCAATCTCACCTGAATCAGCAGCCCTCGGCGATCATCGGTTAGTTTTTCTGCGTTTGTCAGCCTCCTCCTTCTTGCCGCTTCCCGATCACTGGCTTGATAGGTCAAATATCCGTTCTGATATAGATAGAAGTAATACAATAAAGTTCGATATTCAATATCAGCTAACAGCCACTTATTGGTTATAGTATGATGAAAATAGACTTCAAATAGTGGCAGACCCACAGCTTAGGGGCACCATAATGGATGCCTTCTTTCAGCATCAGCACCTCGGGGGGAAATTTCAGGATTTCCTGAGGGGTCCGCACCACCCCGCAGTTGCCCTGCGATCCCCTCCTCTTTTGCCGATCTGAACACAAACAGCAATGGCCAAATTAAGCCACCAACCTCTAAAAAGGGAACGGGCATCTAGGAGAGCTCCTTACCCTGCTCCTCATTGCTATGATGTCATACTGGAAGCCTAAAAGCATTTTTTCTACAACCTTAAGAGGTTGCAGAAAAAAAATGCTTTTAGAAGCTTCTGACGATCAGGCAACTCAGCTGGGATCACCAGAGGCTTTTAAAGGCATTGTTTTTTCTACAACTTCTTTGGCCGAAGAGGTTGCAGGAAAAAAATGCTTTTAAAAGCCTCTGATGATCCCAGCTGAGCCATGCGATCATCAGAAGCTTTTTTTTTTTTTTACTTTTAAAAGCATTTTTTCGGCCAAAGAGGTTGTAGAAAAAATGCTTTTAAAAGTAAAAAAAAAACAGCCTCTGATGATTGCGTGGCTCAGCTGGGATCATCAGAGGCTTTTAAAAGCATTTTTTTCTGCAACCTCTTTGGCCAAAGAGGTTGTAGGAAAAAAAATGCCTTTAAAAGCCTCTGGCGATCCCAGCTGAGTTGCCTGATCATCAGAGGCTTCTAAAAGCATTTTTTTCTGCAAATTCTTCGGCAGAAGAGGTTGTAGAAAAAATGCTTTTAAAAGTAAAAAAAAAAACAGCCTCTGATGATCGCACAGCTCAACTGGGCATGGGGGGAGCGCAGGGATTTTTGCTACTGGTTCTCCGAACCACCCGCCGCCATCGCTGATGAGAGCATTTCACCCCTTCTCTGATTGTCATTTTGAAAAATCCTTTCTTAGTGAGCACCTAGAAGCCAAGAGGAACATACGTGGCAAATTTCAAGTTTGTAGTCTTCATGGTTCTGGAGATTTTATTTATTTAGTTATTGAAAAAGTTTTTTATTTTTTTCCTTCATAAACATATCTTAAATGTACAATTTCTTATCTAATATACATATTTTCTTTTAACTTTCATACTAATTCAATCTTCATCCTAAACAATTTAATTATATTCGGGGTTGCTCTTCTACCATTTCATCTCCTTTGTTTTACAACAATCCTTCTTCTCCCTTTCTTCTCTTTCCTTTCCCTCCCTTCTTCCATCTACTCTTCTACTTTCTTTACTCCTCTCCTTCGCCTTCTCTCCTTCCCCTTTCTTTCCCCCACACCTCCCTCTGACCTTCTCTCCTACTCTTGTTTCCCCTTTTTCTTCCTCTCCTTTTCTCTTTCTTCTTTCCCTTTCTCTCTTCTCTCCTCTATCCGTCTCCATTCTCTCTCTATTGTTGTATTCATTTTCAATTTAGTATTTTCCATGCAAAAATAAAAATTAAAAAATAGAAAAAACAAAAACCCTGCCAGTCAACTCTTTTAAGTCCAGGAAGAGGGAATTTCTACAAGAAAAAAGGAAAAGGCACAAAAAGAGAAAAAACAGAAAGAAAAAATAATATTCCAAAGTACCACTATTCCAAAATCTTCCAAAATTTATAACTCCATCAAGAGAAAGGAAAAAACAAACAGCTTTCTTTCTTTTTTTCTTCTTCTATATCTTCCCCCTTATGTTACAAAGTCACAAGACCACTTATCAAAATCTTCTTGCCAGTTTCCAAAACATCCCAAAGTCACTCCCTTCTCATCTTTTCCTTTGTCCAATATATCTCTTTAATTTCCTCTGCAATCCAAAATAGTCTTAAAAGAGGAGAAAAAAAAACAGCTTCAAAATTCCAAATGCAAATTTTCAAATTACAGTTCTTTAGCCAAAAATGCCTCTTTTCCTAATCTGCTTTCAGTTTGTTAAATTACTTTTTCAGCTTTTGTTAATTAGCTTTTATTAATGGCTTCTGCTTCTTTGCAGCTACAGTATTCCGGAGGTCGGGAGGTAGCCTTTTTCCACTCCCTCCCCTCTCTCTTTGCCAATTTTCTCAAGTAAAATAGTTTTAAAAGTTCAGGAGTTAAATATATAAATTAATCTTATTTCTAAGACCACAGTTTCTCACCCAGATGATCACCTCATTCTTTTTTCCTTCTCTTCTTGCGTGTGGCTGCCCAGCTTTTGACAGCTCCTAATGACTGTCTTCCCTTGCTGCTGGGTCGGAGGCTGATGCAGACACTTCAGGGAACTTGCGACTTCTCTGTTCGTGCCTGCCTGTGCCTCCATTCTTCACTGTCCCTACAGGACAGCTATGATCCCTGGTGATCCCCTAAAGCAGCTAATATCAGCATTTTCCATGAGCCCCAGAATTTGCTGTACCACCGCTGGCACTGGCCACACCCCCTCTAATTTAGTATTTTCCAGCAATCCCAATTTTTACTTTCTTTTCAATTACTTTATCATTTTACTAAATTCACACATATCATCATAAATGTATATTTATATAATAACCTTTTCTTTCTCCCCACCCTTTCCCCTTTTCCCTTTACACAGGTGTCTTCTGGGTTTCTGTTTCTTTTTTGTCTTCTTTCTCATTTACTCATACCTTATCTAATTTATTTCTCTATAATCTTTTATTCATATTTCTTGTCTAACCATACATAAAATTGTCCCCATGTCTTGAAATACATCGATTCCTCTTTATCTTTTATTCTCAATGTTACCCTATTCATTTCTGCACATTCTAAAATCTTCTTTATTACCTCTCCTTCTGATGGAATTTTTTCTGTCTTCCACTTTTGAGCAAATACAATTCTCACTGCTGTTATTACAGTATATGAATAATCAAATATGTATCTTCTTTGCTATATTTTTCTGGTACTATACCCAATAAAAATGCCTCTGGTTTTAACTCTATACACTGGTGCAACATTTCCTCTAACCATGCCTGTATTCTAACCCAATAATTTTTTGCTTCTGTACATGTCCACCATGTATAATAATATGATCCCGGCAATTGAAAACATTTCCAACATTTAGTTGATTTATCATTAAACATTTTTGCTAATCTTTCTGGTGACATATGCCAGCTATAAAACATTTTATATAAATTTTCTTTATATTCAGTTGCCATTGTTAATTTATAATTCCTTTCCCATAGATGTTGCTATCTCTCTAGTTCTATCATATAATCATAGTTTTTTGCCCATGTTATCATTGTCTCTTTTACTTCTTCCTCTTCTAATCTGATTTGCAATAAGTAATTATACAATTTCTTAATCATTTTTTCATCTGTCCCAGTCAATATCTCATCCAATTCTGATTTTTCCAAATGAAAATCATACTGTTTCAAATCTTTATCAATCTTGATTGTATTTGCAGTCGTGTATACCAATCTGTCTCAATCCCTTGTTTTTCTAGTTCTTGTTTCTGTTTTAGTTCTCTCTTCTCTGTTAAAATATCCTTATATCTCACAATATTTTTCATGTTAATCATATTTGGATGTGTCAAAGCTTCTATTGTTGAAAGCCATATTAGTATCTTCACATAATATCTTTCTTTCACTCTTTCCCATGTTGTTAGCAAACCATTCCTTATGTAATGTCTCTGAAAATACCTATGTATCCTATTTTTTCCATACCAAAGAAAAGTTTGCCACCCTAGTTGCAAATCATGTATTTCCAGAGTCAATATTCTCATATTTCTCAATAAAATCCATTCTTTAACCCAGGTTAATGTCGCCACTTGATAGTATAGCTCCTCGTCCTCAAATATTTGTTTAGATTGAATTGTCTTTTTAATATAAAGTGCTACTCCTCTTTTACTTTGGCAAGCAAGCATTGTATATAATCTCCCCACTTTTACTTGCGCCAAAAAAAATTTCTATTGTTTTCTAATGTGGACTTCTTGAAAACATATAATCTCTAATTTTAGCTTCTCTAATTTATTAAATATTCTTCTTCTTTTTATTTAATCCATTTATATTAATTGATATCATTTAAATTTCTTCTTCCATTTCTTACTTATTTATTTGTTTTGTAGATCTAGTCATTCTTATCTCCCTTTGGTCTTTAACTTCTTTTGCTCTTGCTCCTTCTCTTATTGCTCTTTCTTCTTGTTCTTTAGTTGTCTCTTTTAATTGTTCCCCCTTTTCTTCCTGTTGTCCAACCCCTCATTCTTCACTCGATCTTCCTTCCTCTTGGAATCCTATGTATTGTTCATAGAATGTTTCTACTTTCTCTATTGTCGTGATGGCGAACCTATGGCATGCGTGCCACATGTAGCACACGTAGCCATAACAGTGGGCATGCCAGCTCAATTCTGGCACACATGCGCATGCTGGCCACCTGATTTTCGGGCCTTCTGGGCCCACCAGAAGTAGGGAAACAGGCTGTTTCCTGCCTCCAGAGGGCCTGGGGGGAGAGGCCTGTTTTTCTTTCTCACCTGGCTCCAGATCCTCTCTATGCATCTGGGGAGGGCAAAAACAGACTTCCCCACCCACTTGGAGGCCCTCCAGAAGCCTGAAATGTCCCATTTCCCAACTCCTGGTTGGACAGGGAGTCCCAGTCTGTGTCCATTGGCTTGGCTTTGGGTATATGGTTGGCTGTTCTCCACCAGGTGGCAGGGCTTCATCTTTGTGGCTTGTGCATTTAAGTAGCGATTGGTGTGTGTTTTTTTCTGGTAGATAGTGTGTCCTAGGGAGCCGTTGGGTTTTTTGTAGATTAGGATGTCCAGAAAGGGGAGTTGGTTGTTAGCTTCTATTTCCATAGTAAATTGTATTTTGGGGTGTAGGCTGTTGAGTTGTGTGAGGAAGTTGTCCAGTTTTTCTTTTCACACACCCCCTGAGGCCCCCAGCCAAAACATACCCCAGCCAGTCACAAAGATGAAGTAATGAATAGATTAAGTGAATGAATTAAAGGGATTTACAAATTTATATAAGGATAAATATAAATATAAACATAAGATAACTATTGATTAAGATTAAGTGAGATAAGAAGTATATATTGAGTATTAATAATTATATTGTGTAATATATAATCATAGACTAATTTGTCATATAGAAAATACAAATTAATATATTAGATAAAGATAATAAGAGAGATCTCTTCTGAAGAGTGTGGATATAATAAATAAGAAATATAGAAGTACATGTGTGTGTGTGTGTATGTTTTCTGAGTTTTTCGTGGTTATTTGTACATATGTGTGTGTGTGTATATATATATATATATCTGATGAAGACAAATAAATCAGAAATAGATCTATTTTTGTCTCCCTTAAGTCTTACAACAGACAGCAAAATGCTGGTTAATATCTGATAAAGCCTAGAAAATAGTGAATTGGGATTTCGTTGAACTATGGCTACATAAACATCTTGATTTATATAGGAAAAACCCTGTCTAAAACAATAATACATACACACACACACACACACACACACACACACACACACAATATTTTGCTGATAAAGAAATAAAGGGAGACTAGTATAGATCTATTTCAAGCTTTTTAGCTTTCATCAGCTAGCCATACTCTTACTCGGATTTGAACTTGGGCTTCCTGCATATTAGGCAGTTGAATTAACCTTCTGAGCCATAAGTTCTCCTCTCTTCATCAGCTTGAGCCAGGGGAAAGATTAAGTGTTCGAATCCGAGTAAGGGTATGGCTAGCTGATGAAAGCTAAAAAGATTATTTTTTTTATAGTTTTATATTTTTATAGTTTTTCCTATGTTGAAAGATGTTAAATGGCCATGGTGGGATGAAATCTCTAATCATCGCTTTCAGGCCTGTCAGACATTTTATGTTGTTTCTTCTGAGACTTATGGGAGACTGGGATAGCACTATTTCGGCCTTCTTGGACCTCTTCAGCCAGACACACCCATATTTTATGACTCCTCCCTGTAGAGGTCAAATATTTATTCCTTTTAATTCATAGGTATAAATGTGTGATATTTTTGCAATCAGGGTTTTTCCTATGTTGAAAGATGTTAAATGGCCATGGTGGGATGAAATCTCTAATCATCGCTTTCAGGCCTGTCAGACATTTTATGTTGTTTCTTCTGAGACTTATGGGAGACTGGGATAGCACTATTTCGGCCTTCTTGGACCTCTTCAGCCAGACACACCCATATTTTATGACTCCTCCCTGTAGAGGTCAAATATTTATTCCTTTTAATTCATAGGTATAAATGTGTGATATTTTTGCAATCAGGGTTTTTCCTATGTTGAAAGATGTTAAATGGCCATGGTGGGATGAAATCTCGAATCATCGCTTTCAGGCCTGTCAGACATTTTATGTTGTTTCTTCTGAGACTTATGAGACATATATATATATATATATATATATATATATATATATATATATATATACATACATACATACATATACATACACACACATACACATACACATACACATACACATACAGTCATGGCCGTAAATGTTGGCACCCCTGAAATTTTTCCAGAAAATGAAGTATTTCTCACAGAAAAGTATTGCAGTAACACATGTTTTGCTATACACATGTTTATTCCCTTTGTGTGTAATGGAACAAAATCAAAAAGAGGAGGAAAAAAAGCAAATTGGACATAATGTCACACAAAACTCCAAAAATGGGCTGGACAAAATCATTGGCACCCTTTACTTAATATTTGTGTCAGCCTCAGCTTTTCCTGCTTTAGCTGCCATAAGAAACGGGGGAGGGATTAGTTATAGAGCAAAGGGGGGGAAGGAGCAGGAGAAGGTTTTTTTTTTCTTTCCTGGTAGGATGTGTCTTCATGAGAAAATGAAACTGGATCTTCAAAAGGAGACGGCTGACCAACTGCCCTACATTCCTGATGAATGACGCTGCCAGACGTGTTGCCACCTGACCTTTGGAAGACCTTTGGATTGGCTGATGATTTATGAACACGAGGGGGGGAGAAGCTTAGTAGATGCATTTCACGCGTTTTGCTCACTTCCAGCTTTACCTGGGTTGTATCATTTCATATTCAGTAAAAGTACCAAATTCTTCAAAATGCTTGAGTTTGGGGGTTTCTTTCCTGGATACTGAAGGAAGCATACCTGACATTAAACTGGAAGTCACAACCAGTCAACCCGGACAAAAACCGAGGGGACTGTAAATCCAGAATATGTCAGATCGGGGGAGTGATGGAGAAGAGAAGATGGGGGTAGCCAGTTCAACTGCCCTCCAGTCGGAAAAAGAGACTGCAGAATGGTTGGAAAAACTCCGTTTGGAGACGGAAGAGGCTAGATGGTCAAAGGGAGTGGGGAGACTGCCGGACTGGGGAGAGGAACCCCAGGGAGTGACAACTTCCAGACCCCGGAAAAAGGAGGCAGTGTGGATGCAAGAACAAAAGGAATGTCTCATGATAGACCAAGCCTTGCAACTTATCCGTGATGTAGAGGAAAGCAGAAGAAACCGTGAGTCTTTTGAAATTCCTGGGGAGAAGGGGAGAGAAAGCCCCAGGGGGGAGCCAGGAGAAACAGCCTGTGGGGGAGAGGAAGAGTTTGAAGAGGGAGCATCCCAGACTTCGGCAGCTCGAGGGAGAGATGCAGCCGGCCAGAGAACCCCAGCCTTGCAGCCCCCCCCAGACGTAAAAAGCCAAAATCCCCCCCCCCCTTCCTGGGAAGTTTGATGGGAATCCTAAAGCCTTGGGATTTTTCCTGACCCAAGTGTGGAACCACATGCAGGACTGGGGGGAGGACTATGAAACAGAGGCGGCGAAAGTCAGAAGTGTCGCGAATGCCCTAGAGGGAGTAGCTGCTGAGTGGATGGTGGTTCTCCACAATAACAACTCCCCCTTGCTGAGAAATTACAACCAGTTCATGAGGGTCCTTAGAAGACAGTTTGAAGACCATTTAGCTGAACGAAAGGCGAGACTCAGAATGAAGAGCATTCAGCAGGGCCGGAGGCCGGTGGCAGAGTATATCCAAGAGTTTCGTGAACTGGCACCCTATATGACAGGCTGGTCAGAAATGGCTCTTTTGGAGAGTTTCAAAGATGGATTGAATGAAGAGATATATCGAAACTGCAGGAGCATGGGGGTCCCCGATGATTTGGATAGATGGTACATAGTAGCTGAGGATGTGGAGATCGAGCTGAAGCGGAGTGAACTCCGAGGAAGGCGGATGGGGGACCAGTCATCCTCTTTCTACCGTAAGGGGGCGCCCAAGATGACTGGCGGGAAGACTGAATTCAAACCCAAGTCAAAGCCCTTCACCTGTTTCAAATGTGGGAAGGAGGGTCACCGAGTGGCCGAATGTTTCTCCAAACCACCGCCAAAAGCCACCAGGGCCGGCCAAAAGAAAGGCGATAAAATACCCACCAATGCCCGCGGCACCGCCCTGAAAGGAGAAGTTGTTGAGTTCACTCCCTGGAACCCGGGTGAGCTGGGAACTCCGACCAACGATGACGACAGCGAGATGGACTCCGACTCCGACACCGACGAACGGGTGAGTCACACGGAAGAACCCTTACTCATCCCCATAGAAGTAAGGGTGCCCTCCACAGGAACTCATGCGCAATTGTTAGCCCTGTTGGACTCAGGGTGCACTAGGTGCATAATTAGCCCCAAAGTAGTGGAGGAAATGGGACTGAGACTAAAAACTTTAAAAAGACCCATTGCATTTTGTCAATTAGACGGGTCGATTGCAGGAGGGGGCCCAGCTAGTTTTATGACCGAACCCCTTGAACTGCAGTTGGGGAATCATGTAGAGAAGCTCAGCTTTATTGTAGCACCTGGAATGGAAAGGCCCCTCATTCTAGGACTGCCCTGGCTTCGTAAATGGAATCCACGAGTAAATTGGAAGACGGGGGTTCTGCGCATCCGTACGGCAGAACCGACTCCGGAAAAGTAAGCCCCCCCACAAGGGACGATATAAGGCCAGAAAGGGTGGCAGTAGCCATTAACTATATTGAGGGAGAAGAAAAAATTCCTAAAGAATATTGGGACCTCAAGGAAGTGTTTAGCAAAAAAGCATCAGATGCCCTGCCTCCCCACAGGGCCACTGACTGCACCATTGAAATACTCCCTGGGGTGAAGCTTCCCAAACCAAAAATTTACCCCATGACACCTCGAGAATTGGGGGAGTTGCGGAATTTTATCGATAAAAACTTAGAACATGGATTCATCGAACGAGCCAAACCCAAGGTGGCAGCGCCAGTAATGTTCCACAAAAAGAAAGATGGATCCTTCAGATTAGTGGTTGATTATAGAAACATGAACGCCATTTGTGTAGAAAATGTCTATCCCCTCCCACTCATGAAGGACATGTTAGCCCATTTAGGGAAGGGAAAATTTTTTACCAAACTTGATTTAAGAGAGGCATACTACCGAGTGAGAATAAAAGAGGGAGATGAATGGAAGACAGCATTTAATTGCCCACTGGGATGTTTCCAGTTAAGAGTACTCCCTTTTGGACTACAGGGAGCCCCGGCTGTATTCATGCAGTTGATCAACGAAGTGTTGCATGAGCACCTATATAAGGGGGTGTTGGTCTATTTGGACGATATTCTAATTTATTCTGACAACATGGCCGACCATGTACGACTGGTTCGAGCGGTCTTGAATAAACTCAGAGCAGTTGAACTCTGTGCCAAACTTTCTAAATGTGAGTTCCACCAAGACAAAATCGACTATCTTGGATATCGTTTATCGCATGAAGGAATAGAGATGGACCCGGAAAAGGTCCGGGCAGTGATGGAATGGGCCGCACCACGCACCCGTAAACAATTACACAGTTTCTTAGGGTTTGCAAATTTTTATAGACAATTTATCCCCTCTTTCGCGAAAATCGCACTGCCAATTACGGACTTGCTAAAAACCAAAGGGGAAGTAAAACCCAAACCCTCAAAACCACTAGAATGGACTATGGAATGTCAAGCTGCTTTCGAGAAACTGAAACGACTGTTTGCAGCTGAACCGGTGCTCAAACACCCCGACATGGAACAACCTTTTGTAGTACAAGCTGATGCTAGCGACGTCGCTGTAGGAGCAATACTCTTGCAAAAGAATGAGAACGGGATATTACAACCCTGTGCTTACACGTCCCGTAAACTATCAGACACAGAAAGAGATGGGCCATATGGGAGAAAGAAGCGTTTGCAGTTAGATGGGCGCTGTTAACATGGAGACAATTTTTAGAAGGGGCAAAACACCCTTTCGAGGCGTGGACTGATCATAAGAATCTAGAAGCACTAAAAACACCACACAAACTATCACCAAAACAGGCTCACTGGGCCCAACACTTCAAGCGGTTCAATTTTACTTTACGTTACCTTCCTGGTGGGAAAAACTTCATGGCGGATGCACTTTCCAGACTGCCATAGTACAACAGCATCAAGAAGGAAGTGGTTCAACCAATGATCCCATTGACACAATTAGCAACACCTGTCACTACCAGAGCTCAGCGTAAAACCGAACCAGAACTCTCGGGAGATTTACTTGAAAAATTGTGAGAAGCTCTAAAAACTGACGAGTGGTTTAAGAATCACTCGAATGAATGCACACTTCATGACGGACTAGCTTGGGTGGGATCGAAGTTGTATGTTCCAGCCATTTTAAGAACAATCATATTAACATATGCTCATGATGCTAAGGCCGCAGGACACTTCGCGTTTGTCAAGACTCTGCATCTTGTTAAGAGACAATTTTGGTGGCCTGCACTTAAAAAGGACATAGAGGCATATGTAGCTAGCTGTCCAGTATGTGCCTCGGCTAAAAGACCTCCAGGAAAATCCCCTGGATTATTGCAAAGTGTGGCTAGACCGAACGCCCCATGGAAGGAAATATCTATGGATTTTATTGTAGATTTACCAGATAGTGAGAGCTGCACTGTCATTTGGGTAGTAACTGATTTGTTTTCCAAACAAGTACATTTCATCCCTTGCTCAAAGATCCCTTCAGCAAAAACCCTCGCAAAACTGTTTATTCGGCAAATTTACCGACATGGATCTCCAAAAAGAATAATTTCTGACAGAGGGGTGCAATTTACTTCCAGTTTCTGGAAGGAGTTTTTGAAATTGATAGGTTCAGCACAGGGGTTAAGCTCCAGTCACCACCCTCACACAAATGGGGCCTGTGAAAGAACCAATGGGGTACTCGAGCAATACCTGAGGTGTTATGTAGATTACCAGCAAGACAATTGGGTAGACTTGTTGCCATTTGCAGAAGTGGCATATAACAATTCTGTACACAGTAGCACCGGATTCACCCCTTTTAAGATCGCATCGGGCCAGGATTTTGTACCCATTCCCGAGTTACCACAAGATGATCCTCAAAATCCTTCCTTGATGGATTGGATCGAACAGCTAAAGAGCACATGGGCAGTGACTCGGAAGGCATTAGATGAGGCACACCAGGCTCATAAGGCCCAAGCCGATAAGAAAAGGTCCCCAGCTCACAAGTATAAAGTGGGTGATAAAGTCTATTTGTCGACCAAATACTTACAGACTACCCAGAAGTCCAAAAAGCTGGGGCCTAAGTATGTGGGACCATTTCGTGTGATTAGGTTGATTAATCCAGTAACAGTTGAATTGGAATTGCCAAAAACCTTGAGACGAATACATCCTGTGTTTCATGTTAGTTTATTGAAACCTGAACACTCATCTCCTTTAAGGGCTGATCAAAGCACCCCTCCAGTTCCCATTCTCATAGAAGGGGAGCAACATTTTGAAGTTAAAGAAATTTTGGACTCGAGAAAACACCATGGTAAAGTCCAATATCTGATTGCCTGGAAACATTTTCCTTTATCGCAGGCTGAATGGGTGAATAAACGAGATGTCCGAGCTCCCAAGAAAGTACAGCAATTCTATACCAAATACCCAGATAAACCATAATTATTGTATATATTCTGTTTCTCTCTCTTTTCTTTCCCTTTACTTAGGAATAACATCTCTTCTGCAAGGGGGGCCGAATGTCAGCCTCAGCTTTTCCTGCTTCAGCTGCCATAAGAAACAGGGGAGGGATTAGTTATAGAGCAAAGGGGGGGAAGGAGCAGGAGATGGTTTTTTTTTTCTTTCCTGGTAGGATGTGTCTTCATGAGAAAACGAAACTGGATCTTCAAAAGGAAACGGCTGACCAACTGCCCTACATTCCTGATGAATGACGCTGCCAGACGTGTTGCCACCTGACCTTTGGAAGACCTTTGGATTGGCTGATGATTTATGAACACGAGGGGGGGGGAGAAGCTTAGTAGATGCATTTCGCACGTTTTGCTCACTTCCAGCTTTACCTGGGTTGTATCATTTCATATTCAGTAAAAGTACCAAATTCTTCAAAATGCTTGAGTTTGGGGGTTTCTTTCCTGGATACTGAAGGAAGCATACCTGACAATTTGGTTACACACCCTTTGGAATAAATAACTGAAATCAGTCGCTTCCGATAACCATCAATAAGCTTCTTATACCTCTCACCCGGAATTTTGGACCACTCTTCCTTTGCAAACTGCTCCAGGTCTCTCTTATTGGAAGGGCGCCTCTTCCCAACAGCAATTTTAAGATCTCTCCACAGGTGTTCAATGGGATTGGGATCTGGACTCATTGCTGGCCACTTCAGAACTCTCCAGCACTTTGTTGCCATCCATTTCTGGATGCTTTTTGACGTATGTTTGGGGTCATTGTCCTGCTGGAAGACCCAAGATCTCCGACGCAAACCCAGCTTTCTGACACTGGGCTCTACAGTGCAGCCCAAAATCCATTGGTAATCCTCAGATTTCATGATGCCTTGCACACATTCAAGGCACCCAGTGCCAGAGGCAGCAAAACAACCCCAAAATGTCAGTGACCTCCACCATATTTCACTGTAGGTACTGTGTTCTTTTCTTTGTAGGCCTCATTCCGTTTGCGGTAAACACTAGAATGATGTGCTTTACCAAAAAGCTCTATCTTGGTCTCATCTGTCCACAAGACATTTGCCCAGAAGGATTTTGGCTTACTCAAGTACATGTTGGCAAACTGTAGTGTTGCTTTTTTATGTCTCTGTGTCAGCAGTGGGGTCTTCCTGGGTCTCCTGCCATAGCGTTTCATTTCATTTAAATGTCGACAGATAGTTCGCGCTGACACTGATGCTCCCTGAGCCTGCAGGACAGCTTGAATTGCTTTGGAACCTGTTTGGGGCTGCTTATCCACCATCCAGACTATCCTGTGTTGGCACCTTTCATCAATTTTTCTCTTCCGTCCATGCCCAGGGAGATTAGCTACAGTGCCATGGGTTGCAAACTTCTTGATAATGTTGCACACTGTGGACAAAGACAAATCTAGATCTCTGGAGATGAACTTGTAACCTTGAAATTGATATTTTTCCACAATTTTGGTTCTCAAGTCCTCAGACAGTTCTCTTCTCCTCTTTCTGTTGTCCATGCTTAGTGTGGCACACACAGACACACAATGCAAAGACTAAGTGAACTTCTCTCCTTTTTACCTGCTTTCAGGTGTGAGTTTTATATTGCCCACACCTATTACTTGCCCCAGGTGAGTTTAAAGGAGCATCACATGCTTCAAACAATCTTATTTATCCACAATTTTGAAAGGGTGCCAATGATTTTGTCCAGCCCATTTTTGGAGTTTTGTGTGACATTATGTCCAATTTGCTTTTTTTCCTCCCCTTTTTGATTTTGTTCCATTACACACAAAGGGAATAAACATGTGTATAGCAAAACATGTGTTACTACAATACTTTTCTGTGAAAAATACTTCATTTTCTGGGAAAATTTCAGGGGTGCCAACATTTACGGCCATGACTGTGTGTGTGTGTGTGTGTGTGTGTGTGTGTGTGTATGTGTGTGTGTGTGTGTGTGTGTGTGTGTGTGTGTGTAAATTAGAGATCAGTGATTGTATGATTGTGGAACAATTTTACCCGAGTGTTAAAATGTCAAACATGGCAACTATAACTAAAACAGGGGAAAAAACAGCTACAAATCCTCCACCTATAGCTGCTTCTCCATCAAACCAGAGAACAATAGAAAATATGCTGGGAAAAGAAAAAGAAAAATTAGAACTGACTGTAAATAGTATGCAGAATATGTTGCAGATGATACAGGAAACATGAATGAAAACACAAGAGAAAATTGCTGATAATCATGAAGAGATGAAATTACACCATAAAGAAATTAAGAATGAAATTGGAGAAGTAAAAGAAGATAACAAAAATATGAATGATAAAATAGAGAATATACAACAAGCAATGTTGGAAAATGACCAAAGAATTAAAAAAAATGGAAACCAAAATGGACCAAGTAGATGTAAAAATAGAAACGATGGAACAGAAGTCATTGCAACTAAATAAGGAGCTGACAGAGTCAATTGCATTTTTAGAAATGGTGAAAGCTTCATATTTCCTACGGTTCCAAAATATTGCGGAAGAAAAAGAGGAAGAGTCAGGAGAAAAGATGGCGGAAATTCTGGCGGAATTAGTCCAAAGAGATAAGACAGAAATAAGAGGACAGATAGATGAAATTTATCATGTGTACACAAATTATATATGAAGACATCGGTTGGCAAGGGAGGTACACATAAGATTTATTAATCAATAAATTATTAGAGAACCCAAAATTAGGGAAATTATACACATCATTAATACAAAAAAAATAAGAGGAATCGCTATATGTGTAAAAGAAAGAATAAAATCAAAATTAATCCATTCGGACAAAGAGGGCTGAATATTAATGGTAGAATTAGAAGTTGAACAAAAACAATAGTTATTAACAGTAATATATGCCCCCAACAAAAATCAACACAAATTTTTTTTAAAAGTGCATAATAAAATAATAGAACTCGAATATGATAACATTTGTTTAATTGGGGATTATAATGCAATAGCAGATATTAAAAAAGATTATAAGAGTAACAAGAAAAACAAAAAGAAGAAAGATATATTACCAAAAGAATTCTTTAATATGGCATCAGAATTAAAATTGCGAGATGTATGGAGAGAAATGCATAGTGGAGAGAGCCAATATACATTTTATTCACACCCACATCAATCCTGGTCCAGGATTGATATGGCCTGGATGACAGCTGAAATTTGGACAGGACTAGAAGAGGTAGAAATAGGAGTAAATGAGCGGGCAGACCATAATCCAATAATTATAAAAGGGGAAGGACAAAAAAGGTTTTAAAAATGGACAGTGAATCAAAATATATGTAGAGACAAAGAATATAAACAGATGCTAGAAAATGAGTTGAATATATTCTTTGATGTAAATAAAAAAGAGGATACCTCAATACAAAACCTCTTGGACAGTATATATCGAAGGATTGACAATGGCTTATAACGCGAGGAAAAAGAAAGAAAGGAAATGTCAACAAGAAAAATTACAAGAAGAACTTAAAAAGGTAGAATGTAATTACAGGAAGACCCCCAAAATAAACAATCAAAAGAGGAATGGAATATAATTAAACATAAAATAAATTTAACAATTCAAAAGGAAATAGCCCAGAAAATAAAGATGTCAAAACAAAACTATTTTGAACATGCAAACAAAACTAGTAGATGGTTGGCTTATAAATTAAAAAAAAAGAAAAAATAAAAGAATGATATACCAATTAAAAGACGAAAATGGGACAATGCAATATAGAAGGGAGGATAAAAAGAAAATCATTCAAAAGTTCTTTTCAAATTTATATTGTCAGGAAGATATAGTAGAAGAAAAGGTCAAAAATTACATAGAGGGAACAAACTTGAATAAAATTACAGAGAAACAACAAGAAATACCGTGTTTCCCCAAAAATAAGACAGGGTCTTATTTTCTTTTGCCCCTCCCCCAAATAAGGGCTTGGCCTTATTATCGGGGGGTCTTATTATTTTGAGGGTGCAGGAGGTGGTGAGTGTGGGCCCGGATGCCCTGTCATTCCTGATGCCCTCCCTCCCCATTCTTTGCGCCGGATGCTGCCCTGACGTGTCCTGCTGCCACTGCTTCCTCATGGAGCAGGACTCTGCAAGGCTTGTGCTATTGCATGCATGAACTAAAGCACCACCACGAGCTTCATCATACTGGCACAGCTAGTGTCCTGCCGCTCGTAGCTGTGCTGGTATGGCGAACCTCGTGGCGGAGCTGCCGTTCCTGCATGCAACAGCACAAGCTTTGCAGAGTCCTGCTCTATGAGGAAGTGGTGGCGGCAGTGCGACAAGTCTCACAAAGACTCATTTCTGGCAGGTGGGGCGAGGGAGAAGCAAGACACGTGGAGTTCCCCTTGCCGTCACTTCTCCACCCCCGGGTATGACAGGGCTCCTGCCCCTCGCTTAGCTACCCGCCCCCTTTAGGGATGTAATTTGGGGGTGGCAAGTGGGGTGGGCTAGAAGCAGGACGTGCGTCTTACCTGTCCAGCACTGTCACGTTTCTCACAGCTGTGTCCAGGGAAACATGTACAAGAAAACGTCTTGTGAGTTCGAGTTTGATTTAAAAGATAAGAAACAATTTGGCATAAACAGGAAACAATTGGAATTAGATAAATTAATATTAGGATCGGGAAGAAAAATGATTACAAATATCTATGATTACCTATTAGGATACAAATTGGAAGAAGAAACAGTAAAGGAAACGATGATAAATTGGCCTAGGAATTTCGGACAAACCATAGAATTGGATAAATGGGAAAAATTGTGGGAGAAAAATTATAAATTGACCATGGCATTATTATACAAAGAAAACAGCTATAAAATGTTTTATAGGTGGCATTTAGCACCAGCGAGACTGGCAAAAATGTACCCCAATTTATCACCCCAATGTTGGAGATGTGGTCACAAACTAGGGACATACTACCACATGTGGTGGATGTGCCCTTAGGTGAGGAAATTTCGGTATAAAATTAAAGGGTGGTTGGAAGAGATTACACTCCAAAAGATAGATTTTAAACCAGAGATGTTCCTCCTAGGAATGATTGATAGAAAAATGGGAAAAAGCCTCTATTATATTATATTGCATATAACGGCGGCCAGAATTACTCTAGCGCAAATGTGGAAGTCGACCAATACACCATCGGAAGAAACAATAATAAAGAAAATCCTCGAATGTGCCAAAATTGATAAATTAACGATGGATATCAAAGAAAGAGAAGACTCAGATTATTATAAAGTGTGGAATAATAATAATAATAACAATAACAATAACAATAATAATAATAATAATAATAATAATAATAATAATAATAATAATTTTATTTCTATACCGCCCTTCTCCCGAAGGACTTAGGGCGGTGTACAGCCTATTTAAAAACACAGAACAAAACAACAATTAAAATTTAAAAACATTAAATAATTAGGCTCCAATTAAAATCCCAAAAATTTATAATACCCCAATTTAAAATCGTTATGTTTATAGCCCGGCCTGGTGGAACAACAGGGTCTTCAGTGCGCAGCGAAACACCCGGAGGTCGGAGATCTTACGTATTTCCGGGGGCAGTTCATTCCACAGGGCTGGGGCTCCCACAGAGAAGGCCCTCCCCCTGGGTGTCGCCAGTCGACACAACTTGGCCAATGGCACCCTGAGGAGACCCTCTCTGTGGGAGCGGACTGGTCGGTGGGAGGCTATTGGTGGCAGAAGTCAGTCTCGAAGGTACCCGGGTCCTATGCCATGGAGCACTTTAAAGGTGGTAACCAACACCTTGAATCGCACCTGGAAGACCACTGGGAGCCAGTGCAGCACTAACCACCCACGCGGCCGCATTCTGGATCAGTTGGAGCCTCCGAGTGCTCTTCAAGGGGAGCCCCATGTAGAGAGCATTACAATAGTCCAGCCGGGAGGTGACAAGGGCGTGAGTGACCGTGCGGAGGGCATCCCAATCCAGAAAGGGCTGCAACTGGTGAATCAGGCGAACCTGATAAAAGGCTCCCCTGGCCACGGCCGTCATATGCTCTTCTAAAGACAGCCGTGCGTCCAGGAGGACACCCAGATTGCGAGCTCTCTCTGTGGGGGGCAAAGATTCACCCCCAATAGTCAGCGATGGCACCTGCTGACTATATCAGGGCGCCAGAAGCCACAGCCACTTGGTCTTGGAGGGGTTGAGTCTGAGCCTGTTCCTCCCCATCCAGGCCCACATGGCCTCCAGGCAGTGGGACATCACATCAAGGGCATCATTGGGGTGGTCTGGGGTGGAGATGTACAGCTGAGTATCATCAGTCTACAGATGACACTTCACCCCAAAACCACGGATGATCTCACCCAGCGGCTTCACATAAATGTTGAACAGGAGGGGCGAGAGCACCGACCCTTGTGGCACTCCCCATGCGAGATGCCTCGAGGTCGACCTCTGTCCCCCTGCCAACACGAACTGCGAGCGGTCGGAGAGGAAGGAGGAGAACCACCGCAGAACGGTGCCCCCTATTCCTAACCCCCTCAACCGCTGCAGCATGATACCATGGTCGATGGTATCAAAAGCCACTGAGAGGTCTAATAGGACTAGGACAGAGGAGCAACCCCTGTCCCGAGCCCTCCAGAGATCATCCACCAACGCGACCAATGCCGTTTCTGTGCTGTACCCCTGCCTGAAGCCCGACTGGTACGGGTCCAGATAGATAGCTTCATCCAGGTGCCGGGGAAGCTGTCGTGCCACCACGCTCTCAACAACCTTCACCACGAAATGGAGATTGGAGACTGGACGATAGTTGGCTAATTCAGCCGGGTCCAGGGAAGGTTTCTTGAGGAGGGGCCTCACTACCGCCTCTTTCAAGGTGGCAGGAAAGGCACCCTCACTCAGAGAAGCACTTATAATCCCCTGGAGCCAGCCTTGTGTAACCTCCCGGGAGGCCAGCACCAACCAGGAGGGACACGGGTCCAATAAACACGTGGCGGCACTAATCTTATCCAGAACCCTGTCCACATACTCGGGAGTCACAGGATCAAACTCCTCCCAGATAACATTCTCAAGACTTGCCCTCGTCTCCTCCCGTGGACTCATCCAGTCGGAGTCCAAGCCATCCCGAATCCGAGCGACTTTATTGTGCAAGAATTGCACAAAATCCTCAGCACGACCCTGCAAGGAATAGGTTTTATACATGGTTGGAAAACAGAAATCAAATTAAGAAATAAGAATATAAAGTGAAATTTGATATTAACATACTGGATATAAATGTAAATAATGATCCTGCTAACAAAGCAGTTAATTATGAATATTTAAAAATAAAAAGAAGGAGTGGGAGGATAAAAGCTAAGAGTAAAGCCAAAAATTGATGCAGAAAGTTGTAAAATTGTATATATCTCTTGTTAGTATTGTATTTTAATGTCTGATGTGTGTGTGTTTTTGTTTTCTTTTTTGTCTCTTGACTTCTTTTGCTATTGTGTATTTGGTTTTAAAATGTAAAATACTCAATAAAAATATTTTAAAAGAGAGAGAGAGAGGAAAAAGAGAGAATGAGGTGAGAGAAAGGAAAGAAAGAGGAAAAGAAAGAGAGAGGGAGAGGGAAAGGAAAAAGAGAATGGGGAGAGAGAAAGGAAAGAAAGAGGAAAAGAAAGGGAGAGGGAGAGGAAAAAGAGAGAATGGGGAGAGAGAAAGGAAAGAAGAGGGGGGACAGCATGAGAGAGGAAAAAGAGAGAGAATGGGGAGAGAGAAAGAAAAGAAAAAGGAAAGGAAATGATGAGAGGGGAAAAAGAGAAACACAAAAGAGAAGGAGGGAGGGAGGGAAAGAGATCCATTTCCCACACTCAGGGAAACCAAAATAGCAAAACCTAAACCCACACATACATGGAAACCATAATACTCATGAATGGTACAACAGTAAATTTATTAAAATTCAACAATTTAACAATATTTTGAACACTATTCAAAATCAACAATATTCTAAAATTCAACAATTTTTTCAAGCTGAACAATTTATTCCAAAATGGTAGTCATATCATCATTTTCCACACCCTCGAAACTGTCCACATCCTGAATTTCATCCTGATTTTCACTTAATGGTAAGTCCATTTGGCTCAACAACAAAGGTCCCAGTCTTTCATGCTTGGCAATAGAGGTATCCTTAAAGGAATACCTCTTGTCCATATATCCTGCTCTGATTGCATTCGCAACACATTCCTCAGTTATTTTTCCCCAGGCATTTTTCACCTAGTTGACAAGTTCCAGCAGCCCAGGCTTCACAAAATTACCGTTCTTGTTCCGTATCATTTGGTATTCTATATATTGATTAATTTCCAAGTTGAGATGATCTTTAAATGGCTTATTTATGCCAATATCCAATGTCTGCAGGTAGCCAGTCATTCCCACAGGAATCATGTTTTGATCGATCCTGCGTTGAGCCAGACATTTTTTTATGTACTTGACATGGTGAGTGCTGGCTGAATCCCACACCACCATGTCTCTTTGTTCACCTCTCAAAACAAGTGGGAGCATTAGCTCCACCCATTTCCTGATAGCTGCTTGGGTGCACCAGCCCTTTTCGGTTTCAAGGACGTAAATCCCTGAAACCCTTTTGATTTTGTCCTTCTTTCCCTTGCTTATTATTAGCAGTGTGACTTTGGTTCCATCCATCCATATAGCCAATATGCACGTCACACATGTGCTTTTATATCCCATTGAGGGAATATAAATCGATGTGGCACCCCTCTGGTCAATGGTGGTTTGAGCCCCTTGGCCCATAAATACTGCTGTTTCGTTCATAGCTAGAATGTTCGATAGCTAGTACTTGGCAAAGTCAATGCCATCAACAAACAACTTGAATGCAAGTGCCCATTTGACAATTTCATCACCCTCTAGCTTGACAGCGAGGTGGATCTCTTCAGAGACAGTTCATGTCGCTAAAGGAAGCTATCCAGCCAGTGTTTTTTCAATTGTTCCTGGGTAATTTCCAACTGTGGTGCCATTTCAAGGGCAAATGCTTGAATATCAGCCCTGCTTACAACTAAAGCCCTTGCTCTCCTGTCAACAATCCATTCACAGATAGTGTCTTCAAGTTCAGGAAATAATGGTTGCCGATCTGATCCACACTTGCGCTTCTTGCCATTTCCCTCCTGCACCTGTTGACTGAGGTTATCATACTCTATTCTCAGTCACGGAGGAAACGCCGGTCACTAAAGGGTTACAACCAAGCCAGTAGCTCTAGGACCGAGTCCACCAACAAAAGAAGCCCCCTCTTCCTGTATCCAGTTTTTTGACTCGGTCCGGTAGAGGACAGTCGTGTCTGTTAGTTCTCTCTCATTAACTCTTTGTGGGGGAGTTATTTGGCCATTGCTGGCTTATTTCTACTTAGTTTGCTCTTTTTTGCTCAAATTGCTGGCGTTTTCTTCAAAAACTTTATTGGAATCAGCTGGGGAGTGCTAGAAACACTCCAGCGGCCCTGAGCAGCCCTGCAGCAACGCCCACGTGCGTTTTGCAACGCCCCTACTATTTGCAGCTCTTTCAAAGGATTTTGGAGGCTTTTGGAGAGGTTTCCCTGCCTCCTGCTGCTGTTGGAGAATTCTGGCTGCTATTTCTGGCTCGAAGGCCTTTCCACGCCCAATTTTGCCGCGCTGTTAAGCCCTTTGGCTAGTGGCCTTTTCCTGCCTCCTGAGTAATCTTCCTGGCTCCTGGATTCTACTCTGCTTCTCTCCTGGCGCAGTGAGTTACCTGAACCAATTATCCCCTGTGGGTGCATTTAAGGGTGATTTCTATCCTTTGCATTTATTCTGAGCTGCAAAAGTAAATTTCTGCTTTGTCATGGCTGATGCTAGGAGCAATAAATCCCAAAGCAAAGGAAAAAGGGGGCATTCTTCAGATCCTAAAGAAAGTTCCTCAGGGGATTCTGTTCCTCCCAAGGCAGCCAGAATTTCTACTAGATCTAATCACTCCAAGAGTACTAATTTTGTTGCATCATCAAGAGAAGAGACCAGGAGGCATAAGGCCATGGAAAAGGCCTTTCAAAAAGCTGCTTCAGAGGCCTCTAGAGTTTCATCTCCTTCTGTGGGGACTTCTAAATCTCCTGCCCTCCCCACTTACAATGTGGCTGTTCCTTCTTCCCAAATTCAAATTGAACATGATTTTTCTCCTGATCAGTCTACTCTGGATGACAATGTAGTTGTTGATGCTTCTTCAGTTTTTCCTGCTGCTAGGCCTCTATCTCCAATTGTTTCTATTCAGGCCCCCCCAAGGCAAAAATTTCCTGAGGCTCAAGCCCAATCCTGCATTCAGGGGTCTGAGGCTCCTGTAAATTTAACTCCTGCCCTAGCTGAACTTATTTCTGTTTCAATTAGTCAGGGTATTGCTGAAGGCCTTCAGCAAAGGGCCTCTTCTGAGGCCTCCAGTTATGTGAGTCAGCAGAGCCATTCTGTGAGGGTCCAGGCTGTTGCTGATCCTGTGCAATGTGAAGAAAGGGTGGATTCCCTGGAAAATGCAAGTCAAGGTTCCCTGTCTGAGGGGGAAATTGCCCCTGATCAAGATCTCTCAGATGATGGAGGTCTAGAACCAGACCAGCCTTCCTTCATTGGTCTTTTCAAGCCTCAATTATTCAGATCCCTTCTATTTAAAGCTCAAAATGTTACTGGCCTGGGAATTTCTTCTACTCCTTCCTCTCAAGGGGCTTCTACATCCTCTTCTCAGCATCCCTCTTCATCATTATTATTTCAGGAACCTTCCATTCGTGCAGAGAACGTTCCAGCTCCCAAGCTGTTTTCTGATGTCGTTCAAAGACAGTGGTCTTCTCCTAGTTCTGGCCCGGTTCCCAATGGTCTAGATAAAAGATTTTATAATATGGCATCTGATTTTGCTAATATTCTTCAAGTTCCTTCTGTAGATGCTCCCGTCGTCGCCCTCTCTTCTGCATCTCCTCTTACTGGTCCATCAGAGGAATTCCTGCGCCCTGAAGATAAGAAGTTTGAACGCTCCTTGGTCAAGGACCACCAGGCCTCAGCTTGGTCCATTCAGGCCTCCTCGGCAGCTTCCTTTTTTAACAGGGCCTCCATCCTTTGGCTTCGCCAACTACAGGAAAGGCTGCCTCCTTCTGATATGCGATCTCACCAGGATATCAACAAGATCCTAGCTGCTGTTGAGTTCTCTGCTGATGCTACTCTAAATGCGGCAAGGTTTTCAGCTAAGGCTATCGGGGCTTCAGTCACTTCTCGTAGGCTCCTGTGGCTTCGTCAGTGGCAGGCAGATGTTCGGAACAAGTGGAGACTGGCATCAGCTCCTTTCTCGGGGAACTATCTCTTCGGCCCAGCCTTGGAACCACTCCTCATCGAGACGAAGGATAATCGCAAGATTCTGCCCGCCTTATCGAGAAGATCTGATCCTCATCAGCAGGGTTCCTTTCGAAGCCATTCCTTTCGCTCCGACTTCTCTTCCTTCCAGTCCAGGCCTCAGCGGTACTCTCAGCCCAGGGGCGGACAACATCAGGATTTCCAGGTCAGGCAGGGGTCCCGTTTCCCTCCCCACAGACCCTTCAGGGGGGGTAGGGGGCGTCCCATTCGCAGGTCCCGTTAGTTCTCCTTTACCTATCTCTGACTCCTTGATTGGAGGTAGGTTAGCATTTTTTGCTGACCAATGGGATTGTTCAGTTTCAGACCCCTGGATTAGACGTACTATTAGGTTTGGGTTGACCCTTGAGTTTTCTTCAGTTCCTCCTGACTTGTTTGTCAGGTGCCCTGTCTCTCATGTCAGGTCCAAGAGGGTTCTGCTAGATGAGGCTATTCAACATCTTTTGGAGATTAGGGCTGTTCAATGTGTTCCCCTAGGGGAAGTTGGCCAGGGATTCTATTCCCGTTTGTTTCTAGTTCCCAAGGCTTCAGGAGGCTGGAGGGCCATATTGGATCTTAAATCCTTGAACCGATATATAGTCTATCGTCGGTTCAAGATGGAATCCCTCCAGACCATTCTCCTTTCTATCCGTCCAGGTGATTTTTTGTCTTCCATCGATTTGACGGAGGCTTATCTCCATGTGCCCATTTTCCCGGACCATCGGAAATACCTCCGTTTTTGTTATCGGGGTAGGCATTATCAGTATAGAGCCCTTCCCTTTGGCCTTTCCTCAGCTCCTAGGGTCTTTACAAAGATCATGGCTGCCTTATCGGGACATATGAGATCTTTTCCTGTTAGAGTTTTGTTTTATCTAGATGATATTCTTATTTTGTCTAGTTCTGAGGTTAGGGGTAATGAGGATATTCAGGTCACCCTTCAGACCCTGCAATCCCATGGTTTTTTGGTTAATCGTTCTAAAAGCAATCTAGTTCCTTCCACGTGCATTCAGCATTTAGGGGCCGTTATTGATTCTGTCAGGTTGCAGGTTTCCCTTTCTCAGGATCGTCAGGACAGCATTGTTGAGCTGGTAGGTCAGGTTAAGGCCTCTCGCTCTTTTTCCCTCCTGGGGCTTTCCCGCTTGCTAGGGAAAATGGTTTCTGCCTTCGGGATCTCTCCCTGGTCTCGGTTTCATAGCCGGGAACTTCAATGGTTTTTACTTCCGTTTCAACGGTCTCGCAGGAGCACGTCAGAGGCCAGAGTCCCCTTGACTCCTCAAGTTCTCCGGTCCTTGGCATGGTGGACCTCTCCGGCTCTTGCTCAGGGATGCCTGTTCAGAGTGTCTCAAGGCGTGAGCATCAACACGGACGCAAGCCTCTTCGGATGGGGGGCTCACCTGGGGTCTCAGCTGGCCCAAGGGCAGTGGTCGGTCCAGGAGAGGGGACTTCACATCAACATCTTGGAGCTCAGAGCCATCTTCCGAGCTCTTCGCAAGTTCGCTCCTCTCCTTCGAGGTCTCGATGTCTTGATCAGAACAGACAACGTAGCTGCCAAGGCCCACATCAACCGGCAAGGAGGGTCCCGCTCCAAGGCTCTCATGAGGGAGGCATCTCGTCTCTTCAGGTGGGCGGAGAGTCACTTGGCATCCATCCACGCCTCTCACATCTCAGGGTCAGCAAATGTTCAGGCGGACGCTCTCAGTCGTTCGGTGGTGGACCAGACGGAGTGGAGCCTCGATCCACTTCTGTTCCAGGACATCGTGCATCGCTTCGGCCTTCCAGCAGTGGACCTCTTCGCGTCCGAATCCAACCACCAGCTTCCGAGGTTTTACACGAGATTTCCTGTCCCGGGAGCCGAAGCCGTGGATGCCTTGATCAGCCCGTGGCCTTGTGGTCTTCTTCTCTATGCTTTCCCACCTCTTCCCCTCATCTCCAGGGTCATCAGGAAGCTGTTGCAGGAACAAGCCGAGCTCATCCTTCTGGCTCCCTTCTGGCCCAGACAACCGTGGTTTGCGGATCTGATGGCTCTCTCTGTTGCTCCCCATTGGCAGATCCTGGCCGACAAAATATCTCTGTGGCAGGGCCGTCTAGCTCATCCAAACCCTCAGTGGTTCCGGCTGACCGTCTGGAGGTTGAGCGGTTCCTCCTGTCCTCAGCCAGGGTGCCTTCGGAAATAATTTCTATGATCCAGGCCTCTTGTCGAGGATCAACGAACCGTATTTACAATGCCACTTGGATGGCCTTCTCTGCCTGGTGTCGCCGTAAGGAGGTCCTTCCTACTGCTGCTTCCATTCTTGACATCCTGGGCTTCCTTCATGATGGCTTCAATTCGGGGCTTTCTCCCAATACCCTCCGGAGGCAAATCTCTGCCATCTCATCTATCCTCACCTGCGGCACCGCTGAGTCTGTGTCCACTCATCCTCTCATCCGTTCATTCCTCAGAGGCGCAACCAATCTACGTCCTCCGGCTGTTCATCGGTTTCCCACCTGGGACCTGAATAAGGTTCTGTTAGCTCTTACTGGTCCTCCTTTTGAACCTCTCCGGGAAGTCTCGCTGAAGTTCTTGTCTTTTAAGGCAGCCTTTCTAGTGGCTATCACCTCGGCTAGGAGGATCTCGGAGTTGGCTGCCCTCTCAGTTCGCCAGGATCTCTGTATTATTCATCCTGATCGAGTAATTTTGAGATTGGATCCAGCTTTTATTCCAAAGATCAATTCA
Source organism: Arizona elegans (assembly GCA_022577455.1). Lineage (NCBI taxonomy): Eukaryota > Metazoa > Chordata > Lepidosauria > Squamata > Colubridae > Arizona > Arizona elegans. The sequence goes on along the minus strand of JAKOOJ010000006.1, from coordinate 51,323,261 downwards.
ACTTTTCATTGTTCTCAAGAGATCATTCTTCCCAACTTCTGTCCTTCCCCCCCGTCATCGCTTGGAGACGGTGTGGCACAAGCTTGATGTTCGTCGGGCTCTCAAGATTTATATCTCCAGGACTTCTTCCTTTCGTTGCTCCGAGGCTCTCTTTGTGTCTTTCCAACCCCAGTCCATGGGGTCAAAGGTTTCTTCTACTACCTTGGGTCGATGGCTCAGGGCTTCCATTTCTTTAGCTTATGAAGCTCAATCGTTGCCAGTGCCTTGTGGTGTTACAGCCCACTCTACCAGGAGCGCGGCTACTTCGGCTGCCTGGTCTACCCAAGCTTCACTCGAGGAGGTCTGCCGAGCCGCTACTTGGACGTCTCCATCTCCATTTATCTGGCATTACCGGTTGGATGTTTATGCATCGGCGGAAGCCTCCTTTGGAAGACGTGTGCTGCAGCGGGTATCTTCCCAGAACCAGGAGAGGCGCCGGCCTTCTCCCTCCCAATAGGTACACGGGCTTTGGTATATCCCTTTAGTGACCCGCGTTTCCTCCGTGACTGAGAATGAGTGTTGGTCTTACCTGATACGCCACTTCTAGTCACTAGGAAATGCCACCCCCTCCCAATTGGTCCGGCACCTCTCATGCTGGCTTTTGACTGTTGACAGAGGGGGGTGGGTCCTGGGGATTTTTTACCTTTCCTTTATTTTTCTACAGACACGACAGTCTACCTTTCGTCCTCGTCTCAAACTGGATACAGGAAGAGGCGGGGCTTCTTTTGTTGGTGGACTCGGTCCTAGAGCTACTGGCTTGGTTGTAACCCTTTAGTGACCGGCATTTCCTAGTGACTAGAAGTGGCGTATCAGGTAAGACCAATGCTCATTCTCCATTTTCAGACCATACGTAGATCCAGCATCTTTTTTTTGCAGAAAGTTGCCAAATTCTTGCCCTCAGAATCTTCCACAATTCCTTTCTTAAATTCCACAGAGTAGCTCTTTCTTTTTGAACTCATCTTGTCTGGAAGTCAAAATAAAAGTCATTTTAGATCATTAAATCCATTAATCCAAAACCCTGGAGTGTGGTGGTTGGGATTTGGCATTGTGGTTTTCCTATGTGTGGGTTTAGGGCAGTGGTGGGTTGCTCCCGGTTCGCACTGGTTCGCAAGAACAGGTAGTAAAAATTTTTAATAGTTCGGAGAACCGGTTATAAGATTGGCTGGCCACCCCTCCAAACCGGTTCCCGGCCTGGTCGCCATTCGCTTACCCCACCCACTCCCAATCTATTGCTGCCTCCTGAGTCCCAGTTGATGGCTAAAGGGAAAAAAAAACGGTTTAGACTCTTGCTGCGGGGTTTCAAAGGGCCACCCTACAGCTGATCAGTGTTAAAAGAAAACAAATGAGTAGACCGGTGCCTGCAAAAATAAATGGGTAGACCCAGTGGTGGGATTCTACTTCTGTAGAACCGGTTGTTAAGTAGTTAAGTAGTTAAGCCACTGGTTGCTAAAGTGGGTGGTACCACACCCTGGAGGGCAGTAGGATGCCTTATGGGGGCAGTAAGAGGCAAGGGGGGCAGCAGGGGGGCGCTAGAGGCAAAAGGAGGTGATGGGGGGGCTAAGTGGCAAGGAGGGTGGCCCCCACCCTTTGGCCTGTGCCTCGCAGCAGTTACCTCCTTGCAAGCAAACAGCAAGAAAAAACAACTCCTTTCAGCTTCAGCATAGCTTAATTAGCACAAATTGATTAGATTGGCCTCCCGACTCTCAGATGATTTGCTCTCACCTGCTTTGCGCAGGGCTCTGTTGCTAGCTGCAAAGAGTGCTGGAGCAGATTTTTTTTTTCCCCTAGCTATGCTGAAAAAACGAAACTGAAAGTAAAGTAGGCTCTTTGCTGCAACGTGACAAAATGAGGCAGAGAGAGATTTCTTTTTCTTTTTCCTCACCAAAAAAGGTAGGTGCAAACAATGGGAAATGTAGGGCAAAAGAGGAGAGTTCAAGATTTTAAAACACAAAAGTAAAAAAAGCTCTATTTAACTAGGGAATTGTAATAATTGAGATACTATTAATTGTATATTGTATTGAAAGCAGAAATGGTTAAGTTGTGGTTTGGAGGAATATATGGGGGAAATTATTTGGTTTATTATTATTGGTAAATATAATTAATTGATTTGTAAGAGATTGGATTGCATGGAAATAATTGGAATATTCATGTTCATATTGATTAATATACAAAAAAGATAGTTATATAACTAATTGATTTATATTAAAATGTTGAATTTGTATTAAACAACTGTATAACATAATTACATAATTAACCAATGTAAGGATGGATATAAAAATAGATGACAATGGGAAGGGGTATAATATAGAATAGAAGGGAAAAATTGAATTTGATTAACATTAGAGATGAGGATGAAGGCTAATATTGGTTTTTTTTTAAAAAAATAGATGAGGAATAAATATGGCAAAAAAGGAAATACAGAAATTGTAAATTTAATTGAAATGACTAAACACTGTTTAAATTTGTGAACCGGCCAAATACTCTGTTCAAAGAAAATACATTGTATGTTTGTATGTGTGTTTCTAATTATTGCTATTTATTCATATTTGTTCTCTTTTATTCTTTAAAGTTTAACAATTCATTCCTTATCTTAATATCTTTATATTTGTTTGGGGTTGGCTTTCTTCCCTTTCATCTTTTTTATTGTACAACAATCTTTCTCCTCAAACCTACCACCTCTCTCTTTTCTTTCCTTCTTACTTTCTTACTTCCCCCCTCTTCTTCTCCTCCCTACTTCCTCTTCCTTTCTCCTTCTCCTCCTCTCTTCCTCCCTCTCTTACCCTCACTCCTATTCTAATTTCCCTTCTCTTCCTTCCTCCTTTCTCTTCCTTCCCTCTCTCTCCTTCCTTCTTCCATCTCTCTTCTCCTTCCTTCATCCCTCTCTATTGCTGTATCCTTTTGTGCATATGGACTACTCAGAGGGCTGAAAAAGTTACTTTTGACTGTTCCTCACACTTTTGACCAGTCCTCGAACGGTTGTTAAGAATGCTACAATGGACATAAATGATGAGTGGTTCTAAGTGTGAAGACCGGTCAAAAGTGCGAGGACCTGTCAGAAATCACTTTTTTCAGTCCTCTGGGTAGTCCTTTTGTGCATATGGACTACTCAGAGGGCTGAAAAAGTTATTTTTGACTGGTCCTCGACTTTTGACCAGTCCTCGAATTTACGACTGTCCTCACATTTTACGTTTTTTGCCCTATCTTATCACCATGGTGAAGAGAAGCAGTTGTGAAATGAGTGACATGGTTGTTAAGAATGCTGCACGGGCATAAATGTGAGGATGGTCATAAGTGTGAGAACCAGTCAAAAGTGCGAGGACCTGTCGGAAATGACTTTTTTCAGCCCTCTGAGTAACCCCTATAAACATAGCCATGGCCACCCAGTCACATGACCAGCTAGCCACGCCCACCCAGTCACATGACCTCTAAGCCACACCCACAAAATAAGCCATGCCCACAGAACCGGTAGTAAAAAAATTTAGAACCCACCCCTGGTTTAGGGTTTGCAATTGTGGTTTCCATGTATGTGTGGAAAATGGATCTCTCTTTTCCTCCTTCCCTCCTTCCCATTTCAGTTGCTTGCTCTTTTTCACCTTTCATCCTCTCGCCCCTCTTCTTTCCTTTCTCTCTCCCCTTTCTCTTTTTCCTCTCCCTCTTCCTTTCTTTCCCTCTCTCTTTCTTTTCTTTCTCTCATCCCATTCTCTCTTTTTCACCTCTCATCCTCTTCCCCCTCTTCTTTCCTTTCTCTCACCCCATTTTCTCTCTTTTTCCTCTCATCCTCTCCCCCCTCTTCTTTCCTTTCTCTCTCCTCATTCTTTTTCCTCTCCCTCTCCCTTTCTTTTCCTCTTTCTTTCCTTTCTCACCCCATTCTGTCTCTTTTTCCCCTCTCATCCTCCCCGTCTCCTTTCCTTTCTCTCTCCCCTTTCTCTTTTTCCTCTCCCTCTTCCTTTCTTTTCCTTTCTTTCCTTTCTCTCTCCCCATTCTCTTTTCCTCTCCCTCTTCCTTTCTTTTCCTCTCTTTCTTTCCTTTCTCTCACCCCTTTCTCTCTCTTTTTCCTCTCTTATCCTTCCCCCTCTCTCTCCTTTCCTTTCTCTCTCCCCATTCTCTTTTTCCTCTCCCTCTTCCTTTCTTTTCCTCTTTCTTTCCTTTCTCTCACCCCATTCTCTTTTTCCTCTCTCATCCTCCCCCTCTCTCTCCTTTCCTTTCTCTCTCCCCATTCTCTCTTTTTCCTCTCCTTCTTCCTTTCTTTTCCTCTGACTTCTTTCCTTTCTCTCTCTTTTTCCTCTCTCATCCTCTCCCCCCTCTCTCCTTTCCTTTCTCTTTTTCCTCTCTTTCATCATCTCCCCCATCTCCTCTTTCTTTTCTTTCTCCCCATTCTCTCTCCTTTTTGCTGGAGGCAGTGGTAAGTGCCAGTAAGAAGTGGAGCATGAGGCATGGCGCTGGCTTGTCACTCTTTTTGCAGCGGCCATCAGTTTGGCACTAAGGAGTGGAGCACGAGAAACGACGCTGGTTTGCCGCTCTTTTTGCGGCGGCCATCAGCTTGGTGCTAAGGAGTGGAGTGCGGGGCATGGTGCTTTATGCATGGTAAGTGCATGTGGGGTGCATCGGGCATGTTCCCCCCTTCCCCCCCACAGCCTCACCACCTCACCTCATTTTGTTTGCGCTGCAAACAACCAGAGGAAATGGTGGGACCGGTTCTGCATGCATGTAAGTAGCTGGTGGGGGGGGCTTATTTTGTGGGGGTGGCTTATATTATCGCATGCATTGAAAAGCCCGATTGGCCTTATTTTCAGGACATGCCTTATTTTTGAGGAAACATGGTATTAAACAGGCCAATAAGAGACAGAATTTGAAATGGCATTGAAAAAACAAAAAAACAACAACAACAACAAAACACCTGGTCCAGATGGACTACCAGTGGAGATATACAAAAACACCCAAGAAATGCTGGGAGGGATGATGTTGGAAATATTTAATGAGGCTCTGGAACAGGCAAATATACCAAAAACATGGACAGAAGCAATAATTACTCTTATTCCCAAAGAAGACACGGACCATCAACAAATACAAAACTACAGACCGATCTCATTACTAAATACCGATTACAAGATATTTACATCAATCATAGCCGAGAGAATTTTAAAAATTCTGAACAAATATATACAGCCGGATCAAAATGGATTTTTTCCAGGCCGACAAATTAAAAATAACATGAGAACAATAATAAATTCTAGAATTCTAGAAACTCTAGAATTCTATGAAACACACTCAGAAAAAACAAGCTTCACTGGTTTTCCTTGATGCCCATAAGGCATTCAATAATTTGAACTGGAAATTTACGATAAACCAATTGAAATTCATGGAATTTGGGACAAAATTTGAAAAGATGATTGAAAAAATTTATACAAAACAAACAGCAAGGGTAATTATGAATGGGGACATTACAGAACAATTCGATATAACAAAAGGGGTGAGACAAGGATGCCCACTCTCTCCACTTCTATTTATATTAACTTTTGAAATTCTTCTGAAGAAAGTTAGAGAGGATCAAGAAATAAAAGGGTTAAAAATAAAGAAAGAAGAATATAAGGTCCAGGCTTTTGCCAATGATCTGGTGTTTATAGTGGAGGAACCATTAGAATTAGGACCAAAATTGATTAAGAAAATAGAAGAATTTGGTGAGGTAGCGGGACTCAAAATCAATAAAAATAAATCTAAATTATTAACCAATAATCTTACAAAGAAACAAGAGAAAGAATTAGAATGTAGTACAAAAATACAAATAACCAAGAAAATAAAATATTTAGGGATTTGGCTTACTGCAAGATTTTCCTCAGTTAAGGAGGACAATTATGATAAATTGCTACAGCAAATCAAAAAAGATTTAGAAAATTGAAAAAACCTACAGATCTCACTATTGGGGAGGATCGCCACAATTAAAATGAATATTTTGCCAAAAATACTATTTCTATTCCAACTAATACCAGTAAAATTAGAGAAAAACTTTTTTGAAGCCTTAAATAAAATATTTATATGGCAGGGAAAAAGACTGAGAATTAGACTTAAAGTTTTACAAGACACAAAAGATAAAGGAGGAGTAGCAATCCCAGAATGGGAAATATACTATCAATCCTCTTGCATAACTTGACTAAAAGAGTGGATAGAGTTAAGGGATAAAAGAACACTACCAATTGAGGGACATGACCTACAAGCGGGATGGCATGCATTTCTTTGGGATGAAAAACATAAAACATATAGCTATTTTAGAAGACATATACTAAGGAATGTATTGCTACTAATTTGGTTAAAAATAAAAAACAGCATTATACAAAAATACCAATTTGGATCTCACCTATAGAAGCATTAAAACATCCAAATTTAACTGAATGGGAGAAGATAATAAGAAATAGAGATATACTAAAAGAACAAGGAAATTTGAAATTGAACCAGGAATTGGAACATGATCTTAATAGAGGAACTGATTGATGGACATACGTGCAAATTCAGTCTAAATATAAAGAAGATACAAAATTATGTGACGTATGAAACGAGCAACATGAATTGAATAAAATTATACAAGGGACAGAGGAGAAATTAATTAGTAGGATATACACATTTTTACTGCGATATAAGATGGAAGAGGAAGTAGTTAAAGATACAATGATCAAATGGGCAATTACGACCGAGATGACGGGGGCAGGTCTTAGTCCTATTGGGTGGGATGAATTTGAGTCTGTGACTCCTGAGGAAGTGGACAAGGCTGTAGGAGCTATGAGTTCCTCCACTTGTTTGTTGGACCCGTGGCCCCCCTGGCTGGTTCTGGCCAGTAGGGAGGTGACGTGAGGCTGGCTCCCAGCTTTAGTTAATGCGTGGAGTTAATGAGGGAAGGGGCCTTCCCGCAACCATTAAAGGAAGCGGTTGTAAGGCCCCTCCTCAAGAAGCCTTCCCTGAATCCAGCAGAATTAAAGAACTTTTGTCCAGTCTCCAACTACCCTTTGTGGGAAAGGTTGTAGAGAAAGTGGTGGCACTTCAGCTCCTGCGGTCAATGAGGAAACGAATTATCTAGACCCTTTTCAGTCTGGCTTCAGGCCTGGCTACAGCACGGAAACTGCCTTGGTCATGCTGATGGATGATCTCTGGCGAGCCCGAGATGGGGTCATTCCTCCATCTTGGTGCTACTTGACCTCTCAGCAGCTTTCGATACCATTGACCATGGTATCCTTCTGGGACGACTAAGGGAGTTGGGAGTGGGAGGCACCGTGTTACAGTGGTTCTCCTCCTATCTCTCTGGTCGGTCACAGTCGGTGTTGGTAGGAGGACAGAGGTCAACCCCTAGGCCCTTCGTTTGCAGGGTGCCTCAGGGCTCAGTCCTCTTAGGTACACCCACATTACACCAATTCTCTGCGAGCTGCACTGGCTCCCTATTGGTCTCCGGTCACAATTCAAGGTGTTAGTTATTACCTTTAAAGCCCGACATGGCTCAGGGCCAGATTATCTTCGAGACTGCCTTCTACCGCATAGCTCCCAGCGACCGGTAAGATCCCACAGAGTTGGTCTCCTCCGGGTCCTGTCAGCTAAACAGTGTTGGCTGGTGGGCCCGCGGGGGAAGGTCTTCTCTGTGGCTGCCCCAGCTCTCTGGAACCAGTTACCTCCTGAGATCTGGACCATCCCCACCCTATTGGCCTTCCGAAAAGCAGTGAAGACCTGGCTTTTCCGGCAGGCCTGGGGCCATTGATCTCACTGTTACAATCTGGTGAGATCCGGCCATGAATGGTGTGAATGGGTTTTAATTGTTTTTAATGTTTTAATTTTTAATGTTTTTATATATGGTTTTTAAATGCATTGTAAGCCGCCTGGAGTCTTCGGAGAAAGGCGGAATACAAGTTGAACACACACAGAGACACACAGACACAGACACAGACACAGACACACACACACACACACACACACACACACACACATATATATATAATCATACAATAGAATTGGAGAGATGGGAAACAATGTGACAAATAAATACAAAATTAACTATGTCCATGGCATACCAGTTGAAGATTTTCTATAGAAGGCATCTCCCCCCCGGCTAGACTTGCGAAGATGTTTCCGAATAACTCTCCAGAATGTTGGAAATGCAATAAGAGCTATGGAAAATATTATCAACTTTGGTGGACGTGTCTGGCTGCAAAAAAATTCTGGGCTAAGAGTAAGAAATGGTTAGAAAAAATAACAGAGCAACCTATTGATGGAAAACCAGAGACATTCTTATTAGGAATATTTACCAAAAATACACCAAAGAAATAAAATATTTGATTTTACATATTATAACAGCTGCATGCATATTATATGCACAAAATTGGAAAAGGGAAAACATATCAACAGAAGAAGAATTGATTAAAAAAAATACTAGAATGTGTCAAGATGGACAAATTAACAAAAGAGCTCAAAGAAAAGGAAGATACAGAATATTATATAATCTGGAACAAATGGTATAATTGGCTAGAGATTAGAAATAATGGATAATAAAAATAGGGGTGAAGTTGAAAAAGGAAAGAATGAATATGTTTTTGATGTTAATTGATTGAGGAGATTTTTCTTTTTCTGAAAGTAACATTGTGTCTATTGTTTTCTGTTGTGCTAATGATGTAATAGACATTGCTTGATTGGCTATTGCCTTTTTACCTGGTTTTGTCATTATTAATGAGCCAGTAGTTGTCGTCTTAATTTTCTAATTTAATAGTTCCCAAATTTTCACGCACTGTCTATAGTATATAGTAAAATTTTCCTTCTGATAATTACAGAAGCCAATATCACTTGTTTAGTTTTCAAATACAGTCAAATTTCAAACTATAATATCATTATATGAGGGATTAATTAAATTTAAATGAGGAGCAGGGATAAAATATGATATCTCAGCAAGTCATATTTCAGTTTCTAAATCAAATATTCTATTTAAATATATTATTAATTCTAATAAGTTCTATTAAATCTTTAGTTATATCTCTAATAAATTTTATCAATTTTAATAAATTTATTCTTATTTAAATCAATATATATCAATATTAATAATCAATTTTCAATTCATTCTTTTAACACCATATCAATTTTTAAATTAATGTTAAATTGTGTCACATAAAAAACTATTAGAATAGGAAAACACGCTAAAACAGAAATAAGAAAAAACAGATATGCTATGTGTTATATTATTATATCTATTCAAAACTTATATATTCCAACTTTTCTTACTTATATTAGAAAGTATATATTTAACATTTAAGCTTAAGTAATCCTAAACCTTATGCTATTTTGGCTATAATATTATATACTATATTCTATATTAAAACATTAAGTATTACATAAGTAAACAAATAAATAGATAAAAGTACTTAAAAGTATTTAAAATATTATTAAAATAATTCAATTAAAATAATTCAAATAAATTAAGTCTCTCAAACAATAAAATAAATTTCTTTCCTTATATTAGGTTCCAGAATATATTAAAAAGTATATATTTAACATTTAAACTTAAGTAATCCTAAACCTTATGCTATTTGGGCTATAATATTATATACTATATTCTATATTAAAACATTAAGTATTATATAAATAAACAAATAAATAGATAAAAGTACTTAAAAGTACTTAAAATATTATTAAAATAATTCAATTAAAATAATTCAAATAAATTAAGTCTCTCAAACAATAAAATAAATTTCTTTCGTTGTATTAGGTTCCAGAATTGAAGTCTTTGCAATCCTCACTTGGTTTTGTGTCTTTTCAGTCGTCTAGTTTGTAATTGTTTCCAAAGTCCTTCAATTTGCCTTCTAAAAATATTTTAAACACCTCTTCCAGAGCCTCAATGTTTTTTATTTATTTGCAAGTTAATACTCTAATATAGTTACAGTATCTGTTCACTGAAGCTCTGCCACCGTTACAAAGTTTTTAAATCCCTCACAGTCACTCCCGAAACTAGATACTGTTTCTTCTTCGTCTCTTCTTTATTGTCTCCGCACCACCTCCGTTTCTTTTTTTAAAATAAGTCCAACACTTGGATCTGTATTTCTTTCCCCAAATGAATAATCTTTGTCTATTTCCCAATTTCTGTCTGGTCAATCTATAACTATGTGTTTTATTTCCAATCCACACCTCTCCGTTGCACTTCCTCAAAATCACCTCAGTTCCGTTGCCTGTCAGTTTCGCCCCCTCACACTTCAATTAGCCTCGTTAACTCACTCCGTTATATTTTCACTCCGTTTCTTCTTAACAATTCTGCTTTGCCGATCAGTTTCTCTTTTTAGCTATGTATCCGATGTTTTAAATATTTAAATGTTTCAGAATAAGAGTAATTAGTTATTCTTATTGATGCTGTTTGCTCGATCCTCGCTTCTCCATTTTTTAAAGCAACCGTCAGCATTCTGGCCAACCGACAAGAGGTTGGTTTTTTTCCGGGCTGAATTAAGGGACTTTCCTTGAACCTTCGGGGCAATTTTTGATACTCCCGAAGTCCTCAGGATTTTCCCTTTTATCTATTGACCTCTTCATGGTCAATAGAGCTAAAAAAATTCAGCTTTCAGGCCGAAAATTGGGACCTAGGAATGGAGCGCTGTCCCCTCGGTTCCTATCACGCTGACGTCCTCAATAAGATGCCTGTCTCCATTATTGTTTATATTGACATTGGAAGTACTAAATAGAAATGTTAGACAAGATACAGAGATAAAAGGCATGGAGATTAAAAAGGAACAATATAAACTATAGGCGTTTGAAGATTATTTAGCCTTCATTCTGGAAGACCCATTAACAACAGGGCCTAAATTAATAAAAAATATAGAAGAATATGGAGAAATGGCAGACCTGAAAATAAATAAAGAGAAAACTAAGATTTTAGTTAAAAATCTCACGGAAAAGAAAAAAATAGAATTAGGAAAAAGTGTAGACATTCAGATAGCAAAGAAAGTTAAATACTTAGGTATACAGTTGACAGCAAGATGTGTAACAATTAAGGAAGACAATTATCATAAGTTGTTGAAGCAAATCCAAGTAGATCTGGAAAAGTGGAAAAATCTACAATTATCCCTGGTGGGAAGAGTAGCAACAATGGATATATTGCCAAGATTATTGTATTTATTCCAGACAATCCCGATAAAACTAGAAAAGAACTATTTTGAGGAACTTAATAAATTAATACATAAGTATATTTGGCAAGGGAAAAAAGCAAGAATTGGTTTGAAAATATAAGATTATTGACATGATTTACAACTGGCGTGGCATGCATTTTATGGTATGGGAAAAATAAGATACATGGATATTTTCAGAGACACCATATAAGGAATGCATTATTATTGGTGTGGGAGAAAATTAAAGAACAACATTATTTGAGGATACCAGTTTGGCTTTCAACGATGGAAGCATTGATTCCCCCAAATATTATTAATATGAGAAACATTTTCAGATATAAAGATATTTTAAATGAAGAAGGGGGACTTAAAATGAAAGAAGCAATGAGTGAGGAAGGGATCGATATAACATGGTATTCACGTGTGCAGATACAGTCTAGATACGAGAAAGATGTTAAACTACAGGGCTTTTACAAAGAATTAACAGAGTTAGATTTATCAATTCTTGTCAGGTGTTTAAGGTAGACCAGACAAGAAACCAAAACCTTGAATATGAACATTAATTTTGCTGAAAGTCTATAGTAACAGTGTCTTGCAATCAACAAACACATTTCCCTCTTCACTTTTATTTTCCAAAGTGCTGAGTGTGGGATTCCTTCTGAAATGCTTTTTATGCCTCCATTCTTTCTGTGGGCAGAGATAGCTTTTTCTTTTCCAAAAAAGGTTGCCAGTGCTTTCTGGTGACATGGCCACCACATGGCCACCAGACAGTACACTTCAGTATTTAGACTGCAATCAGATCTTTAGAAGACAGCTTTTATTTAGAAGTCTTGGTGCAATCTAGATGCCACTTTCTTCTGAGATAAAAATGAAAAAAACCATGAAGCCATTCTTTCAAAAATAACGTTGTGTGAAATCTGAACAGCCAAGAATAATGTATTTGTATTAGCTGTGCCTTTACATTTGTTTCATGGCACTGCATTGAGTGGAAACTAGAAAGCTAAGCGGATAGTCAGTGAGGAGTCACGGTTGCCTTGTCTTCCATATTTTGTCTTCATGAAGGTTTGCATGCATTTCCATGCATATATGTCTCTTGTGGTTTCCATCTTATTTTAGAAGGTTCTTATACCAATTTACCCCACTGCTTCTGAGCCATAATGCAGACTTCAATCCATCTTTTAAATCAATGGAAATAAGGCCAACACTGTAATCTATTGAAGTGCTTGCCTGCTTGAATACAACCTCATTATGGGTTCCCTAGGCAGTGAATGCAAGCAGATTTCCTCCATTATTTCAGTGCTTCTGTAGCTGCCTTGCTCAGTCTGAAATTATTATCATATGTACACTTTCTGATAGTAAACCCCAGTGAACAAAAGTGTTGACCTGATTTTTTTGGAGGGTTTAACAGATTAACAGAGTTTGGAAGGGACCTTGTAGGTCATCTACTCCAACCCCCTGCCCAAGCAGGAGACCCTACTCCATTTAATATTTGAGGGGCTGCCACAGAGAGGAAGGAATCAAGCTATTTTCCAAAGCACCTGAAGGCCAGACAAGGAATAATGGATAGAAACTGAACAAGGAGAGATTTAACCTGGAAATAAGGAGAAATTTTCTGACAGCGAGAGCAATCAACCAATGGAACAACTTGCCCAGTTCATTGTATGTTTTACAATGAACTGGGCATGGCTCCAGAGAAGAGCAACCAATCTCCTGGTTGCTCTTCTCTGCACTCTTTCTAGAGTCTCAACATCATTTTTTATAGTGTGGTGACGAAAACCAGATGCGGTATTCTAGGTGTGGTCTTACTAAGGCTTTATGGAGTGGTATTAGTACCTCACTTGATCTTGATTGTATCCCTCTGTTAATGCAATTTAGGATTGCATTGGCTTTTTTGGCTGCTGCTGCATACTGTTGGCTCATATTTAATTGGTTGTCCAAGAAGACTCCAAGATCCCTCTCACAGTTGCTGCTATTAAGCTTGGTTTCACCCAGTCTATATGATGGGTTTTTTTTTGGTTTTTTTTTTTTTTTGCCTAAGTGTAAGTTTGCCTTTCTCTACATTGAATGCCATTTTGTTAGATAGGGCCCAGTGTTCAAGTCTGTCAAGATCCATCTGGAACTTGAGCCTATCATTTAGGTGTTGGCTATCTCTGCCAACTAATCATCCACAAATTTGGTATGTTCACCTTCTATTCCCTCATTGTTTATGAAGATATTGAAGAGTACTGGGCCTAAGACGGTACCCCACTGCTTACTTCCCTCCATGTAGATGGTAGTACCATTAAGGACTACTTGTTGAGTAGTGTTTGTCTGCCTTCTAGTTATTACTTTACTCCTTTCTAATTGTTGGCAGATGTTGGAAGAGTGATAGGATTAACTGCATATGTATAAAATGCTATGTGTTGGAAGCACAAGAGAAAAAGAAGGAGATGCTTCATTAGTTTTCCTCAAGGGATTCCAGATACTTCTTTGCAAGGGATCCCATTCTACTGTTCTGCAAGTCATCCACTTTCTGAAATTGCTTCGTAGGAAAACAGAAGAGTTGTTGAGGTTTCAGTACCAATATTCACATATAATCTGTAGCCAGATCTTTGCCTTGCAGCGTACAAGCTAAGTTTCTCATCTTTATTTAGCTTTAATTGCAAATTGATACTGAAATACATCAGAGGAAGTTTGTGACATGCACAAGAAGGATAAAAATGTTGATGCCAGCTCTTAAATGCTGGTACCAATTAAGCTGTAGACAGTAAACAAGATGTCACCCCACTCCTACTCATATTGGCAGAATCACTGCAGTAGGATGTCTTTCTTGAAACTTCATATAGCTCTGCTTCCATCAGCTTGATCAATTCTCAGGGAAGAACAGAGTTCAGTCAAGTATTGAAAGTCCACTTTTCTCTATGGACATAATTCTTTTATCATTAAATGCATGCCTCTCTCTCTGATTTTGCTCTATTAATTTAATTAAGCTGTTTTTATTTCTATTCTGGAAAATGATTAGAAAAAAGGGTCGCCTCTGAGTAATGAGCTCCTCTGGGCAAAGTTCCCTATGATACACTCGCTCTTCTCTTAGCTGTTTGTTACTAAATGTCATATGAATGACCTGGATCTAACCAGTATTATGCATTCCATACTGCCCCAGACCATTAATAAATACACACGCATCCAACATTAAAGCATTAATTTTGAAAATAAAGGAAAACAATATTAAGAACAACAACAGCAGCAGCAAGAGTATGGGCAATGGTAACAATCATTTATATTTTTAATAATAGGACCATAGTAATTGCCAAGGTTGTCAGGTGCTAACAGCAGGTAAAAAAATATAAATAATTCTGCTTAATTATTTCATATCAGGTTGCTGCTAAAGACTCAGGAGGAATATGGCCAGTCCAAAAGCAGGATTATTGTTAATTGGGCTTCTGAGGATGTACCTTACACCACAATCCTTTTGCACACATTGTCTGACAAGAAAGAATACAAAGAACTGGTATCTATTCTAGCATTATGAAATTAAATTCAAGTATAGCTTTGGCTAAAAGAGGAATGAGATTACTGTAACCAAAAGTAATTTTTGTTGAAACGTCCTTCTCCCCCAATTTTGCATTGCAGCCAGAATAAATATGTTCTAGTTCCTTCCAGAGTAGGATACATTTCCTACCAGTTCCTTTACAAATAGCCAAATGTGGCACAGAAAAATGAAATTATTCCATTCAGCATCAGTATCACTCACTGGACAAATCATCCTGAAAATTTACATGCGTTGCTGCATGTGTTTTAGCCCCAAAGCCTAGCATTCTAACATGCCCTTTTCTCCACTGATTCTCAGGAACCAGTTTGAGCCTCAATGCAAACAACATAATGAGCCTGCAGAATTGGCCAGAGATTCCTCAGAACCAGAGCTCAATTGTTGATTCAAGATTCTAGTTCTGTTCACTGGAGAACAGAGGAAGGAGCTGGGGAGTGGGGGGGGGGGGGGGGGCGCCAGAAGGCAGTGGATTTTAGTGCCTAATGTTTATAAAAGCTTGAGAGGAGTGCAATCACAAATCACACATGAAAATCTCTCTTTTATCAGAGTTATCTAGATGTTTCTTTATCTTCAGATGAAACCAAAACTAACATCTTGCTCTTGTATTTCAGACTGTCACTGAAAAGCCTACTTTAATGGCAAAACCAAGCACTAAGTCAGGTTGCATATGGTAAATAACCATATTTACTGAACTAAATTGGCTGAACTAAAGGAATATGTAATACTAACAAGGTTATTAGGGGAAAAAAAGAACATCATACACTTTAGAACATGCTGGCAATCATATTTTCAGACATGTTTTAAAGTACATACTTTTATAACACTGCCACTGAAAACAAGATATCAATAATGCAAAAATAGAGGGAAGCCAGTAGAAATCTGTAATGGTTCCATTTATTAATATGTATATCACAAATACAATATCAATGCATTCTTGTCGGCATGCAGAGGCCTTATTAAAAAAAATTCTAGGTTTTTTAAAAAGGTCTTAAACTTTTGTTCTCCATCCTGAAAAATATTCCACACATTCTCTTTGTTATTATTTTGATTGATTTGACAATGAATTTTGTGGCAACTTCAATGCAAAAGGAGAATAAAACAGAAAGAAGGGCATAAGAAAAAAGTTGCATTACAGCACAATCTGATTCATAATTATCTAATCAAAGAAAGCAAAATTACTGGCTTCACAGTAAGCAAACAACACACCTTAGTAACGGTATTACACAAGTTCAGATTCTGAGGCAAAATGCACTAGACAAGGTCTATTGGCAAAAACACTAGGCATACAACACTGATCAAGAATGAAAGATGTAGCAGAATATTAATACATTAATTTCCCTCAACCAGATTTTGCACATTTATTTTCAAGTATTCCCCAAGTTATATAATTGATTTTTTTTCTTATTTTGGGCAGTAGTTGGAAAGGAGAGATTAGATAGACTGAAACACTTTAGTAAAAGCTATAAACAAAATCGAGAAATTAAAAACTTGATAAATCAAAATAATATATATTTTTCTATACAGGCTTAACATGGATGTGTGCAACATTTATTAACCATGGTGAAAGGCTAATGATGCCTTCCAGTCACTACATGCACAGCCTAATCATTGCTGTCAATGAATTACCTCTGCTAACTTGACAATGCAACTACCATCTGATCAAGAACAAACATACAGTGCCATCATATGCACAGTTGTTGAGATGGAGTGTACAGTACTGGATGCTCAATGGTTCAGGCTACTTTTTGTGTCACGGCAGTACTTCACGGAATGGTACATTATGCATGGTACAAAGTTGAGAAAGTGTTGTCTTTAGGTGTGTATACGTGTAGCTGTGTTATGTGTGCTCTAACATTCTTTAGAAGTCTTCCAAGAAATTTCTAGTTCCTGATTGAAAACAGGTACCGTATTTCATACTCCTGGAGATGTACAGAAAGAAAGAGAATAATTATTGTTTTCATTTCCATCAATCATAAGATTTCTATTGTATACAGGTAATCCTCGAGTTACGACCACAATTGAGCCCAAAATGTATGTTGCTGTGAAACATTTGTTAAGTGAGTTTTCCCATTTTACAACCTTTCTTGCCACAGTTGTTAAGTGAATCATGTCATTTGTTAAGTTAGTAACATGGTTGTTAAGTGAATCTGGATTCCCATTGACTTTGCTTGTCACAAGGTTGCAAAATCTGATCACATGATCCCAGGGCACTGCAACCATCATAAATATGAATCAGTTGCCAAGCATCTGAATTC
Organism: Arizona elegans; assembly: GCA_022577455.1. Lineage (NCBI taxonomy): Eukaryota > Metazoa > Chordata > Lepidosauria > Squamata > Colubridae > Arizona > Arizona elegans. The sequence goes on along the minus strand of JAKOOJ010000006.1, from coordinate 51,306,327 downwards.
TGATCACCTGACAACAGGGAATGCTGCAACGGTTATGTGAAAAATGGTCATAAATCACTTTTTTCAGTGCCATTGTAACTTTGAATGGTCACTAAATGAACTGTTGTAAATCGAGGACTATCTGTAAATAAATTTTCTTCCAAGTGACTCTGACGGAGAAGTCAACTAATTCACCAAAGAAATTGGTGAAATTTCTCTGGAAGCAAACAACCTAATATATTGGTAATAATTTCTCTCACACTACAGCCTCAAAGGACAACTAATGAACATTTCTCCCAGCACTGCAACTTTAGTGATTACTTTAAGAAGTACTCCTATAAAACCACTAACGGAATCACCAATTTTAAAATGGTTTTTGCCATATGGGAGATGTCATAATGAATAATTAAGAACTCAAGATCTAGCTCTATTTAATCCATGGGAATTATGTACTATAGACCACATGATCAAGAAGTCCTGAATTGACGTCAGTGTCTTAACAGTATATTTTGTTTCTGTATATAGTTATTAGCAATGAAAATACAATATTAGAATCCCTGGAAACGTTGGACTAAGCCATTGACTTCACTATTTCTATTTGCTCATGTCTTTGAATGTCCTGCACACAGGTTTCTTATGAATGCAAACAGCTTCTATGTCCTCAGGAATTCCTCCTGAGGGGTCTTTTGTGTTCTCTGAGCTTGGTTGTTCCCTTGCAAACATTTCATTACCCAAATTAGATCACATTATCATTGATGATGTTAACTAATTTAGATAATGAAATGTTTGCAAGCAAACAACCAAACTCAGGGAGCACCAAGGACCCCTCACAAATGTTTTTTGTGTGAATCTACTCCTCCAGTGAATTAAAAGTGAATTTATACAAGGATTCAGGCACTGATCTATATGCTCATATATCACTTTGGATAAGCTAAACAGATCACTGGGCATTCAGAATAGATCTAAAACACTGATGGTTTCAAAAGCAATAAACTGCATTTTGTGTCCAGAATAGACTGGCATGCAGTGGACATTCTGGTTCCATTTGGAATGGCTTTTTAAAATAATAATTTTATTTATAATTTTTTCTTTAACATCCATAAGTGTTTAGTGGACAGTGTGTTATCTGTGTCAATATATTTGCATACAATTCTAATAGTGATATTGCTATTTAAATATTCATAATCATACTTTTTCAACTTCTAACAATTGTGTATACATAGTGCTCATAATATGTTCTATTATATTTCAGGATACATAATATTGTTTTCCCAGTTTCTACTTTTTTCTAACACTTATTAGAATAACCACCATGTTAAAAAGTATTCTATGTCTATCCATCATCTCTTGCCCTTTTTAGAATTTCAACTCTTATTAGGTTTTTGGTGAATCTGTCCTGCTTCTCCTCTGGTATCTTGTAACTCTTTTTGCCATTTTTATTTATTTATTGGTTCTACTGAACTGGTGTGAACTGCTGAATCCTACCACTGGCATAAGCTTATGCTGAACAAAAATACTCCTGGCTGAATGGGAATCAAATGGATAGAAAGTCAAATCCAAGAGCACTCTAAAATTGTACCTTTGGGTTTTTTTAAAAAGAATCAAATGAAATTTTTTTAGATCAATAGTTCTAGTGGCCAAGAATGCGTGTCTGGATAAATTTCACCTTTTAAATCTACATCTGATCCATTACAGGTAGTCCTCAACTTAAACAGTTCTTTCAGTGATCGTTCAAAGTTACCATGGCACTGAAAAAAGTAACTTATGACCATTTTTCACACTTACAACCATTGCATGGTTACATGATCAAGGTTACATGATCAAAATTCAGACACTTGGCAACTGATTCATATTTTAATGGTTGCAATGTCCTGGGGTCATGTGATCACCTTTTGCGCCCTTCTGACTAGCAAAGTCAATGGGGAATCCAGATTCATTTAAGAACCGTGTTTCTAACTTAGCCACTGCAATGATTCACTTAACAACTGTGACAAGAAAGGTTGTAAAATCGGGCAAAATTCATTTAAGAACTATCTTTTTAGCATCAGAAATTTTGGGTTCAATTGAAGTTGTAAATTGAGGATTACCTCTACTGATTTTAAACATGGGTTTAGGGTTGCCAAGTTTTATAGTGATGGGAATGAGACCACACATTCCAGAATATCAGTAGAGGTAGTATTTTAAAAACTACTTTTGTCTATTAATTTAAAATAAAACAATGGAAAATTATAATACAGGATAGTCCCTACAGAATGCTTTTTGTTGTTCTGCTTTATCATTAATGCAAATTATTAATGCCATTCAGCACTGAATGTCTTTTCGTTGATATAAACCACCCAGAATAACATTGGCTGAGGTTGATGGGAGTTGTGCTGATTGAAATTAAAAGGCCATGCTGGAGAGAGCAGTTATAAAATCTATCTTTCTCCAAATGGAAAGCAAAGCATTTGCCTGACTCTGAAAAAAGCATCTTGCATGCAGCAGAATCTCACCTTGTTACACCATCTCATACTGATTGGCAGTAATAAACCGGGACAGACAACACGCCAACAGCATGCCAATCAGCTGCAGAAGAGAAAGGAAAAGAATCATGCATTTAATCCAGTGTCATGAAATGTACTGAGTCTGAAAAAAGGATTTTAGATTTTTAAATTTGTGAAAATATGTAAAATGAAATAATATAAAATAAAGTCTACAGCCAAAATAAAAACATCAAATTAATGCAATCAGGAAAGAGGCAGTTCTAATAATTTATTTGATACACTCTCCCTTTTTATCCCCCCCCCCTTTTTAAGAAAACACTGATTTCATTGTATTTGCCTCTAAGCAATCTATCTTTACTAGAAAGTGGGAGTGGTATTGAAGCCATGTTATATCAGCTTTATTTTTTTCAGAATGAAGCATTGTGTTGGAAGAATGCACTATGAGTTCATAAAATTAAGTTTAGTCTAGTAAAATATCGGGCTAGAAACTAGGAAACTGTGAGGCATGAAAGTTGGCTGGTTGATTTTGGGCCAATCACTCTCTGTCAGTCCATATCACAGTGTTTTTGTGGCGGGGGTAAAAAGGAGGAGAAAGGAATATTAGGTAAGTCTTGAGTTGTTTATAGAAATAATACAGATGAGAGGGGAAAAATCTAATATCTATCTTGGTGGGGAAGATGCATTTTAATCCTAGAAGTTCCACATATTGTTATTATCTTTCATTTTCCAATGGGTTGTTGCTTAATTTTGGAGGTGCAATTTCAGGGAATTCAGGTAAAGTAGAATTAAGGTTTTTGATATGTACCAGAGATTGTTGACAAATTGATGGAATGAAAAAAGGCTGTGTCTGTTATATGCTTACTGGCATATGTGCAGACAAATACAAATGTCAGGTTAAACATTGTTTTTTTTTTTATTGCAAAAGTTTTACAATTACATTTTCACCCCTCCCCCCCTCAACCCACCCCAAACTTCCCAACCTCCCTAACCCACCCTAACCCTCCCCTCCCCGCCGGACTTCCACACAATATGCTCATATCAAGTAAAAGGAAAAACCCTCCTTTGTATAAAACTTATATAAAACTTGAACCCCTCCCTCCCCCTTATAAATTTTCATCTTCATTACATTAAAATATTTCTATCTTAATATAACATTTTCAAATAAATTTTCATCTTCATTACATTAAAATATTTCTATCTTAATATAACATTTTCAAATAAAAGCTATTTGATACTTCCTAGTTTGATATTTGTTCTGAACATAATCTATCCACTTTTTCCATTCCCATTCTTAAGTCTCTTGTGAACAATCTTTTAAATATGCTGAAATCTTCGTCATCTCTGCAAAACTGGCCATCTTCAAAGTCCATTCCTCAATCGTGGGCAATGCTTCATTTTTCCAGTATTTACCTATCAACAATCTTGCTGCTGTTATCATGTACAATATCAATTTTGTTTCACCCAATGTAAAACCCTTAATTATACCCAATAAAAACAATTGTGGAGAAAATTGAATTTTTTTCTTCAAAACATTCTGCATGACCCACCAAATTTTTATCCAAAAAGCCTTGACTTTCCTACAGGTCCACCAAACATGATAATATGTAGCATCTGAACAATCACATCTCCAACATTTAGGCTGAACATTAGGGTACATACACGATAATTTTTTGGGGTCTAAATGCCATCTAAAAAACATTTTATAAAAATTTTCCCTCAAATTCTGCGACATTGTAAATTTAACGTTCTGAACCCAAATTTTTTCCCATGTTTCCAACATCACTGGTTCCTCAAAATTTTGTGCCCACTTAATCATACAATCTTTAACTAATTCAGTTTCTGAATCCCTTTCTAACAAAACATTATAAAGTCTTTTAATATGCATTGGACCTTTCTCTTTTATATGTCTAACCAATTCTTCCTCATGCATCATAATACCAGTTTTTTGGTCCTCTTTCCATCTCAATTGTAATTGATTATATTGTAACCAAGTTAATTTAATCCCTTCAACCAACAATGTCTGTAACGTCTTCAGCTGCCATCTGCCTGCATCTGTAAAAAGAACCTCTTTGTATAAAACCCCCCCGAGTGACATTATATTTGTATTCCACAAAGTATGACCAAGATCCAGCCATAGCGGTATTTTATAATCCCATTTGAGTCGGTGCTTTTTCCAAACTCTCATCAAAGAATCTCTAAGTATATGGCTTTTAAATACTTTATCCACTTTGTTATCATAAAATAAGTAGGCATGCCATCCAAATTCCAAATCAAAACTTTCTGCGTTCAATATTCCAGTCTTTTTTCCTCCAAACCAATCACTTGTTAAAGTCAAAGCTGCTGCATCATAATATAACTGTAGGTTTGGAAGTTTAAGACCTCCCCTTTCTGGAACATCTTGCATAATTTTCATTTTCACTCTCGGTTTTTTCTCATTCCAGACAAACTTATTCACTCCAGTTTGCCACAATTTCAATTGCTTATCACTATTAAGCACCGGAATCATTTGAAACAAAAAAAGAAATCTTGGCAAAATATTCATCTTAATTGCTGCTATTCTTCCAAGTAGAGACAGCTGCAGTTTTTTCCAAGTCTCCATATCTTTCTGCACATCTCGCCACAACACCTCATAGTTATTTTGAAACAATTTTGTGTTTGATTCTGCAACCTGAACTCCTAGATATTTTACCTTTGGTACAATCTCAAAACCTGCCCTTCTTTCAAGCTCGTGTTTACGATCTTGAGTCATATTTTTGACTATCATCTTTGTTTTTTTCTGGTTCAGTCTAAAACCTGAAACTTTACCATAGTCTTGTATAATGTCCTTCATCTGGATTATTGATTCCGTTGGATGTGTTAGGGTAACAACCAGATCGTCTGCGAATGCCTTTATTCTGTAGTCCTCTTGCCTTATCATTATACCTTTCAAGATATTAGAGTCCCGTATTGTATTTAACAAGACTTCTAATGTTAAAATAAATAAAAGTGGGGACAGCGGACATCCCTGTCTTGTTCCTTTTTCGATTTTAAACTCTGTTGTCAAACTTCCATTGATAATAATCTGTGCCTTTTGCTCTTGATAAATTGCTGAAACCGCCTGTATAAATTGGTCCCCAAAGTCCATCTTTTTTAAAGTCTTTAATAGAAAATTCCAATCCACTCTATCAAAGGCCTTCTCTGCATCCAAGAAAACCAGCACTGCAGGGATCTGTTTATTCTTCTCAAGATATTCCAATAAATCTATTACTTGCCTTACATTGTCCTTCATGTATCTACCCTCGATAAATCCCGCTTGATCATCATGAATCACCTTTTGAATTACTGGCATCAACCTGTTGGCTAATACTTTTGCATAAATTTTATAATCCGTATTCAGAAGAGATATTGGTCTGTAATTCTCCGGTTTTTTAGGACCTGCTTGCTCTTTTGGTATCAAAGAAATATAAGCTGTTGTCCATGATGGGGGTATTTTATCCCCTTGTTGTATATTACAAAATAAGTCTCTGAGTTGTTCCACCATTTCTGCTTGCAAAGTTTTATAATACACTGCAGTCAGACCATCCGTTCCAGGGGCTTTGGCTGTTTTTAATTGTTTAATTGCTACTATTATCTCCTCCTCTGTTATAGGATAATTCATTCTTTCCTTTTGTTGGTCAGTAATTTTTATAACTCTTTTATTATCTAAGTATTTTTCTATAAGTCCATTCTGCACCTCATCTTTAGCATATAATTTAGTGTAATAGTCCACAAAAGCTTCTTTAATTAGTTTTTGTTGAAAAATTTCTTTCCCTCCAATATCGATACTATCAATAGTCCGTATACTCTGTTTTTTCCTCAGTGTATAGGCCAACCATCTGCTCGGTTTATTGGCATTACAAAATGTATTATGCTTCGCATATTGTAAATTTGTTGCAACTTGTTCTGCCATAAGCATTTGGAATTGATCTTTCAAGAGTTTTATAACACCACGTATTTTTTCATCTGTTGGATTTTTAATGAGTAACTGTTCTTTATTCTTTATTTCTGCTTCCAATTCAAGTCTTTTCTTTTGTCGAATCAATCTGTGTTTAGAGTTCATATAAATAAGCACCCCTCTCATATAAGCCTTGCTTGCATCCCACACAATTTCCGTTGGGGTGCCTTTATTCAAATTCATTTCAAAAAACTCTTTCAAGTACTTTTTAAGTTCTATTATATTTTTTTCATATCTGAACAAGTTTTCATTTAATCTCCAAGAGCGTCTCTCAGTCTTACTTATCTCAATTTCTATCCATACTAGGCTATGGTCAGTCAAAGTTCTTGGCAAAATCTTTGTTCTTTTTGTCCTAACAAGTAAATCATCTGACAACAAAATAAAATCAATCCTAGAGAAGGATCTATGTCTATCAGAAAAAAAAGTATAGTCCAATTCTTTTGGATTATGTATTCTCCAAATATCTTTTAGTTCCAAATCTTCTTTCATATCAAAAAAAGTCTGTGGTAATCTAATCCTTGACTTCGCCAAACTCTTTTTATCTAATTTAGAATCAATTACTCCATTCCAGTCTCCCATAATTAAAATAGATCTGTAATCCCATTGTAGTATTTTAGTATGTAACATTTTGTAGAAGTGGTCCTGTTGTTGGTTGGGAGCATAAATTCCAATCAAAAGAATTTGGCCATTTGCTGTAAGTAGTTCAATTGCTACGAACCTACCATCTTGATCTGCTTCTATAACTTTGGCTGTTAATTTTTTATTTACATAAATAACCACACCATTCTTTTTTTGGTTAGTTGAAGATATAAAGTGTGTTCCTAATTTGGAATTTTTCAAATAGTTTTGATCTTGAACTGTAATATGCATTTCTTGTAAACAAATTATATCATTATTAAATTGTTTCAAATATGCAAATAATTTCTTCCTTTTCTGTGCTGAATTCAACCCATTCACATTCCAAGATAAGCATTTAATCATCATCATTATCTTTCTGGAGCAAAGAGCAGAATAACCGGATGTCTTCCGGAATCTTCAATCCTGCTTTCCCCATGTCTCCAGTCTCTTGTGTAGTACTCTTAGCTCCCTTTTTATCTTGTCTTTCCTGTTGTAGTTTTTCTTTAAGTTGCTTGGATTTTGCTCGGGTTATACGCTGATCCTTAACTTCAACCATCCAAACCGGGTCCAGAATTGGAGAAGATTCCAACAAAGGCTCATCCAAAAAACCTCCTTCAGCGCCCTTCATTTCCTCTGATTCCTGCTTAGACTGTTCTTGCGGTTCTTGTTGAAGTTGCTTCTTGTCACTCTCCTTAATCTCCAAAACTGTAGATGTACGTGGAGATGGTGTTCTTTCTTTAAAGATGGTAGTATAAAATTGCTCCGCCTTCTCCACAGTATTCAAACGATATCTTTCTCCCTTGTATCTCAGAATTATACCAGTTGGGGCATCCCACCGAAATGGTATCTGTTGGTTTTGCAATTCTTTAACAAGAAAGCCAAAGTCTTTTCTGGTTTTCAGCATTTTAGGTGGTAACTCTTTATAGACTGTAATTTGCGAACCCCCTACTTGCACAGAGGTATGAAAAGATTTCTGCAGGATATCATTTCTTATTGCTCTATCCATAAAATATATGACCACATCTCTAGGCAATTGTCTTTGTCTGGCCACCCAGGAATTCACTCTGTAAATTTTGTCTATTTTGTAAAAAACCACATCAGGATTAATTTTTAGAATCACAGCCAAAGCCTCAGCACAGACCTGTCTCAAATCCTGTCTGTCTTCTTCTCTAATTCCTCGAAGCCGTATAGCGAATTCCATTGCCCTGAATTGCATCATAACAATTTCGTTTTCAACTCTCTGCATTTTATCATCAACATCAAAAATTTTGTGATCATTGTCTTTCATCTTAACATTGACTTCTGATTTAAATTCATCCACTTTTGAATCAACTTTAATAATAAATTCTGCCAGGCCAGACACCACATCTGATATTTTTTTGGTCACCTTGTTTTTATTCTGTTTCACCATATCTTTAACTTCATTAATTTCCTGCATAATTTCCTGTTGAGACTTTTGAAGTTTGTCATCTATTTCCTGTTGGGATTTTTGAAATTTATCATCCAAAATTTTAGAAATAAATTCTTTTAAATCTCCCATATCAAAATCTTTTTTTCTGAGTTTGTAACTATTGAGCAGGAGGAATCTGCGTTTCATGTTTATGTGTGTGGGATCCCCCCACTGCTGGCTTCCCTTCCTGCTTCTTTGAGGCCATCCTGCCACGTAAGCTAGTTTTTCTGAAGAGGGAAGTTCCTTTTCCTCTCCCACCTCCACAAAGACCCCAGATTTAATCAAATCAAAACTGAGGTGATGCAAAGTCAAGTATTAAAAAGGGAGAAATTTTTCTCTTGTTTCTGTTGTTACAAACGAAGCAACTTTATAGCAACTTAGTAACTTTGTAACAAAGCAAGATGACTTCACCAATCCACACTCGCTGGCTCGTTCACTCTAATGCTGAGCGCCATATTTTTTCAAGTCACTTTCACTCATTCGCATTTTTTCTCAAGTTAAAAAATCAACAAAGCGCTAATACTTGCAATTCCGAGTTTCAGGGTTCAAGTGGATTTCCGCTGCTTGTTTAGGTTAATTCCTTTCTCTTTTAGTGCTTCCTGCAGCTGGCTTGTTCTGCAAAAGCAGAATCATCCCACGCCGCCCGGAGTCTCAGCAGGTTGGAAGGGAGCCGCGCCTGTTCCTCCCCAGAAACAATTCCCTGGGGGGTTACAGGGGCTCGACCTGTGCCCTGCTATCTCTCCTCCAAGAATCCTTAGGATTTTGAAGTTTTCAAGCCGCTTCTTGATTGCGAAGCGGCTCTACAAGCGGCTGGGCTGGCGGTGCTTCAAAAGGCACCGTCGTCGCCGAAGACAGGGAAACCGGAAGACCTGGTTAAACATTGTTTATATGCCTTCAGGTAAGCTGTTGATAAAAAGGGGCATTGGTCCTACCTGAGATGCACCTTCTCGTTGGGTGGAGACAGCAGCCAGGCATGGGTTGTACTCATCTGTTCGGATTGATGGACTGAGTCTGTCATTGTTATTAAGTCTCGCCCTTGTTGCTAGGGGCTTCCAGCTTTTGGCGAAGACGAAGAAACATACTCGACGTGCGGGAGACAAAATAGAATTAGTAGAAAAGGGACCAGACTGAGAAAAGGGTGGGGCTGGCTGCTGTCTCCACCCGACGAGAAGGTGCGTCTCAGGTAGGACCAACACCCCTTCTCCATTGTGGGTGGAGCCAGCAGCCAGGCATGGGACATACCAAAGTTAACTGTCCCTAAGTCCGGGAGGGACCAGTCTGGGCCGAAGACCCCTCCCCTGTATGAACCCTTTGCAGCACACGACAGCCAAACGCCGCCTCCACCAAGGTGAACTTGTCCAACTTGTAGCGCTGAACAAAGGGGGAAGGGGAAGTCCAGGTTGCCACCCTGCAGATCTCCAGCAAAGATGCTTTTGTGGCCCAAGCCATCAAAGTCACCGCGCTGTGGGTCGAATGCACAGTCACGTGAGGAGGTCTTGGCAAAGAACGCAGCTCATATGCCTTGCAATCGTCTGCCGGATCCACCGTCCGATGGTCAAAGACGTCACCCTGCTACCTAAGGAGACACAAACTAAGACTCCATCCTGCAGAAGACTGCAGTTATCTTAAGGTACACCCGGAGAGCCCTCCGGACATCCAACGAATGCCATCACTGTTCAAGAGGGTGTGCAGGGCGAGGGCAGAAGTCATGAAGGTTGAGTTCCTGCATATGGTGAAAAGGTATATTGATCTTAGGAACAAAGGTAGGGTCAAGACGAAGAACCACACAATCCGCATGGAACACGCAGAGGTCACTGCGCATAGACAGAGCGGCAATTTCTGAGATTAGTCTTGCAGAGGTGATAGCCACCAAAAAGGTGACTTTACATGATAAAAGCCGGAGGCTAGCCATCCGTAAAGACTCGTATGGGGCACCCGTAAGGGAATTCAGAACAATAGACAGGTCCCAGGTAGGGTACCTGTGCACCACAGGGGGACATAAATTAGTGGCTCCCCGCAGGAATCTATGTATAAGAAGGTGTTGAGACAAGGAAGATAGGGACCCATAAGTCAGGACCGTTGAGAGCGCCGCCACCTGCCTCCGAAGTGTGTTGGGCGAAAGGCCATTAGTGAGTCCATCCTGGAGAAAAATGAGGACGTGGACAATTGAGGCTTGAAGGGCCTAAACCCCTTTATGGTCACACCAGTCACAAAAGTAGCCAAATACGGTCCATGGACGCTTGAATGGTTCGGATAACATCGGCTGGAATGTTATTCTACTCAGGGCGCACCGCTTAATCACCAAGCGGTCAGTTGGAGCCACTGAGGGTCTGGGTGGACCACTGCCCCCTGGCTGAGAGAGGCAACACCCTGTGGAATCCTCCAGGGAGGGGCCACAGATGAGGTGAGATCCACAAACCAAGGCCGCCATGGCCAGTGAGGGGCCAAAAGAATGAGCTCCACTTGTTCCTGTAGAAGTTTGGATATCACCCTGGGGATGAGAGTTATGGGCAGAAAAGCGTAGAGAAGGCCTGGTGGCCACCTGGACTGAAAAATGTCAACAGCTTCCGCATGAGGTGCTGGGAACCGTGAGTAGAACCACAGAAGCTGAGCGTTCAGGTGGGTCGCGAACAAGTCGACCTCCGGGTTGTCAGGTCCCTGAAAATCGACATATGCAGGTGCCACTCCGCGTGGTTGATCTCCTGTCGACTTAGCCAATTTGTCTGCACATTGGACACCCCGGCAATGTGCTCTGCCTACAAGGAGCAAAGGTGATGCTCTGCCCAAAGCCCGTCTTTTGGCCTCCAACATTAGGGACTTGGAACTGGTGCCACCCTGTCAATTTATGTGCGCTTTCACAGCAACATTGTCCGTTAGCACTAATACATGGGTGCCCGCCAGATGACCTTGGAAGGCACAAAGAGCCAGAAACACCACCCTCAATTCCAGCCAATTGATGTTCCGATGGCTCTCGCTGGTAGTCCACCTGCCCTGTGCCACCTGCACCTGACAATGTACTCCCCAGCCAGAGAGACTGGCGTCCATGGTCACCACTAGACGTTGAGGTTCGTGGAACAAGCAACCTTTGGCAATGGCAGGAGACCACCACCATCTGAGAGATCTGAGCACATCTTTGGGAACCGGAACCTTGGCCGATGACGTGCCTCTCCCTGTCTTCTGAAATGGCAAAAGGAACTATTGGAGGTCTCTTAAATGCAATTGGGCCCAGGGCATGATGGAAATAGCCGAAATCATTTTGCCTAGGAGCTGCGAAAGTAAGAAGGGGGAAGCTTCCCTGCACTCTTCCACCCTGGACACCAGGGCCACTAGACTATCTTGGCGCTCCTGGGATAAATAAACTTTACCCTCAATTGAGTCAATTACTGCTCCCAAGTGGAGAAGACGGGTCGAGGGGGTGAGATGGCTCTTATCCCTATTAATAGAGAATCCATGGGAACCAAGGGCCTGAAGGTGTTAACTGGAGGTCCTGACGGGCCTGCTGAGTAGAAGTAGACAAAATTAAAATGTCATCCAGATAATACTGGAGACGAACAGATCTAACTCTGAGGGAAGCAGCCAAGGCTGCTAAAACCTTGGTGAAACAACGGGGAGCAGAGGAAAGTCCAAAGGGCAATGCCTTATATTGATAATGGGCTCCTGCATAAGAGAATCTAAGGCACTTCCTGTGAGAGGGAAGGATAGGAATATGAAGCTAGGCCTCAGTGAGGTCAATAGAGGAGAGGCGGTCGCCCCTCCTAATGCTGTCTAAGATGGAACGTAACAATTGCATTTTGAACCTGCGATATACCACATATTGGTTCAAATGTTTAAGGTCCAGAATAGATCTCCACCCCCCACCCCCAATGACTTTGGGACAAGGAATACACGGGAATAAAACCCTCGTCTCACTTGATCCACAGGCACCTGCTGAATAGCCTCAATAGAGAGGAGATGCTGGATAGCCGAATCCATGAGGATGTGTCTATCACAGTCATGAGAAAGTGGACAATGCACAAAGAACATCGGGGGAAGAGAAAGGAATTCTATGGCTAATCCCGATCTTATAATAGCCTGGACCCATTTATCAGATGTAGTTCTCTCCCAAAGGTTGGCGAAAACGGCCAATCTGCCACCAATGGGAGGGTCCAACATGCAATTAGCAATGGCGTCGGAGTGAACAACCCCCTCCCCCTTGAAAGGGCTGTTTATTCAAAAAGGATCTACCTCTAGACAACCTGTCTAGGGAGCCCCGCTGCCTGGGGTTGAAGATCCCTTGCCCCCGAGAAGCAGAAAAGGAAGAATTACCATCCCCGTCATAGCCCCGGAATTGAGGATGAGAGGGGTATGGTGAAACCCGGGACTTCCCCCTACGATATGCGGCCGGCAAGATCTTCCGTTTATCTTTAGTCTCTATAAGAAAGGAGTCCAGCGGATCCCCAAACAATTTAGTCCCTATAAAGAGCACCGATGCCAAACGCCATTTATATCTTGTGTCTGTCTGCCAATGGCGTAGCCAGACCAAACGGCGAGCTGTCACCGCGGAAGCCAGGGACTTTGCAGCAAAATAAGCAGTGTTGAGAGTAGCATCCACTGAAAACTGGACCGCTGCAACAATCTTTTTCAAATTCTGCTTCATCCTCGAGTCATCAGGAAGCAACTTCTCTTGCAGTTGTCGCAACCATAATAATGTAGTTCGGTTGAAGAATGATGCAGTGGTCACAGACCGAATCGCCCATGCTGACCACTGATGAGCCTGCTGCAGAACCAAATCCGATTGACGCTCTTCAGGGCATAGCCCCTCATCTGGATCCCCGGGAATCGAAGTGTTGGGTAGCAAAGCAGCAACCGGAGCATCCACCATCAGTACCTGGAGAAGAGACTCAAGGTCGGGTGCTACATTAAATTTTTTTCGGTCTGTCGAAGAAGGAACTGGAGCTGAACCTGGAGAGGTCCACTGTTTCCTGATTACTTCTAGGAAAAGTGGTGGAGTTGGGATAGAAGTCACAGGTTTAGAAGGTTCTGCAAACAGAGGATCCAAAGACCCAGGAGTCAGAGGAGGAGCATGGTCCAGGACACCAGAACCTAGCTGGCCCTTAAATATTAAAGACTTGAAAAGGGCCTGAGGGAAAACCCCATGAAGGCTGGTTGGTCAGGCGGAAGGCCTTCATCTTCTGACAAGTCCAGTTCATGAGACTCCACCTCTGCTAAGGATGATGGATGTGAGATGAAGTTGGGGAATCAGGAGCCCCAGCTGAAAGAGAGTCCTCGGGAAAACCCCATTCAGGGGAAGCAGACACAAAGGACCGCACTGAACCTCCCATGCTGGGAGGCCTGAAACCAGTCGATTGTTGGATAGCCACAGAAATCATTTGTTGAAGTTGTTCTGGGCAGACTTGGTAACAAATCTGCTCTTGAGGAGGTCTGGTATCAGGATCAGAAGCAGGAGGCCGAGACGAGATGCTATCAGGAGCCACTGGACCCAATGCAGCGGTCATTGGTGCTGTCGAAGATATCGGACCCCATAACTCTGATGTTGGAATGATGACAGGGCAGTCTCAAAGAGATACCTGGTCCAGAGTTTCGGCAGGAAAATGATCCACCAGAGGAACTAGATCCCTAGAAGTACCAGACTCCTTGGGCCCAGCCAGAGACAAATGGGTCGTAGCTTTGTCACAAAGCTTTTTTAAGGCCTTATCCCTGCGCTTCTCGTCTTTAGAAGATGTTAGGGCATGTCTGTGAGGCTTATGATGAGGACATGATGACTGGTCGCTAATAGGCGGCTCTGAGGAAACCTTCCTCGCGGTTGACACATGCATGGGAAAACGTCCATCTGGTGACCCATTGCCTTCAGCCCTGGCCTTCCGGCTATGCTTGAACTTGGCTTTGGGCATCATGAAAAGGCAAACCAACTATTCCCTGGTTCAAACTAAGGGTCCAATGAGTGCCTCACAGTTACTTTCAAGACTGTTAGAAGAACACTCCTTCAATTACTGTCTGCAATAAGGCATTTTGGCCACAGGCTGAATAAGTTGGAACCTGCTAGCGGCCCCAGAAGACCACCCTCTGGACAAGCAGGGGATCAAATGTCAGGAAGGCACAGGCAGAAGCCTGGAGGCCCACAGAAATACCTGTAGCGGTCCGGTGTTTAAGGTTGGCGGCAAACAAAATGGCGGCCAGCAAACTTGGATGACAACGGGAGCACGAAGCTCCACCAAATGGCCACCGTGCTCAGGGCCAATGAAGATCAAACCAAAATGGCGGCCAGCAAGCGGTTGTATAAGGAGAATGAAGCTCCGCTCGTTGGCCGCCAACTGCTAAAATGGGAGCGCGAAGCTCCTCTGAGAATGCTTGCCACTTTAACTTGAAAAACCTTTCTAGGGCGGCTGTTCCTGTCGTGCGCCACGCATCCGGGGAGGAGAGCATCTACCAAGGCTGTGAAAGGATCGTCTTTAAATCCAGCCAGATAATAAAGAGCCCAGATGGCCGCAACAGTCTTTAGGCACACGAGTGAATGCTGGCTGACAAAATGTCCACTCGCCCTGCTCTCCAGGAGCGCGAAGCTCCACAGAAACTCCACCGGTGTTTGGGAGTGCCAAGCTCCATTATCAATAAAACTTGACCCCCCCTTGGGAACGTGAAGCTCCTCGGCACCCTGGAATGATGTTCCTTCAATGGGGCCACTCGATAATAAATTCCTTCTGGGTTGCAATTTTCTAACCTAACATATTCACAAACCTTCACACTGCTTCTTTAGGGAGTTACTTAGTCACCTATGTGGATTAACAATCTGCTTTCTTTTCTTTAGAAGGCCTATGAAAGTATCACAAACATTAAGAAAATATTTACCTTTGTTTCACTGAATGTCTTAGAAATGCTTATACAGAAATTTTTTAAAAATAGCATTCCTCAAACCAGTAGATAATATTTTGTTATAAAATAGAAAGTGATGAATTATTGAAAATGTTTAAAAAATGTTTTCAAAAATATTTGCAAATAGGTAAAAATAATAACTGAATGAAATTGAAGATATATGAAGACACAAAGCAATTTCTGAAGGAAATTCTGGGGAACTATGTTTAAAAAAACACCTTATCATCAATTTATTTTGGACAATATCGAGAACTAAAATTCACATGACTCAAAGTGAAAAAAAAATTAAGGGGCAAATAGATGTGAACAGTTTAATCTAGTAGATAAGGTTTCAGGACAGAAACCAGGAGACTGTAAGTTCTAGTTTTGCCTTAGACCTGAAAACTTGATTACTCTGGGCCAGTCACACTCTCTCAGCCCAACTCATCTCAAAGGTTTGTTATTGTGGGGGAAATAGAAGAGGGAAGAAGTATTAGGTATGTTTATTAGATAGCTTGTGTTATTTATAAAAATCATAGATATGGCATAAAAATATTCAGATCTAAATTTAATTGTATTATTCAAGATTAAAAATGCATTGGAAGTTTTACAGATTGATTAATAAATATTAAACATTTTGCCCTACAAGTATGTCAAATGGGTTATATGCTAAAATTAAATTTAAAAAGTTCAAGTTAAAAGCTGACTTCTCAAGTAACTGATGTAGCCCTTAATTAATTAGCTACCTTGAAAAACGGACATGTGAATTTTTTGTTCTTTATCTGCATGATAATTTTTAAAAGCATGCATGTTAACTGATTAATAATGAAAAATGCTTTCAGAAAGATATAGAGAGGGTATGAATTTAGAAGAGAACTTTGTATAGAAATTCAACTCATACCTATTATATCAATTAGTTAAGAGCAAGCAGATTAAAATTAGAACAAAAATTCTGCCTTCCATCTTTAACAAGGTATATTGTTCAGAGAACACTATCTTTTCTTAAAAAAATCAAATAATTACAATTCTGAAACTCTGAATATTTATAAATGTTAAAAATAAAGAGCTTTCTTTGGTCAAGGTGAGCCTGCATGTACTCTGAATAAGGATTGCTGATGAAAGAATAGACATGTTCTTGTGTTATGTTGAACTGAGATAGATTTTTAAATAAAAATAGAGCAAAGAATTGAAGAATTATCATTTTTTTCTTTTGAAATCTTTTTACCCATTTTACATGTTAAGGGAAAAATGGGAGGGGGAGCAGAACCGGTTCGGTGATGTCATATCGTCACCGCTACCAGCTCGGGGGAACCGGGCGGAACCAGGCGGAACCCACCACTGGTGGAGGGTGACATTGTGCGAGTTTTTCTCCCAGCGCCATGTGTAGACTATGAAGTTTCCATGGCAGAACCTTTCCCAGTGGGTAAAGCCTGTGACAACCTGATCTGGAAGGTCTCAAGGGTTCTAGAGTTTCCAGGTCCCTCCGCCGGCCTGAGCTCCCTGCCTTGCTGCATCACAGCAGACTTGGCCCCATGTGGGACCCAAGGCAGATGGGAGAACGAGCGGGCCCACCGTGCTCAGCCAAAGGGTGTGGGCCACCTCAGGGTGGATTGCGAGGCCCGAGCACTCTCACCCTCCCATTTGCCTCAGGTCCATCATTCAGCCTGCAATGGGACATGCTGCTTCCAGGCCATCAAACAGGGAAAGAAGCAAAGGGGGAGGGAAGCAAACTGGGAAAGGAAGAAAACAGGCGAGGGAAGCAAATGGGCGAGGGAAGCAAATGGGGAAAGGAAGCAAATGGTGAGTGACACAAATGAGGAGAGAAGCAAATGGTGAGGAAAGCAAACAGGTGAGGGAAGCAAATGGGGAAAGGAAGCAAACAGGGAAGGAAGCAAATGGGGAGAGGCAAGGAAATGAGGAGGGAAGCAAATTGTGAGGGAAGCAAACAGGCGAAGAAGAGCTGAGCCACGGGCATGAGGACGAGCATGAAGGCAGGTGAGGGAGGAAAACGGGCGAAGAGCAGTTAGGCCACACGTGTGAGGATGAGCACGAAAGCCAAAGGAGTGGCGGGGAGTGGCAGGGCGGGGCCAGCCAGTGGTGGGATTTGCCAGTTCGCCGAACTGCGCAGAATCTTAACAACGGGTTTGCCTGAACCAGTCCGAAACGGCAGCAGCTCACCTCTGGATCAAGGAGCTTGAAAACCTTTTCTATGAGAAATGGCTAGAGTGTTTGGGACTCTAGCTAGTAATAAAAGTGATAGATCAAATAAATGACTAAGGCAGTGATGGCTAACCTTTTTGCCATTGCATGCCAAAAGTGGGGGGAGCACACCCATAATTCAATGCCCCCCATGCCCTGCCCCCCCTTTGCATGTGCATGCAACCCCCCTCTGCACTTCCCCCGCTTTTGGATGTGATGGCAATAAGGTTACCGGTAGGCCTGTTTTTCACTCTCCCAGGGCTCCAAAGGCCTTCCCCACCCCACCCCACCTCCAGGGGCCCTCCAGAGCTGGAAATGGCCCATTTCCTGACTTACAGTGGACCTGGAAGGCCCATTTTTTGCTCTCCCCAGGCTCCAGAGGCTTTCTTGGAGCCTGGGGTGGGCGAAAATGGTCTTCCCCATCCCTACGGAGACTGGAAACAGCCTGTTTCCTGACTTCTGGTGGGCCCGGAAGGCCTGAAAATCAGCTGGCCAGCATGTGCATGCGCGCTGGAGCTGAGCTGGGGCAACGCTTGTGTGCCCACAGATATGGCTCTGTGTGCCACCTGTGGCACGTGTGCCATAGGTTCACCATCACGGGACTGAGATGTATAAATCATCCATGATATGGGGAAAGTGGACAGGCAGATATTTTTCTCCTATTCACTTTTAGGACTAAGATGACTTGAATGAGATTAGAATAGAATAGAATAGAAATAGATATTATAAAGTGTATAATAAATCTGGATTTAATACACTCAGATGTGATAATGGTTATTAACATTAAAAGAAGACTGGAGAGATTCAATGTTGCCTAAATGTTGGAAGCAGCATTCTTCCAAATACCACTTGCAGGGGAACAACTGGCAGAAGGTATGTTTTTACCTCTTGCATATGACCATAATGGCATTTGTCTGGCTGGTGTGAGAAACAAACTGCTGGGCTGAGAAAGAACTTTGATCTGATCCAATAGGATTGTTCTTATTTTGTATAATTCTAGTATTTTAATAGTAGTGTAGAGTACCTTAGTTGAAACCAAACATATTTAATATATCCTAGCCTGCTATTGAGAGTTAATAGGTAAAGGATGGTTTTCATAATACTGAACTCTAATCAAACAAAATCATAAATGTTTAGAAAACAATTTCTGATGGGACCACTTCTCTGATACAACAATAACATTTCTTTTATGGCAGAAACTGCTAATCAAGTTATATTCAGCTCTTTTTAGCTTAAAACGTTAGAAACTGCATTATGGAAATATATGTTATAAGAGATATCAAATGTCATGTATGGAGCTAGATAGATTTTCCACCTTAATCATGCCACAATCATAAATTCCAATTCATCTGTCTGATTACTTGGTGCCTAGTAACTATTTAAAACATAGCATCAGATCAGTGTATCTGTCATTCTTCAGGGGAATGGTTTTTTTTTTAATTACTTCTTTCCTTATTACTTTCTTTCTTATATATATCCTGTATCCTGCAATATATTGATTTATAACTTCTAACCTGGTGCCTAAGTGCCCGGCATTTTCGTACCTTTTGGGGAATTCAAAGGGAGGGGGGGCATGTGGATTTCATCGCTCAAGAGCTGGCGGAAAATGACCCTGGGAAAGTTCCCTTATTATTTTCTCAGAGCGGCTAGTACAATAACATCTTTGTACCTGTGGATTGGCTGAATCCACATTGGACTGTTGGGAGGGGTTTCTAATTCCTTTATTCTAACTGTATGGCCTGAGGGCCCTCAGAGCCTGCTTTCTTTTCACTCTGCTATCACCTCTATTCAATAAAATATTTTGAAATGCCAAGTTTCAAGAGTCTTTACTTTCTTGAATAAGGGGGAAAGGCCGGACCTTACAGAAAGCAGGCTCTGCAAACGTGGTTAACCTGGAGAGAATTTTTTTTTACTTTACAGAGGAGACCCTGCAAACCATGTCTGAACAGAGCAGCAAGCAAGGAGAGGCTGAATGCTGGAAGGAGACCTCTACAACCACCCAGATGGATGCCAGTCCCATATGCCCCATTGAAGACATAGAAGCTGTCTTGGAAGGCTCCACAAAACCCCGCTGGTAGATCAGTGTGGGGAAGAAGGACAGCTGGGATGGAAGAACCAAGGGGGTTACACTCACCCACCGTAGACAAAAACGAGGGTGGAAGATGGAGTTGGAGGCCCTCTCTGACCAGGAAGAGCTCATAGAGGAACCACTGGGGGATGACTGACTCAATGGCACATCACTTGGCTCATGATTGAGGCTCTAGGGCATCTAAAGGTCTGAAGGGAATTGGACTTGCAGCAGAGGAGGACAGAAGCCACACCAGCCACTGAGGAAGCCAGAGCCATCACCCCGGATCCTGCAGCAGCCAACCAAACTGACACCAATGTCGCTGGAGCAGCAGCTGAGCAGGGAAACCCTCCCTTCGCGGCTCCAGCCCAAGTGAATGTCCCCGGCCAACTCAGGGGGCCCACAGTTGGAGAGGAAGACCCCCTCTTGGATGTGAAGTTCAATGGAGATCCCCAGAAACTGGGCTTTTTCCTAGCCCAAGTCCTCACATATGTGCAGGAATACGACGAAAATTTCCCAACCCAGGAGGTGTGAATTTGAGTCGTCACCCTGACCTTAGAGGGGCCAGCTGCTCGATGGATAGTGACACTCCATAATGCCGATGCCATTGAGCTGCGAAACCTCGACCACTTCATGATGGCCCTGCGATGGCATTTTGAGGACCCATTAGCTGACTGCAAAGCCCGCGATCGCATCAGAGTTATGAAACAGGATTGCTGGCCAGTAGCTGAATACACAGAAGAATTCCACAACCTAGCCTGCCATGTAGACTGGCCACAAGACATCCTGGTGAGCTGGTTTAAGGACAGGCTAACGATGACCTATACATCGCTTGCTTAGTCTGAGGTGCCCCTAGCTGCTTGCATGAATGGTACCTAATGACGGAGGAAGCCGAGATTGACATGACCCAAAACCAATACCAGGCAGGTAGAATTTGGAGAAGATCCCCACCTCAGAGGAAGAGGGAACCATTCAAGCCACAAACCGCCATAGTGCCAAGACCATCAGGCTGTTGATATTTCTGATAAAAAGAAATATTTTTTGATGGTCTTAGCTATAACCCCCCAAATGAGACAAATTAAGCATATGCTTTCAACTTTCTTTTCTAAAACATGATGAGATTCAAATTTTGATATTTCTTTTAAACAAAGGCAAATCTAAGTTATGAAATTCCGCATGCAAACTATGAATCAACTATTTGTCATGTGGGCTGTTTATGCTCTATTTAAGCTACTTTTATTAGGTTAACCTTTATTTTACCCAATGGAAGAATCTTTTCCCCCCTTGAGGCTGCCATTAGGGTTGTAACTGATACTCTCTAGGCAAAACTGCATTTAAGTTAGAAAAAGAAAAATCAATGAACAGATGACCTAAGAATTAATGAACAGTTTGAGGCCTGCCCTGAAGCTGGCCCAAACACACCTCAAAGCAATAAAATGGTATACCTGTGAGAATGCAATTCCAAAAGCCACTCCAGCTATGATTCCCATATTGGTCTCCATAAAACTGGTCACCAAATCATAACAGCCCTAAAGAAAACAAAGAACATTTAATCATTCTTCAAAATTATATCCTCTTGTCCATGTTTAATGCTCATTTGAAAAATAGTTATTCAATTCAATATACAAAACTCAATGACACACCATTTACCAGTAACCAAATCGGCAAGGTATATATCAGCATAACATTTTTTATTCATAACTCATAAATTGTACATTTTAAAGTAAGATTAAAACCAAAAAACATTAAGGAACATTTAGAAAAAGTTGTTTCCTTAATTATTCACCCTTGTAGAGAAATATACAGTATCAATATAGCTAAATAATTATATTCATTTATAACCTTCCCATACTCTAGAGATACAACTTTTCTGAAATTCATCACAATCAAATATGATTTAAAATACTTCTTTAATTATTCTGACCTCACTGCATATTCTCACAATTGTTGAAAAATTATCAGCAAAATTACCTGATAAAATATCCCTTCTATTAACATTTTCTAATTAATGTACTCACACCTTATTTCATGCTATATGACTATTATCTTATTAATATTTTAGCAGAAAAGAAATCAGCTTCATCAAAGTATATTTCTGAAATGTGCTGAAGATGAAAACCATTACATTGGTAATACTTAAGCTGTTTGGTAAGTAAATGAAGCACACACCCAATCAGATTACTCAGACCTGGTGCCCTCCAAAATATCTTGTAATTTAAACCAATTGGCTTCTTGGTAACCAATCCAAGAATTCTGAGAGTGTGAGCCAACCTAACTGGACATGAAATTAGTCTAATTTATAATAGCATATATCTGTTGCAGTATGCTATATATTGGGCTGCTTTTCAAGATGACGTGGATGCTGGATGATAGATACTGACATGAGAAAATCACATATTTTGTCTTGTATTGCTTCCTTTTTGATTTTTAGTGCAATTTGAAGTACTGGTTTTAAATGGGTTGGCACTAGAGTACTTGC
Organism: Arizona elegans; assembly: GCA_022577455.1. Lineage (NCBI taxonomy): Eukaryota > Metazoa > Chordata > Lepidosauria > Squamata > Colubridae > Arizona > Arizona elegans. The sequence continues at coordinate 51,284,229 of JAKOOJ010000006.1, read as the reverse complement.
ACGATTATTTTTTCCTGGAAAATTTTGTGACAGTCACTTCTGCAAAGTGAGGAGAATGGAGGCTCGCTCTGCTGTGTGGGTGTGGGGTGCCCCTATCCTGGAATTTGATTTCCTCCTATCATTATACTGAAGTGATAGAACATGATTAAAATTTATACTGTATCTAATGCATCAACATTCAATGCTCTTTTATGAAAGCTTTGTAGAATTCAATAGTCTATTCTTTCTGAGTTGATTTGCTCCCTCTTCTGTAAACCTTATCACTGAAGAAAATATATTTTTGTGAAACAAAGTCTATTTGGCTTCATATATTGTATGTGCCATGAAACAAAGGTTTCTAATATTTAATCATTCCATTTATTTTCATACACTATATTGATACATTATATTGACACATTGATACACTATACGTTGCATCAATGTTTACAAACCTTGATTCATGGCAATTTTTGCTGTGTTCTTCCTGCAACATGAATTCTATAAAGCTATAAAATATACAGTAATAAAACATATCTAATAAAGGATAGGCTTTGATCGCTTATTCTGTTTTCTACATTTATGTAGATTGTTAGCACATAACATGTGAAACAGGTCCCAAATGATGAATTTAAAAAAAGGAGGCAGAAACTAATAAAAGGCAGCTGTGTAATAAAAACTGTCATAAATAGATTCAAGTAGACTTGCCATTTGCACTGAACAGCTGCTAATAGAATTTGAATCTATTTGTTGAATTCTTTGCTTTAAACAATAATTATTATGGGGATGTTTGTAGTCATAATAGGAGTGGTGTGGTGGTCTAGTGGTGAAGATGCTCGCCTCCCATTTGGAAGGTTAAGAGTTCAATCCTAGATAGTGGCAAATGTTTCTCTTAGGGTGCAAAAAAAAAACACAAAAAACCCCCCAAACAAACAGACAACCTGCTGCAAACTCTGTGTGGTGTCAGGAAGGGCATCTGCGAGTAAGCGCTCAGCTCCATCCAGTGTCCCCAACTCTATGCCAAATTAAGGAATTACAGGGTTGCAAAAAGGAAGGTTTATTTTTAAAGTTTATAGTCATAACAGATATGGGAAGTTAGTGAGAAACTTTATTAATGGGGTTATGTGGAAAACATATTTTTCCTGTTAATACCTTGAAAACATCATGACCAGGATAAGAGCATTAGCAATCCACCAGAAACATGTTTCAGTACATTTATTTAAATTATTTATTTGATTTACTTTTGATATTATTCAATAATCAATAACCAAAGACAGGGTGACAAAATAGTGGGCATAATAGAGAGACAGAGAAATACATGTATGTATGTATGCATGCATGCATTAAATATTTTATTTTGAAAGCCTGAAATGAACCATACCTTCTGGTTTATTTTAGTAGGAGCAATAGTCATGTTATGCAGGTCCATAGAATTACAGTCACTTGCGTTCATACAACAACTTGGGGGAATTCCATGTTCACTAAAATAAGGGCTAGTATTCCAGTTGGTGTAGTTCTGGACACCACAACAACTCAGCTAATAAGAATAAAAAAAGGAAGGAAAAATTGTTACAAAACTGGGAAATATTTTATGCATTTGATTTCAAAATATTCCAAACAAATAAAGAGAAAAGAAATTTTTCTGAAAACATAGTCAAGGGATTACTATTATAGTAAGAGCCACAGTATCACAGTGGTTAGAATGCAGTACTGCAGGCTATTTCTGCTGACTGCCGGCTGACTGCAATTTGGCAGTTTGAATCTCACTAGGCTCAAGGTTGACTCAACCTTCCATCCTTCTGAGGTCGATAAAATGAGGACCCAGATTGTTGATGGCAATATGCTGACTCTGTAAACTGCTTAGAAATGGCTGAAAAGCACTGAAACGATATATAAGTCTAAATGCTATTGCTATTATATTATCATAAGTGATCATAATTTGTCATAATGATGACCAAAAGGCACTATTCTTGTCTAGAGAAATTTACAATCTAAAGTTCAAATGCAGATAAAAACTGAGGAATGAATGAAATTTGCAAAGCTTTATCTTTGCAAAAGTAATTTCATGATTACCTTCCTATATTTTCACCAAAGAATTATATAAAAGTGTATTTTTACTCCAAGGCAGTGGAATTCTAAGTGCCTGAAAACAATGAAATTCACAGATAGTTGGACAGGAAACAGTTCTCAAACACAAAAAAACCTCTGTATTGTAGGAGAGTATAATCAGATCACTGGGCTCTCTATTCCAATATTACCAGCTGTAATTGACAGTAGCTGCCCTGAATGGCTGCAATTGAACCTGGGACTTTCTGAATGTAAATTATTTGGGTAAAATATCAGTAACTAGAAAAATGACTAGATAAGTATGGTTGATGCTACTGAATCCATAAGAAACATTGCCAACACCTACACTTTTTTTATTAATATAAATAGAAAGAACAACATGTTCAAAATTCATATAGACAGTGTGTTGTCAGCTTACAATTCTTTTGAGTAATATTCATCATAGTAATAATAATAGTGTTCTCTAAATGTAATCTCATAACAATGTTTTTCCCTCATAATATTAATACATAAAAAAGAAAGAACAATTACTTATACTTAATCCAGGAGATAAGAAAGCAAAAGAAACAATAAATATACTACGAGAGCAATTTAATATGTTAATGGCTGATAAACCAGGCAGGTGGTCGGCCTATGTGTTGAGGAAAAAACAGAAATCACGAGTTATTGGTAAGATAGAATACAGAGGTAAGGAAATTTACCAACAGAATATGATCAAAAAGGCTTTTTTAGAATTTTATACAAAGTTATATGCTAGTGATTCAATACAAGGCATAGATATAGATAGATACTTAAAGGAAGAGAATATTCCTGAATTAACGTTAGAGCAGAGGGAAGGATTGAATCGGCCAATAACTTCTGAGGAGATTATTGCAGCAATTAAGCAGGGAAAGCTCCGGGAACAGATGGATTAACAGCTGTTTATTACAAGAATTTACAGTTTGAAATGGTAGAACTGCTTAGAGCATTATTTTGTAAAATTCAATTAGGGGGAAGAGTTCCACCCTCTTAGAGAACAGCCTTTGTTTCACTGATCCCGAAGGAAGATCAAAACTGTACCAAACCTGAAAATTTTAGGCCAATATCACTTTTGAACACTGACTATAAAGTTTTTGCCAAGATATTAGTGAATAGATTAATGCCAGTTATGCAACAAACAATTCATAATGATCAATCAGGTTTTATAAAAGGGAGGCAAATGAAATATAATGTTAGACAAATTGTAAACTTATTGGAATATTTGGAAAAAAACAACCAGGTCTCTGCAGCGTTTATATTTTTGGATGCAGAGAAAGCATTTGATCGATTGAATTGGCAATTTTTGTTTAAGATAATAGAGAAAATGCATTTTGGAGAGTATTTTATACAATCAATTAGAGCAGTGGTTCTCAACCTTCCTAATGCTGCGACCCTTTAATACAGTTCCTCATGTTGTGGTGACCCCCAACCAGGGGTGGGTTCTAAAATTTTTTACTACCGGTTTTGTGGGTGTGGCTTATTTTGTGGGCGTGGTTTGGAGGTCATGTGACTGGGTGGGTGTGGCTAGCTGGTCATGTGACCGGGTGGCCATGGCTATGTGTATAGGGACTACTCAGAGGGCTGAAAAAAGTGATTTCTGACAGGTCCTCGCCCTTTTGACCAGTCTTCGCACTTATGACTGGTCATCATTTATGCCCATTGTAGCATTCTTAACAATCATGTCACTCATTTCACAACTGCTTCTCTTCACCATGGTGACAAGATAGGGCAAAAACGTAAAATGTGAGGACAGTCGTAAGTTTGAGGACTGGTCAAAAGTGCGAGGACCAGTCAGAAATAACTTTTTCAGCCCTCTGAGTAGTCCATATGCATAAAAGGATACAGCAATAGAGAGGGATGAAGGAAGAGAAGGGAAATTAGAGTAGGAGTGAGGGTAAGAGAGGGAGAAAGAGAGGAGAAGAAGGAGAAAGGAAGAGGAAGTAGGGAGGAGAAGAAGAGGGGGAGGAAGAGAAAGTAAGAAGGAAAGAAAAGAGAGAGGTGGTAGGTTTGAGGAGAAAGATTGCTGTACAATAAAAAAGGTGAAAGGGAAAAAAGCCCAAACATATATAAAGATATTAAGATAAAGAATGAATTGTTAAACTTTAAAGAATAAAAGAGAACAAATATGAATAAATAACAAGAATTAGAAACACACATACAAACATACAATGTATTTTCTTTGAACAGAGTATTTGGCCGGTTCACAAATTTAAACAGTGTTTAGTCATTTCAATTAAATTTACAATTTCTATATTTCCTTTTTGCCATATTTATTCCTCATCTATTTTTGTAAAAAATTAATATTACCCTTCATTCTCATCTCTAATCTTAATCAAATTCAATTTTTCCCTTCTATTCTATATTATACCCCTTCCAATTGTCATCTATTTTTATAACCATCCTCACATTGGTTAATTATGTAATATTACAGTTGTTTAATATAAATTCAACATTTTAATAAAAATCAATTAGTTATATAACTACCTTTTTTGTATATTAATCAATATGAACATGAATATTCCAATTATTTCCATGCAATCCAATTTCTTACAAATCAATTAATTATATTTACCAATAATAATAAACCTAATTTATTTTCTAACCGCTGCACCCCGCCGCAGGGAGGCGGGACCGACCAGGTGGTTCCGCCCCAGGCACCTGATGGACCCTGATAGGTTCCAGATGGAGCTTGGGCCATTTCCTGAGATTCTGGCTCATGACTCGGCTGAAGACCTGGTGGCCGCCTGGGATAGTGTGGCTGCCAGGGCCTTGGACCGAGTTGTGCCTTTGCGGCCTCTGACCCGGCACCGAACTCACCTAGCTCCTTGGTTCTCCGAGGAGCTTAGGGAGATGAAGCGCCAGAAAAGACGCCTGGAGAGTAGTTGGAGGACCAGCCGCTCCGAATCTGACCGAACACTGGTGAGGTCTAATATTAAGACCTACCTAGTGGCGATAAAAGCGGCGAAAACTAGCTATTTTGCCGCTCTTATCGCGTCATCAGATAATCGCCCAGCCGCCCTGTTTAGGGTGACCCGCTCCCTCCTCCATCTGGAAGTGCGGGATGACCCCTTGCAGGGCCGAGCTGAGGATTTTGTGCAGTATCTGTATGACAAAATCGCTCAGATTTGGGAAGGGCTGGCCTCTGACTGGGTAAGTCCAGACGGGATGACTGAGGCAGGTCTTGAGAGTGTTACCTGGGGGGAGTTCGATCCTGTGGCTCCCGAGGACATGGACAGGGTCCTGGGACGGCTGAACGCGACCACATGTTTATTGGACACATGTCCCTCCTGGTTGGTACTGGCTTCCTGGGAGGTGACACGAGGCTGGCTCCAGAAGATTGTTAACGCCTCTTTGAGTGAGGGGGTCCTGCCGGCCGCTTTGAAGGAAGTGGTTGTGAGGCCCCTCTTCAAGAAACCCTCTCTGGATCCGGCTGTTTTGGCTAACTATCGTCCAGTCTCCAACCTTCACTTCGTTGCGAAGGTGGTTGAGAGTGTGGTGGCGCAACAGCTTCCCCGGTACCTGGATGAAGCTGTCTATCTAGACCCGCTCCAGTCCGGCTTCCGGCCTGGGCACAGCACGGAAACGGCATTGGTCGCATTGGTGGATGATCTCTGGAGGGCCCGGGATAGGGGTTGCTCCTCTATCCTGGTCCTGTTAGACCTCTCAGCGGCTTTTGATACCATCAACCATGGTATCATGTTGCACCGGTTGGCGGGGTTGGGGGTGGGAGGCACCGTTCTGCAGTGGTTCTCCTCCTACCTCTCTGACCGGTTGCCTGGAGGCCGTGTTGGCCTGGATGGGGAGAAACAGGCTCCGACTCAACCCCTCCAAGACCGAGTGGCTGTGGCTTCCGGTGTCCCGATATAGCCAGCTGATGCCATCACTGGCTATTGGGGGTGAATCACTCGCCCCCACGGAGAGGGCTCGTAACTTGGGCGTCCTCCTGGACGCACGGCTGTCTTTAGAAGATCATTTGACGGCCGTGGCCAGGGGGGCTTTTTATCATGTTCACCTGATACGCCAGTTGCGCCCCTTTCTAGATTGGGACTCCCTACGCACAGTCACTCAGGCACTCGTCACTTCCCGCCTGGACTACTGCAAAGCTCTCTACATAGGGCTCCCCCTGGGGTGCACCCGGAGGCTCCAGCTGGTCCAGAACGCGGCCGCGTGGGGGATTATGGAGGTGATGAGGTGCTCCCATGTGACACCTCTCCTGCGCGAGCTGCACTGGCTCCCGGTGGTCTTCCGGGTGCGCTTCAAGGTGTTGGTGACCACCTTTAAAGTGCTCCATGGCTTAGGGCCGGGGTACTTACGAGACCGCCTTCTGCCACCAATAGCCTCCCACCGGCCATACGCTCACACAGAGTGGGCCTCCTCAGGGTGCCGTCCGCCAGACAATGTCGGCTGGCGACCCCCAGGGGGAGAGCCTTCTCTGTGGCGGTGCCCACCCTCTGGAACAACCTCCCCCCAGAGTTACATACAATAACAGACCTCCGGATTTTTCGTCGGGCCCTGAAAACCCATTTATTTCAACTAGCTGGGCTGGCTTGAGTCAAATTTTAAACTGATTTTAAATTGGAATTGTTTTAATTACGGCCAAAATATTTAATTATTTTAAACAGTTTTTAGATTTTGTATGTCTTGTTTTTACTTTGGCTGTTCACCGCCCTGAGTCCTATATTGGAGAAGGGCGGTATAGAAATTTAAACAAACAAACAAACAAACAAACAAATAAATAAATAAATAATTTCCCCCATATATTCCTCCAAACCACAACTTAACCATTTCTGCTTTCAACACAATATACAATTAATAGTATCTTAATTATTACAATTCCCTAGTTAAATAGAGCTTTTTTTTCTTTTGTGTTTTAAAATCTTGAACTCTCCTCTTTTTCCCTAAATTTCCCATTGTTTGCACCTACCTTTTTTTGGTGAAGAAAAAGAAAAGAAATCTGCCTGCCTAATTTTCCAACGTTGCAGCAACAGCAAAGCCAACAGCCTGCTTTACTTTCAGTTTCCTTTTTCAGCATAGCTAGGGGAAAAAAATTGCTCCAGCACTCTTTGCAAACAAGCAGCAGAGCCCTGAGCAAAACAGCTGAGACCAAATCAGCTGAGAGTCGGGAGCCGATCTAATCAAGGGCTAATTAGCCTATGCTGAAGCTCTGCGGGCCAATAAAATTACAAAAAAACACCGAACCATTTGTTAAATTGCTGGCTTGCCTGCCCCTCGCCCACCACTATTTATGGGCAATAAATAGTGGTGCAGAGGGGCGCGGCAGAATCCCACCACTGGCTATAGGGTGGCCCTTTGAAGCCCCGTGGCAAGAATTTAAACAGTTTTTTTTCCCTCTAGCCATCAGCTGGGACTCAGGAGGCAGCAATAGATTGAGAGTCGGCGGGGTAAGCGAACGGTCGGCGATCCAACAGAGCAGAGAGTGAGGGTGAGTGAAGGCGTGGGGGGAGCGAGAGAGGGCTTTGGCGACCCCTGTGAAATGGCCATTTGACCCCCAAAGGGGTTGCGACCCCCAGGTTGAGAACCACTGAATTAGAGCAATATATCAGGAACAAACAGCACAAATAATAGTTAATGGAGGCTTAACAGATGTTTTTAAAATTGAGAAAGGTACAAGGCAGGGCTTTTCTTTGTCTCCATTGTTGTTTATTTTAACTTTAGAAGTTTTGTTGAATAAGATACGTGACTCTGATAAAATAAAAGGAATTGTAATTAGACAGCAAGATTATAGATTAAGAGCATTTGCAGATGACCTGGTTGTTACTTTATCTCAACCTATAGAAGCGGCTCCACATATGTTGGACATAATAGGTCAATATGGTAAGGTATCTGGATTTAAAGTAAATCAACACAAGACAAAGATCATAACTAAAAATATGTCCATATCTCAAAGAGAAGATTTAGGGAGAATAACGGGGTTTGAAATAGTTAAAAAGGTTAAGTATTTAGGAGTATATATTGCAGCCTCAATCACAAAATTATTTAAAAACAATTATGAAGTTCTTTGGCAAAAAGTGCAGAAAGAAATGGAAAATTGGAAAAAGCTACAACTATGTTTACTGGGAAGGATAGCAGTAATAAAAATGAATGTATTACCTAGGTTCTTATTTTTGTTTCAAATGATATCAGTGCTTAAGAAAGATGGAAACTTGAGGGAATGGCAGAAAGGGGTTAATACCTTTATTTGGGGTGGGAAGAAACCAAGAGTGAAACTGAAAATTATACAGGATGTACGTGAGAGAGGAGGTCTTAAAATGCCTAATTTAAGATTGTACTATGAAGCAGCTGTTTTATCCCAAATTAGCGATTGGTTTTGTTATGGAATGAAAGGACCAAGCAACATTCCTAGCCAGAGACAGTTTTATTGCGCAAGGTTCAGAGCCAGTTTTTTACGTGAAGCTTTGAACAAGGGAAGAACCCTGATACAACTGGTTTTATACATTTCTAAGGATTCAGTGAGATCATACATTTTCCATATATGGTTAACATGAGATCATACATCCGATTTTCCCTATACGGTTACATACATTGGATAATGTGTTCATCTAATTACTTAAACCATTAATTTTAGTTTATAAAATTATCTTAGCCACACAACTTTTCTTAAGTGCTTGTAGTTGTTAATGGGAGAGTTACTACTGTCCTTGGGTAAGTTTATTGGATTAAGTAACTCTTTGTAACATATAGGTCTTTGTGTCATTCACAGTGAGGTCACTCAGATGTTTTCCATATGGCGGTCCTTTCGTGACATCTAGGTCTCAGAAGATATATTACCACTTAATGAGGTTTAACTGTTTGTTAATGTAATTTCCAACAAGCACTTTCCTCTCTTATAATAATGTGAATAGAGAGGTTCTCTCAGAGTTCATGTATCTAAGCACGTCTTCCCCTTATAATAATGTGAATAGAGAGGGTCCCCCAGAGCCCATATATCTGACTCTGTATGATTCCTATTTTATTCACATTATTTCTTATTTGCTATAATTCCTACTTTAGTCACATCATTTCCCCCCTGTGGAAGTTTTTCCATGCATAAACTTCCATTACTTCCTACACAATACTCTATGTCCTTTAATACACAAAGCTAACATATAATATCCCACAACATATGACTAATCTAGGCAAGAGATAGGTCTGTCTTGATCTTTTACTCTCCTAATCTTTGGAGGTACTCCCTCCATTCTTTCCCAGACCCCATTTCGACATATGTGTCTGTTTCAGAAACTTTTTCTTCAAGAAAGCGCTCTGTCAAAACTAATTCCTTCACAGTCTGTATCTCTTTCACTGCTCTGATAGATAGCTGTTTCAGCACAGGGATTGCACAAGGAATAAAAGCTAGGCCTGCCACAGCCATATCAACAAGAATAACATTTGTTTAATCCAGCCGGATCCAGGCAACCAAGAAAACCACCTGTCAGTTGTTTGTAACCTCTGACTTATCTTGGATGCCCTATACTGCAATTCCTTGGCAATTTCTCTGACCACACCTGATTTATTCATATACAAACAACAGTCTTCTCCCAGAAATACACACATACCTCCTCTCTTTGCAGTTAGGAGGTCTAAGGCACGTCGATTTTGTAGGACTACTGCTGCCAATGAATCTATCTGGTCTTGGACTTCTACCAGGGTTCCAGCAATTTGGTTCAGGCTTTCTTGGAACTTCTCTGATAATTGCTGAAACTGTATTACTGAGTGTGTTACCCCACCTATACCTGTTCCCACAGCAGTTCCTGTTCCCATGATTACTAATAGTGGGACTAGGATTGGTACCCGTTTCTGAACATGCCCCATGAGATGAACAGGGATGGTATGTTCTCCACTGACAACACCTATTTTAGGAAAAAGGTGTACTAGTGTGCATGTTCCGGTCCAATTTGTTGGCAAACATAAATACACATCCTTCCCTCAGAAGAAGAAAACTCCTTTTTCCCTTACACATACGCCTATGTTCATGGAGAAAGCATGGGTCCGATGGTTCTTTTCATTAGTCCAGACCCCCAAAGTCCCAGCCACAAACATTCCAGCAAGCGGCTGCAATGGGACTTCTAGTGAAGGGTCCTTTTGCTTATCTCTGAGGATTGGACCTTCAAAAAGATACCGGGAGGTAGTATTCCAGGGGGAAAGAAGACACATAAACCTGTGTTGGACCTAATGGAGAGCCAGATAGTGAAACGAGAGGGCTGGAACAGACTGGGGCACCTTTCCTTGGATACATTCCAGGACCTCTTCCATCCTCCCCATCTTGTGATGATGGCAGTTGGTGGTGATGAGAAAGTGAGTGGTGTGCAGAAGGAAAAAGATCTTTGGTTAGTTTTACATCCCTAAGGTTCATTCTAGGACTAAGGTACACTTCTGATGGACATTGTTCTTTTGTCAGGGTGTTCTGTCCCCGTCTACACACACACACACACACACACACACACACACAGCCAGTTGAGGGTTAAGGAAGCACTTGGCACGCACACAGTTTGTTATCAGAAACTTGGCAGCAATATGAGCACTGACTGCCAAGCGCTTTTACTTCAATAAATGGGAGTATCCTTTCACCATATAAACAGAAATACACACAGTTTGCAAATAGTCCAGTTCAAAACAAGAAACCTTTGGCAGATTTAAGCGTTGTTCAAAGTGACTAGCCAGAGTTAGTTTTTGTCCATCACAGAGTCTTAAATAGCCACCACACTCTCTTATATAGTCTCTGGGGTGTGGTCCAGTGACTCAGCTTAATCCCTGGCATGCCTCCTCAACTGCTGCAACTGTTTATCACACCTTCGTTGGCGTGGATCCAGGAACGACAGATCGCCTCCGTCACTATCATTGGAGACACCTGGCTCCTGGCTAATCTCCTCTTCCTCAGTCGGCACCTGAGGCAGTGCCAGAGAGGAGGGGCCTGGAGAGGGAGGACTGGCCGACTCCTCTCCTTCATGTTCGGAGCCTTCTCCCTCCGATAAGATAGGCTCAGAGGACGGAGCCACAACACAGGGATCCTATAGGCCTACCAGTTTCTGATGTCTCTTTATACACAGGGAAGGTGACCCTATGATTTAACAAGGTTTCGACCCAATTCCAGTATCCCGGATATGCAATCTCCTCTTTTCAATTGTTGATTTAACAAGATTTCGACCCAATTCCAGTATCCCTGATATGCAAACTCCTCTTTTCAGTTGTTGTAGGGGCCCGTTCTCCTTTTCTATTCCCCCCTGTACCGGGATTGTTAAACTCTTGACCCCAGGTCTAGGAGTTGGTTTAGGTGTAAGGTTTCCCCCCACCTTCTGATACCACATTGTTGGTGGGAGTGGACTTGACCCAAAGTGTCCCCATTCAGTGTCCTGATGCTGTTAGTTCCCCTGGGATTCTTGACATCTTTAATTCCTTCTACAGGGACAAGGGGAATTTCTTGAACACCCACACAACATGGGGAACTACTGTTCAAGCTAGCATCACTCACTAGACCCTTAGCTAATAGTACCCACAGCCCTAAATAAATCATAATGACCTAATTCCTACACCCACAAGGCCTTAAGAGCTCAAGACCCATAGTTTACAAATTCACCATGTCAGGAAGAGGGTTAGGGATATGTGTAACTTGGGGTAGGGCAATATCAATCGTATTAAAACAATACCAACAGAAGGGCTAAAGTAGCTGTTGCCCAGAGTCCCCACACCCAATCTTCCTCTAGCATGAGTGTCTTTAAATCGTGCACACTGGATTCTATTATAGTTAATGGATTTTACATTACAAACTACAGTCATGGAATGTTGTCTTCCTCCGTTCCAAGCTTTGGCCGTGCACTGGGAACCAGCTTCTGGGGTGGTTCAGCAAGGCTGACGATCACCACCGTGCGTTGAGAGTCCATTGCCAGTAGGACTCAGCAGGGTGTATTCTTCTTGAACTTCAGCACCAATGGCCTATCAGTTTTTGTTACCTGGTATGTGACCGGATCACTCTGGTCTGCGGGCTTCAGTCTCGTCCAGTGGATCCAGGATCTTCCTTCTAAGGTCTTAAAAGCACAATTACAAAACCAATACATCTGGGAGAGTGCGCAAAGGAATCTGATCAGTTGTAGTCCTCTTCAGTTGGGAAACAGCATAGGCAACCACTCAATTCTAAGAAAGAAAAATACAAAAATAGTCCAGATGATGAAGAAGGCTATTCCCACTGGTTACTGCCCACCAGTCCATTGGGTTCTTTGGATCGTCAACTTCAATGGATCTCCTTGGTGAGATTCCACCTTCCACTACTTTGGGGCTGGCACGGGCCCTTTCACTTCGGGTTTAACTTCCTTCCAGCTCCAGATCAACCTCCCATAATCGTGGTGGAATTTATGGACTGGAAACTTCAAAGGTGGTGTTTGGGCTAATAGTCCTTGTTTCCTAAAAACTTTAAAATATCTGGACAGTTTATACACATATTGTTTCAATACTTTGTCTCTGGTTTCCAGGGAATCAATGCATATGCTTCCTGTAGTGAAAACTACTCCAAACAACAGTTCATATGATGATAATCTTTCTAGGTTGAGTATAATAAAACTCTTGACACCACTGTTGCTGTAGCATTACTGCAGGGAAAAGCTTCAACCCACCCATAGTGGTCCACTATGACCAATAAATATTTTACTCTCCCCACTTTTGGTAATTCTGTAAAATCCACATGAATACATTGAAATGGTCTTAAAGCTGGTGGTCTCCCACCCATCTGTTGTTTCCTGAAAGCTTGTTCATTCACCTTTTTACAAATTAAACATTTGTTTATAATTGATGTTACTAAAGGATATATCCCAATACAACCATAGCATTTTAAAAGTTCATCTACAATAGCTTGAATTCCCCAATGACTCCACCCATATTTTGCCAAATGAATGCACTATCCCAAATGCATACTTGGAATCTGCCTATTTTTCCTCCCAAGATGCATAGAGCCCCTCCCCCTTTTTTTATTTATGTGCCGCCCTTCTCCGGAGACTCAGGGTTACAATGCATTAAGCAATAGCCTTCATACTTTTGTATATTTTACAAATTGCCCCCACAAACTGGGTCCTCAATTTACCTACCTTGGAAAGGATGGAAGGCTGAGTCAACCTTGAGCCTGGTGAGATTCGAACTTACTACTTACAGACAGCTGGAGTTAAATTACAATGCATTTGTCTACTGAGCTATCCAGGCTCCCTATCCATAGAGCTTAATTTAATGAATACAATTCAAAGGTTTGAGCAGACCAATTTCGAGGCAAACCCCTTGTTTCCAGGATCTCTTTAATGTGTCCTTTTATAATAGCATATCCGTTTTTCCGTACTCCCTCCTCCACCCTAGAGGAACCATTTATAAAAATTGCTTCTCCTTTCTCCAGGGGGTGTTCCTCCAAATCAGGTCTTATTTTTGTATGTAAATCAATTACTTCAGCACCATAATGTTCTAATCCAAACTGATCCATTGTTCTGGTGTTGGCTAAGAATTGTGCTTGATTCAAATTGTGATCTGTAGTTAAAATCAAGTCTGTCTGCTGCATTAAAATTGTTTCATTTTTTTGTTTAGAATTCTGGAATCAGTTAACCACCGCCCCGCTTTTTGCTGAAGGATGGTTCTGACTTGATGTGGGGTGCTTACAATAAGGGCTCCCCCAAAGGTCAATTTCCTACTTTCTGAGCCAACACCTCTTGTGCAATTCAATTTTCTGTGTTTACAAAGAGAGTGAATGGCTTTTCCAAATTTGGTAAACTTAATACAGGAGCCTTGGTTAAAGCTTGTTTCAAATTTTCAAGGCTTCCTCTTTCATGTCCCTCCCATTTCAAACTCCAAGGTCCAGATTCAATTAATTTTGCATAGAATTACCTTAATTCTTGCTTGTTTATAGATAGAGGCTGAGACGCCACCCCTTCTATTCTATCAGGAGTGATTTTCCTATTCCTGTTGGAAGGAAAAAAAAGAAGCCTTTTCCTTTAAGGATTGTTGAAAGGCAGAGCTTCCCCTTCCTGAATTCAAAACTCCTGGCTGGGAGATTACTTAGAAATGATTGGAGGTCAGCTGCTTGAGAGTAGAATCAGTTTATTGTTTCTAGGAAGGCAGGCAAGAAACAAATACAAGCACAACGTTTCAAAGCTAGCCTGTCTTAACTGTAAGAGTAACCCTTTTTTATATCCTAAAACATCTTTTGATTTTCTATGTGACCCTTTAAAGTCTTTTGATTTGGCGTGTGAATTCTTTGATTTGTGTGTGTGATTGTTTTATGGTGTTTAAATCCTGTTTTTGTTTGTGATTAGGTTCTTCTGTCCTGGATCTGCCAAATAAGTAATTGTTTTATAGTCCACTCTCTGTTTTTCCTAGCCCTTTGTAGTTGTTCGTTCCCTATAATTATTCAGTTTGCTATTTCTGTGTATTAGTGAATCTCTCTCTCTCTTTTTTTTCTTCTCCTCATGTGTTTAAATTACTTTGGCTTGATTTCTTTTCCTTTTTTGGGGTGTTTGTTTTTCTTTCCTGTGTCCCACATCTATTTGGATGTTGCAGGCCCCTGTAATTCTTTTTCTTCCTTTGTTGTGGAAAATAAGGTGGCTTCAGCTTCTTAATGGCCCATTGGTAAAGGTGGGGGCTGAAACTCTGCCTGAGTTTCTGCTTATTTTCTTTAGGGGAATTTCCCTGCTCTTTTAATATTGAGCTTCTCATATCTTCCAACACTCCCTTCACTAATTAAGTATATTCAAATGCTTTGTCCACTTAATCTGATCTCTGTCAATTAAAAACACCACTTCCTCTTCTTTGGATCGGGCAATCTTTAACGCTGACTTCCCTGCCCATATCATCACTTCTTCCCATTATCACTTGGTTCCACTCTCACATTCTCTTCCTTCCCCGTCCAAAGGTTATACAACATCCATAACCTTCCAAAAACGAATCACATACCTTCTCCCTTCCATCAATTCTATTTTCTCTAACTCCTTCTTCTTATAAAACATTCAATTCCTCCTACCACTGCCATCCTGATTTCCAAGTCAGCACAAGTCTGTGCAGACCAACTTAAAGGCAACTTTCTGACTTCCATTAAAACTTCCTCTCACCCTTCTACTATTGTAACCCATCTCTGTAACAAATTCTAAAAGGGCAACCACTTATGCTGCTAACAAACAAACAAACAAGCAAACAAACAAACAAATCTAAAATATATTTGGATCAAACTTTAGCATCAATTCTCTGCCTTTAGTAAAATGCAAATCAGATTCAAAAAAATCTTTCAAAATTATTTCTTTTATATAGGTTTAATTAAGCATTTTACACCTCAAAAATTTCCAGAAGGAAAAAGAAAATCAAAATCAGAATGGCAGTTTTGGGAGGCTCCCCCACACATCGCCAGCTACACTGAGCTAGAAGCTTAGTTCTTTTAGAGTTCTCTGGCTTTTTTTTAAAAGAATGGTCAATTTATCAGAAGATTTATAACACTGCAATTAGTTCCTTTTTCTTACCACACATAAGATCACACACATTTTTATTTTTATTTTTTAATGCATAAGGTTTTCTTTCTCCCCTCTCTTTAGATTTCATCAAACAGACCCTAGCAAATTCTGCCTAATACTTGAGTAATCAAGGGGGTCTCTCTTTTAGTCTTCCACTGATCAATACTATTACCACCCATCCTAACAACACTACCCTTGGCTCACGACGCTGGACGTTCCGACATTATGTGTTTTTAAATTGGCTGTACACCGCCCTGAGTCCTTCGGGAGAAGGGCGGTATAGAAATAAAATTATTATTATTATTATTAGTCGTCAATGAGAACTGCAAGGGTTTAACCACCCACACAATAATTCCTTAATTCCTTACTAGAGACTTTAGGACGATGCCTTGTCTCCTAGGGGGGTGATCAGGCCCCCTCTTCCACCACTAAATTGGTGGGTACTGATCTGTCCCCGTCCACACACACACACAAACACAGCCAGCCGAGGGTTAAGGAAACACTTTGGCACACACCCAGTTCTTTATCTCCAACTTGGCAGCGATTTACACACAGTCTGCCAAGTGCATTTATTTCCACAAAACAGAAAGATAAGATACTTAGCGTAGAAAAGTCCAATCAGAATAATATTTCTCTCAGCAGTTTCCGGACGAGGCTTTAGTGACTATCCAAGGTTTACTTTTGTTCGTCACAAGGATCATTGGCCACCACTCTCTATTATATAGTCTCTGGGGTGTGGTCCAGTGACTCAGTTCTAATCCCTAGCACGCCTCCTGAGCTGCTGCAATCGTTTATCACGCCTTCGGAGGCGTGCGTCCAGGAATGATGTTTCTCCCTCACTCTCATCCGAGCCACCTGTCTCCCTGTTAATCTCCTCTCCCTCGGCCGGCACCTGAGACAGTGCCAGAGGGGAGGGGCCTGGAGAGGGAGGCCTGGCTGACTCCTCTTCCTCATGCTCGGAGCTTTCTTTCTCCAATGGGACAGGCTCAGAGGACGGGGCCACAACAGGTACTTCTTAACAGAGAGACTTGAACTCCCTGACTTATACTTACCTGCAAGCGTCTTTACCTCTTGGACTTTTGTTGAGATCTCTGTGTCTGGGTGACCTTTGAGGATCCTTGACTAGTCTGCTCACCAGCGATTTCATGGCACTCCCCCCCCCCCCACTGAAAGATTCCGTGGACTTCAAAGGAGTCCTAATGGCCGGCCAGTGGATTTTCCTTGGGGAGGCATCGGTTCCCGCTGGGGCAGGCTGTGTGGCAGAACAAAAGTTCTTTGTTCCTTAGTCCCATCTGCCAGGGTGCCATAAATGTTGTGGAATGAAAGGACAAAGGAACATTCCTAGGTCAGCCAGAGACAGTTTTTTTTTTATTGAAAAAGTTTTAT
Source organism: Arizona elegans (assembly GCA_022577455.1). NCBI lineage: Eukaryota > Metazoa > Chordata > Lepidosauria > Squamata > Colubridae > Arizona > Arizona elegans. Next base: position 51,267,322 of record JAKOOJ010000006.1, on the reverse strand, counting down.
TGGTAAAACAAACACAATTTCCCCACAACCCTCCCACCCAACCCCCCTCCCCCTCCCCGACTTCCCAGAGCAGAACACAATGTATTTCTATTAACTTTTAACAATAAACTAAATTGCTTCACCAACCTCTCGGCCCCCCCTGGACCGGGACACCAAGACGAAAAGCACATGAGACTTGGCATCGGAGTTTCTTAGTTTAATCGGTGTCTACAGCTCATGGTGGAAACCGGATTTGTAAAACAAGCAAAGACGCGGCTACTGGGAGCCGGCGTCTGACACATTTATAGAGCAAACGCTGAGCGCCCTCAGCTGAGCCACTTCAAACTTCCCGCAGCTGTGGTTCTGGAGGTGCGGCGATGACATCATCGGCCCTGGTCTCCGTCGAAGGCTGCGTTGCTCACCCCAGTCTCCGCTGACGGCTGCGCTGAAGGCTGCGCTGAAGGCTGCGTTACATGCAGGTTTTCTCCTTATCCCCACGACCCCGGTATACACCCGTGCAGAACAACGCCTAATTGCCAACCTAGCCCCTTCACCAGCACCCGGTGCCCCACCTCCACCCCACCCATGGTGTTGAGTGCGTTGTGCCGCTCGACAGTCGGCTCCCCCTACCAGGTGTCTGCCTGTAGGGAGAAAGGGAAAGAAAGAAACATCCGTTAGTTATCTCCCTTCGAGCGCGCTTTATGGGGATTGTTTCTGTGGAATCGTCTCAGAAGACGTGGGGCGTTTACATCATTCTTCGGAACCCACGAGGAGTCCGTATCTGGGTACCCTGTCCATCTCACTAGGTATTGTAACCGGCCTCTATGGTATCTAGAGTCGACAATGTCTCTAATTTCGTAATACGACCCGGTTACAGGGCCTGGCGTTTTCTGTGGGGGTTCGGATGTTACGGCAGTCGGTTTCAATAAGCTGGCATGGAATATCGGATGGATCTTCCCCAGTAGGGGGGGTAGTTTTAACTTAAATGTGACCGGGTTTACCACCTTTATGATAGGAAAGGGGCCTATATATTTAGGGCCTAACTTCTTACTCGGTAATCGTAATTTCAGATACTTAGTGGAAAGGTACACACGGTCCCCAATCTGGAACGATGGACAAAGGGTTCGTTTTCTGTCTGTATGGGTTTTATATTCCTCTGATGCTTTTCTTAAAGCTTCCTTTACTAGAGGCCACACCTTCTGAATATTGCATGCCCAATCATTTGGTGTGGTGGGTTTCGGGGTTTGGAGGTCCAATTCGGGGATAGCTGGGAACTCTCGACCCATGACGATTCGGAAAGGGGTGTACCCGGTGCTGCGGTGTACCGCATTGTTGTAGGTGGTTTCAGTGAATGGTAAATAGTTCACCCAGTCATTTTGTTGGTATGACGTATAGGAACGCAGGTACCGTTCCACCATGGCGTTGGCCCGTTCCGCCGCTCCATTCGTACTCGGGTGGTAAGCAGAACTTAAGCCTTGTGTTGCTCCTATATCATGGAGGAATCGTCGCCAGAATTTAGCCATAAATTGTACTCCCCTGTCCGATATGATTTGTTTAGGTACCCCGTGTAAGCGATAGATATGTTGAATGAACAGGCGGACCAGCCGTTGTGCTGAGGGTAGTCTTTTGCAAGGAATAAAGTGGGCTTGCTTTGAAAAGAGGTCAAGCACTGTCCATATCACGGTATATCCTTTGCTGCTAGGTAGGTCCACAATGAAATCCATGGAGATCTCCTCCCATGGTCTGTTCGGTTCGGCTACGGTTTGTAATAAGCCTAGGGGCTTTCCGGGTCTTGGTTTGGAGACTGCACAAATGTGACAGGCTCCAACATATTGGTCGATGTCTTTTCGCATTTTCGGCCACCAGAACTGTCGTCTCACTAAGTGCAACGTTTTCAGGAACCCAAAGTGTCCTGCGGTCTTCTGATCATGACACTGGTTTAGGACTTGTTGTCGTAACGTACTAGGTATATATAGTTTATCCCCCCACCAGGCTAATCCATCACAGTGGGTTACGAGTGACTGATTATCACTTAACCACTCATCAGTGGCCAGGGCCTGTTTCAATGCTGACTCCCATGTATGGGTTTGTCGTGTTCCCATAACACATGCCCCGATGGAGATGGGAGGGAATAACGACTGTAACCCCTCTGCTCTTTTGCTGTGATATTGCGGCATGTGAGATAATGCATCAGCCAAAAATAGCTTCCCCGCTGGTTTGTACTTCAGGGTAAACCGGAATTGTTGGAAGTATTGTGCCCATCTGATCTGCTTTGGAGATAATTTGCAAGGTGTTTGAAGTACCTCCAGATTCTTGTGGTCTGTCCAGACCTCAAACGGCTGTGGACTGCCCTCCAACAGGTGCCTCCACGTTTGTAATGCCCATTTCACCGCAAAAGCCTCCTTTTCCCATATAGACCAATTTCTTTCTGTTGCTGTGAATTTCCGTGACGTATAGGCGCAGGGTTTTAGAACCCCGGTAGTATCTTCCTGCAGAAGGACAGCTCCAACGGCTACATCACTGGCATCCACTTGTACCACAAATGTCTGTGACGTGTCCGGATGTTTTAGGATAGGTTCTTTGGCAAACAGGTGTTTGAGTTCCTCGAACGCCTTCTGGCAAGTAGAGGTCCATGGTAGCACGTATCCTGGTTTGGGTTTTGTTCCTGGCTTCACAAACCCTTTTGTTCGTAATAGGTCTGTGAGAGGTAACACCGTGGCGGCGAACGAGGGGATGAATCGACGATAGAAATTTGCGAAACCAAGAAAGCTTTGCAACTGCTTTCTTGTTCACGGGGCCTGCCATTCTATTACTGCTTTCACTTTTTTCGGATCCATTTGCATTCCAGTCTCGTTAATACGGAACCCAAGATAGTCTATCTCCTTGCGATGAAACTCACATTTCGAGAGTTTCATGTATAAACGGGCTTCCAACAAGCAGGTTAATACTAGCCTGACCAGCTGGATGTGTTCTTCCATCGTTTTTGAATAAATAAGGATGTCATCCAGATATACTAACACCCCCCGGTACAGATAATCATGCAACACTCCGTTTATGAGCTGCATGAAGACAGCGGGGGCACCCTGGAGACCAAAGGGCATCACACGAAAGCGGTAACTATCTAGGGGGCTATTGAATGTAGTCTTCCATTCGTCCCCCGGGCGTATCCGCACTCGGTAGTAGGCTTCACAAAGGTCTAATTTCGTGAAGATCCTTCCTGTAGCTAGGGTCGTGAGCAAGTCAGACATCAAGGGTAACGGGTACAATGGTTCAACGCAAACAGCATTTAATCCTCAGTAATCCACGCATAAGCGTAGCCCCCCATCTTTTTTCTCCCGGAATAGTCCCAGGTCTGTTAGCTCACGGGCATGTTCGCTATGCAGGTCGGCCACCCAATCAGCCACTTCTCCCGTGAGTACAGCCGTCACCGCAACCACCATTGACCATTGCGAGGGATACAGCCTTCCATATAGATCCATGTGGCTGATAACCTGGCTCAGAAACAATGCCACTTTTTCTGATGACCCGTCAAACGTGGCCTGTACAGGAGGCAGTCCCCGGGGGGTCTGAGGTGTCCATACCCCGGGTCCCCACATGGGCAACGGGTCCGGCTGATGGGGTGGGGCTGGCCGTTGCCCTGCATCACCCTGATCACGCTGACCATCTGCCACATGGGCTCTCATCCTGTCTCTGCTGGGCTGTGGAGAGCCTCTAGTGGGCGCATGGAGGCTCTCCCCTCCAGTGGGTGGCATGGCATTGCTTCGTCCTGGGGTTTGGTGCTCCCCGCTCACCCGGTTCATGTGACGGTCAAATTTGAACTTTGGACTAGCGAGGCGGGGTCTACTGGGCCCAGCTCCACCGCTTACGACCCCGCCCCCCTGCCAAATCTCGGAGGGTTCCCCACTGGGAGCCCACGGCTGCCAGGAGGGCGCGTCTCGGAAGCTGGCCTCTCCGAATCTATCGCGTAGAACATCCAGGGTAGTCGTCCCTGGGGCAGTGGAGAGGCTCCATTCCCCGTCCTCCTCCTCAATCCACTGCCGCTCCCTCCAGCCCTGGAACTGGGCACCTGTGTGGGACGGCGTCTGTGCTCGGGTTCCTAGTAAGGCTGAGCTCGGATTCCTGTCGAAGCCATGCGACTCCTGGCCCTCCCTCCGTGAACCCGCGTCAGCCCCATCCTTCCGCGGCTCCCGGTGCTTTGGCCTCACCACCGGCTGCTCGCTGGCCTCCGGCGTCTCGGCAGCGACGGCCCCCTCCTCCTCTTTCTCCTCGAGCAGCGTATCGTCGGGTAACGCCTCTGCGCCCTCCGCCATGGCGCTCCGCTGCAGAGAGTTCAGTGCGGAATGAGCCGCGTCTTCCTCTCAGCCCCCCCTGGACCGGGACACCAAGACGAAGAAGCACATGAGACTTGGTATCGTAGTTTCTTAGTCTAATCGGTGTCTACAGCTCACGGTGGAAACCGGATTTGTAAAACAAGCAAAGACGCGGCTACTGGGAGCTGGCGTCTGACACATTTATAGAGCAAACGCTGAGCGCCCTCAGCTGAGCCACTTCAAACTTCCCGCAGCTGTGGTTCTGGAGGTGCGGCGATGACGTCATTGGCCCTGGTCTCCGTCGAAGGCTGCGTTGCTCACCCCGGTCTCCGCTGACGGCTGCGCTGAAGGCTGCGCTGAAGGCTGCGTTACATGCAGGTTTTCTCCTTACCCCTGCAATCCCGGTATACACCTGTGCAGAACAATGCCTAATCGCCAACCTAGCCCCTTCACCAGCACCCGGTGCCCCACCTCCACCCCACCCACGGTGTTGAGTGCGTTGTGCCGCTCGACACAACCATTAAACTAACACCCCCTAAAAAAAATTCTTAACCCCCCATAGATAGAATCCTACTTCTTAGACATAATCCTTCTAATATCACTTATATAGCGCTTATACAGTTAAAAAAAATCATTCATAAGCTATTTGATATTTTTTAGTCTGATACTTATTTTGAATGTAATCAATCCATCTTCTCCAGTCCTGTATATACCTTTCTTGTGTGTGATCCTTCAAATATGCTGAAATTTTAGCCATTTCAGCTAAATTAGTTACTTTCAATATCCAGTCATCAATAGTAGGCAAAAAGTCCTTCTTCCAATGTTGTGCTATCAACAATCTTGCTGCTGTTATCAAGTTCAAAATCAGTTTAGTCTCTGCAACTGTACAGTCCATAGTTATACCCAATAAAAACAACTGCGGAGTAAATTTCAGTCTTTTTTAAAAAATATTCTGCATCACCCACCAAATCTTTATCCAAAATGCTTTGATTTTTTTACAAGTCCACCATATATGATAATAAGTTGCATCATCACAGTCACATCTCCAACATTTAGCTTGCACATTAGGATACATACATGGTGTGGAAGGGCGCGGCAGAATCCGACCACTGGCTATAAGGCAGCCCTTTGAAACCCCGCGGCAAGAATTTAAACAGTTTTTTTTCTTCTAGCCATCAGCTGGGACTCAGGAGGCAGCAATAGATTGAGAGTGGGCAGGGTAAGCGAACGGTCGGCGATCCAACAGAGCAGAGAGTGAGGGTGAGTGAAGGCGTGGGGGGAGCGAGAGAGGGCTTTGGCGACCCCTGTGAAATGGCCATTTGACCCCCAAAGGGGTTGCGACCCCCAGGTTGAGAACCACTGAATTAGAGCAATATATCAGGAACAAACAGCACAAATAATAGTTAATGGAGGCTTAACAGATGTTTTTAAAATTGAGAAAGGTACAAGGCAGGGCTTTTCTTTGTCTCCATTGTTGTTTATTTTAACTTTAGAAGTTTTGTTGAATAAGATACGTGACTCTGATAAAATAAAAGGAATTGTAATTAGACAGCAAGATTATAGATTAAGAGCATTTGCAGATGACCTGGTTGTTACTTTATCTCAACCTATAGAAGCGGCTCCACATATGTTGGACATAATAGGTCAATATGGTAAGGTATCTGGATTTAAAGTAAATCAACACAAGACAAAGATCATAACTAAAAATATGTCCATATCTCAAAGAGAAGATTTAGGGAGAATAACGGGGTTTGAAATAGTTAAAAAGGTTAAGTATTTAGGAGTATATATTGCAGCCTCAATCACAAAATTATTTAAAAACAATTATGAAGTTCTTTGGCAAAAAGTGCAGAAAGAAATGGAAAATTGGAAAAAGCTACAACTATGTTTACTGGGAAGGATAACAGTAATAAAAATGAATGTATTACCTAGGTTCTTATTTTTGTTTCAAATGATATCAGTGCTTAAGAAAGATGGAAACTTGAGGGAATGGCAGAAAGGGGTTAATACCTTTATTTGGGGTGGGAAGAAACCAAGAGTGAAACTGAAAATTATACAGGATGTATGTGAGAGAGGAGGTCTTAAAATGCCTAATTTAAGATTGTACTATGAAGCAGCTGTTTTATCCCAAATTAGCGATTGGTTTTTGTTAGATATCAAGTACAGTTCAAATGAGCCAATCAGGAATTAGTCCTGAGAGCGGGAAATTAGAAGGCACGTCAGTGGTTGCAGCCAGGGACAGCCCCTTCCCTATATAAAGGGTTGCCCAGGTTTGAATTGCCATTGCTGTTCTGGAGTTAAATAAAAGAGTTACAGTTACATTGTTTCGAGTCTTCCTTCAATCGCCCGCGATTTAACATTGGCGACGAAGGTGGGATCTGAAGGAACAGGACTGCACACCAATCTCCAAGCAATCATCAGCCACACATCCGATCCACCGAAACACCGGTCAGATCATCGGCTATCGAGATGTCTGCAATCACACCGCCCGCTCCATTCAACCCAACCGGGGAAGATTGGGAAGCTTACATGGAGCGATTCTACATGTTCATGGAGGCGAACAATCTGCTGAGCTTATCAGAGCAGAGGAAGAGGGCCCTTTTCCTCACCCATTGCGGCCCGGCAGTTTTTAAAATGGCAAAAGCGCTTGCCGCCCCAGCCAATCTGAAGACCATGACCTGGACAACGCTACAGGAAATACTCAAGGCACACTACGCACCGCAAGCATCATCCCTGGTAAGAAGGCATGAGTTTTATCGGAGGGACCAAAAAGAGGGAGAGACGATCAGTGCGTTCGTGGCGACCTTGAGGGAAATAGCTGCTGCCTGCTATTTCCTGAATCTGGAAGAGGCCATGAGGGACCGTCTAGTACTGGGACTGAGGGACCTCACATTACAGAGTAGGTTGCTGGCACGGCCTCAAATTACATTCAAGGAGGCCTTGGAAGAAGCATCCGCAACTGAAGCTTCCCAGAAATCGGTGGCGGCTATGAAGAAAATGAAAAGCGGGCCGCCCGTAAAGGAGGAGGCGGCGGTGCACTATGAAAGAGCAGAATCGGGCTCAGAGGAAGAGGACGAGGAGGATGAAGTCCATCACCTCTGAGCCGATCGCAAAGAGAGACAACAGGGGAAGAGAGAGGCCTGGTGCTCGGGATGCGAAGGAAACCACCCGAGAGCCAAATGCAGATTCCGGGATGCCATCTGCCAAAGATGCGAAAAGAAAGGACACATAGCGAGGGTCTGCAGGGCATCCCAGCCAGCCTCAAGGAGAACCAGACCCCCCCGATCACCAACAAACAACAGAAGATTCCAGACAAGTGGAAAGAGACAACCGTTTGGGCGAGGACAAAGAAACGATGACCATCGGGCGGATCGTGGCGAGACCCATCATACCATCGTAATCAGCCATGCCAGCGCGGGAAGGGCAGATAAGATGGCGGCAACAGTCTTGATCGAGGGGAGACCCTGCCGCATGGAGGTGGACTCGGGATCCAGCCTGTCAATGGTATCCTGGACAACAATCAAGAAGCTCCTGCCACACATCACAGCCCGCGACCTCAAACGACAGCGCTTCACCCTCATTGACTACCAAGGGAACCGAATCCCTGTGGTAGGCATTGGCAAGTTCAACGTAGCCTACAAAACATTCAAAGCCACGCTACCCCTTACGATTATGGACAGGAACCGGCCCAGCCTGCTGGGCATGGAGTGGTTCGAGCCGTTGGGGCTAGCCATCACCGGCGTCGATCACATCGGAAACGACACCTGAGAGGAGGACCTGATGAGGGAATTCGCAGAAGTTTTCAACAATGAGCTAGGCAAGTACAAAGGGTCCCCAATTTCATTCAATTTAGACCCCCAGGTAGCCCCAATCCGAATCAAACCCCGGAGAGTCCCTTTCGTGCTACGGCCAAAAATAGATGAACAATTAGATAAACTGGTCGCGCAGGGAGTGTTAGAGCCAATAGACCACGCGAGATGGGAGACCCCTATCGTAACACCGATTAAACCGGACGGGTCAGTACGCTTGTGCGGAGACTATAAAAGTACATTAAATAAGGCGCTCCAACAAAGCGCATACCCCGTACCAGTAGTCCAACACCTCTTACATTCTTTGGGGAGGGGAAAGATCTTCGCAAAATTGGACTTAGCACAAGCGTACCAGCAGCTGCCCGTTGATGAAGCCACCGCGGAAGCACAAACCATCGTTACACATAGGGGCGCATTCAAATGTAAGAGACTGCAATTTGGGGTGAGCGTAGCGCCCGAGCTGTTCCAAAGTCTGATGGAACGACTCCTACACGGAATCGAAGGAGTCGTCCCTTATTTCGATGATGTACTAATATCAGCAAGGGATACGGCTCAATTAAAGCAGCGACTAAGGGAAGTGCTGACAAGATTCCAGAAAGTTGCTTAACTTTTATAATATTTTCCTACCGCAGAAAGCTACCACTGCTGAACCACTCCACCGGCTGCTGGACAGGAAGGCAGAATGGAAATGGGGGGAGCGAGAGAGGAAAGCGTTCAAAGATATAAAAAACCTTTTAACATCAGACAGAATTTTAGTGCAATACAGCGGGACATTACCAATAAGACTAACTTGCGATGCATCCCCTTTCGGCATCGGAGCCGTATTGAGCCACAAAATGCCTAACGGAACAGAAGCCCCCATTGCATTTTTCTCCCGGACTTTGTCAAAACCCGAACGAAATTATAGCCAATTGGACAAAGAGGCGCTAGCCGCAGTAGCTGGAATAAAAAGGTTCCATGAGTATCTCTACGGGCGGAGTTTCGAACTAATAACCGACCACAAGCCGTTGTTGGGCATCATGGCAGGGGACAAACCAACACCCCCCATTTTGTCACCCAGAATGCTAAGATGGGTGGAGTTTCTGGCAGCCTACAATTACACACTGCTCCACCACCCGGGGAAATCAATCGACCATGCAGACGCCCTCAGCAGGTGCCCACTTCCAGAAACGGGGGAGGACCCAGCGCCAGCGATGACCACCCTGCTAATCGAAACGATGGAGGAAGCCCGAATATCTGCAGCCGACATCGCGAGAGCCACCTCAAAGGACAAAATACTGGCGCAGATTTTAAATTGGATCTGGAAGGGGTGGCCGGAAGAAAAAGAAATGAGCACAGAGTTCCTGCCATACAAACGGAGACAAAATGAACTGTCAGGACTAAGGGGGTGCGTGTTGTGGGGGGATAGAGTCATTGTCCCAAACACACTAAGACAACACACACTCAGATTACTTCACGACGGGCACCCGGGGATAGTGAGGATGGAAGCTCTGGCCAGAAGCTACGTGTGGTGGCCCGGAATGGACAAGGAAATCGAGACGTGGGTGTCCGCCTGCACAAACTGCCAAGAATCAAGGGCGGCACCAAACGCAGCCCCCGTCCACGACTGGGAAAACCCGGGAACACCATGGGCCAGATTGCACATTGATTTCGCAGGGCCGTGCAAAGGGAATACGTCCCTAGTCATCGTGGACGCATATTCAAAGTGGCTAGAAGTAGTGCTCATGTCGACGACCACAGCAGACGCAGTAATTAGAGTTTTGAGACGCCTATTCGCTACACATGGGATTCCCGACCTCATAGTCTCTGACAACGGGCCGCCGTTCACGTCAAACACCTTCGAGATGTTCCTCGCGGACCAAGGAATAAGGCACGCGTTATCCGCCCCGAAAAAACCTTCAACGAACGGTTTGGCAGAACGGATGGTGAGATCTACAAAGGAGACGCTTATGAGACTGGGCCCAGGGGACATTCAGGCCAAATTAGATAAACTATTAGCCATCCAGCACATCACACCAAGCGCCACGACCCACCGAAGCCCAGCAGAATTGTTAATGGGCCGTAAGCTGCGATCCCATCTGGACAGACTGCACCCGCAGTACAGCACAGAGAAGCCAACCGACTCCACGAGCAGAATCCGGGAGTTCCAGCCAGGGGACAGAGTCTATGCAAAAAACCTGAGCGGAAACCCACTCTGGTACCAGCGACAATAACCCAGGTGACGGGGCCCCTGTCCTACCGGGTCCAGACAACAGAAGGACAGCACTGGAAAAGGCACATCGACCAGCTCAGGGGAAGATTAACGAGGGTCGAGGGGGAACCCCAACACAACAACCAGGGGGAAGGAAAAGACACGCAAGCAGTACCAGAGCCGGCCAATACACAGACGCCAGTTCTGGACATGCCAAACACCAGTCTGGAAGAAAATAACAGCGAGCACATACCTGAATCCACGGAAGAGGTGACAGGCGCCAAAAGGAACCGGCAGGGACAGCTAAGTAAGGTGGGAGAAGGAGGCGAATCCACACCGGAGACTGAGTTAGAGAGAGTTCCGGAGCCCACACAGAGAGAGCAGCGGACGTCAACCTCTCAACCCGAAGGCACCGGGACAACTGAACTGCGCAGGTCCGGTCGAGCTTCCAAATGTCCCGCCTACTTACGCGACTACGTAGCCTAGAGACCCCGGACGGGGGAACACTGAACTAGGGGGGAGGAGTGTTAGATATCAAGTACAGTTCAAATGAGCCAATCAGGAATTAGTCCTGAGAGCGGGAAATTAGAAGGCACGTCAGTGGTTGCAGCCAGGGACAGCCCCTTCCCTATATAAAGGGTTGCCCAGGTTTGAATTGCCATTGCTGTTCTGGAGTTAAATAAAAGAGTTACAGTTACATTGTTTCGAGTCTTCCTTCAATCGCCCGCGATTTAACAGTTTTGTTATGGAATGAAAGGACCAAGCAACATTCCTAGCCAGAGACAGTTTTATTGCGCAAGGTTCAGAGCCAGTTTTTTACCTGAAGCTTTGAACAAGGGAAGAACCCTGATACAACTGGTTTTATACATTTCTAAGGATTCAGTGAAATCATACATTTTCCATATATGGTTAACATGAGATCATACATCCGATTTTCCCTATATGGTTACATACATTGGATAATGTGTTCATCTAATTACTTAAACCATTAATTTTAGTTTATAAAATTATCTTAGCCACACAACTTTTCTTAAGTGCTTGTAGTTGTTAATGGGAGAGTTACTACTGTCCTTGGGTAAATTTACTGGATTAAGCAACTCTTTGTAACATATAGGTCTTTGTGTCATTCACAGTGAGGTCACTCAGATGTTTTCCATATGGCGGTCCTTTCGTGACATCTAGGTCTCAGAAGATATATTACCACTTAATGAGGTTTAACTGTTTGTTAATGTAATTTCCAACAAGCACTTTCCTCTCTTATAATAATGTGAATAGAGAGGTTCTCTCAGAGTTCATGTATCTAAGCACGTCTTCCCCTTATAATAATGTGAATAGAGAGGGTCCCCCAGAGCCCATATATCTGACTCTGTATGATTCCTATTTTATTCACATTATTTCCTATTTGCTATAATTCCTACTTTATTCACATCAGTTTAATTTAACTGAAGAGAGAATGTTAAATATAGAGGGTTATGATTTGTTATATGGATGGCATGCTTATCTGTTATATGAAAAAAAGTGGATAAAGTGTTTAAGGGTCATATACTTAGAAATGCGTTGTTGAGGGTTTGGAAAAAGTATCAATATAAGCTAAATTATAAGATACCCATACGGGCAAATCCTAGACATGCAATAGAAAATATACGTATAGAACAAAAAACAGAGGTGATTACTTATAAAGAGCTTCTTTTTATGGAAAGGGGTAAGCTGCAACTGAAATCTTTAGATGTATTAAAAGAAGAAGGGATAATTTATACTTGGTTTCAGTATGGTCAGCTTCAAGCTAGATGGAGGGAAGATCAGAAAATTGGTGTCATGCAAAATGAGGAAAACTTGGTAAAACAGATTAGAGATCAAAGTCAAATGCATATTAAAAGGTTGTATAATGCATTATTGGAAATAGATTCAGAAACTGAATTGGTTAAGGATTGTATGATAAAATGGGCACAAAACTTTCAGGAACCAGTGATGATGGACACATGGGAAAAGATTTGGGTTAGAAATGTTAAATTTACGCAAGCACAAAATTTGAGAGAGAATTTTTATAAAATGTTTTATAGATGGCATTTAGATCCTAAAAAATTATGTATGTACCCGAATTTGCAAGCTAAATGTTGGAGATGTGAATGTGATGATGCAACTTATTATCATATATGGTGGACTTGTAAGAAAATCAAGGCATTTTGGATAAAAATTTGGTAGGTGATGCAGAACATTCTGAAAAAAAGGTTGAAATTTACTCCTCAATTGTTTCTACTGGGTATAACGACGGATTGTATAGTATTAGAGTCTAAATTGATATTGAACTTAATATCAGCAGCCAGGCTGTTGGTAGCGCAATATTTGAAGAAGGATTCTTTGCCTACTATTGAAGAGTGGATATTGAAAGTAATGAATTTAGCAGAAATGGCGAAAATCTCAGTGTATTTGAAGGACTATACACAAGAAAGATACGTATCGGAATGGAGAAGATGGATTGATTACATTCAAAATAAGTATCAGACAAGAAAATATCAAATAGCTTATGAATGAATGTTAAGTATTAGAAGTATTATGTTATCTATAGTGGAGTTAAGGTTTCAGGGGAGGATTTAGTAGTCTAAGGATAGATAGGTTAATTTAGCTTATGATTGTTAATTGAAATACCTTGTATTTTGCTCTGGGAAGTCGGTGGGTGGGTGGGTGGGATGAGGGGAGGGAAAGGGGGGGAAATCTTTTTCTTTTCTGTAAAACTTTTCAATAAAAAATATTAATACATATTAATTGTTAATACTAATCAGAATTAATCAAAATTAATAAGTTACAGTAATCAACCTTAATAATAAAATTAATCTTTCTCGTGTAGTTTTAGAAATTCTAACTCCTGTTTCTCTTATTTAACCATTGATAAAACAGATCCCATACCTCGAAATATTCATTGTCTTCCTTTTCTTTAATTTCAAATGTTAGTTTATTCATTTCTGCACATTCTAAAATTTTTGTTATTATCTTTTCTTCTGTGGGGATCTCCTCACTCTTCCAATGTTGTGCGAGCACAATTCTGGCCGCTGTTAACATGTGTAATATTAAATATGCATTCCTTTTACTGTATTTGTCTGGTATGATGCCCAACAGAAATATTTCCGGTTTTAAATATATATGTTCCTTTATCATTTTTTCGAGCCAGGTGTGTATTTTGGTCCAGTATTTTTTTGCTTTTGGACATGTCCACCACATGTGGTAATACGAGCCCGGGGTTTGATTGCACTTCCAACACTTGGTAGACATATTGGCTTGGTTAATTTTGCTGGGGAGAAGTGCCATCTATAAAACATTTTGTATAAGTTTTCTTTCTATGAAGTGGACGTTGTCAATTTATAGTTTCTGTCCCACAACTTTTGCCATTTATCCAATTCTATAGAATACCCAAAATTTTTAGCCCATGCTATCATGGTTTCTTTCTTTTACTTGCTCTTCTTCCATTCTAATAGTCAATAAATAATTATCGAATTTTTAAATCAGTTTCTCCTCTGGTCCTATTAAAATTTGATCCAATTCTGTTGGTTCTTTATAAAAAACCATATGTTTTCACATCTTTATAGTATCTAGATTGTATCTGTATATGTAACCACCATACTAAATTTATCCCTTGGCTATTCACTTCCTGTTTGTGAATAAGCTTTTTCTGGTCAAGTTGCTAGCACAGTTTCTTTATGGGACCTTGCTCGGACCGTCAGCTTCATGTTTTACATCATTAGAAATAGTTCAATCCAAATTCATTAGATCAATTCTCTAGATGCCGTGTTGTGTCTCAAATGCACTTCTGCGCCTGGAGACAGGATTGACAAAAGTCGAAGCAAAAATCTGTATAACGTCCTTAAATTTCTGGCTAAAGCTTAACTTCTTTCCACAAGGTCTTGCTTCATTAATCCTCCAAGACAAATTCTCTTCATCATGGATCAAGGCTGTCGAGTCCAACCATGCCACACTAGGCTTCTCCCCAGCTTTAATACTCAAGATGGACTATGATCTAGCAAGACAAATCTTGTGACAAAGGGTGGAGGACATCAAGAGGCAGGCGGATTTAGGGAAAGCTCCACTGTTTCTGGCTCCAGACACCATTAGATGTGTTTTTGCTTCTGCCAGCTATCTTAGTCAGTTAGAGTCGGCAAACCACTGGAAAACATTTGCACTCGCACGGTGCCATGCGCTTCCATCGGCCATCCTGTACAGTAAGTATAAAAGGATACCATTCACGGAAAGACTTTGTCCTTAAGGCTCAGAAGAGGTAGAGACTGTGGATCACATGCTCCTTAGATGTTCCTTTTATACGGAGATTAGGAAAAAAACATATTCTACCAATAACTGCTAGGTATCCTGACTGTTCTGACACTACCTATCTTCAGTGGCTGCTTAAGAATGAACAGTCCATAACTACAGCACAGGTGGCTAGATTCTGCGCAGCAGCACTGGGGATTCATCGCAAACACGTATCTTCTCCACCATAGCAATGTTATATTATTATTATTATTATTATTATTATTATTATTATTATTATTATTATTATTATTATTATTATTTATATACCGCCCATTCTCCCGAAGGACTCAGGGTGGTGTACAGCCAGAATTAAAATACAAATATACAAATATACAATATCTAGTTAAAATTAATTAAAATAATTAAATAGTTTTGGCCGAATTTTAAAACCCAAAATTAAAACCCAATTTAAAATCAATCAATTTGACAGTCCCGCCTGTCGGAACAGTAGGGTCTTGAGGGCACAGCGAAAAACCCAGAGGTCAGAAATGTTACGGATATCCGGGGGCAATTCATTCCAGAGGACAGGAGCTCCCACAGAGAAGGCTCTCCTCCTGGGTGTCGCCAGCCGACATAACTTGGCTGACGGCACCCTGAGGAGTCCCTCTCTGTGGGAGCGAACTAGTCGGTGGGAGGCTGTTGGTGGCAGAAGGTGGTCCCATAGATATCCTGGTCCTATGCCATGGAGTGCTTTAAAGGTGGTGACCAACACCTTGAATTGCACTCGGAAGACCACTGCGAGCCAGTGCAGCTCGCGCAGGAGAGGTGTTACATGGGCATAACGAGGTGCGCCCATAACCACCCGCGTGGCCGCATTCTGGACCAGTTGGAGCCTCCAAGTGCTCTTCAAGGGGAGCCCCATGTAGAGAGCATTACAATAGTCCAGACGGGAGGTGACGAGGGTGTGAGTGACTGTGTGCAAGGCGTCCCGATCCAGAAAGGGACGCAACTGGTGGATCAGGCGAACCTGATAAAAAGCCCCCCTGGCTACGGCCGTCATATGCTCTTCTAAAGACAGCCATGAGTCCAGGAGGACACCCAGATTGCGAGCCCTCTCTGTGGGGGCAGAGATTCACCCCCAATAGTCAGTGATGGCACCAGCTGACTATACCGGGACGCCGGAAGCCACAACCACTCAGTCTTGGAAGGGTTGAGTTTGAGCTTATTTTTCCACATCCAGACCCGCACGGCCTACAGGCAGCAGGACATCACATCAAGGGCATCATTGGGGTGGTTTGGGGTGGAGATGTACAGCTGGGTGTCATCAGCATACTAGTGGACTCTCACCCCAAAACCATGGATGATCTCACCCAGCGGCTTCACATAAATGTTGAACAGAAGGGGCGAGAGGACTGACCCCTGCAGCACTCCCCAAGCGAGGTGCCTCGAGGTCGACCTCTGCCCCCCTGCCAACACAAACTGCGAGCGGTCAGAGAGGTAGGAGGAGAACCACCGTAACACAGTGCCTCCAATTCCTAACCCCCTCAACCACTGCAGCATGATACCATGGTCGATGGTATCAAAAGCCGCTGAGAGATCTAATAGGACCAGGACAGAGGAACAACCCATGTCCTGAGCCCTCCAGAGATCATCCACCAATGCGACCAATGCCGTTTCTGTGCTGTACCCCTGCCTGAAGCCCAACTGGTACGGGTCCAGATAGACAGCTTCCTCCAGGTACTGGGGTAGCTGTCGTGCCACCACACTCTTGACAACCTTCACCACAAAACAAAAGTTGGACACCGGACAGTAATTTGCTAATAGAGCCGGGTCCAGGGATGGCTTCTTGAGGAGGGGCCTCACCACTGCCTCTTTCAAGATGGCGGAAAAGGCACCCTCACTCAAAGAAGCATTTATAATCCCCTGGAGCCAGCCTCATATAACCTCCTGGGAGGCCAGTACCAACCAGGAGGGACACGGGTCCAATAAGCATGTGGCAGCACTAAGCCTACCCAGAATCCTGTCCATATCCTCGGGAGCCACAGGGTCAAACTCTTCCCAGATAGAATTCTCCAGACTCACCTCCGCCTCCCTCCCCGGACTCACCCAGTCGGAGTCCAAGCCTTCCCGAATCTGAGCGACTTTATCATGCAGGAATTGCACAAAATCCTCAGCTTGACCCTGCAAGGGATCTTCCCACACTTCCACCCGAAGGAGGGAGTGGGTCACCCTGAACAGAGCGGCTGGGCGGTTCTCTGCAGATGCGATAAGAGCGGAAAAATAGATTTTGTCGCTTTTATCGTCACTAGGTAGGTCTTGATATAAGATCTCACCTGTGTCCGGTCAGATTCGGATTGACTAGTCCTCCAAACACTCTCTAGGTGTCTTTTCCGATGCTTCATCTCTCTCAGCTCCTCGGAGAACCAAGGAGCCAATTGAGATCGGCATCGGGTCAGAGGCCGCAAAGGCACAAATCGGTCCAAAGCCCTTGCGGACGCACTAACCCAGGCGGCCACCAGGTCTTCAGTCGAGTCATGTGCCAGAGTCTCCAGAAACGGCCCAAGCTCCATCTGGAAACTTTCGGGATCCATCAGGTGCCTGGGACGGAACCATCTAGTCGGTTCCATCTCCCTGCGGTGGGGGAAAGCGGCTTGAAAGTCTAAGTGAAGGAGTGAATGATCTGTCCATGACAAGGGTTTAATGTCTAGGTCCCCTCTACCAAGATCATTCAGCCACTGACCAGAGATGAAAATCAAGAGTGAGAGCGGCCTTGCACTAACTGGGTCAGGTCCATGGCCATCATGGAAGCCATGAATTCCCAAGCACCTCTGACATCTCACCGACGGATGGCAGGTTGAAATCCCCCATAACAATAAGTCTGGGGGTATCAATCGCCACCCCGGCAATCACATCGAGTAGCTCAGGCAGGGTCGCCGCCACGTGGCAGGGAGCCAGGTCCGTAGTCAGCAAACCCATCTGCACCCCATGACCCCACTTCACAAAAAGGGACTCACATCCGGCTATCTGAGGAACAGTGGCCTCCCTCGGACAAAGACTTTCTCTAATAATTGCCGCTACTCCCCCCCCCTCCCCTGAGCCCTCGGCTGATGAAATGCACAGAAACCTGGAGGGCACATTTCAACGAGGGGGATGACCCCCTCCTGGCCCAACCAGGTCTCCATAATCCCAGCCAGGTCTCCAACCCCCTCCACAATAAGATCACAAATGAGGGGGGCTTTATTAATTACCGACCTGGCATTACATAACATCAGTCGAGGACCCAGGGCCTGAGACTCTGTGCAATCCAGGACATGAGCCACGCTACGGGGGCTGGAGTGTGCAATCGCTCGGAGAGAGCGCGTGCCCACCCCCAGAACCTGATATGGCCCCCTGCGTCCATCATACCTGCCCCTCCCTCTTACCACTTTGATGTAACTGCCCTTTGTTTCGCCCCCTGGAGCCCCGGTCAGATTACCCTTCTCCTCTCCTCCGCTGCACCCATCTAACCCACCACCCCGCACAGTGGCTATATGGACCCCCCCGTCCATCTCTACAGTCCCCTCCCCCCTCCCAGGTCCCCTTAAAAACGTCCCTGCTACCCCTTTTTAAAAAACCCTCAACCCCCTCTTTTTCACATGCCATCTCTCCGGGTCCCAACACCCGTCATTGAGGTAGGCCCTTGATAATGTGGAGGGCCACATCTGCAAGAGGGGGGCATCTCGCAGTGCAATTAGCTCAGCCGCCAAATACATCAACCAAAAAGACCAAATGGAACTGGTATCCGGGTAGGGGTCCAATAAAGTTCTGTAATAAAAGATGGTAAAAAAGATGGTAGAAACCATGTGGAATAACAGCTGGCCTCCACTGTTCTCTCACCACAGTGGGAGGAGTCCCAGGCCTTTGAGCACCTCTGCAGGATCAATGTCCCAGTCACCCTCTCACGGGGATGGTCAGATGGTCATAATTTTGTTGGATTTGTTGGTCCGCCTCCAATCTTTCAGCAGTAATCAGTGCCCAAAAGCCGTCTCCCTCAGCACCCACATGACTGTCCAGACCACCTCGGTACATGGGCTCAAGAATAGAATAACAGAATAGAATAAAAATTTATAGAGATAAGTCGATGATAATCCATGGGCGGGGAATATTCCACAACCGGGAATAAATCCGCAGTAACACAATCCATGGGCAGCGTCTAAAAAGTCCAAAACAGGCTGAAAAGAAAAGGGGAGGGGCCACAATTGTGGCAACCCTTTACACTGCTTAGTCAATTCCCTTTTAGCATTGAATCTACAACGGGCCACACAGTTTAGGGATTGCAACTATCATATAGTCAGACTATGCATAATTGACACTGGATTTTATTATAGTTTTTAGTTGTTATTTATTATTTTAAAGTAGAATTTTTCAGTATATATATACTGAGTGCTTTTATTTGTTCTGGTCTCTGGTCTAAGGCTGTAATAATAAATTGTTGTTGTTGTTGTTGTTATAAAAAACCATATGTTTTCACATTTTTATAGTATCTAGATTGTATCTGTACATGTGGCCACTATGCTAAATTTATCTCTTGGCTATTCAATTCCTGTTTGTTTTTCAGTTCCCTCTTCCCATTTAAAATATCTTTGTATCTTACAATTTTTCCCATATCCATCACATTTGGGAATGTTAGTGCCTCCATCATGGAGAGCCAGACTGGTATTTTCAAATAGTGTTTTTCCTTGATTTTTGCCCATACTGATAGCAGAGCATTTCTAATGTAATGTCCTTGAAAGTATTTATGTGTTTTGTATTTCTCGTACCACCAAAAGACATGCCACCCCAGTTGTAAGTTGTGTCCCTCCAGTACAAGTAATCATCTATGTCTCAGAGTTATCCATTCCTTTAGCCAAGTAAGGGCAGCTGCTTGATAGTATAATACCTAATTTGGCAACCCAAAACCTCCCCTACTGGTAGAGTCTTATATTAATTTCAAACTAATTCTTGCCTTTCTACTTGCCATATAAATTTGGTTACCATTCTATTTAGTTCCTCAAAGTATTTCCTTTTTGGTTTTATTGGGATTGTTTGGAACAGGTATAACAGTCTCGGTAGGACATTCATTTTGATAATGGCTATTCTTCCTAACAGTGATAATTGCATGTTTTTCTACTTTTCCAGATCCATTTTGAGTTGCTGTGTTAATTTTAAATAATTGTCTTGTTTTATGGTTATGCATCTCGCTAATAGGTAAATATTTTACTTTTTTTACTATCTGAATGTCTATCTTTTCCATTAAATCTTTTTTCTGTTCCTTTGTAAGATTCTTAGCTTACTAAAACTTAGGGTTTAGTTTTCTCTTTGTTTATTTTCCTGCAACGTCGCCATAGTCTTCTATTTTCTTTATTAGTTTGGGTCCCATTTCTTGCGGTTCCTCTATGATGAAAACCAAATAATCTGCAAAAGCTTGTAGTTTGTATTTTTATCTCCATGCCTTTTATTTCTATATCTTGACCGATGTTACTATTTAACACTTCCAGAGTCAGAATGAATAATAAGGGGGGCAATGGGCATCCTTGTCTTGTGCCTCTTTTAATATTAATATTCTCTGTTATGTCCCCATAAACATTTTTGCAATCTGTTTAATGTATATTGCCTTGATCATATTGATAAATTTTCCCCAAATTCCATATATTTTAGCTGCAGTATTGTGAATCGTCAGTTTACATTGTCAAATGCTTTCTGCGCATCTAGAAACATCAGCGCCATTTGTTTTTCCGGATATGCTTCATAATATTCTAATGCGTTCAAAATTATTCTCATGTTGTTTTTAATATGCCTATTTGGCAGGAAACCATTCTGGTCTACATGTATAAATTCGTTCAGGAAACTGTTCCATCTTTCAGCTATTGTTGATGTAAAGATTTTATAGTCCACATTTAGAAGTGAGATGGGTCTATAGTTTTAATCTGCGATAAATCTGCATCTTCTTTTGGTATGAGGGTGATGTTTGCTTCCATCCAGGATTTGGGTATTTTAGCTTCTAACAAGACTTCATTGTAAACTTCCAGCAGTAATAGTCCCAAGGAATCTTGTAGTTGTTTATAGAATTCTACTGGTAGGCCATCTGGTCCTGGAGTTTTATTATTCTTTTGTCTCTTAATTGCCTCTGTTAATTCAAACCTTGTTATCCTTTCATTTAGTGTAAATCCTATTTCTTCAGGGACTTTAGGTAATCTGGCCTCTTCTAGGTATTGTTATATTTTATCCTTCAATAGTTCCTCTTGGTCATACAGATTTTCATAGTAGTTCTAGATTATTATTTTTTTGCTGTCATTTTGATCTTGTAATATACCTTTCTCATCTATCAAGCTTTGTATGTTTTTTTTCTTTTTCTAGTTTATATGCGAACCATTAGTATTTTTTAAGAAGTTTTATTTTATACTCTTAATTTTACATGCTAGTTGTTCTTCGAGTAGGCTCAGTTTGTTTTTTATTATTTCCATTTGGTTTTTGAGTTTCTTTTCCTGTGGCTTTTTCTGCAATTCCAGTTCTAATCTGTTGTACTCTCCCTCCAGTGTTTTTTAGTGTTGCTTCTTTTCTCTATTTTTCCTTCCTATATAAGAAATAGCTAGTCCTCGGAGATATGCTTTTGCTGTGTCCCATACGTTTTGTAATGAGGTCGCTTCCTTTCTATTTTCTTTAGAATAGAATAGAATAGAATAGAATAGAATAGAATAGAATAGAATAGAATAGAATAATTTTATTTCTATACCGCCCTTCTCCCGAAGGACTCAGGGCGGTGTACAGCCTATTAAAAACACAAGACAACATCAGTTAAAATAGTTTAAAATTATTAAAAGAATTTGGCTCAATTTAAAACCCCAGGAATTTAAAACCCAATTTAAAATTGTTATGTTGATAGCCCAGCCTGGCGGAACAAAAGGGTCTTGAGTGCACAACGAAATACCCGGAAGAAATTCATTCTTTGAAGAAGAATGTCAGTTCTTTTTCTATTGTTTGTATGAATTCCTTGTATTTTAGTATGGATTGATTCAACATCCATCTCACTTTTTTCTTATGTCCTTTCCATTTAATCCTGACTGAGTTGTGGTCTGCCCATATATTTTGTTCTATTTCTATTTCCTCTATATTAGTACTTGGTTCTCTGTCATCCATGCCATGTCTATCCTTGACCATAATTGATAGCTATTTGAGTAGTACGTATATTGGTTTTTAGTTATAGTTAGTTATAGTTTATTAAACTTCTATACCGCCCTTCCCCCGAAGGACTCAGGGCAGTGTACAGCCATATTAAAACAAACATATACTCACAAAATTTAAAAAAACAATTTAAAATAAATATATAAATTTGGCCCTTATGTTAAAAGCTATGAATACCCAATTTAAAATTCATTTTCTAAGCCAGCCCGGCCTGTTGGAACAAAAGAGTCTTAAGGGCACGGTGAAAGGTACGTAGGTCGGGGATCATGCGAACCTCCAGGGGCAGTTCATTCCAGAGGGCAGGTGCCCCCGCAGAGAAGTCTCTCCCCCTGGGTGTTGCCAGTTCACATTGTTGGGCCGACGGCACCCTGAGGAGTCCCTCTCTGTGGGAGTGTATTGGCCGGTGGGAGACTATCGGTGGCAGAAGGCGATCTCGTATATACCCAGGTCCTAAGCCATGGAGCGCTTTAAAGGTGGTAACCAGCACCTTGAATTGCACCTGGAAGACCACTGGGAGCCAGTGCAGCTCGTGCAGGAGAGGTATTACATGGGTGCGCCATGTTGCCCCCATAATCACCTGCACAGCCGCATTCTGGACCAGTTGGAGCCTTCGAGTGCTTTTCAAGGGGAGCCCCATGTAGAGAGCATTACAGTAGTCCAGACAGGACATGACAAGGGCATGAGTGACCATGCACAAGGCGTCCAGGTCCAGAAAGAGACGCAACTGGTGAATCAGGCAAATCTGATAGAAAGCTCCCCTGGCCACAGCTGTCATATGGTCTTCTAAAGACAGCCATGCATTCAGGAGAACACCCAAGTTGCGAGCCCTCTCTGAGGGGGTCAAGATCTTGCCCCCAATAGTCAGCGATGGAGCTAGCTGGCTATATCGGGATGCCGGAAACCACAGCCACTCGGTCTTGGAAGACCAAGTCTGAGCTTGGTTCTCCCTATCCAGATCCGCCTGGCCTCCAGGCACCGGGACATCATGTCAAGGGCATCATTGGGGTGGTCCGGGGTGGAGATGTACAGCTGAGTATCATCAGCATACTGATGGCACTTCATCCCAAAACCACAGATGATCTCACCCAGTGGCTTCACATAAATGTTGAACAGAAGGGGTGAGAGGACTGACCCTTGCAGCACCCCACAAACAAGGCGCCTCGAGGTCGACCTCTGTCCACCTGCCAACACAAACTGTGTACAGACAGAGAGGAAGGAGGAGAACCATCGCAACACAGTGCCCCCCACTCCCAACCCCTCCAATCGGCACAGCATAATACCATGGTCGATGGTATCAAAAGCCGCTGAGAGGTCTAATAGGACCAGGACAGAAGAACAGCCCTTGTCCCGAGCCCTCCAGAGATCATCAACCAATGCGACCAATGCCATTTTCATGCTGTACCCCGGCCTGAAGCCCGACTGGTACGGATCTAGATAGACAGCTTCATCCAGGTACTGGGGAAGTTGTCGCGCCACCACACTCTCAACAACCTTCACCACAAAGCGAAGGTTAGAGACTGGATGACAGTTCGCTAATACAGCCAGGTCCAAAGAAGGCTTCTTGAGGAGGGGCCTCACCACCGCCTCTTTCAGGGAGGGAGGGAAGAAACCCTCATTCAAAGAAGCGTTAATAATCCCTTGGAGCCAGCCTCGTGTAACCGCCTGGGAGGCCAGCACCAACCAGGAGGGACATGGGTCCAATAAACATGTGGCAGTGTAAGCCTACCCAGAATCCTGTCCACATCCTCGGGAGTCAGAAGGTCAAACCCCTCCCAGATAACACTCTCAAGACCCACCTCCGTCACCCCATCTGAATCTACTCAATTGGAGTCCAGGCCTTCCCGAATCTGAGTGACTTTATCATGCAGGAATTGCACAAAATCCTCAGCCCTACCCTGCAAGAGGTCTTCCCTCGCTCCCAAATGGAGAAGGGAGCGGGTCACCCCCAACAGGGCTGCTGGGTGGTTCTCTACAGATGCAACAAGAGTGGAAAAATAGTTTGATTTTGCCGCCCTTATCGCCACTAGGTAGATCTTAATATGAGACCTCACCAGTGTTCGGTCCAGATTCTCCAGATTTCTTTTTCTCCATATATCTTGAATGTTCCTGTCCTCCACTACTTTAAAGAAAGACTTTGGTAGGGTTTTCCTTGCCTTTTTATTTATTTTACTGCTTCTCTAATCTATTTTTACATCTGTGATTGCATTAAAGTCTCCTATTAGACAAATGTTTTCATAGTCCAGTTCTGCAATTTTCTCCTGGAGTTTCCCATAAAATCTTCTTGCTTGTTGTTTGGTGCATATATTACTGTCAAGAGTATCTGTTTGTGGTTTATTGTTACTTTCACCATTAATATTCTCCCTTCTTTGTCTGCGTATATAGGTTTGGCTTTTATTGGTTCTTTGATGTATAAGATCACCCCCCCCCTTTTTTTTTTGTTTTTGCTAACGAGAAATATAGTTTCCCAATTTTGGGTTACTCCAAGAGTTTATTATACTGTCTTTTGATGTGTACTTCTTGGAAGCAAATTATGTCTAGGTCCATTTTTTGCAGTTTTCTAAAGAGTTTTCTAAAGCAAATACCCAGAAGAGTTAAAGACCTGCAGAAGCAATATCAATTTCTGACAGGACAGTTGATCAAACACCAAATAAACTTTAGATGGCTGATACCAGAGGGAATTTTGGTTACCTGGAATGATAGATGACAGACTGGACTCTCAAGATAGTGCATACAAATTCTATGACTATTACTTTAAGCCACAGGAGCAACAAAAAAGAAGAGAGGAAGGAGAAAATAGAAGACAAGAAGAATTAATGATAGATGAAACTACGACTAAACAACTAGAAAGAAGTGAAGTTGAACAAAAGAGATGAGCAGAATGAGAAGGAGTAAGAACAAAGGAGCAGAGAGAAACAAGAACAACTAGAACAGCAAAACCCACGTATAAGTGACATAATGAAAGAAGAAACAAATCTACTATCAATGAACATAAATGGATTAAATTCTCCCATGAAGAGGAGAAGACTCTTTACTCTTTACAACAACTACATCTTTATACTGCAATCCAAACACTGATTTTCAGTTCAGCAGCTCTAAACTTACACTCTGTTGTACATCATCCACTGCACGGCTCTTCTCATCATTTCCATTGTAATTCTGGATGGCTTCAGTGTATGTCCTAAGGAAAGTGTCCTTGATCTAAAATGAAATTGAGACAATGGGATAAACTGCATGAGGTAACAGTCCAATTAACTTTTCAGTGAACTTTCTCCTGCCCAGCCCCAAAAGTGAGGAAACATGATTTTTAGATGAAAAGTCAAAAATATATTTCTCATGTCATTCCTCCTGAAAAAACATTAAAGATTAATGGAAGTCATCACTGAACATTCAATAGTTTCCTTGTGGTGCCACTACAGAGAAATGAAAATTAAATATCATATTTGGTACTATAAGAGCCAAAATCCTGACTGATAAAGGGAGAAGCAATTATTTAAAAAGAATGAGGCTGGACTTCCAGTGGCTCCGCGAAAGGACTTCCGGTGGTTCTGTGAAACAACGACGGAGCTCCTTTTAGGAGCTCCAGCCCCGTGACTCCGTATAGCCGCTAGAACAGTGAAAATCAGCTGTCTAGCGGCTTTAAAACTCTCCCCCAGGGAAAAGGGGGAGAGAAGAGCAGAAGGGTCTGGGTAGAGCTCCCCTAGACCCCCAGGCTTTTATTTTTAAGCCTGGGGTTTGCAGGGTGAGAGCTCCCTGAAAGCCCTTCAAAGCTCTGGAGCCGGGACGAGTCTGCTTAAAGCAGACCGAAGTGTCGCGACCACACCAGCAAAGCAACTAGAAGGATTATAAAGAATTTGGATTTTGGATTTTGGATGCTGGCAGAGTTAATCCAGGAGACTAAAAATGCAAGTATTGTATGTTAACTCCGTTTAAAAAAAAAAAAAAGATGGCGCCTTAGGGCATGAAAATGAAACTTATAAGTGAAAGTTCTTGTTAACATCAGTAACGTTGTTAAAGCTATTGGGTAATTCAAGAAAAAAGATTTAAAGAGGAAGTGGAATGGAAAAGATTTTAACTAATTTTATATCCCTAATTTGCCTGGAAATAATTGGAGTTAATGACCAGATAGCTGAATTAATACAAACATAAAGAGACAATTGAAAAATGGCTGAAATTAAAGATGGATTATATGAGTCAGCAAATTTACAAGTAGTGACTGTGAAGGACTTAAAAGACTTTTTAAAATCTTTTACTGCTGAGATAAGACAGATAATTAAAAGAACTATTCAAGATTTTAAATTGGGGAATTATAATGACTTGCTGACTGGAAAAGAGTAAAATAAATTCCCAGGCATGGAGGCATCCATGCCTAGATTGAGCCCATGGGTCAGTCCCATAGCAGAGTAGAACAAGAGCAGGGAAAAAGGGAAAAGGAAAAAGCAGGGAGCAGCCCCTGTGCAGGGGTTCTTATAGGGGGCCCTGGCCCCTTCCTTACCCATGTGTGTGAGGGGGCTGGAGGGCCATTAACTCTCCCCAATGGGGCTGCAGGGGCTGGAGCCCCTTGACCCACCAGTGGGATCAAAGGTGCCTCTTTGCTCCCATCTGGTGGCCTTTGAAGAGATTGCCATGGCTGGCACAAAACACCTAACAATTCCCCTTCTTGCCAACCAATGACAGGTGACGGTGAATATGTCTGAGAAAGTCTTTGGGATGACCACGACGCTGTTGACAGATGCAGCATGTCCAGTGTCGATTCTCTTTGGTGGGACCCCCTTGTTGGACCGATTTGACCTTCTGACCTCCTGCCACTCATCACCCTTTTCCTCTGCGGGTTCTTCGCCAACTGGCTGTTCACAACTGGGATGTGGAGGCCCTCGGTCCCAGGCATTGGGCATCATGGGCCTCTGGAGCATCACTGGAGGTGAAGAGTCAGGTGAAGATGGCGTGTCTTCCCTCTCAGGACTGGACAGCTCATCCTCCTCATCTGGACCAGGTAGGCTGACCTCTTTGTCCTGTTCCTCACTCTCGTTGGTGGCAGGGTCTGTGGTTGTCTCAGGTGCTGTCATGGTTGGTGCAGCTTTGCTGGGCCGGTTAATGTATGGACCCAGATCATTTGAGTGGATCTGGGTCCAATTGGAGTCCTCTTCGAAGGAGGCAGATTGGGAGGTCACAGTCCTGCCCCCTTCTCCCAGGAATCGGTAGGCCTTGGAGCCAGGGGCATAGCCCAAGAACCTCAGTCTCTGGGAGATGGATCTCCCCTTCTTCCACAGCTGCTTGGGGATGTGCACCCAAGCGTAGGAGCCAAACACACGCAAGTGTCCCAAACTTGGCTTCCTACTGTGGACCAGAAAATATGGGGTCTGGTTCACAACGCTGCTCCAGGTGCAGTTCAGGGTGTAGTTGGCGTAGTGTACCGCCTCCTCCCAGTACGATTCTGCAACCCCGGCATCCGCAATCAGGCTGTGCACCATAGTCTGTAGAATGCCATTTTGTTTTTCTACAACGCTGTTCTATGTAGGAGAAAAAGCTGCTGTATGAAAATAGTGTACGCCCTTGTGCCTTATCCAGTCCTGGAATTTTCGGGACATGAACTCGGCCCCACGGTCGCTCTGCAGCTGCGGGATCTTTGTCTCGTACTGAGTTTCTACGTAGTTGTACAATGATTTTATGGCATCAAAGGCTTCAGATTTTTCTGTGAGGGTATACACATGGCCATACCTCGAGAAATCATCAACTGCAGTGAGGAAATACTGCCTCTTTCCTAGGGATGGTGTAAATGGCCCAACCAAATCAACATGTATTAATTGATATGGGTATTGAGTTTTACGCAGTGACACCTTAGGTATTGGGGTGGCCTTCCTTTTTGCCCTCTTACAGATGGCACAGTCCAGAAACACCTCACAAACCTGGAGATGAATCCCCTCAGCGAATTCCCCCATCTTTTTAACCACTGGGAAGCTCGCATGGCCTAACCTCCGATGTAAGAGGTGGGCACATTTAGTATGGAGCAGCTTTCCCACTGACACCCCCTTGGCTCTGGTTGCCTTGGGTGGTGCTGGCACTTTAGGCCCTTTTTTGGCTTATCTGCCTTAGGTGCCTGCTGAAGCTCAGGTTTCTTGCCCGCATTGGCCTTGGAAGGCCATGGGGCTGGTTGAGGCGGCGTGGGCGCAACTACCTCAGTCTTGTGCATCTTTGACAGCCTGGGAGCTGGCTGTGGAGCCTTTCTCTCTCTCTGCATGCAGGCCCCTTCTGGGGTGGCACCCTGTGAGCTGTCTCCTGTGGCTGGGTACTTGGGGGAGAAATATGGCAAACCATTTATAATGGTAACATTCCCAATGACCCTTTTGTCTCGAGTGACATGACCTCCCCCTTTGCGAAACAATACCTCCACCCTGCCATCATCACATAGCTTGGTTATGCTTAACAGGTTATTGGCTATTGAGGGAGCATGTAATACACCTTCGACATTGCCCAGCCCTGGTACAGAGACAGTGCTCTCCCCAACAACCAAAGCATTGTTACCATTTGCAACCTTAACGGAGGAGTTAATTCTCCTTAACCTCTTAAAGCCTTGCCTCAAGTTAGCAATGTGAGATGAAACCCCAGAGTCCAGTAACCAGAGGCCAGTAGGGCCATCAGCCTTTGTGGCGGGAGTGAGGTAACTAGTATATACAAAATTCCCCTTAGCATCACCTTTGCCCCCACCCAGGTCCCCTTTTCTGCCCCCTGCCCCTTCCTTGATTGGAACCATGCTTAGGTCCTTGCTGGTAATAGGAGCAGTCCTTCTTCAGATGCTCCTCAGAGCCACAGATGAAACACTTGGGTAGAGCGTTAACCTGCTCTGAACTCTGGTGCCTTCTGTTGATGTGATGAGTTGTGGCCCTGGTGTACTCTCCCACATCTCTACGCCTCCTGTCTTCCTCATTGAGCCTCCCTGTGAGGTAGGATAGAGTCATGGCTTCCTTTCTGGTTCCCTCTAGTGAGACAATAAAATTGCCCCAACTTTTGTCCAGGGATGCCAGAATGACAGCGATCATGTTGTCCTCAGTCATGGGGTAGTCCCTGAGCACCAGTTCTGCCCTGAGTGCCTTCAACTTTCCCAGGTGCTCAGCCATGCTAGCCCCAAATTTTAGCTTGGTGTTATAGTACACCGTTGTGAGTCTTGTGGTGGAGCCAAAGCTATCACTATTAAATAAGCTATATAACAACCCCCAAATTTCACCAGCTGTGAGCCCATCTGGAATGCTAGGGTACAATTTAGCATCCAGTAAGCTCAGTAGAGTGGTATAGGCTCTCCTGTGGTACCACTCTTCTTGAGGTCCCCAAGGGAAAGGTGGGGGGTCTAAAACCATTTCTAGGGTCCCCTCTTTTAAGAGACATACCTGTATCTCTTTATACCATATGTTAAAAATTTCCCCTCCCAGATGTAGTTTCTGAAAGTTATTTGGGAGAACAGACAC
Organism: Arizona elegans; assembly: GCA_022577455.1. Classification (NCBI taxonomy): domain Eukaryota; kingdom Metazoa; phylum Chordata; class Lepidosauria; order Squamata; family Colubridae; genus Arizona; species Arizona elegans. The sequence goes on along the minus strand of JAKOOJ010000006.1, from coordinate 51,238,137 downwards.
AGCTGGGGCAGAAAATGCTGATGTATTTTGCTGTCCTTGGTATCTCTTCTTAGGTTCCATTGAAGTAAATGGGAGAGGGATCCCTCTGCTGGCCAGTGTAGGTATTTTTCTCTGATTATTTTTCTCCTTTTCAGATGGAGCCAATTGAGCATGCTCAGAACTCATTCCAGCCCAGGAGCCGACGGGAGCGGACCTCTCCCTCTGTGCTTCAGAGCCAGGCCTGGGCCCAGGCCTGTGGAGCTCTGAAGAGTCTTCTGGAAGCCCCCCTGGTACTGGAACACTTACCAGGGGCGAAGGCTGCAGGATGGGGCTGGAAAAGCCCAAAAATGCTGAAGATCGCCTGGAGGGGCCCACCACTGGTCCTGAAGACTCCGGAGGAGGCAGCCATCTTGGGAGGTGGGAGGCTCAGCTGGAGACCCCCTAAAGTCATCGAGGTGAGTCCTCTGTTGCCTTGGTGGGGGTGTTGGGAAGGCTGGAGACCCCAGGGGTTCTTCTGGGACTCCCTGGAGGCATGGGTCCTGGCTGGGGGGCTCCGGATTGGACGCCCCCCCTCGCTGGTCCCCTGGAGGTGTTGAGGGAGGCTGGCTGCCCCCGAGGTTGAGGCTGCAGTCATCGTGGCCTCCAGGGCTGTGACCAGGACTTGGATTGCAGCCTTGATGCCCGCTGCAGCAGGAGCGGCTGGGCAGACTTCGAGGCTTGCCCGAGCAGTTTGCATGCTGCTTTGGCTGGCTGCCATCGGTTGCTGGGCCTCGTGGCCTAGCTGGGGCCTACCAAGCCTCATTGGAGTAGGTGGCCTGGGGGCCGCCATGTTGCGTCCGGTTGGCCCCGGAAGCTGTAGGTCGCGATTTAGCGGGAACTTTCCCACCAAAAGCTCCGGGGCCCTGGGGTCACCCAGGGTGGCTGGCACCATGTTGGGGAGCCTCCTGGGTGCTGGGGAAGGACTTACCCAGTGTCCAGAGGCCCTCTGCACTGGTGTCGCACCTGGCTGGGCTCCTGGCATCCCTCGGGTTGCTAGGAGCGTTCATACCAGCTCTCTGCATTCCTCGCCAGTGAGCTGGTCTACGCTGGGGGTGGCCTGGATCTTGGCCTCCTCCCTGATGTCCTGGCAGTCCTGGGTAGACTGCTGGCCTTCCATGCTTTCCTCTGTGGCTTGCAGCTGCAAGAAAGCATGCGAAGGGGTCTCTTGCGTTCCGTTGGGTCCTCTGGGGGCATAGAGATCATCTGTACCCTCCTCTGGATCGAAGCTCGCTTCAGGGACCAGATGCAGGGCTGCCAACCTTGCTTGGAGACTCCTGGTCATAACCGGGGAAGTCCTATCATCCATCTCTTGGGAGTTCTTGCTGGAATCTCCTGGCATCTTGCTTCTGCTGGCTTGGAAGTGTTGCCTCAAACCATCCTCTGCTACCCCTTTGTGAGGGATCTCACGAAGAATGATGGTTCGTTGAGGGTGCTTCCAAGAAAAGGTCAGCACGCAAGGATGCAATCAAATTAACTCTTTATTTAGAAGTAAAAGTAGAGTAAAATAAGTTCCCAGGCATGGAGGCATCCATGCCTGGATTGAGCCCATGGATCAGTCCCATAGGAGAGTAGAACAAGAGCAGGGAAAAAGGGAAAAGGAAAAAAGCAGGGAGCAGCCCCTGTGCAGGGGTTCTTATAGGGGGCCCTGGCCCTTTCTTACCCATGTGTGTGAGGGGGCTGGAGGGCCATTAACTCTCTCCAATGGGGCTGCAGGGGCTGGAGCCCCTTGACCCACCAGTGGCATCAAAGGTGCCTCTTTGCTCCCATCTGGTGGCCTTTGAAGAGACTGCCATGGCTGGCACAAAACAGCTAACAGAAGTCCCAGGTCCTATGGCCACTAAAGCAATGTCAAGAGTTTCTTAATTTGATAGAACATTTTAAAGAAAAAAAGAAAATAGAAAGAAAACCAAAATAGGTTTTCAGGACCAACCCTAGCTTTTTGGACTCCCCCCTTTAATATAATCAGATCATTTTGTCAGATAGTCTTCATTCAGCTTATGGAAAATATGCCACAATATATATTGAATGATGCAAGACACATCTTTCTTGGACTAAAATTGATTTCTAATTTCATCAGTCTAAATCAATTTTATTCCTATTTCTCGGTATACTGTTATTATAGAACAGTTATGTTATTTTAGAGATTATTATAGTGCAGGAAAGAAATACAATTTTCAAACCAGCAACAAAACTATTTCAGTTAGGTCTTGCATCTTAAAAATCCTCTCTGAGTTACATAAATACCTGTTCAGCGGAAGTAGCAGAAGAAAAACTGTACAATGAATAAAGAAATAAATTTAACCAAGGCCCGTATAGAATAGCAAAAGCCTGTACATCCTTCTACCAATTGAAGAAACACCCAGAATGTACAGAGTTGCTGAATTTATTTAAATTATAACACCCAGTATCCTAAGAAGCTTCAGCCTTTGTTGCCATCAACCTACTAACAAGGAAGTTAGACTCACCTCATGACGAAATACAAATCCTGAAATGCCAGCCACTAGCTCAGCCAGGAAGACCAGAGATAGAAACATAGCATACTAAAAAAGAAGAAAGAAAGAGAGAAAGAAGAAACATCCAGAGGTATAGAACAGATTACTCACACTGAACAGCGTTTCCATTCCATAAATGTTTTATTGCTGGGACAAAAACCAGCAACTCTAATATGCTGTTCTTATTTCCTCTTTGAAACCTTAGGTGTACACAATCAGCATCATATGAAAAAGTAGCAAACCAGGATCCCTCGGGGTACGAGGCTACCATTTTTTCTTAAGTTTACTCATTCAGTTGCAAGAAACTAAAAACAGATATAAGAATCCTAGAAAAAAAAAGGGAGGAATCCGTCCTCCGAGTCTTTTTTAAAGAACTACAACAAGGATATACCTGGTAAAAGAAAGATATTCATGTGATGGGATGTGCCTCCTACTCAACAGGAAGACCTTTCTAGGATCCTTTATATACCTATTGCTGAGAAAAGCAGCATGTGAATGAAGAAGGTGCATGGCTGCTTCCCTGGGGTTGCCTTTTTCACAAAAGAAAGGAAAAGGGCTGGTGAAAGGGTACTTTCTGTCTTGAGGAAATGAACAGCTCAGTAATGTTGATGCTGGTTTATTTATTCTTTTTTTCCTGCTGGGCTAACCAAACATAAAAATACTGGAAATGGAATGGAATGGCAGCATGTTGAACTGCTTAGTCAAGAGCAGAAAGTAGTTCTAAAAAAATTGGGCTAGTCTAGAGGCAACTAAGAAGCTATTGATAACTAAACTCAGTCCCCCTATGGCTATCCAAGTCCCTTTCAAAGTCATGGGACTCCTTGTATGTATCTAAAAAGCACTCCAATAGTGTAGTCATATAAGTTGTTAATTTCAAATTTCACAAGAAGATTATGAGATCATAGCTTGGATACAGTCAAGTCAAAGAATTAAAGCAATTCTTCCTCTTATTCTGTATTCATTCTGGTCATATGAGTAGATGCTTAAATGTGAAATGTTAATGTATACTAATAAATAAAAATACTATACAAGAATACAAAATCTGTGACATTCCAGAGTGTGCTGGACTCTTGTTTTCTAACCTATGGCCATTGGGTTGGGGACAAATTTTTCTGATTTTGATGTATTGGATTTGGCTCAACATTCATTCCTTATGAGACACTGCAGAATTTAAAAGCAGGTCCCCTCACCTTCTATAAAAAGGCAAGGGCAACGAACAACTGCCACTTGCCTAATATTAACAGTATTGCTATCTGGGTATTTTAGTACTCTGTTATTTCTGAAGTCTTTATTGTTCTATGCTATATTTTTAACTGATATTTCATTCTTATGTAGAAAGTTTCTTCCAAACTTCTAAATTTAGAGGGGGGGGATGTACAATGGGACATACAAGAGTCTCATCAACTCTTGGGGGTTAATATTGACCACCTTGGTGAGGAGCCTGATCTAGGAGGAGGTACAGTAGTACAGGAATCATGATTTATACGGGGTTTTCGATTGCACAGAAAAACTATCTGGCTTGAACAATTGGGCAAAAAATAAATCCTCAATTAAGTACTTTTATTCAAAAGCACTTAAAAATTAGAGGTATATATTTTAGATGGCTAAAACCATAGTTTCATTACAAAGCAGTGGTATCTGCCTTCCATGTGGCTGCAGTCTCCAGAGTCCCATAGAGGCAACTTGAGCAGGGATTTCTGCAGTGTTTTCTCCAGCAGCAGCTGCCAGCTGGCTCTGATTCTCAGCTCATTCAAGGTGGCTAGTTGAGAGTTGCTGCCAGAGAAAACTCTGCCAACATGCGCTTATTGATCTCTGTTGACTTCAGGATTGCAGACAAAGCATTTATTATCAAGGTAAGCTGCTGTCTCAATGACAAGGATTTTGATATGCCTATAGTACTCTTCCACTCCTCTCCTCCCACCAAGATTCATATTAATTACCTTTTCCCATAACTGTTTTATTTATTTATTTATTTATTTTATTTTATTTTATTTCAAATTTATATAACGCACCTTCTCCCGAGGGATTCAGGGCGGTGTACAGCCAGATAAAAACATACAAAACAAACATTAAAAACAATTAAAAGGATATATATTAATTTGGCCCCAATTTAAGATAACAAACCAATTAAAAAATATTTAAAAATATGTTAAAAAATATGTTAAGCCAGCCCGGTTTGCTGAAAAAAGAGTTTTAAGGGCACGGCGGAAGGCACCGAGGTCTTGGATTCTCCTTATCTCTGGGGGCAGCTGATTCCAGAGGGTAGGTGCCCCCACAGAGAAGGCCCTCCCCCTGGGGGTCACCAGCTACATTGTTTGGCTGATGGCACCCCGAGGAGGCCCTCTCTGTGGGAGCGCACAAGTCGGTGGGAGGTCATCGATAGCAGCAGGCGGTCTCAAAGATAACTAGGTCCTATGCCATGGAGCGCTTTAAAGGTGGTAACCAACACTTTGAAGCGCACCTGGAAGACCACTGGGAGCCAGTGCAGCTCACGGAGGAGCGGTGTTATATGGGAGTGCCAGGCGGCTCCCGTGATTACCCACGCGGCCGCATTCTGGACTAGTTGGAGCCTCCGGGTGCTCCTCAAGGGGTACCCCATGTAGAGAGCATTGCAGTAGTCCAGGCGCAAGGTGACGAGGGCATGGGTGACTGTGCACAGGGAATCCCGATCAAGAAAGGGCCGCAACTGGCGATTCAGGCGAACCTGACAGATGTGATGGAAAACCTATATAAAAATGTATAGAGGGACTATAACTACACATATACCGTCTTTCCACAAAAATAAGACATGTCCTGAAAATAAGGCCAAGCCTGATTCTTGGGGTAGGCGTAAATATACGCCCTCTCCCCGAAAATAAGCCCTAATGAAGGGGTGGGCATGGGCAGCACAGGAGGCAGCCCTTTCCTTCCCTAGTCACCTTATGGAAGCTCAGCACCTTAATTGCTGCCCACGGATCAGCTGAGCCAGCAAGGGCCAGGAGCCGTCTCTTATTCTGTCTCTCTGCGGAGGCCTCACAGTGTATGCTCTGCCACAGCTTCAGAACAAACCTCCGCCTTCCCTGTGCAGGATTGCAAGGCTGAAGGCTTAGGAGGGAGCATTTTTGGGATGTGTATCTGTGCAGAGCTCCCCAAGGATAGAACGATCAGCAGGGAAATGCGGGGGGGGGGGGATTTTCCTGCTGATTGGAGCAAGGTGAAGCTCCAGACTTGCAATCTTGCACAGGGAAGGCTGAGGTTTGCTCCGAAGCTGTGGCAGAGCATTGCATTGGGAGACCTCCACAGAGAGACAGAATGAGAGGCAGTTCCCGGCCTGTGCTGGCTCAGCTGATGGAGGCTCCCTCGTGGGGTGCGATTGAACTTCCAACCCCAACAGACCTGGTGGGTGTGAGCTACCCCAACCCAGAAAGAGGAAGGAGCTGATGGGGGAAGTTCTGGTAGTTGAAAAAATCCATAAGTCTTTAAATGGCCAAGTGGCTGCCCATACTGCTGCTGGCTTCTTCACCCTCCTGGCAGTGCTGTGCTCGGCAGCACTGTGGGACTGCTCCTGCGTGGCGGGCTTGAATCATCCCAGATTGAAAACCTCCCAAAAATGTTCTGACTGCCATCAGCCTGCCAGAGCCCCTTTGGGAGCAGTTGTCTGTGTTGCCTTGCCTGCCACCGCCTTTGAGCTGCTGAGCACCAGCCTGCATGCCTGCATGTCTTCCATTGTTGCTTCTGGAATCGCTTCTTTCCCTCCCCCCCATCTCTTTCCTTTCCTCTGCTGCTTCTGCGATTGCTTCTTTCCCTTTCCCTCCCCCCCATCTTTTCCTTTCCATTGTTGCTTCTGGAATCGCTTCTTTCCCTCCCCCCCATCTCTTTCCTTTCCTCTGCTGCTTCTGCGATTGCTTCTTTCCCATCTCCCCACCCTCCCAGTCTTTTTCCTTTCCATTGCTGCTTCTGGGATCGCTTCTTTCCCTTCTTCCCACCCCACCTCTCTTTCCCTTCCATTGCTGCTTCTGGGGAGCAGACAGCATGATGGAGAGAATGGGGCCAGCGGTAGCACTTTAAAAAAGTAAGATCTCCCCAAAAATAAGCCCAATTGCTTATTTTGAAGCCCAAAAGAAAATAAGACCCTGTCTTATTTTTGGGGAAACACGGTAGTACAACTATAATTGGGTTTGGAATTTCCACCACTAAGCAATGCAGTTATTAAGTGAATCACAACCAATTTTATGACATTTTTGCCATGGTCATTAAGTGAATCCAGCTTCCCCCATTGTCTTCCCTTATTGGAAACCAGCTGGGAAGGTGGCAAATAGCAATCATGTGACTGTGGGATACTGAAACCTTATATATGTATGATGGTTGCCAAATGCCTGAATTTTCATCATGGGAACATGGGACATTGTGATGGTCATAAATGTAAGAATTAGTGGTAAGTCATTTTTGTTTTAGCATTGTTATAACTTCAAATACAATTTATGACAAATTGTCATAAGTTGAGGACTATCTGTGCTTAGTGGCAAAAATGTGTATTTGATTTTTTTTTTTCTGTATTGCACACAAATTCCCAAGAATTATTTAGAATTGTTTACTCTGTTTTCTGGAATACTGTAGTTGTTCCATAGAACTCTTTCAACTCAGCAAAATTTGAAACTACTCTGGAAAAGTAACATATTCGGACTCACACCTAAGCTAACACAACTCTTTTCTGATTCTGATCTCTTCCTGAGAATAGAAATTAGTGAATGGCAGAAAAGATAAAAGTTAATGGCATAATTGAATTATTTCCCAGATTTTAAAGAGATCAGCATCTTTCTTTTCAAATCAAGCTTTTGTTGGATTATATATTAATAACAAATATGCACATTATCGAAAGACGCTGAACTGTTGAACTGTGAATTTCATATTTACTGGTAGGTATAGTTTTTCAAAAAGATTATTGTTATTTCTAACCTGGCATGGTATTTGAGGCATTCCAGAAAATGATAAATGACAAAATTATACAAATAAAATGATCTATGGTCTCTTGTTCTTCACAAGTGTATGCCTACATGTGTACCTGAACCTTCAGCTTTCTAGAATGACATTATTTAACCTCCTCACCAGTTTCAGCATCCATGGGCTTCCTCGACATGTTGCAAAGCAGCCAAACAGTCCAAAAACAATGATTGTGGTACCCGTCCCAATGAGAACATATGGCGCATTAGTGGAGTTTTCAGCAATAAGTGAGATATATGTGCCTAAAGTCAACTTCCCCCAGACACCAACAGCAAGAAGGATAACACCAGTTATCTGGAAAATATGAAGCAGGAAAAGAGAGGCTTGGTTAGATTTTAAAAGGGTAACGTGATCTTACTGACAACAGAATTTTTTTTCAAATGTACAGAATAATTGATCAGAAAAAAATACGAAAGTATTTTTTTTTGAATTTTTTTTTTCACATAAAACATAAAAACAACATCTTTTTAGAGCAAAGGTTTGGTCCAGTGTAAAATAAGAATAAATTCCAAATTTCATCAGTTAACATCTTTTTTTAAAAACAAAACAAAACAAAACAAACAAATCTAAACCCAATTTTTGTCATTCAATCTAACATCTTATTCTAACATTTAACATTCTATTATGTAGTCACCCTAAATCTTGAACTCTAAACAGCTCTTTATAATATTCATTTATCATTTTAACAATCAGTATTTCATATATTCTCCTTACTTCAAAGACCCAAATCAAGTCAGTTTCTTTTAAATCACATCTAATAATCAACATATAATATTTTATTCCACTCTTAAAAAACATTTCGAAATCAGTAACTATTCTTCAAAGATATCTCCCCGGCTTCCAAACAGTTTGCTCTATTTCTTTGCTTCTTCCTCCTGCACATCACTTTTCCCGGTTGCTGCAGCCTCGAGGCAGCCGCCATGGCTGCCGCTGAGCCGCCGCCGACGCAGAGGGTAATCCTCTGGCCCCGAGGAACCTGCCCGTTCCTCTCGGCTGACCAAGGGGTCCCTCTCTTTCCCCCGTCCCTTCAGGACAGGGTAGGTCTGTAGACCTGCCGGCGGCGGCATAACAGATGGGGTTTTCACGGGGCTCCTAAGAGCCCCGCTATACCACCGTCTGGATCACTGTGACGCCAACTGGAAGTCCAATACGAAAGTATTTATTAGGCTAATTAGAAAGAAACAATGCCACAAATCAAAGCTCCAGAACAGTAAATCAGCAGCCTACACAGATAATTTTACTGACAAAAGCATCCAGTATACTTAGGGGATTAGCATGCTAATTGTTTTCAAGCTTTTTCTGTCAAACTACTAAAAAAACTGCATGCATCTGTTTTATTTTGTCTTCATGTTAAGTTCTCGTTTGAATCTCAAATATGAAAATGTTCTCAATTAGTCAACTTCATTCCTCAGCCTTTCCAGATTTCCCAGCCAGCCGGTTCCCAAAAGTAAAGCACTGACTTGGGAAAGACAAATCCAGATTTCCCTATTCACAAGAAAAGATCAATCACTGACTCTTCCTTAGGAAAAATGTAAGGTGTAAATTGTGATGTTCTCAATTTGTCTTTATGCTACATATTGTTAAAAAAAATAATATAGCCTGCATTCCATTCATAATAATCCAGCATATGGTGAAATCAAGATGTCCTTTGCTGACATCGAGTGGATACTGTAAAATATATCATTTGCATATGTGGATATTCTTTCGCACATGGGATTGTATCTAGAAACTACAGGTTTGTGAGGCAGTTTAAGGGGAAAAATATAATTAAATAGAACAGAATTACCACTTCTGGTGGTTGTACTGACAGAACACTAACTTCTGAAAAAGTTGCCCCACAAATCTAGTCTTCTGTTGTTTCTCACTAGCTACAATGGGCATCCAAAAATCATAGCTGAAATACAGGTAGCCTTCATTTAGCAATTGTAGTTGGAATCAATAACTCAGTCGTTGTCAAGTGGTCACTGCATGAAAAAGCATCTGTGCTTATGTATTACTTCAATTTTCTTTTGCTTTACAAGTCTGTGAAAATAATAAATGCAAGGAGTTGCAAATGTCTATAGAGATTCTCAGTCATTCAGGTCATGGTCAGGTCCCAAAGGTGCTTTTTCAAGAGGCAACTGGACTTTCTAGTTTTTCTTTGAAGATGTTTCCTACTCATCCAAGAGGCTTCTTCAGCTCTGACTGGATGGTGGGGAATGGAAGGATTTATACTCCTTGCAGACAGATTGTCATTTGCATTCTTTTAATGAGTATTAAGGTCACCTGGAGGTTTATCTGTATCATCAGGGTCATCTGGGTAGTGCAAATGGGTTTGGAGCCTTTTTGGAACTGTTGAAAGGACTGTGTTGTAGACTGGAGATAGATGATGTTGTATCCCTCCCCCTCTGTTGAGAGAGGGATGGTTAGTTTTGACATATATGGCCTCTTTGACTTCTCTTTCAAACCAGTGATCCTCTCTGTCCAAAATGTGGCCTTTGCTGTCTTCAAAATTTTGAAGCACTGTATTTTAAATGCAGATGGGCTGCTGAATCTAGTCTTAATGGGTTTCTTCTCCTAACCCACTTACACAGATCAATATTTACATTTTGATTCCCACCACCCACTGGAGCACAAAATGGGAGTCATCAGAACCTTCACCAAGCTGAAGGCCTGCCGATCAGCAAAGTTGGGGAAGAAAAAGAACAAAGACACATCAAGGAAGCCCTCAGAACATGTGGCTATTCCAAGTGGGCCTTCATCAAATCTCAAAAAAGAAACCACAGGAACTCCTCCATTACAGAAAATGAAGAGAACAATAAATGAAGCAATGTCGTCATTCCGTATGTTGCAAAAATATCAGAAATCCTCAGGAGGATCTTCAGCCAACATAACATATATGCACACTTCAAACCCAAGAATACACTAAGGCAGAAGCTTGTCCATCCCAAGGATAAAACACCCAGACACAAACTGAGCAATATGGTATATGCAGTACAATATCATGAGCCATGTGAAGATCTGTACATTGGGGAAACAAAACAACCACTTCATAAACGCATGGCACAACATATGAGAACAAACCCAGATGGAAATTCTGCAATCTCCCTGCTCCTCAGGGGCAGTCTCCTTCCCGCGCTGGCCAGGTTTTGCAAGTTTCCCTCCTAGCGGGTGTTCTGTTTTCTGGGCAGGTGTTTGCGAATGACACTCTGAAGCTTTGTGCCCCTCTTTTCCACACGTGAAACAGGCTGAGGATTTTGGAGAAAATGTGGTTTGCAGTTTGAGGGGCTCTTATTTCCATTGGGGTGGGGATTTCTTCCACACTCACCCCGCTCGGTAATGGTTTTGGCCATATCAATCTCGGCTTCTTTGGCGGTGAGGTATCACTCACGTAGGTGATTTGGTGGGCCTCGGCCCACGCAGGCATTGTATAGATCATCATTAAGCCCATCCTTGAAACACCTCACCAAAATATCCTCTGGCCATTTCACATGACTGCCTGCCTCATCACTGCCACCATGAGGAAAGGCCCCAAAGTTGCGCTGCCTGGGATCCACGCCGCAGGGACGCTGCCCGGAGCTGAGCTCAAGGCTGGCAGGAGGAGGAACGTTGCCTCTTAGCCGGCTCAAACTGTCTGCTGCCGAAGCCTGCTGCCATCCCCTCTCCCCTGCCAGCTGCTCCTGTGAGAGAACCGCTAACACCAAGGGTGAGGTGGCGGTGGTGGCAAGGATGGGCCGCCGGGGCTTTCTTGTCTCCCTGCCCGAGCAGACTTCTGGCATAGCCCCAGGCCTCTGGAGGGAGGGAGGGGGGAAGGGAAGCCCTGGCCTGCTGCTCCTGCCACCGCCACCCCCCTTGCCCCCAGCAAGAGCGGTTCTCGTGCTGCCACTTCTTCAGCAGCACCAGGAGCAACTGCCGGGGCAGAGAGGGCGGGGCAGGCTGTGGTGGCAGGCCGTTCTTGCCAGGTAACAGGCAGGCTGCTCCTGGAGCAGCCAGGAGAAGGAGAAGCTGCCAGCAGAGAGGCAAGCTGCCCCAGGAGGACCGGAGGAGAGTGCAGCTTCTCATTCATGGAGATCTATTGGTGGGGAAGTAGGCGCGGTAAGAAATGTGTGAGCCAGGAAGCGGTTATGCTCCCTGGCCAGAGAGGGTTGCACGTTCATTCCAGCAAAGATTTGTGCAACCCTCTCCAGCCAGGGAGCATAACTGCTTCCTGGCTCATGCATTTCTTACCGCGCCTACTTCCCCACTGAAAGATCTCCATGAGTGAGAAGCTGCGCTCTCCTCTGGTCTTCCTGGGGCAGCTTGCCTCTCCGCTGACAGCTTCTCCTTCTCCTGGCTGCTCCAGGAGCAGCCTGCCTGTTACCCAGCAAGAACGGCCTACCAACACAGCCTGCCTCACCCTCTCTGCCCCGGCAGTTGCTCCTGGTGCTGCCGGAGAAGCGGCAGCATGAGAACCGCTCTTGCTGGGGGAAAGGGGGGTGGCGGTGGCAGGAGCAGCAGGCCAGGGCTTCCCTTTCCCCCTCCCTCCCTCCCTCCCTCCAGAGGCCTGGGGCTATGCCAGAAGTCTGCTCGGGCAGGGAGACAAGAAAGCCCCGGCGGCCCATCCTTGCCACCACCGCCACCTCACCCTTGGTGTTAGCGGTTCTCTCACAGGAGCAGCTGGCAGGGGAGAGGGGATGGCAGCAGGCTTCGGCAGCAGACAGTTTGAGCCGGCTAAGAGGCAACGTTCCTCCTCCTGCCAGCCTTGAGCTCAGCTCCGGGCAGCGTCCCTGCGGCGTGGATCCCAGGCAGCGCAACTTTGGGGCCTTTCCTCATGGTGGCAGTGATGAGGCAGGCAAGCAGGCAGGCAGAAGGGTGCATGGGAGTGACTGACGGCAGTGCTCCTGGCTGGCAAAGGGTGGAGTCCCGGGGCTTCATGCACGCAATGATGGTGGGCGGGGTAAGCAAGTGGCGACCGGGCTGGGAACTGGTTCGGGGGCGTGGCCAGCCAATCTTATTACCAGTTCTCTGAACTACTAAAATTTTTTACTACCGGTTCTTGCGAACCGGTGCGAACCAGGAGCAACCCACCTCTGCTACAGATATACAAGTAAGCATGGTAGAGGGGACCCAGCAGGAGCTAGAAACAGCAGACTTAGTGAAGTCAACAGAGCTGGCTGGGTTGTCCACCCCAGAAGACCAAACAGTGCAGCATGTGGAGTCAGACATGAGACCTAAAGAACACCCAGGATTGGTTCCTCCACATTTGGACCAAGAGGTTGGGAATGTCAACCAGCTCAAGCTGCAAAGGGCTGAACCTGTGGGGGAATGGTGGTTGGATCCAGTGGCAAAAAGGACTTATGAGCCATCCCTACACCCCCCCCCCCGCCACTCACTCCTACTAGGGGACATTTCACTCAGTGGCAGGAGAGACATATCTCTGAGGATGAGTGGAATTACTCTACCACACTGGGGAGCCAGACCCTTGACATATTAAGGGAGATGTTTGGTCCAGCTGGGTTCAAAGCCCCAAGTACAGGTGGGGTTTGGAGGAGAGGTTTGGACTCTTGTCAGACACGTGAACCCCACCTACCAGTTGAGGGTTTGTCTAGGTTTCCGGGGGTTGATTTGGGTCCACATTATGATAGTGGAGGGGCTAACAGGCCGGGTGAGCACATTCTGTCCAAGACCACTGATCCACCCCTAAGAGCATGTTTTGACCAGTAGGGGTCTCAAGACAGGATGGTGGGACAGGATACTAGGACCCCACTTCACTCATGGCCAGGGGCAGGTCAGGGCCCCATAGGCCAGTGGGAACCACCAGCTATGAGAGCTTCATTTGATGTTAGTCCAGACAGAATAGCCCTCTTTCTGGGGCAGGTAATTGACCATCTCGACAAGTATGCCCATCTCTATACTTCACAATAGGCTATGGTAATGGCGGTCTCTGCCGTTATGGAGGGTGAAGCAGCCGCTTGGGTGGTTGACTTGTATAGTGAACATGCCGGGGAATTAGGAGACATCGGCTTCTTCCTCTCAGCTATGCAAGAACGATTCGAAGATAGCACAAGGCTGCAGCAAGTGGAAGGTGATTTGTTGGCAGTAAGGCAAAGAGACAGACCAGCGGGAGCTTACATAAAGGAGTTCTGGAATTTAGCAGGGAAGGTGCGGGGTTGGCCACACTGATGGTACATCAATTTGAAGTGGGCCTCGACCGGGCATTAAGACAAGCATATGTGACACGTGGTCTGCCTCCCCACTTGGCGGCATGGATCCAGGCTGCCACCGAGATCGATACGGAATTCCGAAGAGACGACCGGTCTAGAACTCATTGGACTGCTAGGGGTAGGAGATCACCGGACAGACCTGTTTGAACTGTCCAGCCAACAAGACCACCAGACCCAACTCCCGCCATACTCCCAACAGATTCGTTGGGAAAGCCTGGTCTCACCCAAGCCCTGACGATTTGTTTTTGATGTGGGAAACCAGGGCATCATGCGTTAGAATGCACAGAGATGGGTCCAACCCGATCACCTGGGACACCAAAACTCAGAGTACTGCCAGAAAGAGTACACGGAAAACTCCCATTAGGGCGGGGCAGCAAGCAAGCAAATCACCCTCTAATTAAAACATCATTACTGATGACGGGGAAGCGACGGCCAGTGGAACTGATGATGATGTGGAAGCGGATCCCATGGTAAACCAGCCCATTAAACCTTTCCTCATCTCAGTGGTGGAAGAAGCGAGGTGTCCGTAAAAGTGCAAACCACTCGTTGATTCCGGCTGCACGAGGTGTCTTTAGAGTGCAGCAATGGCAGAAAGTATAGGGGTGGGTTACAGAAGTTGGCACATCCCATACACTTTGAGCAGATGGATGGATCTCTGCTAGGAGGGCAGCCAGCAATGTAGGTCACAGATCCACTTACGTTAGACCAGAAACGTCTCTGTTTTGTAGTAGTCTCTAAAATAACAGAGGAGATAGTACTAGGGTTGGCTTGGTTAAATAAGTGGGGCTCAACAATCTATTGGGGAGGCTGGCGGCATCTGAGGATAGCAGTGGGGCCTAACCTACCCCCACATGAACATCTTTTTTTTAAAAAAATTTATATTAAAAAGTTTTTATTTTATAAACACACATACATACAATATATAATCAATCAATCAGTGTATCATCTAAATACATCTTTTTTCCTGATATTATCATTTCATTTGTTGTAACATTTTCCTCACATTTATCAACAATTTTATCCCAACCCAACCCTCCCCCCTCCCCACCCACCCACCCCGACTTCCCAGAGCAAAAACAGGGTATAACATTTAATAAGCAAAAGCTAAAATATACTAACCTACTACAAAGTTTAAAACTCCCTCACATTCTTTAACTCCTCTTTTGCAAATTCATCAACCTCCCTTTTGTAAATTCTCAAAATCAGTTAGATTAAATTCTTTCTTCCTGAGTTTAAGAGCCTTTTTCTTGGTATATAATCCAATAGCTTTAACAATATTACAAGCATTAACAAACATTGATAAATTTCATTTTCATCCCTCAAACACCTTTCTTTTTCAACATTGCTCCCTAATAAGATTCTAAATTAAACATTTATCTTCTTTATTCCTTCATAAACCAATTATCAATTTCTAACTATTCAGCATTAAGAATTCTAAATTAAACATTTTAAAACTTTAAACATTTTATCACCTATATCTTTTATAATAATATAATCTTATATTAAACATTTTAAAAAACCTCTTAATACATCAATAAGACCTTCTTAGTTCATTCCTCAAAATATAAATTTCAAAACCTTCAGGAAACTATCCCTTAAATTTTTAATTAACCATTTCTATATTTTTTCCAGTCCTTCTTCCTCAATCAACATTGCTCCCTAATAAAGTTCCAAATTAGACATTTATCCTCTTTAATCCTTCATAAAATTAAACATTTTAAAACTTTAAACATTTTATCTCATATACCTTCTTAAAATACTATAATCTTATGTTAAACTATCATTTTTATATCCAGAACCAATTGTAATAACACACTTCCCTTATATTATTATCTTAGAATAAACTTTAAAAATACAAATTTAATTAAGCTTCTCAACCTATTGCCAAAATCCTCCCCAAAAAAGATTAATCTTCAGTTCTTCTCTTCTTTCTGTATTTTTTCCAGTCCTTTTTCTTCGATAATTCTTTCTTCTTCAGCATTGCTCCTCCTCCTGCTTTTATTTTCAAGAATTTTAAAATTTGGATTAGAGGTTGATGTCTGTTTGAAAGTTTTTGTCTTCTTAAAGTTTTTTCATTTAATTTGAAACCCCCATAAATCTCTCTCAAGTCCTCCTGATTAAACTCTTCCAGATTCCTTTGCTTTCCCCTCTTGGTCTGGAAAGCATCCTTTTTGTCCAAAGTCACATTAAACTGAATTTCTGCCCCATCTTGTTCCAACAGCTCACTACTGTCTAACAAGCCTTGAAATGATACTATATTCTCCTTTGTCTCCAACAAAACAGTTTCCTCTTCCTGAGACCTTTCATCAAAAAAACCTTTAAGACTTTCCAGTAAAGCAATGGTTTGTGACTCAAAAATTTCACGTATTATAACTCTTATTTGTGTATTTGCTGGTGTGTATAATAATAGTCCTTCAGCACTTTCAAAAGTGCCAGCCATTTTCTTTTTTTTTCAAAGTCCAATTATTTTTAAATTTGTTCAGCTATCAGGTCAATAAATCCAATAATTTTCCACACAATCTAGAAGTATAGAGTAGTTAAGATCAATACCATAGTCTTTTTCATTTCACTAGCACTTTAAATCTTTTTCTTGCCACGTTTACAATGTTGCAGCTTTAACGATCACTTTCACTTGTAACTTTCATTTTAAACGCCCTTAAGCGCCATCTTTTTTCCTTTTTCTTTTAAACGGAGTTAAAGTTTAATACTTGCATTTTTTGTTCTCCTGATTTGCTCTGCCAGCATCCAGATTCAAATTTTCTCATAATCCTTAAAATTGTGCTGCTGGTGTGGTCGCGATTCCTTGTTCTGCTTAAAGCAGAATCGTCCCGGATCCGGAGCACTGAAGGGCTTTCAGGGAGCTCTCACCCTGCAAACCCCAGGCTTAAAAAAAAAGCCTGGGGGTCTAGGGGAGCTCTACCCAGACCCTTCTGCTCTTCTCTCCCCCTTTTTCCCTGGGGGAGAGTTTCGAGCCGCTAGAACAACTGATTTTTGCTGTTCTAGCAGCAAACGGAATCACGGGGCTGAAGCTCCTGAAGGAGCATCCATTCGGAGAATGTGAAGCCACTGGAAGTCCCACATGAACAACATCTTGAGGGATTAAGCACTACACGAGTTGCTCCCCGGCAGGACCAAATATACCAGTCGGTCTTCCTACCGTCTATAGTGACCTAAAACAGGTCTGTAGTGAGCAGGAGTGTGATAGCTTACCACCTCACCGTGATACTGATTGTGCTATCAAAATCATACCAAGGGCTCTGCTACCAAAGCCCAAGATGTACTCAATGACCCCCCAGGAACTGAAGGAAATAAGGGCTTATATAGAAAAGAACCTAAAGCACGGCTTCATACAGCCAGCAAGATCAAGGATAGCCGCCCCGCTTCTGTTCCGGGAAAAGAAGGATGGAGGGCTACTCCTGTGAGTTGATTTCAGGGAAATCAACGCAATATGCATAGAGCATATGTATCCCCTAACATTAATGAAAGATATGCTAGCCCGTCTTGGCAAGGACAGGATGTTTACAAAGTTAGACCTCCGGGAGGTATATTATTGGGTTCGCATTAAGCCCGATGATGAATGGAAGACAGCGTTCAACTGCCCATTCAACTGCCTGGATAGTTACCAGTTCAAGATTATGACTGTTCGGCCTACATGGAGCACCCGCTGTATTTATGCAGCTTATTAATGAAGTTCTGCATGAACATCTATACAATGGGGTGCTCATGTACCTGGACGACACACTTATTTATACAAAAACACTGGAAGAACACATCACACTAGTCCGCCAGGTCCTTAGTAAACTTAGATGCAAAACTATACATTAAATTATCGAAATGCAAATTTCATAAGTGTCAGTTGGACTATCTGGGATTTTGCATTTCATCACAGGGTGTGGAGATGGACCCCGCAAAGGTACAGGCTGTTCTGGACTGGCAAGCCCCAAGAAAACAGCTACAGAGTTTCTTGGGGTTTGCGAATTTCTATCGCCAGTTTATCCCATCCTTTGCTCGCATAGTTCTCCCCTTAAATGACCTTCTCCGAATGAAACATTTCGTCCAGAAACCACAGCCAGGCAACCCAGTACAGTGGACAGTGACTTGCAAACATGCATTCGAGCACTTAAAGACTTTGTTTGCAAGAAAGCCAATACTACAACATCCAGATCCCAAAAAAACTGTTCGTGATGCAGGCAGATGCCAGTGACATGGCAGTGGCAGGGGTCCTTTTGCAAACAAATGAGGAAGGGCTTTTGCACCCATGTGCATATACCTCCCACAAACTAAACTAGACTGAACGAAAATGGGCCATATGGGAGAAAGAGGCTTTTGCAGTGAGGTGGGCACTACTAGCATGGAGACATTTGTTGGAAGGGAATGGTTTATGATTCAAGGTCTGGATGGATCATAAGAATCTGGAAGCCCTCCAGACCCCATGAAAGCTCTCACCCAAGCAGGTTAGGTGGGTGTTATATTTCAGACGCTTTAATTTTCGCTTGAAATATATCCCTGGGGGGAAGAATTTTCTGGCTGATGCTTTGTCCCACATGCCACAGTTCGCCAGTAACAGAGAGGAGATTATACACACCATAATTCTGGCATCACTGCAAACAGAGAGTACAGCACAACAACAGGTAGGGACCGTTCAAGTAGAAAATTCAAAAACAAAGGTAGTCCATGATATCAAGACATCCCTTCTAACAGATGAATGGTTCCAAGCAAATCAAACCATCCTTAGTTGAAGGGATGGATTAGCATGGAAAGGTTCCAAAATATATGTGCCAAGGGTTCTCCGAATGGAAGTGTTACGACAATTTCATGATGTCCGGCTGGCCGGTCATTTCGGATTTCTCAAGACATTGCATTTAATAAATCGCCAAATCTGACGGCCATGTATAAAGAAAGACGTTGAACGATATATATGTAGTTGTGTGACTTCTGCCACAATGAAAAAACAACCGGGTAAACCACCTGGTCTCCTTCAATCTGTGGCATCTTCACTCAAACCATGGGAGAAGATAGACATGGTTTTAATTGTGGATCTACCAACTAGCAGGGGAAAGTTAGTGATTTGGATGGTTATTGACTTGTTTTCAAAGCAGGCACATTCCATCGCCTGTAAAAGGCTACCATCAGCTAGAAAATTGACTCAGCTATTCATTACACATATATACCGGTTATACGACGTTCCAAAAAGAATTGTGTCTGATAGGAGGGTTCAGTTCACTGCCAGGTTTTGGTGTGAATTTCTGGCCACAATCGGGTCAACCCAAGGACTCAGTTCAGCATATCATACGGCTACCAATGGAGCCATCGAATGAGTAAATGCGATGGTGGAACAATATATCCGGTGTGCCATCTGCTCAATTGGTGGGCTCCAGAAGGGGTCTGTACCCCCCCTGGCATCATCTGCGGCTGCTGCCTTTTCAGCGCTCCTTGGCTGTCGTTCTGGTTCCTCTCGGATGTTGAGATTTTCCAAAGTTTTCATCACCAATTGGTTATATGCCTCTTCAGACGATCCTCTCTCAGCAGCACTTTGATTAGTTCCCCCTGGTCAGCGAGGGCTTCTAGCTCCAATTTCCACCCCGGTTTTCAGTTACCGCAGCTGAGGACGACTCCTCTGGTTCTCTTATCCCAGCTATCTTTCTTCCCAATGCCAATTGACCAGTGGGGTTTTTTGAGATTCTCCAGGGTTGCCTCATCCTCTCTGATGGGGTGTACGAAACAGGCATGGGTGATGGTTAATGTCTCCCCGCAGCTTTTGGCTTCTCCCTGTTCCCTACTTCATTTGGACATGGTTTGTAAGGTCCCCTCAGTAGAGCGAAGATTGCTTCTCTGGGTTGACTGTTTTGCAGACGCTGCTTTCTGTAAGGATTGTCTCTCCCTCTAACGTAAGAAAGTGAAAACTCTTGAAACTCTTCAAAGCAACGTCTGAATACCCTTAGGCAAGACAACTAGGATTAAAGCAGTAGAGACCTCTCCCTTTAGCTAGAATGCAGATTTTAGCCAATACACAAGTGTGACGATGTTTTCTTTACCAGCTGCCCTGAGAATCGAATAAGCATGCATTCCCATTACTATCCTCCATTATTCTTTAAAGTGAAACAGCTCTCATGGCCATCATAAACATTCCCCAAAGGTAAGGAGTTCTCAGGGTGCTTCAGCACCAGGATATAGGTTGTAAAATATCTGTTAATAATAAATCGAATCCAAGCCCCCTCTTCTCCCAATTGAATTGAAGTATCACTTTTAGGGATCTGACAGATTCTTAACAGTGTTTTAATCCCCCTGCCCTTCAGCAAGACCAGCATTAAATATATTAGCCTGACATTATCTGACTGATGTAATTCATTTTTTTCAAAACTGCAAATGAAAAAGTTTCTATGGTGACCGTCACTATCTTAGTCAATCATTGGCTATGACCTTTGAATTACAGAGTAATGGGATAGATTCTGTCATGTCTCAGAATCTACAAAGCTATATTCTTGTTCTGAAATGATGATAATGGTGATTTTACTTACACAAATTTCATATCTAAAAACTGTGCAAGTCTCTGCTTTAGCTGCATGAATTAATTTTGAATATAAATTAGATTTGCAAAATGAATGTTTGTGTGATTTACGTATACTTTCCCTCACAGTCATATACTGAAAAATAAAATCTATTATTAGTTATCCTGTAACTATAAATTTCAGAATAAAGAAATAAAATTATAATACATAAACTTTGCAATCATTGAATACATCCAAACATTACCCAGGCTATAGATTTTCATGTTCCTCTTGCAAATGTGCTTCCCCTGACGACTTACTATTATACATTTCAGTACGGAGAGAGTGACTGTTGCTTTGGAGAAAAAAAGCACAGAGTATTAAATGGAAATACATCACACAAGGTAAAACTGGCAGGCATGATCAGCCAGATACTTCTTCTAACTGACTTGTTTGCCAGTACTTAAAAAGCAATTACACATACCATGAGGAAATAATTTCTGAATTGTGAAGAAACAAAAGGAAAAAAAAACAGCTATTAAATGACAGGATGCAAATTCAAAACAACAAAAATATATAGGTTTCTCTGACAATATTAATAAAGTCAGTTGAATATAACAACCTTTTACTAAACTTTTTGAACAATTATTCTATGACAACAGTATTGAGAATTATTTTTTGTTAACAGACCTGCCAAATTTAGTTTTCAAGACAGAAAAAAAAAAAAACTAGTGATGAAACACTCGGGGAACAGATTACTTTTAATTCCCATCCTTCAAATAGAGACTTCTTTATCAGGAGACACCGAATCTGGAAAGATCAGCAATTAGCTCTATTCCACCATTATGAGAAGCAAAAAACAGAAGCTGGTCATGGTGCCCTGATAAGTCAGTCCAGGCCTACATCTAATCTGAATCTTAACATTCTATTTTATTTTCCCCCAAATTAATTTGCGCAATTACATTATTGATTGATATTATTACAAGGATATGCCATTTCACTCATATATTGTAGGGATGGTAGTGGTACCTGTAAATTGTTGGCACTGTATTATTAATTCGTTATTGGATTTATGTGCCACCCATCTCGTCTGGAGGAGGCTCTGGGTGGGTTACACATTAAAATTAGAAACATTGAAAGATAAAACAATAATGATAATTATACTTATATTAAAAAATTATCATTAAAAGATTAAAATATGGTAGGGGGGAGAAAGGAGCACAAAGACCAGGGGAAGCTAGGGTCTTTTCTCAATCTACTAACCACCATCAGAGTGGAGCTCCAGGCCAGCTAGCAGAAAAAGTCAGGTGGGTTAGTTGGGATCTCATCTTGGGAGGTATGATGTTCCAATAGGCATGAATCCCATCAAAGAAGGATCTTCTCCTGGATCCTTCCTGCCAGAATTTCTTCTCTAGCAGGGCCTATAGCATGCCCTCTCTGCCAGCATGGATGGGGTAGGCCAATTACACTAGGGTGAGAAAGTTCCTCAGATAGCAAATCAGTAGCCAATGTAGCTTGCAGAGCAATAGTGCAACATGGGCCAGTTTGGTGTCCCCAAGAACTGCCCATACCACCACATTTTTCACCAGTTGTAGCTTCCTAATACTCTTCAAGGACATTATGATACTATCAGTCAAATGAGACAATGTAGTACTGGTGTCATGAATCCTGATATTCGCCAGTTGCAGCAATGAGGGTGAGTCCCGGTCCCGGTCAGGAGCCCCAGCGGCTATTAGGAATGACCAGCCCAGCCAGGCTCCCCTGCAGCCCCGGGTGGCATCAGACTCCCTTCCCCTCCTCCCCCGGGCCTGGGTGGCATCCAGGATACTGGCCACCACCACCCCACCACATGGAATCTCTCTCCCCTGGGCATCACATTTGACATGAAACCTGACAGGCTGGCAATCTTCCTTGACAATTGTCCTGGCTCACCTAGATTGTTACGGTTTGGCCTACCCGACCCAGAGCGATGGTGAGTGTAGTAACTGCCAAACTCAAGGAAGAAGCAGCCAAATGGATGATTACCCTTCACAATGAAGACACCCCTGAGCTGAGGGATGCTGGAAGGTTCCTGGGGGAGCTGCAGGCAAGATTTGAAGATGAAGCCAAAACCCAACAGGTGGAGGGGGAGATACAGGAGTTAAAGCAAAGGGGACGGCCAGTGAACCAATACATTTGAGAATTCTGGAGGGTCATGGGATAGTTACAGCCAGAATGGATGCTCATCTACTACTTCAAACAGGGCCTCGACAAGAGGGAGGCGGGGCTGACATCATGATGATACAGCACATCTTCATGGGGCTCTGTGGAATTGCACTGAATTCGACCTGCCAAGAGGTTCCAAGGGACCCAAGTCACCCTGGAGGAGTGATGAAGACAGAGAGGACACTCTGTCGATCACAAGAAGACCATAATCTTCTTGTTTGATCTGGAGGAGGCTCTCAATCCGGTGGGAAGAAAAAGACAGCCATTGCATGCCTGACTGAAGCTGTGATAGCCGACCGATGAAGCAATCATAAAAGACTGAGGAACAATGTGGTTGATCTTGGTGAGATTTTTCCAATTTATGTTGAGGAACGTGACCCCTTAAAGCTAGAAAGTGGGACTCAAAGAGGAGGAGGTGGAATTGTTTGTTTTCCATCCCCCAAGAATAGTGGCCTGAGAGCTACAGTATCTATAGAACTGGAAACAGGGAAAAGAGAACTTTTCAGAAAAAAGAAAAAAGTTTAAAGCCAGGAAAGTCAGAGTGGGGATTTTAACTACAATATTGACTAAGTTGAAAACTTTTCGGAATATGAAATTCTGATCTCTGGAACTTTTAAAAAGTTTTGGATTGGATAATACAATACAAGTTAATGAAAGAGGAAAAGGAGAGAAATAGAGCAACAGCGACATCTAAAGGTGGAGAAAAAACTGAGAAGTGAAAGTGAGTGAAAGGATGGGCTTGAATGTCTGCTGAAGATTAGCTTGTTTGCTACAAATAACACCTGCACCAGCAAATTGTTTATATGGGATAGCAGAGACAGAGAATGAAACATTGTAACTTTTTATACAGTGTAGCTCTTTGAACCTATATGGAAGCTAAACAGACAAAGTAAACAGAAGCTGGGAAATAGCAGGGAATAACTTTTTTAAAAAATTCTCCTTTTGGTGATGTATGAACCTTTGTGGTTGAACTCTGGGGCTTGGTGGGCCTATGTGGATTACAAATTTATCAAGAGAAGAAGATAACAGTTTTTGAATAACTTGGGGACTAACAGTCAATCTTTTTTGGACCACAACAATAGAAAGTGTGAAATTACTTGGAGACTGGGACTAAGAAGAGGGACAAAGAAAAAGGAATCTTGTGGTGGTTTGACTTTTGAAAATACTTCTTAAAAGTGGGAAGTTGGTTGGGGACTGTGGAAATGTTGGTCTAATATTTGAGTTATTATTGATTATCTCTTTTAAATCCCTTAAATTCTCTAAGACAATCCAAAATGAAAAGTACCTCAAACATAAGTAAATTGGGGGGGGGAATGCATCTGCGCAATCAGCATCAGCATCTAGTCCAGCAAGTCACAGATCATTGGATAGCATATTGCAACAGGAAAAAACAAACACGATGCAAGCAGAAATGAAATCAATGCTCCAACTATTCCAGAAGCCACAACAAAAAAATGTGAACACATGAAGGAAAGAATGGAAAAAAATGGATGATGATAAAATGGAGAATATTCAACAAATAATAACTAAAAATGAACAACAAATCCAGAAAATAGAAGAGAAATCAGAACAAACAGAGAAAAAAGAGGAAGAGATGGACAATAAATTTAAACAGGCAGATAAGAATCTTGAGAGAACAGTAATTAATTTGGAGATGGATAAAGCTGAATATTTCTTGAGGTTCCAGAACATCGAGGAAGAAAAAGGGGAAAATCTTGCAGAGATAAGGGCAGTACTGTTGGTGGATGCCTTGGAGGTGAATAAACAGGAGATGCTTGCTGGGATAGATGAAATTTTCAGAGAATTGCAAGATATGCACCAAGGAACAAACTTCCCAGAGAGGTACATGTAAAATGTACTAAGAAGGCCATAAGAGCAGAGATACTTCAAAGAGCAAGATGACCAACTGAAATAAAAAGGGAGAGAAATAGTACCATGTTTCCCCGAAAATAGGACCCCGTCTTATATATTTTTTAAACCCTGATATAAGCGCTTGGCCTTATTGCCATGCGCTCAAAACCCTGATTGGTCTTATTATCAGGGGATGTCTTATTTTGGGAAAAACAGGGTAGTCCTGAAACAGATCCCTAGAAGAGTAAGAGATACAAGAAAACAATACCAATTTTTGACAAGACAACTAATTAAACATGAAGTAAATTTCAGATGGCTGATACCTGAGGGAATATTGGTGACCTGGATGGGACAAAGATATAGACTGGATTATATAGAAAAAGCAGAGCAATTTTATGACCAGCAGTTTGGGTCACATGAGGAAAAAAAAAAGAGAGGAAATAGATGACAAGAGGAAGCATCAGAAGGGGGAAACACACAACAAAAAGAAGACGAAATAGAACTAGAGGAAACAGCAGGATGAGAAGGCACAAGGATAAAAGAACAGAGAAAAATCAGAGTGACTAGAACAACAAGACCTATCTACAAGTAAAACTATGGAAGAAGAAATAAAACTGCTGTCAATTAACATAAATGGATTGAATTCTCCTTTGAAAAGGAAAAGGACTTTTAACAAATTAGGAAAACTAAAGTTAGATTTAATTTGTCTTCAAGAGGACCACATCAAAAAACAACAATAAATTATTGGAATATTCTAAAATTGAGAAATTATACTCTTCATTAGCACAGCAAAAGAAAAGAGATGTGGCCTTATATATCAAAGAAACAATAAATGCTACAGAAATGTTTGCAGATGAAGAGGGGAGAATTTTGATGCTGGAGGTAACAATGAATTATAAGCAGATACTTTTGGTAGCAATATATGCACCAAATAATAAGCAAGAAGACTTCTAGGAAAAACTACACAAGAAAATTACAGAATTGGAGTATGAAAACATTAGAATAGAATAGAATAGAATAGAATAGAATAGAATAGAATAGAATAGAATAGAATAGAATAGAATAGAATAGAATAGAATAGAATTTTTATTGACCAAGTGTGATTGGACACACAAGGAATTTGTCTTGGTAAATATGCTCTCAGTGTACATAAAAGAAAAGATACGTGTGGGTGTGGGGCAGGGCTGTGAACTCTTAGCTGGGTGGGGGAAACCTGGAAGCTTTCAGATTCAGGTTTTCCCAGATGTGCCAACATGACATCTCTAATAAATTGGAACTTTGAGGAACCTCAGGCCACAGAGCGTTATTTTGTTGGGGGTGTTCCTTGGAACCTTGATATTAACCTGAATCTGAAAGCTTCCAGCTTTCCCCCAACCAGCTAAGAGTTCACAGTCCTGCCCCACACCCACAAGTTCATCACATTGTCCAATCAACTCTTCACACTCCACCGGATACAATCTTCATGCAGTCTGCATCAGACGCAGGCAAAAGTCCTTGAGTACGGAATGTTGTTATGACTAACTTTCTACCGCTCCAACAACAACCCCCTCCCAACTTCCCCAGCTAAAATATGTGGCAGTTTAGAAGCAAAAAGAAAATTGTCTTACAAAACTGACAATGCGTTCACCAAAAATCATAAGGTACAACACTTAATGATAGTCATAGGGTACAAATAAGCAATCAGGAAACAATATCAATATAAATCGTAAGGATACAAGCAACAAAATTAGTCATACAGTCATAAGTGGAAGGAGATGGGTGGTGGGAATGATGAGAAGATTAATAGTAGTGCAGACTTAGTAAATAGTTTGACAGTGTTGAAGGAATTATTTGTTTAGCAAAGTGATAGCATTCAGGAAAAAATTGTTCTTGTGTCTAGTTGTTCTGGTGTGCAGTGCTCTATAGCATCATTTTGAGGGTAGGAGTTGAAACAGTTTATGTCCAGGATGTGAGGGTTCTGTAAATATTTTCACAGCCCTCTTTTTGACTCGTGCAGTATACAGGTCCTCAATGGAAGGCAGGTTGGTAGCAATTGTTTTTTCTGCAGTTCTAATTATCCTCTGAAGTCGGTGTCTGTTTTGTTGGGTTGCAGAACCAAACCAGACAGTTATAGAGGTGCAGATGACAGACTCAATAATTCTTTGTAGAATCGGATCAGCAGCTCCTTGGGCAGTTTGAGTTTTCTGAGTTGGCGCAGAAAGAACATTCTTTGTTGTGCTTTTTTGATGACGTTTTTGATGTTAGCTGCCCATTTTAGATCTTGCGGTATGGTAAAACCTAGAAATTTGAAGGTCTCTACTGTTGATACTGGGTTGTCTAGTATTGTGAGAGGTAGAAGTATGGAAGGGTTTCTCCTAAAGTCTACCACCATTTCTATGGTTTTGAGTGTGTTCAGTTCCAGATTGTTCCGGTCACGCCATGAGACTAGTTGTTCAACCTCCCGTCTGTATGCGGATTCATCATTGTCTCGAATGAGACCGATCACTGTTGTGTCATCTGCGAACTTCAATAGTTTAACAGATGGATTGTTAGAAATGCAGTCATTGATATACAGAGAGAAGAGAAGTGAGGAGAGCACACAGCCTTGGGCGGGCTAATTGTACAAGTATCTGATGTGATTCTGCTTAGCTTCACCTGCTGCTTCCTGTTTGTTAGGAAGCTTATGATCCACACAAAAAACATTTGTGTGGTAGAGACTTCAATGCAATTGTAGATGCAGAACTTGATGATAAAAGTAGTAAAGTAGGCAAAAAAGCTAGAAAAACACTTCCAAAGACCTTCTTTAAAATGGCAGAAGAAGTAAGTATTCAGGATATATGGAGAGAGATATACTCTAAGAAAAACCAATATTCATTTTATTCAAATAGACATATGTCTTAGTCAAGAATAGATATGATATGGATGTCACCGGAGTTAAAGTCAAACGTGCAAGAAATAGAAAGAGAAACAAGTGTTTGGGCAGATTACAACCCAGTGAAAGTTAAGTGGAAAGGACAAAAGAGAAAATGGAGATGGACGCTGAATCAATCAATACTGAAAGATAAGGAATTTATACAAATTATGGAAAACAAATTGGACTTTTTCTTTAAAGAGACTAGGAAAGAAAAAACTTCACTGCAAAATATATGTGACACTGCTAAAGTGTATATTTGGGGATTAGCTATAATTTATATGGGAAAGAAAAGTAAGAAAAAGAAACAAAACCAAAAGATGCTAGAAAAACACAAAAAACTGGAATTAGAACTACAAAAAGACCCACAAAAAAAAAAGAATCTAAAAAATCAAATAGACTTAATAAAACAAACTGAATCTACTTGACAAAGAAGAATTGGCACAAAAAATTAAAAGTGCTAAACAGAACTTCTTTGAAAATGCAAATAAACCAGACAGCCGGTTGGCATTCTTCTCTATCTCTGAGACAGAGACAGAGACAGAGATAGAGACAGAGACAGAGACAGAGACAGAGAAGAAATTGATACATCAATTGGTAGATGAGAAAGGAACTCTCTAGTATCAAAATGAGGACGAAAAAATAATAATTCAAGAAAAATTGTATGACCAGGAAATTTTTTTAGAATAGAGAATAAAACAATATTTGGAAAAAGCTGAACTACCTAAAGTACCTGAAACAGTGAAAAGCTGTTAAATGAATGAATATCAATGATGGAAGGAATGTGGGACTTACCTGAACGTTTGTTCTATGTGTGCTGCAGGAGAGTCCAAGCAATGGGTTATCATCATCTGATTGGCCAGAGACTGAGTTGGAATTTTTTTAGCCACGCCACTTCCTCCCGGCTGAGCTCCAGTTTTTCGACGAAGACTTGGATCTGGAGAAGACATAGCCAGTATGATGAATTCATCCACCCCTGGACACTGGACCCATATGAAATCAGGGCGGGATTGGACTCTTCTGCAGCGCACATAGAACAAATGTTCAGGTAATTACAATGTTCCTTCTCCTGTGCGCTGCTTGGAGAGTCCAAGCAATGAGATATACCCAAGCTAATTATCCCTAGGGTGGGAAACAGAGCGGTCCAGGGTGCCCTCGACTGGAAGAACCTGCTGTAGAACTCTTCTCCCAAATGCCGCCTCAGCCAAGGCAAACTTGTCCAATTTGTAATTCCTAATAAATGGTGAAGGAGAGGCCCAAGTAGCCACCCTGCAAATCTCCTGAATAGAAGCTTGCATAGCCCAAGCGGCCATGGTGGCTATGCTCCTGGTTGAGTGTGCCATGATGCGGCCTGGCACAGGTCTGGCCTGATGCTCATAGGCCAACGCGATGCATGCCTTTAGCCATAGCCTGATGGTGGATGGCGTTGTTCCCCTCATCCTCCTGTGTCCGGAACCTGTAAAAGAACCTTGGTAGTTGCTAGTTCATTGGGCTGGCAAATAGGTCTACACATGGGTGGCTGAATTTGGCTGACAGTTGGTTAAACAGGTCAGGGTGCAGGCACCATTTGGACTGATAGATGGTTCTCCTGCTCAATCAGTCCGCTTATGTGTTGGATACCCCGGAGATGTGTTCTGCTTGCAGGGAAAGTAGGTGTGTCTCCGCCCACAGGCCTAAATCCTCTGCTTCACGCATCAGGATCCTGGAGTGTGTGCTACCCTGTCGGTTCATGTGCGCTTTGGCTGTTACATTGTCCATCAATAGTAATACGTGGTGACCTGATGGTGACTTTTGGAAATGGCAGAGCGCCAGATGCGCCACTCTTAGTTCCAGCCAATTGATGTCATTTAGGAGCTCCTCCGGAGACCACCGACCTCAGGTCACTCGGGATTGCAGGTGAGCACCCCAGCCGTACAGGCTGGTGTCCAAGGTCAGAACTAGTTGGGTGGGCTCCTTGAATAGACAGCCCTTCTCCATGGCTGCCAACATCCACCATTCTAAGGATCTGAGCACCTTCCGGGGAACCCTGATCCATGTGTTGGAATTGCTGAGCCCAGATCTTTGACTTGGTAACAGTAGCCATTGCAGGGCCTGGGCAAGGGATTATCACCAGACAGAAGATCATTTTTCCTAATCATAGGGATTTGACCTGTTCCACTATGGCTCTTATGCTGGATCAATGTTCTTGGGAGAGGAAGACCTGACAGCTCTCGGTATTGTTCCTTGCTCCCAAATGTATCAGATTGGTAGAGGGTGTCATTTGGCTCTTCTCCAGATTCACGGAAAAACCATGCTCCTGGAGGGTTTGGACCATGATCTGAAGGTCCTGTCTCACTTGCAGTGGGGACAACGAATGAATCAATATGTCATCCAGATAACATTGTATTCTGATGGGTCTCACCCGAAGGTGAGCCGCCACCACATCCAATAGCTTAGTGAAGGTCCTGGAGGCTGAAGAAAGCCCAAAGGGAAGGGTCCTGTATTGGAAGTGTAGCAGAACCTGAGAAACCTTCTGTGGGATGGTCTGATGGGGACATGGAGGTAAGCCTCCTTGAGATCTATTGATGTTAAGAGATCCCCCTGTCTGATGCAACCCAGGATGGAATGCAGGGGCTGGATTTTGAAGTGTTTGTACTTTATGTGTACATTTAACTTCTTTAGATCTAAGATGGCTCTGCTTCCCCCCGATTTCTTTTGGACCAGAAAGAGGATCAAATAGAAGCTGAGACCCTGCTGCTTTGCTGGCACTGGTTCTATGGCCTGTATTGCCAGCAGGTGCTGGATCTTGGCCTCCATCAGAGACCTCTTGATGGCGTACCTGGGCACTGAGCATCGGATGAACCTTCTTGGGAGATTGGAGCAGAACTCTAGAGTGAGCCCGAGCCTCACTGTTTGTAATGCCCAAGCATTACACTGTTTGTAATGCCCAACTCATTTCCTGCCATCAGCTGGCAAACTTCCCTAGACAGCCACCAATGGGGATCTGGATAGACAGTCACTTTGTCCGATGGTAGGGTTGGTTGCTGGCTCCTCAAAAGGGTCATCTGGTCTGCGGCTGTCTGGCCCTATCTTGAAAGGACAAACTGTCCTGGGAGTGGTCTATACTCTGGGGATATATCTTCTGATAGGCCAGGGCATTAAACCCGGACTCAGGGGCCCAAAAGGACTGCCTGCGATAGAAGGGGTAGTCCTTCTTTCTGGTCTCCTGAACATGTAAGGAAGAGCTTTCCTCTGGTCTTTACTTTCCACTAGGATCTAGAACCTCCCCAAAGAGATTGCCTTCCTTAAAGGGAGCAGACGCCAGTCTCCATTTAGATTTCATGTTGGCTTGCCAATGTCAAAGCCATAAAAGGCGCCTGGAGGTGACATTAGATGCCAATGCTATAGAGGCAAACTTGGATGCATTGAGGGTCGCGACTGCTGAATACTTTGCTGCTGCCATCAGCTTATTAATATCCTGATGCAGCCTGGTGTCCTCAGGGATGCTTGGGCCTGCATTTGACAAAGCCATATTAGTGACGTCCTAGTGAAAAAGGATGCCACAGTGGCTGATCGAATCACCCAGGCAGCCACCTGGTGGGTCTTACGAGCAGATAGCTCTGCCTTCCACTCCTTGGTTTTTAAGCCCTCTGCCGAGTCAGAGGGAAGGATGTTAGCGGTTGCCAGATTGGCCAGTGGAACATCCACAGTTGGTAATTTCAGGAGTTCCTCTAGATTCTGCTTTACAGTATACATCCTTCTGTCCATCCCACTGGGGGCAGAAATGGATCCAGGCTGATTCCACTGTCTTTGGATGACGTCAACAAAAAAGTTTAGGAGAAGGGATAATCTCCTGTGCTGTGATTGGCTCTGTGAAGAGCAGGACACTAGGGTCTTGAGGATCCGTGGAACCCTCAGACTGCCCACCAACTACCCCCATGTTGGCTGTTGTTTTGGCCTTGAATAATAAGATCTTGAACAAGTTGGGACGAAAAAGCCCAGTGAACACTGACTTGTCTGGAGTGATACCTTCATCTTCAGAAAGGTCATATTCCCCCAAATCTTCCTCACCCATGAGCGAAATATTGCTGTGATGGAAGGGTAATGGTGAGTGATACTCCTGGAGATAGCCCCTGTCAGGCTGCCTGTTCTGTCCCCTCCCACAAGTGGCCTTGCAGAGGCTCAAATAGCCCGGCAATAACAAACACAGAGGCTAGAGAGACTGAAGCTGGCCCTTTAATAAATAGTTCTCTTCCAAAGCGTATATCAGTCCAATAGTTACTGGGCAATGTTCCAAAGGTCTTGGCAGACGGCCAGCAGGCTAATGCAGGAATGCAGACTCTTGTCAAAAACTCCAAACTAACAGTTGTAACTCCACTGCATCCAAAACACCAACAAATTGTTCACCACGCCTTTCCAGCTCAGTCACACCTCTTTTATACTTTGTAGGGTGTGGCCCTACGTCTCCTGACCACACCTCTTGGGACATGGCAATAGCTGTTCTCTACGACGTCTCCTATGTCTCTCTCTTGCATCTAATAGGGGCTCCCCCTCGTCATTTCTGGCCTCTGTTTCCTCCTCAATTTGGCTGGGGTCCATAGGCACCTCAGCAACTGTCAGTTCTTGCTGACTCACCAGTGAAGACGGCCCCTCTGGCACGACAGCTTCCTCCTCCTCCATATCATCCTCCAAATCAGCATGCGAAGATAAATCAGCCTCCGGGGCCGGGGTCACAACACTGCCCTTGAAGGTGTAGAGCCACTGAACTAGAAGGGTCCAATGACAATGGACCCAAGAAACCCCTTTGAAGGAGGGCTGCATCAATGCCCTGTGAAATGGTTTGAGCAATAATGCTGCAAAGCTCCTGAGACAAGGCATGTCCCTGATTCTCCTCCACACGGAACCCCACTACGGTAGGAGTGAAGATGGCAGATGGACCCGAAGGTCTGTTAATTGAGGTAGCCTCCAGTCCTGAAATAGTCAAGCCAGATAGGGGAGCAAAATCCCCTGCTGTTTTGGCCCGTCAGCGGCCTGTGCAGTTCCATCCACAAATTTGGCACCTTCGCTTCTAACAATACTTCATTATAAACTTCCAACATTGATGGGCCTAAAGTATCTTGTAAATATTGTAAATAAATAATTCTGCCAGTAGCCCATCTGGTCCTGGTGTTTTATTATTCTTTTGCCTCTTAATCGCTTCTGTAGGGTACAAGTAATGGGTTATCATCATCTGTTTGGCCAAAGACTGAGTTGGAATTTGTTTAGCCATGCCCCTTCCACCTGGCTGAACTCCAGTTTTTCAACTCAGTCAGCCTAAAGAGACACAAAATCAGTTTCCCATTGCTTGGACTTGTACAAGAGCATTTCAACAAAGGAAAAAAGGCAGTTTAAAAGATTGGAGCCCTTGTGGATACATCAGGGGTGATTGTGCTGCCGTGGCAGTGGTTTGTCGGCCCGCACTGAGACAGCCCATGACCGAGGACATTGCTACTCAGCCCAAGTGCTCAACAGAGACAGAAGCAGGTCACTTCTTCAGCCAGCCATCTTTGGCACATGAACTCAGCACCCTTGGATCAAAAATACTGAGCTTTGGTCTTATGTGAGTTGGCGGCCGGATTTAGTGCTGAGTAAACCGTATTGTTGGTTTTGCGCTCCTGCAGGGATCAAAGTTTTTGTGACCATATTGCTGGTCTCACGCTATTCTCCCTCTGCTACTGCTGCAGTTGGCTAGGGTGCCTTGAAACCATGTTGTCGGTTTCACGCCATTTCCGCCCCTGCCTCCACCACAATTAATTACTGGTGTTTTCAAGCCATATTGTCAGTTTGGCACTAAAACCCAGATGGGTCTTGCAGAATGACTCCAGTTTTCGGCCTAATTACCACCTTTTCTATTGGCTAGCTGGGTTCAAGACTCCAAAAGAGGGGGTCCTTCCCAGGATTGGGATTTGCCCCAGATCCAGGCCTAATTTCAAGAATAATATATAAGAGTGTTTCAGCATTCAAAGATGACAGAATGTAGTTCTTCTCACTCCAGCAATTCTGATGCTTCCTCCCCCAGACATCAGTGGTCAGAAGCCTCTGATTCCAAGAGGGCAAAATTAGCACTTACAGGGCCCTCTTCCAGGTCTAAGGCTACTACTTCGCGATCCATCTCATCAGCATCTGAGAAGGATGCAGGAGAAGACAAAAGGCCACTATCCCCTTTACTATTTATATTGACATTGGAAATGTTAAATAGAAATAATAGATAAGACATAGAAATTAAAGGTATGGAAATAAAAAAGGAAAAATATAAGTTACAGGTGTTTGAGGATGATTTAATTTTTATCCTGGAAGATCCACAAGAAACTGGATCCAAATTAATTTAAAAAAATAGAAGAATATGGTGAGGTTGCAGGACTGAAAATAAATTAAAAAAAAACTAAAATATTAATTAAAAATCATACAGAAACATAGAAAAAAGAGCTAATGAAGAGGATAGGCATTCAGATAGTCAAGATAGTTAAATATTTAGGAATTCAACTAATGGCAAGCTGTGTAATCATTAAAGAAGACAACTATTATAAATTGGCACAACAAATCAAAACAGATATGGAGAAGTGGAAAAACCTGCTTGTTGTTGATAGGAAAAATAGCGATGATAAAAATAAATATCTTACTGAGACCATTATATTTATTCCAAACAATACCGATAAAACTGGAAAAAAAATACTTTGAAGAATGAAATAAAACAATATTAAGATATATTTGACAAGGGAAAAAAGCAAGGATAAGTTTGAAAATTCTGCAAGATTCTAAACACAGAGGGGGTTTTGGGCTGCCAGATTGGGAGTTGTACTATTAGGCCTCAGTGCTTACTTGGTGAAAGAATGAATTGGTTTGAGGCACAAAAGATTATTGACTTTGGAGGGACATGATTGCCAGATCACCCAGAGACTGGCATGAGGAGAGGTGAGGTGAAGCTTTTGTTCTAAGGTGCCCACCACATCCAAATTGCTAAGCTAACTGCTAAACTAACTGCTAAACTAACCGCGAAGCTAACCACCCCATCCCATGAACCAAACTGCAGTTCTGGCCCGGTTGATTATCTGGCCCGGTTGAGAGGCCGCTGAGAAAGATTCCCCACAAGGCAGGCAAGGCCGCCATCGGATCCCCACTACTGCTGACTCGCAGGTTCCAGAAGCCCTGCCACTACTGCTGATGCTGCTACCATCACTGTCACCGCCACTATTACCGACAGCTGTGACCAGCCAAAGCGCCTGAATGCTCAACGCTCCTGATCCGAAGTGAGCCGAAGCACCAAACGCTCCTGATCCAAAGCGAGTGAGACAAAAATCCTTCTAATCATGAGGCAAAAAATCCCTCTAATCGTGAGGCAAAAAATCCCTCTAATCGTGAGGCAAAAAATCCTTCTAATCACGAGGCAAAAAATTCCTCTAATCATGAGGCAAAAAAATATCTCTGATCTATCATCTTTAAACTCTCACCGGAATTGGTGTTAAAAAATCTCTTCGATCGCCTTTAAACTCCCACCGGATTGGATTTCAATCCTCCACCATTTTAAACCGGATTGGATTTGAATCCTCCACCATTTTAAACCCTATACTGGATTAGAATCCTCCCACCAGAAGACACTCCAACAGAACACAAAGAACAGCATCAAAGACACTTCAAAGATAAAAGATAATCCAACAAAACACAAAGGACAGCAGAAGCTACATATGGAAGTACAGCAGAAGCTACATGAGGAAGTAAAAGTCAATTACTACAAAACTCTTTCATGCTACAAAACCCTTTCATCCTACTTTACTACTTTACTTCATTACTCATTGATTAAATGATAATTTTTTTAATATTATTGATTTATTAACTACTTGATTAACACTGTTTATTGATTGTCTAGCTGATTAATTAATTGTCTAGTTAATTAACAGATTAGTTTAATTGATTA
This sequence comes from Arizona elegans, assembly GCA_022577455.1. Taxonomy (NCBI): domain Eukaryota; kingdom Metazoa; phylum Chordata; class Lepidosauria; order Squamata; family Colubridae; genus Arizona; species Arizona elegans. Next base: position 51,203,101 of record JAKOOJ010000006.1, on the reverse strand, counting down.
GAGTGACATTGTTTGAATTAGCATATTTACTATTTTTAATGTTTAACTGATTAGCATATTTACTGTTTAACTGATTGGCTGCATGAGTAATCATCAAGCAAATAAGAGCTAATCAATTCAACATTGGATACCAGCAAAAAAAAATAATTAATTCAACACTGAATACCAGCAAATAAGATGTACTCAACTACACACCTATAACACAAATCTACAATGCCAAGAAAAAACTCCACTATCGACTTCCAGTGGCACCGCAGGCGTTGGCGGTTGCTCCCTTCGGAGCGCTAGTCTCGTGATCGCGTTAAAGCTGCGAGAACAGCGAAAATCAGCTGTCTAGTGGCTTGGAAACTTTCCCCTCGGGAAAAGGGGGGAAAGAAAGCAGCCGGGCGTGAGTAGAGCTCCCCAAGAGCCCCAGGAGTAATTCTGGGGCTTGAAGGGTGAGAGCTCCCTGGAAGCCCAACAGAGCTCCGGATCCGGGACGCTTCTGCTTTAAGCAGAACAAGACGCCACGACCACCCCTGCAGCAATCTTTCAAAATACTGGATACAAAAGCAGGCAGAGCAAAGGCAGGAGTGATCATAATTGCAAGTACCAAACTTTACCTCTGAATGTGTATTATATACTTCTGGATTATTAAGGGAAGAAAGAGAAAGGAAATGGCGCCGGAGCTTTAATGGGGCATGGAAGTGAAAGTTAAGAGCAAAGTATCGTCTAGTGCTGACAGCCCCTGTTTAAAATTATTGGATTTTACTTTAAAAGAATGAAGATTTAAAATTGACTTTAGATGAATCAAAAAATTTACCGAGAACTGGAAATTAACTTAATTTAGTGGACTTATTGTTTTGGCTGTTGCAAAAGTTTAAAATTAAAACTGAAAATTAGAAAATGGCTTCAAGGCAAATAAAAACTGTTACGGCTAAAAGTGCTGGGGGATCACCCAACTATCTAAATTGCAATCTTTGTCAGCTCCAATGGAACCACAAATATTAACACTGGAAGCTTTGTAGGAAGCTTTAAAGACACAAACCTCTGTTTTAGAGGAAAAAATTACTTCTGTCTTTGAAGAAAAAATGCGGGATGTGGCTGAAGAGATGGCAGAAATTAAAGAGGTAATTCAAATTCGAAATAAGGAAATCAGAGAAGATATTGTTTTCGCATTTCAGGGTCTGGCAAGCCATATTGAAGGGCTAGATGAAAGAGTGGAAGAAATTAATCAATCCAATGTGGATTTGGAAAATAAAATGGGCGAGGTCCAGACAAAGATGGAGAGGGCAGACTTAGAAGTGACAATGATACAATATAGGGTGATGGAATTTGCCCTGAGAGTAAGAGGCCTGAGAGAAAATAATCAAGAGAATTTGCGAGAGATCTTTGCAGAAGCCTTGGCACAGATAATTGGAGAACAAAAGGCAGATCTTGAATGGCAAATTGACAAAATTTATCATGTTAACTCATGGGTTGCCAGACAGAAACATTTACCAAGAGATATTGTAATCTACTTTACAACAAGGAGGATACAAAATGAAATTTTACAAGCTTCCTACAGAAATAAACTTCAAGTGGCAGGGCAGGAGGTTTTAATATTGAAAAAAATTCCCCCCAAAATGCTGAAAACCAAAAAGGACTATGCTTTTTTGGTGGAAGAACTTAGAAATCGCCAGATACAGTACAGATGGGAGGTTCCAGTTGGATTAGTGGTGAATTACTCAGGAGAAAAATATTGTCTCAATACAGTTTGGAAGGCAAGAGACTTTTACACAAATGTATTAAAGGTTGGATGCCCACTGTCCCCAGAAGCTAGAAGAAGAAAGGGAGCAGAGGAGGCAAGAAAGGGAGAGAAAGAAGAAATGCAGGCACAGGCCCAAGGAGGGGTTTTGATTACTCAAGAAGACTTAATACAACTCTCAGGCACTGTTCAAGCTCCGGTGTTATTGGACAAAATAGAGGAACCAAAGGATCAGAGACAGACCCAAGCGGCAACTAAGCGCAGAGCAGAATTAAAGGTGCAGCAAGTTCAGACGAAAACTCAAAAAATCACAAAAACAGAAGCAGTGGGAGGAGCAAGGCCGAAGAGGAAAATGCAGGAAGATTTTCAGCTGATGCTCCAAAAGCTTCAAGGTGCCAAGAATGGCAACTAGATTTTTAACTTGGAATGCCAATGGTTTAAATTCACCGCAAAAGAGGAGGAAAATATTTCATTATTTGAAACAGTACAAAAATGAAAATTTGTTTGCAAGAGACACATATTAGAATGAAAGATCAAAAATATTTGATAAACACAAGATTGGGAACACATTTTGTAGCATCTGCACCAGAAAAGAAAAATGGCATAGTTATATACTTAAAAAAAGACTTAATAGCTAGACTAATTGAAGCAGATGATCAAGGAAGATATCTAGCAATTGAAATTTTAATAGAGGGGGGAAAATACTCTTAATTGGAGTATATGCACCTAACTAACAACAAGAAAAATTTTACAAGCTTTTACATACCAAACTAATACAATGGGATTACAAATCGTGTATATTATTGGGTGATTGGAATGGAGTTTTGGATACAAAAAAAGACACAAAAGGACCTTCACAAAATATTCAAATGTGTGCTAGATTGCCTAAATCTTTCTTTGATATGATGGAAGATATGGAGTTGAGAGATATCTGGTGAAAACGGAATATTGAAGAAAAAGACTTTACTTTTTTTTCTGATAGACACCAATCCCTTTCTAGGATTGACTTTATATTAATTACTAATGATTTTCTTTCTAGGGTGAAGAAGACGAAGATATGTCCAAGAACATTAACAGATCATAGCCCGGTTTGGATGGAACTGGAACATGAAAAGGGACCCAGGAGGTCCTGGAGGTTAAATGAAAATTTGTTTAGATATGAGGAAAATGTGAAAGAATGTAAAAAATTTTTGAAAGAATATTTTCTTATGAATATGCATAAAGGTACATCTATGGAAGTGGTATGGGATGCAAGGAAAGCATATATGAGAGGTATTTTAATATATTTGAATAATAAACACAGACGTAGACAGGAAAAAACGGATTGATTTAGAAGAGGAAATAAAAAAGAGAGAGCAAGTATTAACATTGAACCCAGCAGATAAGAAAACAAAAGAAGCAATTAATTTATTGTGAGGGCAATTTAATATGTTGATGGCAGATTAGGCTGCAACTAGTCTGCAATATGCTAAACATAATACTTTCTGTAATGCTAACAAACCAGGTAGATGGTTAGCATATTTGTTAAGGAAAAAACAAAAGCTACGTACCATAGAGAAAATAGAATATAAAGGTAAAGAGGTGTATCAGCAAAACATGATTAAAAAAGCATTTTTAGAATTTTACATGAGGTTGTATGCTAGTGATAAAATTCAAGGTATAGATATAGATAGATATCTACAGAAGGAGAATATTTCTACAGTTACAGAAGAGCAAAGGGAAGGTTTGAATCAACTGATAACCTCAGAAGAAATTGTCTTAGCAATTAAACAGTTGAAAGTGGGTCATCCTGGGACAGATCCACAATCCATCCTGGGACAGATGGATTGACAGCTGTTTATTATAAAAATTTGCAGTTAGAAATGGTGGAACCACTTAAGGAATTATTTATTAAAATACAATCTGGAGGAGATGTACCCTCATCTTGGAGAACAGCATTTATTTCTTTGATTCCAAAAGAGGATCAAGACCATAGTCAGTCAAAGAACTATAGGCCCATATCGCTTTTAAATACAGATTACAAGATTTTTGCTAAAATATTAGCAAATAGGTTAATGCTAGTTATGCAACAAATGATTCATAATGATCAAACTGGTTTTATAAATGGGAGACAAATGAAAAGTAACATAAGGCAAATAGTTAACATATTGGAATATTTGGGGAAGAACAACCAAGTCCCTGCGGCGCTTATATTTTTGGATGCGGAGAAGGCATTTGATCGATTGAATTGGAATTTTTTATTGAAAATAATAGAAAAGATGCAGTTTGGAGAGTATATTACTCAATCCATTAAGGCAATATACCAGAAACAAACAGCACAAATAATAATTAATGGTAGTTTAACAGAAACTTTTAATATTGAAAAAGGAACAAGACAAGGATGTCTTTGTCTCCATTACTGTTTATTTTGACTTTGGAATTTTTGCTGAATAAAATACGTGGTTCAGATAAAATAAAGGGAATTAAAATTAGGCATTATGATTATAGATTACGAGCATTTGCAGATGACTTGGTTGTTACTTTAACCCAACCAGTGCAATCAGTTATAGGTTTAATGGATATAATTAATCAATATGGACAAGTATCTGGATTTAAAATAAATGCAGGGAAAACAAAGATAATGACTAAAAATATACTTATAAATCAAAAAGAAGAAATAGAAAGAGTAACAGGATTTGAAATAGTAAAGAAGGTTAAATATTTAGGGGTTTATATTGTGACTTCAAATGTAAAATTATACAAATTGGGCGTTGGTACTTACCTGATACGCCTCTTCTCTGACTGTCGGGCACGGCAGTCAGGATGGGTGGAGACTTGGTTGAGTTTCCATTGGACCGGGTCTGCAGAAAGAAAAGGGAAGTCCCTCCTCCTGACTGTGCCTGTCAGTTTTGAGACGAGGGAGCTTGTGCAGATAGTCGTATCTAGGAATTGAAAACAAACATATTAGAAACACCCCAGCCCCCTCCCAGAGGAGATGTGCAGGGACCGGCCTACCCCACACAGGGAGGGGCTGACTGCCATGCCCGACAGTCAGAGAAGAGGCGTATCAGGTAAGTACCAACGCCCATTCTCCTATAGTCGGGCATGGCAGTCAGGATGGGACATACCAAAGCGAAGTGTCCAGACGGGAGGGAGAAGGCCGGTCCCGCACTCAGGAAGATGAATGGACACCCTGGAGAACCCTTCGTCCAAAGGCAGCGTCCGCCGATGCAAACTTGTCCAGGCGGTAGTGACGGACGAAAGGGGAAGGTGAAGCCCAGGTGGCTGCCCGACAAATCTCATCGATGGTGGCCCGGGTAGACCATGCCGCTGATGTGGCTGCACTTCGCGTAGAATGGGCCGTTATGTTGCGTGGAACCGGAAGTGACGACGCCTCATAGGCTGTGGAAATACACGCCCGAATCCATCAGCCCAAGGTGGAAGAGGAGGCCTTAGATCCCAGTGAAGAAGGTAAGAATGACACGAAGAGAGCATCTGAACGTCTGAATGTTGCAGTGCGGGAGATATATATCTTAACCGCTCGACGAACGTCCAGGGTATGCCATCGCTTTTTAAGGTGGTGGCGAGGCGCTGGGCAGAAATTCGGGAGAACCACTTCTTGTGATCGGTGAAATATTGAATTAACCTTCGGGATGAAGGAAGGATCCAGTCTTAGTACTACCCTGTCTTGGTGGAAAATGCAGAGCTCTTTCCGGATCGAAAGCGCCGCCATCTCTGAAATTCTACGGGCCGAGGTCACTGCCACTAGGAAGGCCACCTTGAAAGAAAGGTGCCTCAAGGAAATGTCTCGTAGAGGCTCGAAGGGTGGCCCTGTGAGGGCCTGTAGGACTTTAGGTAAATCCCACGTGGGGTACCTATGGACTGCGGGGCGGCGGATGTTCGTTGCACCTCGTAAAAACTGTCGAATTAGCGGATCCCTGGACAATGGATTCATCGATGAGCTGGACAACACTGTGGAAAGGGCCGCCACCTGGCGCCGGAGTGTGTTTGGAGAGAGACCAGCGACAAACCCCTCCTGAAGGAACTCAATGACCAAGAGAACTGAGGCTGACGTAGGAGAGTGACGGCGTCTTTTACACCACAACGAGAAGGCCCGCCAGGTGGAATCATAAATGCGAGTAGTCGAGGCTCTTCTTGCTGCCTGCATCGTTGAGATGGCCCCCTCCAATAAGGGGAGCCTGGTCAGCAACTCCCGCTCAACCGCCAGACGGTGAGCTGGAACCAGAGAGGGTCTGGGTGCTGTAGGTGTCCCTGAAAAAGTGTCACCTGATCGTCCGGTATCCGCCAAGGAGGGTGAACTGACAAGGACACGAGGTCTGCGAACCAAGGTCGCCGGTTCCAGGATGGGGCAATGAGTATTATCTCCGCCTGTTCTTGTAGCAATTTCCGAATTACCCTGGGTAAGAGGTTGATCGGGGGAAAGGCGTATAGAAGTTGGTTGGCCGGCCACGGGCACCGCAGAGCGTCCACCGCTTCCGCCCCGGGACTGGGAAACCTGGAAAAGAACCGAGGAAGCTGGTGGTTGGATGTGCTGGCGAACAGGTCCACGGTTGGTCGTCCAAAATGGTGGACTATCTCCCGAAACAGTTGAGGTGAAATGGACCACTCTGCGTTGTCTATCGGCGCCCGACTGAGGGAATCGGCCATCTGGTTTTGAATTCCGGAGATGTGAGTTGCTTGCACCGATGCTAGGTGGGTTTCCGCCCATAGGCCCAACTGTCGAGCTTCCCGCATCAGAGCCTTGGAGCGCGTACCCCCGAGGCGGTTCACATGTGCTTTGGCTGTTACACTGTCGGTACGAATTAGGACATCCCTGTGAAGGACGTGTGGTTTGAAGGCTTTTAAGGCGAGGAAGATAGCCCGCAGTTCTAGCACATTGATGTTCATCCGCCGCTCGTTCTCTGACCATCGGCCCTGAGTTAGGTGGGGACCCAGATGAGCGCCCCACCCTGACAAGCTGGCATCCGTCGTGATAAGTAGACGTTGAGGATCTCGGAACTTGGTCCCCTTGACCAAAGCTTCCGATGTCTACCAGGAGAGAGACCGTAGAACCGGGGGAGGCAATATCAGCCGCGAAGTCGAGCTGTCCCTATGTGAACGTTGAAAAGGTAGTAGTAGCCACTGTAAGTCCCGGCAGTGTAAACGAGCCCAAGGGACTATCCCGAAGGTAGACACCATCTTGCCAAGAAGACGAGAGAGGGAGAGGATGGAGGAGGCCCCCCTACCTTGTATACGGCTAGCTAAACCCCTTAGGCTGTCAACTCGGTCTGGTGAAAGGAAGACTTCCGAGGACAAGGTATCAATAACTGCCCCTAGATGACGGATCCTAGTAGAGGGGGTTAAATGGCTCTTAGACCAGTTCACTGAGAACCCGTGGTCCTGGAGGACCTGGATGGTAGTAGCTAGGTCCGACTTAGCCTGGTGCAAAGAGCGTGACAATATTAGAACATCATCCAAATAAAAGGACACCCTAATTGGAAGAGTGGCTACGTATCCCATGAGGGAAGCCATTATCTTAGTAAAGGCTCTGGGGGCTGAGGACAAACCAAAGGGAAGGGCCCGGTATTGATAATGCTTGTTGTTATAACAAAAATGGAGGAATTTACGGTGACTGGGAAGAATGGGAATGTGGAGGTATGCTTCAGTTAAGTCCACGGAGGATAAAAAATCCCCTTCCCGAATAGAAAGTAAAATTGTTTGTAAGGAATGCATCTTGAACCGACGATACCTAATGTGTCGGTTCAAAGATTTCAAATCAAGGATAGGGCGCCAACCTCCCGATGGCTTTTGTACTAGGAAACGCCGGGAGTAAAACCCTTGGCCATATTCAGAAGAGGGAACCGGCTGGATGGCCCTTATGGTCAACAAGTGACGGATAGCCGCTTCCACCTGAGCCCGCTTACTTCTGTTAAGGGAGACTGGACAACGAATAAATTTATTAGGAGGGGTAGATGAAAACTCCAGGGAAAGGCCGAACTTGATGGTGGTTCTAACCCACTCATCAGTAACAGTATTCTCCCAAGCCTGGTAGAAAAGAGCCAGGCGGCCTCCCAGATGGGTAGGATTGAGACCCCTAGCGAGATCTTCGGAAGGGATGGCCTCTATCACCCCTCTGGGGTCTCCTGGGGGTGTATCTAGAACCCTCTCTGACCTGATTGTCCTGATGGAAAGTCCCCCGTTGTTGGAACGAACGCTGAGGCCTCTGTTGGAAATAGCTGGACTCGGAACCTCGAAAGGACTGCGAGCGAAAGGAGCTAGACGAACGACCCTCTGCCCTTCGAGACAAGGCTGGCAAGATTTTCCGGTGGTCCCTGGTCTCAATTAGAAGGGGTTCAAGTGAAGGCCCAAAAAGCTTGTCACCCACATAAGGTGATGAGGCAAGACGCCACTTGTTATGCATGTCAGCTTGCCAATATTTTAACCACAACAGCCTTCGAGAAGTAACTGCAGAACCAATAGCTTTGGCGGAAAATCTAGCTGCGTTCAAGGTGGCGTCAGCTGAAAATTCTACTGCAGCTAGAATCTTGTTAATATCTTGATGTGTTCTCACATCAGAAGAGGGAATACGACCTTGCAGTTGTTTCAACCAGAGGATTGATGCTCGATTAAAAAAGGATGTGGCCGAAGCCGCTTGGACAGACCAGGCCGCTGCTTGGTGACCCTTGATAAGTGTTCGCTCAGCCTTTCTCTCCTCAGGTCGTAGGGACTCCTCTGCTGGACCTGAAGACGGTGAAGGCGGTGAAGGTGCATCTACAGAGGGAATCTGCCAAATTATATAAATGCCTATCAAGGCTGTTAGGAATTGGACCTGTACTGGGATTCTTCCATTGCCTCTGTAACACATCTGTAAATAATTTTGGGCTGGTACAATCTCGGTTTGAACCGCAGGAACCTCAAATAAGGAAGAGGAGGAGGCCGATGTACCCGGTTGAGGATGGTCTTTGGTCTCTGGAAGGCCAAGGCCGGTGGTGGTTTGAACTTTGTATAACAAAGAGCGGAACATTTGAGGGCGAAACAAGCCAACAAAGGGGGGTTGATCAGGTTCCAAGCCCTCATCTTCGGATAAATCCTGCTCAATGATGGCCTGTTCCTCTTCTCCTGAGAGGGAGCCCTGGCGATCCCTGGAAGGGGAAACTGCTCTCGTTGGGGCCTGAGATGAGGCTTGCAAGGGCTGGGAGCCTACCGAAGGGATGTGGCGGCTCAAATAATCTGAAACTTTGGAAGAAGCTCTCTCCTGAAGTCCCTGGGCAATCCCCTGCCTTATAGAATTAGCAATCAGCTGGGCTAAAGCCGGAGTAACATCAAGCTTTTGGCCATGCGAGATTTGGTTATTATGGTCTCCAGAGGAATTAGGATCTGGATCTGTAACTGCTTGTGGAGTGGGATCCCCCGCATCCACTGAAGGAAATACAGCCTCTGGCACCTGAGGTAAAGTATCATCTGTGACTGATATATCAGGGGAGAGGTCTGGTACCAGAGAAGACTCTGCAAGATCCCAAACTGAAACAGAGGGAGCTACTTGAGTGATAGCCTCTGATGACAAATTAGAAGGCCCAGGCTGATCCCTCGAAGAAGAGGCCGCCTTATTGCAGGCCTTCTCTATTGCATTATGCCTTCTCCTTTCCTCCCTGGACATAGGGGCCTGCTTAGAAGCTTGGATCTTAGGCTTCTTTGCTTGGGTACTAGCAGAAGTACCTTCTTCTGGATCCTTTGATGACTGAGGGCGTTTCCCTTTGTTGCCTTTAACATGAGCCCTGGCGTCCGCCATCTTGAAGGGCTATGAGAGAGCTATAAAATGGCCGCCCAATGTCCAACAATGCACAAGCCCACTTAAAGCCTGCCAGAAACGTACTCACAGTAATGGGCTGAAACGGGTTGGAGAAGGCCTTGGGAAGTGCTAGCCAGCCGGTCGAAGCACCCCCAGAAGCGCGGAATCTCCCTCGCGCTAAAGAACAGCCGGCCGATGGATTCGCAAGGCCACACTGTCTCCTGGCCTCAATTAGTCACTCCGAGATAGGCTGATTCTTAAAGTGCTAGCCAGCCGGCCTACAGCACTTTAGAGGGCGCGGGAGGCACGTCGCGCCGAAAAAAACGCCGCCGGGCGATCGATCGTCCTCTTCCTGTTGTCCCTGCAGCCGCCCGATGTAATTAAGGCCGAACGCGACGGAGCCAACTCGTGCGCGTGGCCGATGTAATTGCCAGCCGGCAAATGGAGCTCTATTCAGCCCTCAGCGGAGTTAAGCCTCTCGCTGGGCTGACAGCTGGCAGGGAGACCGAAGAGGAGTAATCTTTCCTTTTAAAATTAATTATATATATATATATATATATATATATATATATATATATATATATATATATATATATATATATATATATATATATATATATATATATATATATATATATATTAAGGAGCTATCCTAGATACGACTGGTCCGGACTCGACCGAGTCAAAAAACTGACAGGCACAGTCAGGAGGAGGGACTTCCCTTTTCTTTCTGCAGACCCGGTCCAATGGAAACTCAACCAAGTCTCCACCCATCCTGACTGCCGTGCCCGACTATAGGAGAAATAATTACGAACCGTTGTGGCAAAAAATACAGAAAGAGATGGAAAACTGGAAAAAACTACAACTGTCTTTGTTGGGAAGAATAGCAGCAGTAAAAATGAATGTTTTACCAAAGTTTTTATTTCTTTTTCAAATGATGCCAATACTTAAAAAAGATGCAAATTTGAAGATATGGCAGAAGGGTATCAGTAACTTTGTTTGGGCAGGAAAGAGACTGAGAATAAAGCAAAAAATAATGCAAGATATACGTGAGAGAGGAGGTCTCAAAATGCCCAATTTAAGATTGTATTATGAGGCAGCTGCCCTTTCAGCAATTAGTGATTGGACTAACTCAATAGAAGAGAGAATATTGAATATAGAGGGATATGATTTGGTATATGGCTGGCATGCATATTTATTATATGATAAAAAGGTGGATAAGAATTTTAAAAGTCATATATTAAGGAATGTGTTATTACGTGTCTGGAAAAAGTATCAATATAAACTAAACAATAAAATACCTATATGGGCAATACCCAGATATGCGATAGAGTATATAAGTGTAGAACAAAAACAAGATGTGATTACTTACAAAGAGCTTCTTATTATGGAAAGAGGCACATTGCAGTTAAAATCTTTGAATGTATTAAAAGAAGAAAGGATAATTCAAACTTGGTTTCAGTATGGACAGCTGCAAGCTAGATGGAAAGAGGATCAGAAAATTGGTATCTTGCAAAATGAGGAAAACTTGGTAAAACAAATTAGAGACCAAGGTCAAATGCACATAAAAAGGTTGTATAATGTACTGATAGAGATAGATTCAGAAACGGAGTTAGTCAAAGATTGTATGATAAAATGGGCACAAAATATTGAGGGACCAATAATGATGGAAACCTGGGAAAAAATATGGGTTAGAAACGTAAAATTTACGCAAGCCAAAAACGTGAGAGAAAATTTTTATAAAATGCTTTATAGATGGCATCTAGATCCTAAAAAGTTAGCTTGTATGTATCCAGGTTTACAATCCAAGTGTTGGAGATATAAGTGTGATGATGCCACGTATTATCATATATGGTGGATATGTAAAAAAATCAAGGCATTTTGGATAAAAATATGGTGGATTATGCAAAATATTCTTAAAAAGAAGATAAAGTTTACCCCACAGTTGTTTTTATTGGGTATAATTACAGATTGTACGGTTATAGAGACTAATTTGATTTTGAACTTAATAACCGCAGCCAGACTTTTGATGGTGCAGCACTGGAAGAAGGAAGATCTACGTACTATTGAAGAATGGACACTAAAAGTAGTGAATTTAGCGGAGATGGCTAAAATTTCAGCATATTTGAAGGATCACTCAAATGAAAGATATATATTGGAATGGAGAAAATGGATTGACTATATTCAAAATAAATATGGGACTAAAAAGTTTCAAATATCTTATGAATGAAAAAAAAAGGATATTTAAGGGAATTCTTATATTTAGTCATGTAAAGGGGAGTTAAAGTGCAAGAGGGAGATAGGAGTTTATAGATAGTTTGCATATGTTAGCTTATGTTTGTTAAATGCTATACCTTGTATTTTGCTCTGGGAAGTTCAGGGGTGGGGAGGAGGGTTGGGTTGGGAGTGGGGAGGAGGGGTGGGAAAATTGTTTGTAAAAATTTATTTTTTAAAACTTTTCAATAAAAAAAAATCCACTACCAAACAACCAAGCAAACAACCAAGCAAAAAGAAAGACATCTCTACCAATGACACAAACGACCCCTCCAAATGCTTTCTATGTACAGATCCCTTCAAGGAGAATAAGAATACCATGAAATGCTATCTATGTAACAAGTACGCTTACCACACATCCTTGGGATTAACCGAAAATGTAGTCGAATTCCTACAAACATCCCCAAATACACTTACTCATCTCTGCCCATCATGCAAACCCAAATTAGACAAATTTAGTGTCATGTTTGATAGGATCAACACCATGGAAACACGGCTATCATCCCTTGACAACATAGAAACACGTTTAGCATATCTTGAAAACAAAAATTCAACACAGAAAAATGAACATCCAGCAACTCAAAATTCTATTCCAATCCAACAACCTCAACCACAACAACAATCAGCCACCTACCCAACAAATAACATCTCCTTACTCATCAAAGATGCCATTGAACGAGAACAAAAACATCCCAATGCTATTTTATTTGGTCTTGAGGACACCAAGGAAACTGATAATATTACAAAGGTACGCAACATCATCAGCAACTGTCAGACACCAACTATTTCCCTGAGGAAATCATCAATCTTTCCCACGATGGCCCTGAGTTCAAGTACAGTGACAGCTCAGTGTGCTCCACGCTTCTGCAGAGTTGTTTACAAGAATGAAACCAACAAATGCAAATTCATACATACTATCAACTAAATTGCCAGAAGCAACACCAACCATAACAAACTTCACTCAAGGCCTGACCTATCCACACTACAACGAGTCCGCTACCATGAATTATGCGCTGAACTCAAAACACGCCAAGACCAAGGAGAAACTGACTTATACATTGACTACCGCACTGACTGTATTAAAAGTAAGAACAATGGCCTACGTCTCAACAACCACCACCTCAACAACCAATACTAGGCATGCATGCCCCTAACTTCCTCAAAATCCACTGCCACAGACCTTAAAAGCAAGCTACTTAACACAAGAAGCCTCATAAACAAAATACCAGAATTCATCCTCTTACTAAATAAGGCTATATTCAACATTATATTTGTCTGCGAGATGTGGCTGAGTTCATCCCTCCCAGACTCCATTACCACAGTAAGAGACTATCATGTTTACCGGTCTGACTGTGAAATTCATAGAGGGGGTGGTGTTACTATCTTCTATAAAAATCCCTAAATCTAAAAAATATTCAAATTATACAGGAGCTTGCTCTTCCTGACACCATTGTATGCGAGCTGTCCCTAAAAACATTTTACTTATTATTTTGTTACAGAGCCCCTGATTACAATCTTGTACATGTGAACAAACTAACTTCACTACTAACATAGGCAGCCTCTTGCCCACACCCTCTTATCTATCTATTAATGGGATCCTAAACGAATGTACAACAGAACCAATACATACAACCATGTACAAAGCCATTACTAATCTGGGATTGGATCAACTAGTAACAAACAACACTAGACTCAACAACTGCCTTGATCTCATTGTCTGCAATAGTTTAAACTCAATCTATAGTCTACAAATAAATGAACTCTTTTCCAGCAGTGACCATAGCATGTTTGACTTTTGTCTCAATTTATGTCCTTACAAAGATGATCATAATGATGGAATCCCAAAGTATAACTTTAGAAAAGCCAACTATGATGTCATAACTGATGACCTCTCATATCTTGATTGGCAAACTCTGTTCACTGGCTGCAATACTGCCGAAGACCATTATAACATTTTTTTACGCGAAGTCAAAAGAATCATTAAATTATACGTACCACTAATAACCCCCAAAACCAGGAAAAACAAATTACCCATAACAATAAGGAAGCTTTAGTAAAAAAAACCCCAAACCCCTCTTTGGCGCAAAAATAAAACTGGCTACGTAGCTAACTTCAAAAGTCACTACAAATCCTTATGCTGACAGATAAAGGCTGAATGCATCAGTTATCACAGCAAACAAGAGAAAAACCTACTATGCACAAAATCCACCTGGGCCTTCTATAATTTTGTAAACAACAAACTTAAAGACTCAAGATCCATCCCACCACTAAAAGGGCCAAACGGGAAAGACTGCAATGATGAAACCGTTAAGGCCAACCTCTTCAACACATTCTTCAGTTCAGTCTTTGTAAACAGCAACGGATCGTGCCCCACATTTCCTAATCATACCACAACTAATGACAATGACATGTCAATTTCATGTCAATTTTACAGAAGATGCCATTGAAAAGGCACTATGGAACCTAAAACCATCTCTATCTATTGGCCCTGATGGATTATGTGCCTGCTTCTTAAAAAAGCTCTCAACCACCATAGCAGAACCTCTTAGCATAATTTACAAAATATCTTTCAGAACCAGCTGCTTGCCTAATTTATGGTCACTAGCCACGGTCATCCCTATTTTCAAAAAGGGTGACCCCAGCCTAGTTGAAAATTACAGACCAATCTCATTATGTTGCATCACCTGCAAAGTCATGAAATCAATCATAAATCAATCCATTACCCTCCACTTAGAGACAAACAACCTATTCTCTAACAAGCAGTATGGCTTCAGAAAAAAATTGTCCTGCAATCTGCAACTCTTACCCTGCAAAAATATATGGACTTCACAACTTGACCAGGATAAAGCAATAGACACAATTTATATAGATGCCTGTAAAGCCTTTGATTCAGTGGTACATGACAAACTACTTCTAAAACTAAAATCTTATGGCATTACTGGATCCCTTCAAGTAGTCAAGTAGTCAAAATAGGGAACATCCTATCAAACCCTGCACCTGTTAACAGCTGAGTCCCCCAAAGTACCATTTTAGGACCCACACTCTTTAGACTTTAAATGACCTCTGCGTTCATATTATAAGCAACTGTGTTCTCTTCGCTGATGATGTAAAACTATTCAATACCACTGACAATGCTGCTACCCTACGAAAAGACCTTGACTATGTGTCAGAATGGTCAAACAATTGGCAACTCCAAATCTCAACCAACAAATGCTCTGTCTGACACACTGGCAAAAAAAAATCAGAACACAAAATACAAGCTGGGTGGATATGACCTCATAGATGACCCTCACTCTGTCAAGGACCTTGGAGTACTCATCTCAAAGGATCTAAGTGGCAGAGCTCACTGTAACAGCATTGTCAAAGAGGCATTAAGAGTTGTTAACCTAATCTTGTGAAGCTTCTCCAGTAATATTGTACTGCAAACTAGGGCATACAAAACCTTTGCTAGACCAATTCTCAAATACAGCTCATCTATCTGGAACCCACACTGCTTATCTGACATTAATACAATTGAGTGAGTCCAGAAATATTTCATGAGAAGAATCCTCCACTCCTCTGCTCACAACAGAATACCTTATGCCATCAGGCTTGAAATTTTGGGCTTAGACAACTTAGAACTACACCGCATTTGGTCTGACCTAAGCATAGTACATAAAATTATCAGCTACAATGTCCTACCTGTCAATGACTACTTCAGCTTCAACCGCAATAATACATGAGAACACAATAGATATAAACTTAAGGTAAACCACTCCAAACTCGACTGCAGAAAATACAACTTCAGCAACAGAATGGTCAATGCCTGGTATGCACTACCTGACTCTGTAGTTACTTCTCCAAAGCCCCATAGCTTTACTCTTAGACTGTCTACTGTTGAACTCACCCCATTCCTAAGAAGTCTGTAAGGGGCGTGCATAAGCACACCAATGTGCGTACCGTCCCTGTCCTACTGTCCCAATTTATTCGTATCCTTATCCTGTATTCAAAATCATGTTTATACTTATATCTGTTATCTTAAACATGTCTGACAAATAAATAAATAAAAATAAATAAAATAAATAAATAAACTCATAGACCTGGTGCTTAATCAGCTTGTGTATGGTGCAGAAACTTGGGTTGCAAGAGGCCACAGCACCCAATGAAGTTTGAGCAAGTAGATGGATCACTGGTCGGGGGGGAGTTGTCCATCTATTTAACTGAGCCTGTGTGATGGGCAACCATCACAAAATCCTCCGGTTCATAGTGGAGCCAAAGATGAAGGAAGAGGCGATCCTGAGGTTATCCTGATTAACAATATGGAGCCCCATGGTGTGCTGGGGAAAGGAAGCCAGGTGGGTGACCATGGCAAGGATGGGCCTTGGCACAGCGAAAGGTGGCCGTGAAGAGTCAGGCTGTCAGGGAAACAGTGGAAGAAAGGCCAAGAGCTTAAAAGCAGTATCTGAGCTGTCACCTGAGGCACCTCCCATCCCCAAAGAGTACAAAGACTTGGTGGAGGTGTTCAGCGAGGAGTGCAGTACCCTATCCACTCATTGGCCAACAGACTGTGCCAACAAAATCCTAGCTGGGACAAAATTCCCCAAGCCAAATATGTACTCCATAATACCCTGGGAGATGGCAGAGCTACAATATTCCATAGACAAAAATCTAGCTTGGGACTTCGTTCAGGTAGCAAAGTCCCAAGTGGCACCTCCAGTGCTGTTTAAAGAGAAAAAGGATGGGTCCTTTAAATTATGTGTGGACTTTAGAGAAATAAACAGTGTGTGCATGGAGAACATGTACCCCCTTCCCCTCATGAAAGACTTGCTAGATCACTTGGTCAAGGGGGGGAGTGTTTACTAAACTGGACTTCAGGGCGGCTTACTACCGAGTGAGGATTAAGGAAGGGGATGAATGAAGGACAACATTCAACTGCCCCCCTGGGGAGCTATCAATTCAAGGTGATGCCTTTTGGACTACAAGGGTTCATGCAATTGATTAATGAGGTGCTACACAAGCATTTGTATAAAGTAGTTCTTTGTACCTAGATGACATTCTCATTTACTCAGAAAGGATGGAAGAGCACGTGAGGCAGGTTCTTCAAATGCGAACCTGTATGCCAAGCTGTCTAAATGCAAATTCCATAAGACAAACCTGGACTACCTGGGCTACAAAGTGTCATGCAAGGGAATAGAGATGAGCCCGGGGAAAGTGAAAGACATCCTAGGGTGGAAGCTCCATTTCAGCAAGCAACCTGCCGGGCAAGGCTTGCGGAGGCCCGAACAGAACTGCAGAGGGGTCCACGTGGCTGAGAGGCTGGAGAGATTACTGCTTGCTAGAACTTCACAAGGAAAGTGACCCAGTGCAGCAGCTGGGGGGGAGCAATTGTGAGGAGCATGGTCTATTTCAAACAGGTCTATTTCATTAGTCTTTGACCTTGTTAGCATAGCTTATCTGATATAAGAACATGCCTGTTCTTAGCTCAGTAGAATATGAGATCTTTTAATTGTCCTGTCAAGTCACACTGCAGTGATAAGCACTCTGAAGGCAATTCCAATAACTTTGCCTTTCCCCCTCTTTCCTATTTGCAACTTGGAAGGACAATATCTCATTTATAGAAAGTCCAATCTTTAGTTAACCCCAGCCTGAGATTTGAAAGCAATGTTGGATTCTTTTTCTGTTAAGAGCTGCATTTCTGCAGGAAAATCGACTAGAGGCCACCTTCAAGTTGTAAAGAGAATCAAAATTCAAAGTGAGCAGACACAACTTTTTTCAGCCTCTCACTGACATCTCCTTGTTTTGTTCCAAGCAGGCTGCCCCAATGAAAGCAATTTGTTTTGGTGAAGTGATATTTTTGAAGACCACATGAAATCAGGCTGTTGTCATCCGCAGTGGCAAACATTGCCTTAAGTTTAGTTTAGTTTAGTTTAGTTTAGTTTAGTTTATTTATATTTATATGCCGCCCTTCTCCCAAAGGACTCGGGGCAGCTCACAAAGATAAAACAATAAAACAGTAAAAATTACAACTAAAATACTCAATTAAAATCCCCCAAAATTAGTTAAAACTCCCATCAGTTCAGCAAATTTGTTGGAAAAGCCATGTCTTCAGGTCAGCGCGGAAAGAGCGGAGGTCGGGGGCCATCCGGAGCCCAGTGGGTAAACCATTCCAGAGGGTCGGTGCTCCCACAGAGAATGCCCACATCCTGGGCGCCATCAGCCGACACTGTCTGGCCAATGGCACCCGGAGGAGGGCAATCCTATGTGAGTGCACTGGGCGGTTGGAGGCAGGCAGAAGGTGATCCTGCAAGTACCCCGGGCCCATGCCATGAAGGGCTTTATAAGTCAGTACCAGCACCTTTTATTTTTACTATTGAACTCAACATGATCATCTTTGTTTTTGTAGTTAAACCTAGCATAATCATTTCCTTTTACCATTAACCTCAGTATACTCCTCCTTATTTTGGCTGTCATACCCAGCATGATAATTTTTATTTTTTGGCTGTTAATCCCAGCATAGTCATTTTGTTTTTACTGTTAACCCAGCATCATTGTATTTATTTTTGCTGTTAAACCCAGCATAATCATTTCATTTTTACTGTTACTCCCAGCATAATCCTCCTTGTTTTTGCTGTCATACCCAGCATAATCATTTTTGTTTTTTGGCTGTTAAATACAGTATGGTCACTTTTAATTTTACTATTAATCCCAGTCAAATAATCTTTTTGTTGTTACCATCCATCTATACATTACTTATTCCCAGTTGATCATATTATCATTATCTTTTTTTATAACCATTTAACATTGAAGCATAGTTCTTACTTTATACACATCTTTGTATATATTTATAAGTGTCTTTTAACATGCTTAATTTCTTATATTCTAATTTCCATCAGTATTTCAATTTTATATATCTATAACATATTCTTCTCATATTCCTATTCATTCATATTTGTCTATAAGAACCTCCTTTCTATTATTACTATCCACCTATACATTGTTTTTCCATTTTTAATCATATTATTTTAGTCGTCTTCTTTTTCCAGCCGTGTGTACCTCATTTCTTCTTTTTCTCGCCTGCTAGTGTATATTCCATTTCATTTTCAAAGTCTCCAAATTTTGTCCTCCATATATCATTTTAAATCTTTTTCTTATTTTTATTCTGGATAAAATGCATCAAGTTCCCTTCTCTAGTGCCTGCGCCAGATCCTTCTCTTATTCCTGCGCCAGTTTTTGAATTATTGTTACTCCAATTATAAGAGTTCCATTATAGTTCCCTTTTCTTTTCACCAAAGTCAAGCTGCCAGCAGACAAGAAGAAAAACCTCCTCCACAAAATCCCATGGCTATTATCTGTGAAGTTCAAAATTTTCCATAACAAAGACGAACTACAATGTTCCTTTTTAAACCAGAAGATGTCTCTCTTCAATCCACAATTTCCATTTGTCATGCAAGTATCCATTTTGTTTCAATTATATAACAGTCCAGTTTGATTGCTCTTTTCCCTTTAATTTTAAAAACATCAAATCATCTTCTTTTTTAAGATCCAGCTCAAATTTTAAAACTCTATCCAGTCTTTTCACCATGTCTCAATATTTAGTTCCATTAGTTCTGTTTAAAGCTTAGTTGTTTATCAGGTCTTTGTCTCTTTAAGGTTACATTTTAAACTTTCCATTGCCCCTTTGTTGTTCAGCCGCTGTTTTCTGGCTAGGGATCTTACAATTAAAAATATTGCTCTAAGTGTTGTTACAAGCCTGGGTTGGTTGTCACTCACCCGGCTTCAAAGAGCTCCATTTCAATCCTATTTCCTCCTACACATCTCTTAGCCCAGTTGTCCCAGCTTCATGGCAGTCGTCATGGCTGCGGCCCCCCACCACCGACCCACAGAGGGTTTCCTCTGACCTCCAAGGAACTTGCCTGTTCCTCTTGGTCATCCGAGGTGCCCCTCTTTCTTCCCCGTCCCTGCAGGACAGTTCCGGTCCGAAGACCCATTGGCAGTGATTCAGCAGCCGGGGTTTTCGTGGCACTCATCAGAGCCCGCTATTTCCCTGACTGTCTCACCATGATGCCAAACCGGAAGTCGTAAAATTACTTCATGTGCCCTGTGAAACCAGGTGTTAATTTTAGATACAAATGTTGGATCCAATTGAAGTACAACCCTATTTCGATGAAAAATGCACAAGTCTTGTCGTACAGTCAGGGCCGTCAGTTCCAAGATTCTGCGTACTGACATGATCACTACCAGAAAGGCAACCTTGAAGGTAAGCAGTCTGATTCTGGTGGACCCCAAAGGCTCAAACGAAGGAGACGTGAGCCCCTGCAAAACAACAGACAGGTTCCAAGTTGGGTATCAATGGACGATTGGGGGTAACAGGTTGGAAACCCCTTTCAAAAAGCACCTGTCAGCCTTGGAAGCCATATTAGGCCGGAAGCTTCCATGTTGCCACCTCCTCGTGTGTGTGAAAGTAGGAGTGGGGATTTAGGAGAGGGGAATTAGTAGACATAATAGCATTCTTCCTATCGGTCAAGGTCAGGGCATTCCAGCATCTGGAGGAGAAGTGGTCAGGGGCTGAGTCGAGGTGGAACAGACGTTGATTGGAGCATGTGACCAACTGGGGAGAAATGGGATGGTTTTGGGAGATTTGAATTACTGAAAGAAAGCCTGGGCTTTTCAGATTCGGGATTTCCCAGATGTGCCAGTTTGCCTATTCTAGTAAAGAGGACTTTGAAAAATGCTTGCTTCCACGTCTTTACTTGGAGTGGGGTTTTTTTCTGGAATGCTGACAGCACTCTAGGATGCCGTGAAAGAGGGATCATTCCCTCACCTGGTATGATTGTGGCCAAGGTGCCACCTGCCTGCGGAGGGTGTTCATGGATAAATCCTTATCGAGTCCCACTTGCAGGAAGTCTAATACCCTTGGAACTGTTACAGATGTGGGAGTCAATTTCTCCTTAGCACACCAGTGACAAAAGGACATCCATGTGGCCTTGTATATCCTGTTCGTTGACCCCCATCGAGAAGCTAGAATAGTCGAAATCACTTTTCCAGAAAAGTGTTCCTCCCTCAGTTTCTCCCTTTCAAGTGCCAAATAGTCAACTGGACCCACTAAGGGTCCGGGTACTGCACTGCCCCCTGGCTGAGGGAGATCCTGTGAGATGGTATCTTCCATGGACGAGAGATGGAAACCGTCACTAGGTCCAGAAACCATGTGCACCATGGCTACTGAGATGCCACCAGTAGTACTTCTGCCTCTTCCTCCAAGATCTTTCTGATAACCCTCGATATGAGGAGAGCCAGAGGGAAGGCATATAACAGGTCAGGAAGCCACCGGAAGTGGAGGGCGTTGGTGCCCTCAGCCGCTTGTGTCTGGAACCTGGAGAAAAATCTCAGAAGTTGAGTATTCATTGGACTGGAAATAAATCTACAGCTGGGAGTCCAAACTTCTCTATTATTTGGTGAAATAGGTCTGGGTGGAGTCGCCATTCGGACTGATTGATGGTTGTCCAACTCAACCACTCTGCTTGAGTGTTGGAAACTCCAGAGATGTGTTCTGCTCGCAATGAAAGCAGATGCTTCTCCGCCCAAAGACATAAGTCCATCACCTTGCGCATCAGAGCCTTGGAACGGGTGCCTCCCTGTCAGTTCACATGTGCTTTGGCTGTTACATTGTCTGTCAGCAGAAGCACGTGCTGACCTGACAATCCGGTTTGAAAATGGCGTAGCACCATATGTGCTGCTCTCAGTTCTCAGATGTCATTGAGAAGTTCCTCCGGAGACCACTGACCCTGGATCACTCGGGATTCCAGGTGGGCACCCCAGCCGAACAGGTTGGCATCTGAAGTCAAAACCAGCCGGGTGGGTTCTTTGAATAGACAGCCTTTCTCCATGGCTGCTGATGTCCACTAGTCCAAGGACCAGAGCACCCGCCCGGGAACCCTGATCCTGGCATTTGAATTGCTGTTCCTGATCTCTGGCTGGGCAATAGGAACCATTTTAAGGCCCGTGTATGAAATCGAGCCCAAGGGACGATAGCCAGGCAGGATAACATCTTTCCCAAGAGTTGAGAAAGTAGTATCAATGGTACTAGTTTTAAAGCTTTGACCTGCATCACCATGGCTCTTATGCTGGCTTGGGGTTTCTGAGAAAGGAAAACCTGAGATGTCTGTGTATAGATTACTGCTCCTAAATGTATGATGCTGGTGGATGGTGTCATTTGGCTTTTCTCCCAGTTCATGAAGAACTCGTGGTCCTGGAGAGTTTGGACCATGATCTGAAGGTCCTGTTCCACCTGCAGTGTGGACAATGACTGGATTAATATGCTGTTCAGATAACATTGCAGTCTTATGGGCCTCGCCCATAGATGGGTTGCTAAGACATCTAGTAATTTGGTGAAAGTTTGCGGGGCTGATGAAAGGCCAAAAGGAAGGTCCTTGTATTGTCAATGGTGACCTGCATATGAGAATCTGAGGAACCTTCTGTGTGACAGTCTGATGGGTACATGAAGGTACGCCTCCTTGAGATCTATTGATGTCAAAAGATCTCCCTGTCTGATGCAACCCAGGATGGCATACAGGGATTGCATTTTGAACCTTTTGTACTTTATGTGTACAATGAGTTCCTTCAGATTCAAAATGGCTCTGTCCCCACGAACTCTTGGGAACCAGAAAGAGTGTCAGCGTTCCAGAAAAACCCCCACTCCAAGTAAAGACGCGGAAGCAAGCATTTTCCAAAGTCCTCTTTACTAACATAGGCAAACTGGCACATCTGGGAAAACCCGATCTGAAAAGCCCGGGTTTTCCTTCAGTAAGTCAAAGCTCCCAAAACCATCCCCTTTTCCACCCAGTCGGTCACATGCTCCAATCAACATCTGTTCCATCCCAATCCAGCTCCCTGACCACTCCTTCTCCAGATGCGGGATCGCCCTGACCTTGACCGACAGGAAGAATGCTATTATGTCTACTGACCCCCTCTCCTACTTTCCCACACATGAGAAGGTGACAGCATTGGAGCTTCCGGCCTAATATGGCTTCCAAAGCTGACAAAGAGGATTGAATAAAAGCCGAGACCCCTCTGCCCCACTGGCACAGACTCGATGGCCTTGATGTCCTGCAGGTGCTGGATCTTGGACTCCACTAGAGCCCTCTTGGTAGCATCCCTGGGAATGGGGCACTGAATGAACCTTCTTGGTGGGTTGGAGCAAAATTCTAGAGTGAGCCCGAGCCTCACTCTTTGCAATGGCCAAGCATTGGTAGTGGTATCCTGCTACTGGCTAGCAAACATCTTTAACCAGCCACCAATGGGGATCTGTGACTGAGAGTCACTTCGTGCGGCAGTAAGGGCAGTTGCTGACTCCCCAAAAGGGCTGCCTGAATTGTGATTGTCTAGCCCAGTCTCAGAATGATGATCTGTCCTGTGACCATTCCATATCTTGGGGGTATAATCTCTGGTAGCTTGGGAAAATCCCACCTCAGGGCCACCAAAGGACTGCCTTCTGTAAAAAAGAGATAGTCCTTCTCGCCGCTCACCTATAAAGATGAGGGAGGGCCTTCCTCTTATCTTTCCCTTCAATTAGGATGGGATCCAAAACGTACCCAAAGAGCTGGCCTCCCTTGAATGGAGCGGATGCTAATCTCCATTTAGATTTCATGTCAGCTTGCCACTGGTGAAGCTATAAGAGGCGTCTGGAGGTGACATTAGACACCAGGGCCCTCAAGGCAAACTTAGCTACATTGAGGGTCGCATCCGATGAATACTTGGCTGCTGCTATTAATTTATTGATATCCTGATGCAGCCTTGTATTCTCCAGGGATGCCCTGGCCTGTATTTGATGCAGCCATAATAGTGATGCCCTAGAGAAGAAGGAAGCGGCTGTGGCTGATCGAATTGCCCAAGCGGTTGCCTGGTGGGTTTTATGGGCAGACAGCTCTGCTTTCCTGTCCTCTGTCTTTAACCCTTCTGCAGTGTCAAAAGGAAGAATGGCCGCTGAAGCCAGTGTGGCCAGCGGGGCATCCACCATTGGAATCTGGAGGAGCTCTTCTAGCTCTTGCTCTGCCATGTACATTCTCTTATCCATCTCACTAGGGGCAGGGATGGAACCCGGCTGATTCCACTGTCGTTGTATGACATCCATAAAGAACTTGGGCGAAGGAATCACTTCCTGTGCCATAACCTGTTCTGTAAAAAGGCTGGTGCAGGGATCCTGGGATTCAGTGGGAGTATCAGTTAACCCCCCAATTAGCCCCATATTGGCTGTTGTTTTGGCCTTAAACAATAAGGACTTAAATAAATTAGGCCGGAACAGTCTGGTATAACAGTCTGGTAAATTAATCAAGGAGAGAAGCAATTTAGAACTAAGGAGAAATTTCCTGACAGTTAGAACAATTAATAAATGGAACAACTTGCCTGCAGAAGTTGTGAATGCCCCAACACTGGAATTTTTTTTTAAAAAAAATTAATTTTAAAATTAAACTTTATTGTTAAAAAAAGGCATTTAAAAACATACAAGTTTCTCTCAATTGAGAAACAAATTTACATATACAGTACATAAACTTCACCTATTGACTAATTTTCATTATTCTATATAAGTATATTATGTGTATTATATGTATATATATACAGACATACAATAAAATATTCCATATTCTATCCCTCTGACAGTGCTGTTTTTTGTTATATTAATTTCTTCTAAATTTCATCTCTACCCATTTCCTTTCCTCTGGTTTATCCATTGGTACCATCTATTCCATGTTTCATAATATTTAGGGTCCTCCTTATCCTGTAACTCTAAAATTAATCTGTCCATTTCTGCGCATGTATATATTTTTTGTATTAATTCCTGGTCCGTTGGCAATCGATCGCTTTTCCAAAATTGTGCTAGCGCTAATCTTGCTGCCATGATTATATGAAGCATTAGGTATTTTATGTCATTTCGGATGTTCTCTTTGATCACGCCCAATAGAAAAATCTCAGGTTCTAATTCAATTTCACAATCTGTAATTTCTCTTATCCATATCCTTACCTTGTTCCAGTATTTCTTAATGACCAGGCAAAGCCACCAAGCATGGTAGAAGGTTCCCTGTGTTTTTCTGCACTTCCAACAGGTCAAATCTACATTTGGGTACATTTTCGCTAGTCTTGCGGGGGCCAGATGCCATCGATACCACATCTTATAATGATTTTCTTTGTAGGCTACCGATTTTGTCATGCTGTAGCTAGTTTCCCACACTCTTTCCCAATCTTCTAGCTGTATGCTGTGCCCAATGTTTCTCGTCCACGCTATCATCTGCCCTTTCACTAATTCTTCTGCCAAATCGTATTCAAGTAAGTATTTGTAGATTTTTGAAATTAATTTCCCTTTTTTAGATTCTAATAATTTATCCAATTTATTTTGTTTCAAATCTATTCCCCCCTCCTCCTGATCTTTCCTGTATCTTATTTTTTATTTGTGAATAGGGCCACCAGTCTATTGCTATTCCTTGTTCTTTTAATTCTTCCCTAGTTTTTAATTTACCCTGTGTATCTAATATTTCTCTGTATCATAATATTTTTTGTTTTGATAATATATTGGGGTGGGTGATTGCTTCTATTGTCGACAACCAACCAGGGATTTTCATATAATGTTTGCGTTGAATTTGTTGCCATGTACTAATTAAAGATTTCCTAATGGTATGACTGTTAAAATGTTTGTATGATTTGTTTCCGGAGTTCCAAATAAAGGCATGCCATCCCTTCATTAGGTCATGTCCTTCCAGCTTTAACAGTCTTTGATTCTCCAAAGTTATCCATTCCTTGATCCATAGTAAACCTGCAGCCTTATAATATTTTTGCCACTCTGGAAAACCGAAACCACCCCTAATTTTATCATCTTGTAATATGTTTAATTTTATTCTCGATTTTTTCCCCTCCCACACAAATTTTGTTGTTATTTTATCTAAATTGTCAAAAAAATTCTTATCCAATTTTATTGGGATCGTTTGGAATAAATAAAGGAGCCTTGGAAGTATGTTTGATTTCACCACTGCTATCCTCCCCAGGAGGGACAGCTTTAATTTCCTCCATTTATCTAATTCTTTAATTTTCTGGACCAAGGGTTCGTAATTGTCCTGTTTTATTGTTGCTGTTCTAGCCGTCAGATGAATCCCTAAATACTTCACTTTCTTAACTGCCTGTAGTTGTGAGACATTCACTAATTGCTCTACTTGCTTTGTTGTCATATTTTTTGTTATCATATTTGTTTTTTCTTTGTTGATTTTTAGGCCTGCTACTCTTCCAAATTTTTCAATTTCTTTTATTTACTTGGGGGTTGTTTCTATTGGGTCTTCTATAAAAAAGACAAGATCGTCTGCAAATGCTTGGACCTTGTACTCCTCTCTCATCTTTAGTCCTTGTATCTCTTTGTTTGCCCTAATTCTAATTAATAAATTTTCTAACGTTAAAATGAAAAGCAAAGGAGACAGCGGACATCCCTGCCTTACTCCTTTATTTATTCCAAAAAATCCTGTTGGATCCCCATTTACCAATATACATGCTTTTTGGTCCTGGTATATTGATGATATCATTTTTGTAAATTTATCGCCGAAATTCATACTTTTAATTTGTTCTTTCATAAATTGCCAGTTTACTTGGTCAAATGCTTTTTGTGCATCCAGAAAGATCAGGGCTACCTGTCTTTCTGAATGCACTTCATAATACTCTAAAAAATACATTACCATCCTTAAATTGTTTTTTATTTGTCTTGTGGGCAAGAAACCGTTTTGGTCCTGATGTATTTTATTATGTAATATTTTTTTCATTGTATTAGCGATTATATTCATTAGAATCTTGTAATCGGTATTCAACAAAGAGATCGGCCTATAATTTTTTATTAATGTGGCATCTGCCCCTTCTTTTGGTATTAGGGAGATATACACTTCCTTCCATGTGTTTGGTAATTTTGCCTCCAACAGGGCTTCATTATATACTTCTAATAATATTCCATTTAATAATTCTCCAAATGTTTTGTAAAACTCTGTTGGTAAACCATCAGTCCCCAGAGTTTTATTATTTTTCTGTCTCTTTAATACTTCTTTTAATTCACCCATTGTGATCTCCCTATTTAGTAATTCTTTTTCCTCCTCTGTTAATATTTGTACCCCCTCTCCTTTTAAATACTGTTCAATTTCCTCTGTTGTTACTATGTCCTTCTTATAAAGCTTCTGATAATATTGAAGTATTATTTCCTTTTTCTTCTCTATGCTTTGTTGGATTTTCCCCTCATCATCTTGTAGTTTCTGAATTGTTCTTTTTTCCCTTTCCTTCCTTAGCCTATAAGCCAACCACCTCCCTGGTTTATTTGCGTGCTCAAAATGGTTCTGCCTTATATATTTCAAATTTAGTGCATATTTCCCTTGTTCTAATATATTGAGCTTATGTTTTGCTGCTATCCATTTCACCCTATTTCTTCATCCCCTGGTTTCCCTTGCAATTTATGTTCCCAATTTTGAATTTCATCTCGTATTTCATTGTATTCTTTTTCTCTCTCTTTTCTCCTTTTTGCATTATACGCTATTGTAAGGCCTCTTACATACGCCTTAGTAGTGTCCCATAAATTTTGTAGGGAGGTGTGTTGTTTTGTATTTTCCTTATAGAACAATTCTAGTTCTTTTTCCATATACTTCTTATATTCTTTCTCTTTCATTACCTGTAAATTCATTGTCCATCTGTTTTTCTTTCTCTGATGCCCCTTCCACGTCATCATTAATGGATTATGATCTGCCCAATTGTTTGATAAAATTTCTACGGTTTCTATCTCTCTCATTAACATACCAGATACCCATGCCATGTCTAACCTGGACCAAGACTTGTGTGGATTTGAGTAATATGTAAAGTTTTTAATTTCGGGGTTATAAAACCTCCAGCTATCTATCATATTTAACTCTTCGACCATTTCTGTAAAGGTTCTAGGTAATATGTTTTTCTTATTTTTATTTTGCTGGTCACATTTATAATCTTTTCTTACATCCGAAATGGCATTAAAATCTCCAATTAGACATACATTTTCTATTTTTTGCTCTATGATTTTCTCATGCACTTTTTTGTAGAATTCTAATTGTTTACTATTTGGTGCGTATATCACAACCAATAATATATTTTTGAAGTCAAATTTTAACTCTATCATCACAATTCTACCTTCAGTGTCTGTATATCTTATATTACTATCTATCCCTTCCTTAATATATACCACTACTCCTCTTTTTTTCCCCTCTGCCAGCGATGAATATGTTATTCCTAATTTCTTATATTGTACGTAATTTATATCTTGTTTTCTTATGTGTACCTCCTGGAGACATACTATATCAGGTTTTTGTTTCAGAATCTTTTTGAAAATTTGGTGTCGTTTAGATGGTGAGTTGAGACCATTTACATTTACTGATAGAATTCTTAGAGTTCTTTCCATGTCTTACTGACTTTCCTGTTGTTTCTTCTAGTTCCTTTTTTTTTGCCTCTTGTTTGTACTCCTCCTTCCTCCTGAGTCTCTCCTTCCTCCTCTTTTTCTCCCTGTGGTGGGGTTCTTTCATGTTCCTGTCTCTGTTTTCCTTTAATGTTTCTTCCTCCCTCCTCTCTGCTGTCATTTGTTATCTCACTGGCCAACATTTGGTCATATAGTTCCCTTGCTTTACTCTGCGAGACCACCTTTATTTTCCTTCCTTGCCACGTTAACAACATTCCCTCGGGTGTCGTCCATCTGAAAGGTATATATCTCCTGTTTAGCAACGTGGCCAGGAACCAATAATCTTTTCGCAAGTCTCTTATTCTTTTGGGAATTTGTTTCAAAGTTATTATTTCTTTGTTCTTGTAAAGCATAGGTTCATCTTTTGTTATTTTATAAACGATATCTCTCACCTTTCTTCTCACGAATCTTATGTGTACCTCCCGCGGAAGTTTGTGTTGTCGGGCGTAATTTGTGTGTACCCGGTACACTTCATCTAATTCATTTATTATTTCTTCCCTTTCTCTTTGGAGAGCCTCAGCTATCATCTCCACCATTATCATTGTCAAATCTTCTTCTCTTTCTTCAGCTACATTTTGAAAACGCAGAAAGAATGCCGCCTTTTCCATCTCCAGCTGGGCTACTGTGTTCTCAAACTCTTTGTTTAATCCCGTCATTTTTGTGTCCAATGCTTCCAACTTTTCTTCTGTCAATTCAGTTTTTTGTTCTATTTCTTTTATCTTTTGATCATTTCTTTGAATAATTTCTTGGATCAAATCCATTTTTTCATCGATCTTTTGAATGTCATTCTTAACTTCCTTCTTTACCTCATCCATATCTTTTCTGGATTGTTCATGGTTTCTGGTCATGCATTCTTGCATTTTAACCATTGTTTCTCGGATTATCATTAAAGTAGCTTGCATTGTTGGCATACTGGGTGTACTGGGTTGTTTCTCTGATGCGAACATTCCCTCCAGGGTTTTCTGGAGGTCTTCTAGTCCAACCCCCTGCCCAGGCAGGAAACCCTACACCACTTCAGACAACGGTTATCCAACATCTTAAAAATTTCCAGTGGAGGGAACACTGGAAATTTTTAAGATGTTGGATAACCATTTGTCTGAAGTGGTGTAGGGTTTCCTGCCTGGGCAGGGGGTTGGACTAGAAGACCTCCAAGGTCCCTTCCAACTCTGTTATTCTTCTATTCTATTCTATTCTATTCTATTCTATTCTATTCTATTCTATTCTATATTCTATTCTATTCTATTCTATTCTATTCTATTCTATTCTATTCTATTCTACATGGGCTTGTAAAGGGAGATACCGTCGTCCTCTAATAAATTGTAATCTCCTGTTCTGCCCCAGCTACAGACCCCAAAGAACGCAGCACACACAGTCCATTCAAACCTTAGTTTACTGAATAAACCAGTCTTTTACAACAACGGCTGTTAATTAATTGCATTAACAGCTGCCAAGAATTCAAGGAATAATAACTGAAAACTTACTATGGTTGGCAGAATGCCCAGAAGCAATTTGCAGAGAGCTGATAAGTAAGACAAGACACGAAGGTATGTGAACTAAGTTGTTCCCTGCAAATTGCTTCAGTCGGCGTTCCTCCTTAAATAGGCTAATGGAGTGGCCAATTAGCCCCAAGCCTTACTCTCGAGGAGACCTCCTCCTAAGGAGCCACTCCTGCCTTTTGGCAGCTCTGAGTGCCTGTGCATCAAGAAAAGGCTCCTCTTCATCCTCTTCATTTAAGGGAGCTTCTGGAGGTTCTGAAGGCCCTGGCTGAATCCCCGCCTCTGGCACCACATCTTCTCCAGACTCCTCATTGTCCGACTCGAGTGCCAGCTGCACAGGCTGCTGGCACAGCACCACACCAGCCTCCTTGCTGTCTGAATCAGCTACTAGCTGCACAGGCCATGTACGGGCCACAACATCTCCCATTTCTTCCTCCCCCACTAGTGAAGCCTCACTGTACATTGAAGGGAGTGGGGAATGAGCTTCCCTAATACAGCCAAAATTGGGTTGCAAATTAGAATGCAAAGCTCCTGGCCAGGAAGGGCCTGATGACAATGGGTCCATCAATCCCCTTTGCTGTAGACCTGCAGCAATACTCTGTGAGATGCTTTGAGCTATGATGCTATGCAGTTCAACAGACAAACCATGATATTGATTCTCCTCAGGGTGTAGCTTGGCTGCTGTAGGCATAAACGTGGCAGAAGGGGCAGAAGGCCTGTTGCAAGAAACAGGTGCCAATCCAGCAGTAGACAGACAGGAAGTAGGATCACAATCCTCCTCATAAGATACTGTCTGAAATTCCTGCAGCCCCATTATCACATCAGGAAACCAGTTTAACTGGTCTTTCTGCAGAGTTTGAGAAGGTAACTCCTTTTCCAAAGAACTGCCAGCTTGCATTGTGCTCACAGGAATCCCTGGAGCTCTAGCTGCCTCTGCTTGTTTTTGGGCCTTTGCAAAATGCTTTTCCAAGGCCTTCTGTCTTCTCTTGGCATCTTTCTCAGATGCTGAAGAGGTGGATCTTGAATGTATGGTCTTAGATCTAGTAGAAGACCCTTTAGACACTGATCTCACCCTTTTAGGCTCAGAAGCCTCTGCCATCTGTTGTCTGGGAGAAGAGTCAGCTGAATTGCTGCTGTTGGAATCCATACAGTCAGCCATTTTAAAGCTGCAACCTCTGTTGTTATTTGTAGTGCGAGGCAATACAAGCCCCGGAGTAATTTCCCCTTGAAATTAAGGTCTTGAAGCTGACCTATAGAGCTGTAGTACTCACTGTGAAGTGCAGGCCACAAGATTTTGGCGCCAAACTGGCAATATAGTTTGTAAGCACATTAATCAGCAGCAGCAGAAGCGCCCGAGGCAATAAAGGTGCGAAACCGGCAAAATGGTCACAAGTGCTGCCCAAAGTAAAATAGCGCAAAAACCGGCAACACATTCACTTGCACTCAGTTTGGCCACCTGTGCTCACATTCGACCAAATCTCCAGTCTTCTGAGGCCTTTTTAAAACACTGGTCCTCCCCTCCTAGCCCTCCGGCCTGCACGGAGCAACCAGCTATGGCTTTCCGATCTTCTGGCCATGCAATGGCGGCTACCAACCATGCGCTAATGGTAGCTATCGCTGTGCCAATCTCGGCACTAAAACACAAGCCGCGCTTCTGCGGCACTCCAGCAACTCTACAAATACAAATAAACTCCGATCTTCAAATAACTCTCTTTTTTGCAAGGATCAACTCTTTTAGTGTCTCTCTAGGGCAGTGGTTCTCAACCTGGGGGTCGCGACCCCTTTGGGGGTTGAATGATCCTTTCACAGGGGTCACCTAAGACCATCGGAAAACACATATTTTCAATGGTTTTAGGAATAATTTTATGGTTGGGGGTCACCACAACATGAGGAACTATATTAAAGGGTCGCGGCATTAGGAAGGTTGAGAACCACTGCTCTAGGCTGACAGAGTTGAAAAAACTGAGGCTCAACCGGGTGGAAGAGGCATGGCCAAAGATTTTACAACTCAGTCTCTGGCCAACCAGATGAATTGAATCCCATGCTTAGACTCTCCAAGCAGCACACAGGAGAACAGCCATATGTTAGCTTCTGAAGTGATTCTTAAAGCAGCTGCATTGTTTTTCAGACTTACTAATACATACATACTGATGGTTTGGAGATGTAGAAAGTTAGCACCCACCCCTCTCCTAGAAGAATGAAATATTTTAGGAAATATTTAAAAAGCAGAATATTTAATTTAATTTAATTTATTTATTTAATTTTTTAACTTGTATACCGCCCTTCTCCCTGAGGACTCAGGGCGGTGAACAGGCAAATAAAAACATCAAATACAAATATTAAAATACAGTTAAAAATATGTATAAATTTGGCCCCATTAATTAAAACAATAAACAGAAACAAAAACAATTAAAAACACTTAAAAAGAGTTAGGCCAGCCCGGCTTGTTGGAAAAAGAAGGTTTTAAGGGCACGGCGGAAGGCACTGAGGTCCTGGATTCTCCTTATCTCTAGGGGCAGCTGATTACAGAGGGTAGGTGCCCCCACAGAGAAGGCCCTCCCCCTGGGGGTCACCAGCCTGCATTGTTTGGCTGATGGCACCCCGAGGAGGCCCTCTCTGTGGGAGCGCACGGGTCGATGGGAGGTCATCGGTGGCAGCAGGCGGTCTCGAAGATAACTAGGCCCTATGCCATGGAGCGCTTTAAAGGTGAGAACCAACACCTTGAAGCGCACCCGGAAGACCACCGGGAGCCAGTGCAGCTCGTGCAGGAGCGGTGTTACATGGGAGCGCCATGCTGCTCCCGTCACTACCCGCGCTGCTGCGTTCTGGACCAGTTGGAGCCTCCGGGTGCTCTTCAAGGGGAGCCCCATGTAGAGAGCGTTACAGTAATCAAGGCGAGAGGTCACGAGGGCATGAGTGACTGTGCACAAGGAATCCCGATCAAGAAAGGGCCGCAACTGGCGGATCAGGTGAACCTGATAAAAGGTCCCCCTGGTTACAGCCGTCAGATGTTCCTCCAAAGACAGCTGCGTATCCAGGAGGATGCCCAGATTGCGAGCCCTCTCTGTGGGGGCCAAAGACTCGCCCCCAATAGTCAGTGATGGAGTCAACTGACTATATCGGGATGCCGGGAACCACAGCCACTCAGTCTTGGAAGGGTTGAGCTTGAGTGTTCCTCCCCATCCAGACCCGTACAGCCTCCAGGCACTGGGACATCACTTCAAGGGCATCATTGGGGTGGCCTGGGGTGGAGATGTACAGCTGAGTGTCATCAGCGTACTGATGGTATCTCACCCCAAAGCCACGGATGATCTCGCCCAGCGGAAATATTGTATTTCCCCTAAAAGAGAAATAGAAATCTTAAGGAAGACAGAAACCCAGCAGATATTTAGTGCCCATTGAGAAGGACTGGGCCAGCCTATCTACAAAATAAAAGACCTTCAGATCCAGGGTGATGGGATTAAGACATGACCCTCTAGGACATAATAGAATTATCTAGCAGCAGGGCTCACTGCATTACAAAATCACCTGAGGGACATTGCATCAGCCCAAGGTTCAACCAAACTTGATTCAGAAAAACATGACTCCACATTGGCCCCTACAGCCAAAAGAATACATGCTCTTATACAGGAACATGAAGCTCAAGAGCAAGGCCCAAGAGAGGGTATAAATAACCCTCAGTCTCCACCCCATGTGGTCAGCTGCCCAGGATCTCAAACCCATGTGGTCCTGTTCATCAATAAACAATCTTTCCAATAAGCCTCCATGTTTCCAGTATCTTTCTCCACACTTGGAACTGAACCAGATGGACTGGAGAGGCTGGGCCAGTCCTTCTCAATGGGCACCAAATATCTGCTGGGGACAGGGAGCTGAGTTTCTGCCTTGTTTACTATCACACTTTTTCCACCTATATAAAACTCCTTAAGTCAGCTAATGAACATGTCATACTCCCTCCATGTATTAATCAAACAGGTGACTTCTAAGACTCTAGAGTGTCCTCTAGGAGTCTCAATAAGCAACTTCTAAAAGAACATCAGAGAAAGCTTTATTGGTGTGGCAACCAGGTACAATTAAGCAGAAATAGGATAAGCCCTTAGAGCAATGTTTCCCAACCTTTGCCACTTTAAGCTATGTGGACTTCAAATCCCAGAATTCCCTTAGAAAACACTGCCTTAAGAATCACATTGTTTTCTGCATGGTGAGCATTTTCAAACAAAGTTCCAACCTGACAATACTGTGGCAGGAACCAGGCACATCCTTAGGGTGTATAGTATTGAGAGGAGATCAGTAACTACCGTATTTTCCGGCGTATAAGACGACTGGGGGTATAAGACGACCCCCTACTTTTCCTGTTAAAATATAGGGTTTGGGCTATACTCGCCGTATAAGACTACCCCTCTTCCAACGCACACCAAATAAAAATTAAAAAACATCAGATTTGATTTCAATATGGTAATTTTAATTCAAATGCTTATGCCTTTCCAAGAATCTAGTACACCAGGATACAGTGGCCTTAAATCTGTTGCTGTGATCTGGGTTAGATTTGGCCCACTGAAGTGCAAACAAACGTATTTTATTTCGTGTCACTACATAACCGTTTTGGCGATGCTCATTCACCATGTCTGCTACATGTTTTTTGAGTTCTGGCCAATGTGGGGTGCCTCTTCTTAATGCACACTTACCCCTTGGCATACTCTTTAATGCTTTTACATTTGCTTTCCAGTCCCGAACCATCTTTTCTGTTACTCCATATTGTCTTGCAGCAGCACAGTTATTATGTTCCATGGCAAAGTTTACAACTTTAAGTTTAAAACTGGCTTCATATTTCTTTCTTCTTGCTGGTGGAGCCATGATGGGGTCTTGACTGTTATATTTGTATACTATACTGTATGTACTGTTGCTGTACTGTAGAGAAAGGTAATGGGCTACACTACGTGTAGTGGCAAGAGGGCTATTTTGTACCAGGTTTTTTTCCTTCACCCATGCAGCCTTGTCGAGATCCGCACAGCTTCATGAATCTGAGTTGCTGGCACTGACTGATGATGCTAGGGGAGCGCCGACAACATTGACAGAAAGCTGTGCCGATCTAGTCAAGGCTGCATGCTGCTGAATGCTGGAACCAGCTGGCTGCTGAGCAGAGCTTCTCCCAGGCATCTAGGGGGGTATTACCGACGCTCCGACTTCCCCAGCTGACCCCCACTGATGGCGACCTCCACCGGTCTGGGGAAGTCAGAGCGTCGGTAATCTCTCCCTGGATGCCTGGGGGAAGCTCCGCGCAGCAACCAGCTGGTTCCAGCATTCCAAGGCGATTCCAAGGAGGTCCACGGTGAAAGCCTTGATAGTACAGTGGTTTAGTGAACCCTGTTATTAACACAGCTGCCTGCAATTTCTGCTGGTTCGAATCTCTCCAAGGCTCAAGGTTGACTCAGCCTTCCATCCTTTCTAAGGTAGGTGAAATGAGGACCCAGTTTGTGGGGGCAATAAGCTGACTTTGTATAAAATATACAAAAGTATGAAGGCTATTGCTTAACGCATTGTAAACCGCCCTGAGTCTCCGGAGAAGGGCGGCATATAAATCAAATTAAAAAAAAAAAAAAGCAGCACCGCGGTCGACCTGGGCCAGCACCTTGCACACCTGGCTCTGCGTCTCCATTATGAGAAGCTCCATGTGACTTCGCATGTCTCCACCCCAGACGCGCAGCTCTCGCAATCCGCTCACCGGAGGAGCCATGAAGTGCTCGCACCGCCTTGCCAGATCTTCCTCATCCTCCTTTCCCCATGGCTTTTCCGGTTGTAATTGCTGCTGCCGCCACCGCCGAGGCAGCTCTTTCATCTCCGCCCGCCGCACCAGACCCAGCCCGGCCAGCGCCACCGTGGCTCCCGCAGTCCAAGCGGATTGGCACCCGGGCTTGCAGGTGAAGGGTGGGAGTGCGCAGCGCACTTTCCTGACTTGGCGCCGATCCGGATGGCTGCAGAAGGAACTGGGCACTGGCTGT
Source organism: Arizona elegans (assembly GCA_022577455.1). Taxonomy (NCBI): domain Eukaryota; kingdom Metazoa; phylum Chordata; class Lepidosauria; order Squamata; family Colubridae; genus Arizona; species Arizona elegans. The sequence goes on along the minus strand of JAKOOJ010000006.1, from coordinate 51,167,376 downwards.
CATGTCTTTTCTGCTGTGCGGGATTCGGCACCTGGGCTCCCGGGGTTTAAGCCTCCGGGCCGGCCCGCGCTGCTCCAGGATGTTCGCTTCGGGCTCCTTGGAATCGCTGCCGGGCGGTTCTTCCCGTTGGGGCGATGGTGGGTGGCAGCGATCGGCGTCGCTTGGACTGCGGGAGCCACGGCGAACTCCTTCCCCACGAGGTATTGCTCTGCATTTCACCACCTCTTCCAGGCTCGCAGCCACCCACCATCGCCCCAACGGGAAGAACCGCCCGGCAGCGATTCCAAGGAGCCCGAAGCGAACATCCTGGAGCAGTGCTAAGTTACCTTCCGGGATGGAGGGGTGTGTGTGGAAGAATAGGTGAAGCTAAAACGGCTTTCTCATTCATCCCGGTGTCGGGAGAAGCGGCTTGAGGGGCGCCCGAGCTTTTAAGATTTTAACCTGGGCTAATCGGGCGGGGGAAAGAAGTGCTCTAGTCTGCAAACGAGGCAGGGTCTTGAGTTTAAAGGGTGGGGGGGCAGAGAAACTTTCAAGGCAGTTTTCTCTCAGCCAGAGGTAGAATCTGAATGGGAGAATATGGGCGTCGCTGCGTGGATTGCATTATTTCGCTCATTTCTGGAAATATCCCTGCGCCCCTTTTCGCCTCCTGGAATTATGTGGCTCCCACCCACCCCACTCCACAACAGATCTGCGCGAGAGGCCAGAAAACTGTGGGTTTCGTGTGTGTGTGTATGTAACAAAAGGTGCAGATGTCTCCCCCCCCCCCCGTTTCTTTGCGGCTGCAGCCTTTCTTCTGAACGGGGTCGGGCTGGATACGCCGCAAAAGAGATTGGCTTGGGGGAAAAAAAATCGGTCTGCCGCCTTTACCACTACCTCCCCTCTCCACAAACACACACTTTTTGTTGTTGTTTGTTGCTGATAACATTCCCCCTCTCCCCCACCCAATTCCACGGGTTCAAAGCCGCTGAGAGAGAGAGAGAGAGAGAGAGAGAGAGAGAGGGAGGGAGGGAAAGAAAGAAAAAAAAGAGTTTTGATTCTGCCGGCTTATCGTGAAGGCATTGGAACAAGCAGACTAGAGCACTTCTTTCCCCCGCCCGATTAGCCCAGGTTAAAACCTTAAAAGCTCGGGTGCCCCTCAAGCCGCTTCTCCCGACACCGGGATGAACAAGAAAGCTGTTTTAGCTTCACCTATTCTTCCACACACACCCCTCCACCCCGGAAGGTAACTTAGCGCTGCTCCAGGATGTTCGCTTCAGGCTCCTTGGAATCGCTGCCGGGCGGTTCTTCCCGTTGGGGCAATGGTGGGTGGCTGCGAGCCTGGAAGAGGTGGTGAAATGCAGAGCAATACCTCGTGGGGAAGGAGTCGCCGTGGCTCCCGCAGTCCAAGCAACGCCGATCGCTGCCACCCACCATCACCCCAACGGGAAGAACCGCCCGGCAGCGATTCCAAGGAGCCCGAAGCGAACATCCTGGAGCAGCGCGGGCCAGCCCGGAGGCTTAAACCCTGGGAGCCCAGGTGCCGAATCCCGCACAGCAGAAAAGACATGACAGCCAGTGTCCAGTTCCTTCTGCAGCCATCCGGATCGGCGCCAAGCCAGGAAAGTGCGCTGCGCACTCCCACCCTTCACCTGCGAGCCCGGGTGCCGATCCGCTTGGACTGCGGGAGCCACGGCGGTGCTGGCCGGGCTGGGTCTGGTGCAGCGGGTGGAGATGAAGGAGGAGCCTCAGCGGCGGCAGCAGCAGCAATTACAACCGGAAAAGCCATGGGGAAAGGAGGATGAGGAAGATCTGGCAAGGCGGTGCAAGCACTTCATGGCTCCTCCGGTGAGCGGATTGCGAGAGCTGCGCGACTGGGGCGGAGACATGTGAAGTCGCATGGAGCTTCTCATAATGGAGACGCAGAGCCAGGCGTGCAAGGCGCTGGCCCAGGTCAACCGCGGCGCCGCTTTCACCGTGGACTGCTGGGAAAGAAAGGAAGGTGACCCGAATTCTGGGGTAAAGTGGGGACGCGTTCCTTTCTCGTGGGCCGCGCACTGCCTGGCACCTCTTGTAGGTTGGAACTAATTTGGAGTACAGCTTCCCCTCAATGTTGCCGGCGCTCCCAAAGTGTCATCGGTCAGCGCCAGCAACTCAGATTCGGGTACCCGGCGTATAAGACGACCCCCGACTTTTGAGATGATTTTCCTGGGTTAAAAAGTCGTCTTATACGCCGGAAAATACGGTAAGCATAAAAACAACAATGGATACTTCTCATCTGCTTTTTATATTAAATTAAGTAAAAAAAACAAACAAATTATCCTGTGACCCAACATTGTTTCTCAGCTAATCTATATTGTGTAATGTTTATAAGGACAGTAGTGTATGTACTGGGGAAAGGGAATCATACATAGCATGGAAGCTCTTTGGAAGCTGTATATAAATGAAATAAATAAATGAATGGGCAATGATCATGCTAAGTCAGGGGTGAAATGCTACCGGTTCGGTCCGGTTCACCTAAACTGGTAGTAAAAAATGCTACTGGTTTGTTGAACCAGTAGTAAAAAATGTAAAAAAAAAAGTTCCGATGATCAGCTGAGCAACGTGCGAGCATCGGAACTTTTTAAAAAAATGTTTAAAGCAGTTTTTACTACCGGTTCTCCGGAACCGGTAATTAAAAATGCTTTAAAAAGTTTTTTTAAAAAAATTCCAACGATTGCACGTCGCTCATTGATCGTCAGAACTTTTTTTTTTTAAACTTTTAGGCATTTTTTTACTACCGGCTCAGGTGAATAGGTAGTAAAAAAATGCTTTAAAAAAGTAAAAAAAAATAAGGGCTGTGACAATCACAGCTCTGCTGTGCCATTGTTGGAACCTTTTTTTTTTTACTTTTTTAAACCTTTTTTTACTACCTATTCACCCAAGCTGGTAGTAAAAAATGCTTTTAAAAAGTTTTTTAAAAGGTTCCCACGCGCGCCACAGCTGATCACCCCTTCCCGCCCGTACACTGTTCTACTTACTTTCCAAAGTCTCCTCTTGGTGCGCACTGTGCATGCATGTAGCTTGCATTTGGTGTGCATTGCACATGCACGTGCACATGCACAGCGTGCATTTGGTGCATATGTGGCCAGCAAACTCGTAGTAAACTGGTTCAGATTTCACCACTGTGCTAAGTCCTCATGTTAGAATCTCACATTCACAATTTCTCCTGACCTTCTGCAAGACTCTGAAGACCTGGCTCTGCCAGTTGACCTGAAGCCCCACTTGGAGAGTACTACACTGGAAATGGTTGATCGACTAAGAGCAGCTCTCACCTCCCTCCTCCAAATATTCTGCTCCCTTCCTCTCCATCTTTGAATTATAACCTGTACTTTTATTTGATTTTGTACATTTGTGGATGTGTGCATAACTTTATTTTGATGTTGTAAACCACCCACAGTAGGTCTGCAGCAAAGTGGGAGGCAAACAAATTATTTAAACAAACAAACAAACAAACAAACAAATAGAATTTGTTATTAGGATTAACTATAAATCAATGATCTGCTAACAGGTTGAAGCATAAGAAACAACAATGTATTATGGTAGATACAGCATCAAATGTAAAGAGTGCCTCTCATAAAATAGACAGTCAAAGAAACTGATTACAGGAATGAATATCTACAAAATAATGGTAGACAGTATCTTTTTTAAAATTAAGGGATAATTGAGGCTTAGGATATTTCATCACACAAAAAGACCAGTGTTAGTTCCATTCTTTTAAATTTCTCATCCACAATGCTATTACTATTCAAATCAAACTGAGATTTCAGCTAATACTGCCATTTTTATTTGGTTCCATACATATTAATGTAAGTGCTAACAAATATCAGTAAGTGACATTGTAAACAACACTGTACTAACATCTATTTTTGAAATCTTTTTCTTTAAGAAATTATTCATTTTATATATTTTTTTAAAGATGCAAGTAATCTTTAGCTGTATTTAATATGCTTAATGGACTAGAGCAGGGGTGTCAAACTCACGTCATCACGGCATCATCATATCATGTATCGGGACTTTTCCCCCTTTGCTAAACTGGGCAGGGCCGGAGCCAGCACATGATGCATCTGGCCTGCAGGCCATGAGTTTGATACCCCTTGTCACTGTGTTAAGTGTTTGCCAGCTGAGCTCCCATTCTAAGCAGTACGGTAGTTTGCCAGGGAACTTATCTGTAGTAGTAGAGATAAGGCTGGTCTTGTGAGACATTGAGCTACTGTGCATGTCTACATTCTTTCTTTCTTTTCTAACTTCCTTTGTCTGTCTGTGTGATAAAACTGCCGGTAAGATGTAGTTAGCTAGTTTTGTTTTTATAATAAAATGTTTCTTAGAATATACGCTTTGGGTTTTCTTTCTTTGAGAGTATACCCCATGGAAAACAAGGTCCAGTCACCTCTAATTAATTACAGTTTCCCGGGGGGGGGGAACCGAAGCTGATTCACGCTCTGACAATGGTAGCAGGGGCTGGTTTGATTAATTTTGTTTTCCTTGGCTGTTACTCAACTGATAAGCGAATAGACAATTAAGCAGATAGATTTAGTCGGCGACTGAGGAATGCTGATTATTTTACTGCAAATATGCCAAGAAAGAAAAAGATCAAAACAAAATATAGAACACTATCTGCTGAAGACATATATCCCTCTGATCTCTCTGATGAAGAAGTGAAAAGAATTTTAAAGAGGCTTTCAATTTTCCAAACACCACTTGTTTCAGCAACCAAGCTCGAGGAAGGTGCTGTTGGAGAAGCTGTTGGGGAAGCTTATCATGAAGACGACGTGCTGCTAATGTCAGTGATGCCCCCTTCTGATTCCATATGCTCCCAATTAGTTCCTATCGAAGCCCAGGAATTTGAAAGGCTTGGTGCCAAACCTAAAATTACACAAGCGGCTGAGTTTTCTTTACCCATAGAGAGAGGTGAAATTCATTATTCTCCTCCTACCCCCGAACAAACTCAGTATGAAAAGGCTGTGAAAAGTTATTATGATCAAATAGAGTCTTGTGAACATGAGCTGTACAAAGCGAAAGTGTTTGTTTCTATGCTCAAGCCAGATAAGAGGGACTCTCGTCTTTTTCAAATTCCTAAGTCCTCCAGCTTGTCTTCTCCTCCGAAGCCAAAGCCACTCCTCCAGGAGGGTTTTGTGTCAGGCAAATCAGAACAGAGAGCTGTGTACACGTCACACGTGTCTAGTGATGTCCCTTCTCATATTTCACATGATGTTGATAGAGAAAAAAGGTTTTCTGCGATGCCTGAAACTGCAGCACCACCTGCTGGCGAAAGTAATTTACAAGATAAAGCTGAAATGCACAGAACGATGCAACAGCAGTTAAGAAAATTGCATCGGACTTTATCAGCCATGTCCCTGGCTCAATCAGGTCTGCAGGCTGCAACGCCACATGTGTCTCCACAGGCTCAATCATCAGCATCCCCTGGTGGTGCTGATGACTTTTTTGTTCAAATTCCTAATTTAGATGGAGCACAACAATGCTTAATGCAGCAAAGACAAGTGCCAGTCCCTCCAGCAGGCCATATTAATATTGCAGCTCAAGCACCAGCCGCAGCTGGAGTATAGCAACCACAGATTCAACCACAACTGTTTTTACCTGCACAACCAGTACAAATGCATATTCCTCAACAGGCATCTTCTATTGTTCCACTAGCTGGTGATTCAAAATTAAAGTGCTCAGGACAAAATTATAAAGCTTGGGTCACTGAGGTTGGACTTTTGCTCCATAGAGAAGGTACCCATTGCATGGTAGATAATCCTCCTGACCAGCCATGGACTCCTGCAATAAGAGACTTAGATACCAAAGCATGCACAACATTATTGCTGTCCATGGATACTGAACTACAGGTTACTTTTTCACCTGATGCAACTGCCCAACAAATTTCGACCTAATTAGAGACATGCTACCAGCCTGTTTCAATTGAATCTACATGTTTGCTCTTGTCTGAGTTCATGGTTCGAGATTAAAACCTGGTGAATATATTGGAGAACGTTTAACTAAAATGAAAGGAATGAGAAAGGAATTGGGCGAAAGAGGCTATAATATTGATAATTTTCAAATGATCAGCATTATTATTAACTCATTGAATTATGAATGGAAAGATGCCATTACAAAGATTAATCAAGTGCCTACTGCTCAATGCACAGTGGATCATGTCTGCAAAATTTTAACTGAAGAAGAGGCATTTATGCTTGCCACACCACATTTGAGAGGACCACCCACCATCAAGAGCTCCAGCAAGGCACCCCTTCTGAGGAAGAGCCTACATTCCAAGGATGCCAAGATGCTACATCTGTAATCGTGTGGGACATGCCACCCAGGATTGTCTTCAATGATTTTCAGCTCCCATCACGTACCAGCCCAAAGGAACAGACTCCAGAGGAGGCAGAGGCAGAGGCGGAAGACAAGGTCGTCGTGGTCCAAGGCGTGATCCGCAAGCTCCACTGCCACATTGGCTTTAACCAACGATCCACAACCTCGTCCAGAATATGATAGACAACTTGTGTGGACTTTGGATAGTGGTGCAGCATTGCATATTACTTACACAAAAGAACAGAGATGCACGAGCCTGAACCTGAACTACGTAAACTTTATTCTTTTCCAATCATTCTTGTCAGGTCGTAGGAAAAGGAACTGTTTATGTTGAAGAGCTCGATGCATTCATTTCTGATGTTTATTATATACCAACAGCAAAAAGTAGTTTGCTTAGTCAGAGTCACTTGTCTAGAGTATTAAAGTTCCAGGTTCACCACCTCGAAAAAGCAAGTTATATAGTTAAAAATGGAGATATTGTTGCTGAAACCATGTTAATTGGTGGTGTTTATTACCTAAAGCCAAAGTCTAAACCGCAAGCACAGGCAAGTATACAGACTCCAAAAGAGGAGAGCACAGGCCCAGAGAGAGATGTTCCAGAGAGAGATCCTGTTGCTACTCCAAAGGCTCCTAAAGCCAACAAAAAGAAAATTAGGAAACAGGTTGCTCAGAGCAAGCCTGAGGTTCCTCATAAAACTGTTAATGTTGAAAATTCACTAACTGGTAAACCTATGCATTACAGGTGTATCCATAAGTGGCATAGAAGACTGGGGCATGCCACTTTCCATGTTCTTAGGAAGATGCTGGAGTTTGCAAAAGGTTTGGATCTAAAGGGGTGTAAGGTGTTTTTGGATTGTGCTGTCTGCAAGAAAGCCAAATCCAAAGTAGCAGCTGTTCCAAAATGCGCTACACGCCTGTCAACACGCATTTTTTTTATTGAAAAAGTTTTAAAACAAACACAATTTCCCCACAACCCTCCCACCCAACCCCCTCCCCCTCCCCGACTTCCCAGAGCAGAACACAAGGTATTTCTATTGACTTAACAATAAACTAAATTGCTTAACCAATCATTAAACTAACACCCCCTAAAAAAAAATTCTTAATCCCCCATATATAAAATCCTGCTTCTTGGACATAAAACTTCTAATATCACTTATATAACGCTTATACAGATAAAAGAAATCATTCATAAGCTATTTGATATTTTTTGGTCTGATACTTATTTTGTATATAATCAATCCATCTTCTCCAGTCCTGTATATACCTTTCTTGTGTGTGATCCTTCAAATATGCTGAAATTTTAGACATTTCAGCTAAATTAGTTACTTTCAATATCCAGTCATCAATAGTAGGCAAAAAGTCCTTCTTCCAATGTTGTGCTACCAACAATCTTGCTGCTGTTATCAAGTTCAAAATCAGTTTAGTCTCTACAACTGTACAGTCCGTAGTTATACCCAATAAGAACAACTGTGGAGTAAATTTCAGTCTCTTTTTAAGAATATTCTACATCACCCACCAAATCTTTATCCAAAATGCTTTGATTTTTCTACAAGTCCACCATATATGATAATAAGTTGCATCATCACAGTCACATCTCCAACATTTAGCTTGCACATTAGGATACATACATGATAATTTTTTGGGATCTAAGTGCCATCTATAAAACATTTTATAAAAGTTTTCTTAAATTTTGTGCTTGTGTAAATTTCACATTTCTAATCCAAATCTTTTCCCAAGTCTCCATCATTACTGGCTCTTGAAAGTTTTGTGCCCATTTAATCATACAGTCTTTAACCAGTTCCGTCTCAGAGTCTATTTCCAATAAAGCATTATACAACCTTTTAATATGCATTTGTTTTTGATCTCTAATTTGTTTTACCAAATTCTCCTCATTTTGCACAAAGCCAGTTTTTTGATCTTCCTTCCATCTAGCTTGAAGATGACCATACTGAAACCATGTATAAATTATACCTTCTTCTCTCAATGTATCTAAAGATTTCAAATACATTACCCCCCTTTCCAAAATAAGAAGCTCTTTATAAGTAATCACCTCCTGTTTTTGTTCTATACTTATATTTTCTATTGCACGTCTAGGATTTGCCCATACAGGTATCTTATAATTTAACTTATATTGATATTTTTTCCAAACCCTCAACAAAGCATTTCTAAGTATATGAGCCTTAAATACTTTATCCACTTTTTTGTCAACACGCATTTTTGATTTGGTACACACTGACATAGTAGGTCCTTTTACGCCAACACTTGGTGGTAAAAAATATTTTCTAACAATTGTTGATAATTACTCTAGATATGGATATGTATATCCTATGAAAGAAAAATCTGAGACCTTTCAGATCTTTAAAGACTTTGCCGCTCTTCTTTATACCCAACACGGAGTTAGCATTGCCAGAATTCAAAGTGATCGCAGTGCTGAATTCATGTCTCAGCGGTTCCAGGACCCGATGCGTAATTCTTCATCAGACCTCGGCCCCTTATACACCGGCTCACAATGGGGTGGTAGAAAGGCAACAAGGAGTCCTGCAAACCATGATGTGTTGTCTCCTAGAAGACGCCAACCTCAGTATCTGTTGTGGCTCCGTCCTCCGAGCCTATCTTATCGGAGGGAGGAGGCTCTGAACATGAAGGAGAGGAGTCGGCCAGGCCTCCCTCTCCAGGCCCCTCCACTCTGGCTCTGCCTCAGGTGCCGGCCGAGGAAGAGATTAGCCAGGAGCCAGGTGTCTCCGATGATAGCGATGGAGGCGATCGGTCGTTCCTGGATCCACGCCAACGAAGGCATGATAAACGGTTGCAGCAGTTGAGGAGGCGTGCCAGGGATTAGGCTGAGTCACTGGACCACACCCCAGAGACTATATAAGAGAGTGTGGTGGCCATTTAAGACTCTGTGACGGACAAAAACTAACTCTGGCTAGTCACTTTGAACAATGCTTAAATCTGCCGAAGGTTTCTTGTTTTGAACTGGACATTTGCAAACTGTGTGTATTTCTGTTTATCTGGTGAAGGGATATTCCGTTTATTGAAGTAAAAGCACTTGGCAGTCGGTGCTCGTATTGCTGCCAAGTTTCTGATAACAAACTGTGTGCGTGCCAAGTGCTTCCTTTAACCCTCGGCTGGCTGTGTGTGTGTGTGTGGAGACGGGGACAGAACAGTATCCCATACTGGGGTGAAACTATTAATATGCAAATTACATTGTCAACCATACTTGGAATAGTGTAATAAATCAGATTCCTTTCTTCATGTTGTATGGGTACAAGCCCGATCTCGAAAACCTTCATATTTTTGGTTCATATGCTATGGTGAACATTCCCTTAGCTCAAAGAAGGAAAGGAGGTCCAGCAGCAAAGAGGTTGAGATTTATGGTATTGATGATAATTCAAAGTGGAGCAAATTTATTGACTCCAAACATGTAATAGTGATTTCCCAATCCGCTAATTTTGAGGAAGATGCTGACTGGTCCAGGATTCATTCCAATGATCCTGGAGTTTATTTTCCTAGAGATGATACTGCTGATGCTGCGCAGATCGATGATCAAGATTCACAGGCAAATGTTCCAGCCACTAGTTCTTATCAACCTGATGTTCCGTCTTCGCAAGCCGCCGATGCTGACGCTAGCGACGATGGTGAAGATGAGGACGAAACGGAAGAAGAATGGACGGTTGTTCCGAGGCGTTCCAAGAGAGCCACAAAGGGGATCCCTCCACAGCGATATTCGTGGCAACTGACAAAAGCACCCTTGCCTTTAATTTGTACTGTTACACTTCCTCCTGATACATTCACACAAATCAAGCATCTGCCTGACTCAGAACAAGAGAAGTGGTATGAGGCAATGCAGGCTGAAATGGATAGTCTAAAGAAACTTAAGGTGTTTACGCCTGCAAAACCTCCAGCAAACAAAAAAGTCATTGGCACTCGATGGGTCTACAGAATCAAGAAGCCAAATGATGAGTCATTGTACAAGGCCAGACTTGTAGCTCAGGGTTTCGCTCAATGTTATCCTGAGGACTACACAAATACCTACTCACTGACAGTCCAGATTGAGAGTGTAAAAATTGCTTTAGCCACTGCCACTATTCTTGGTTTAGAAGCTTTCCAGTTCAATGTTGACACGGCTTATCTACATGCTGACTTGGATGAGGAGATCTACATGAAAGGTCCTCCAGGGTTCCGACAGCAAGAAGGGGATACCTGGTTTCTAAACAAAAGTCTTTATGGTCTGAAACAGTCTGGTTTAATGTGGTACTTATGTCTTACTGACAAACTAAATTCAATGGTCTTTATTAAGTCCGAAACTGATGAATGCGCGTTTACAAAAAGATCTGATAATATATATGAGATAGTTCTTGTTTATGTTGATGATATTGTTTATATTGGTCCAAATAAGCAGATGAGTGAGAATTTTGCTAAAGCTTTGCAGAGATATTTCACATTGAAATCTTTAGGTCATGTTAGCACTTATTTAGGTGTTCAGATTAACAAAACACAGAAGGGGTTTAATCTTTCACAAGAGGATAAAATTGAACAAACTTTGCATCATTGCAACATGAAAGATGCTAATACAGGACGCATACCCATGCAAACAGATTTTCACAACTTGACACATGAAGCAAGTCCTGAGTTTGAGGATCAAACACTTTATCGTTCAGTTATTGGGTCACTGTTGTATATTAGTAGTTGGACCAGACCCGACATTGCACTTAGTGTTAATCTCTTGCCTCGACACGTAGATAAGGCAAAACAGTTTCATTGGACATGTGTTAAGAAATTATTGAAATACCTAAAACACACTAAACATATGAGGTTATTGTTAGAACCGACACACACTGATCATGCAGAATTATGTTGTTATGCAGATTCTGATTGGGCGAGTGATAAGAAAACACGTAAAACTACTTCAGGTTACATGATGTTCTTAAATGGATGTCCTGTTTACTGGCATGTGCGAAAACAGAATTTTGTTTCTTGTTCATCTACTGAGGCTGAATATGCTTGTGTTTCAGATGCATGTAATTCTCTAACATGGTTTGATGCTTTGGTCACAGATATCTGGACAAACCTGAGCTGACCAATCACCATGATGGAAGACAATGAATCTGTGGTTTATATTTCTGAATCACGTTTCCCGGGTTCTAGGTCCAGACACATTAATATTTGTTATAAAAATATCAAACAATTAGTGAAACAAGGTTTTGTAAAATTACAGTATGTGCCTACACTTGATCAAATTGCTGACATGCTCAACAAACCACTTCCAGCAGCTCAGCACGAGTATCTGCGTAAGAAGATGTGCCTTAACTGATGGCAGTACCTGATGTCTGCTCAACTGACAAAGAAGGGGTTGTCATTGCGTTAAGTGTTTGCCAGCTGAGCTCCCATTCTAAGCAGTACGGTAGTTTGCCAGAGAACTTATCTGTAGTAGTAGAGATAAGGCTGGTCTTGTGAGACATTGAGCTACTGCGCATGTCTACATTCTTTCTTTCTTTTCTAACTTCCTTTGTCTGTCTGTGTGATAAAACTGCCAGTAAGATGTAGTTAGCTAGTTTTGTTTTTATAATAAAATGTTTCTTAGAATATACGCTTCGGGTTTTCTTTCTTTGAGAGTATACACCATGGAAAACAAGGTCCTGTCACCTCTAATTAATTACAGTTCCCCCCCCCGGGGGGGGGACAAAGCTGATTCATGCTTCGACACCCTGTGTCTGTGTATTACTGTGTAAAAAATTTGCCACATTTAAGAAACTATTATCTTTGACTGATCGGTTCAAAATGGTGAATACATTTTAGGGCATCTATCTTGAAATTTATCCATGATTTCTAGACCAGCTATGTGAGTTCTCTGGAACTTCTCTATAACGCTATTTACACTCAGGAAAATTTGAATGTAGCTTGGACTGATTACAAGAAAGCATTCTGTTGAATACGCAAGTAGGAGTGAGTCTTACATCAGCCATCACTCATTGAGAAGGGTGTTGAATATGCAAGTAGGAGTGAGAATTACATCAGCCCTCACTTACTGGTTCATTTTCCCCGGCAGGAAAATGAACAAGTGTCAGTGGCTGACAGGCTGGATAGCTCCTGGTAAAAGGAGCTGCAGCCTCAGCCAGCTCTCAGTTCATAGTTATTTTGTTGTTGTTGTTCTTGTTGCCTGAAATAAATGGCTGTTTATTTTGTCCTGCCTCTCTGTTCATGTTCGGACTTAACACTGGCGACGAGGATGAGATACTGAGAGAGATCAAAGGATGGATCATCCTCATGGCAGCCATGGCCATGTTTGCAGAACCCTCAAGACTGCATCGGCCATCACACAATGACCACACACACTCCACCAGCCCATTTCAACCTCACCACCAAAGAATGGTCTTCATACAGGAGCAGATTTCAAATGTTCGTGGAATGCAACAATCTACAAGATTTGTCGGATCCCAAAAAAAGGGTCCTTTTCTTGAGCTACTGTGGGCAACGAATCTACAAGGTGGCAAAGTCCCTGGCAGCACCCACAGATGTTGAAATCATCAAATGGCGAACACTGCAGGACATCCTCAAGGACCATTACGTGCCATCAGCCTCCCCACTAGCCTGCCGACACAGGTTTTATCACAGAAACCAACAGATGGGTGAGACAAATGATTTTGTTGCGAGCTTGCGAGAGCTCGCGGTGGAATGCCAATTTATAAATCTAGAGGAAATTATGCATGATAGACTTGTCCTGGGACTGAGAGACCTTAACTTACAAAAAAGATTGCTGTCCAGGAGAAACATCCCCTTCAAAGAAGCCTGTTGTGGTCTGCTCGCAGCCTGCGGCGCTGGCAATGGAGTTGGACAGCGATGAGGCTGAGGAAGAACATGGGCCAGTCCTGGAGGCTGGGGAAGGCCCAGATGAGGGCTCTGCGTTGGAGGCAGAGGAGGCAGAGGACCCTGCACTAGCATTATCAATCCTCCAAATAGAAGAAATAGCATCAACAAGCATAAAAACCCGCGCTTTGGGTAGCTTGTGCAAAACATCATCAAGTGTTGGCATTAAATAATGTGACCGCTTCAGGGTCATATTCAGAAACTTGGGATCAATGCAAATTTTAATCTTCTCTGGCCTCCTAATAACAACCATGTTGCTTATCCAGTCAGTGGGCTCAGTTACTGACGTAATATGTCCTTCCGCCTTATACTTATCCAGTTGTGCTTTAACCTGCTGTTTAATAGCTATAGGCACATTGTGTGGTGTACTTTGTACTGGGAAAATAGCAGGGTCAAGTTCAAAATGAACCTCTCCTGGAACAGATACTATGGGGCCCTCAAACACTTCCTGGTATACTTGGAGGATTTTGTCAATGGCCCCACCAGAGTTTTAGGGGGGTAACTCACAACATTGTGTAACTCAGCCGGAATGGTAAACTGCATCAACCCCAAGCACTCACATGTTGATCCTGACAATAATGGTTTCTGATCAGCTTCCACAATCTCAAATTCAAGTTTATAAATATCCCCACATATGCTGCATTCTGTTTGAAATAGGCCCAGTGAGTTCATTAATTCTCCTGAATATAACTTTGATTTAGTACTGCTAGGCTGAAGAAGTATCTTGAGTGCCAGTTTCATTTTGTCCTTTAAACTCATAACATCACAAGTTGCACCTGAGTCCAGCTGGCAGGGTTGAATTATGTTGTTAAACCTGAGATTCACAAACCATTTTTTGCCCTTGGAGTGTATTGTGCCGATACATTCTTTCCTACCGCATCAGTGATAAACAAGGATGCATCCTCCTGAGACGCATTCTCCAAGTCTAATGTTTGCTCAATTGTATGCAGTTTCCCCACTTCTCTTTTTTGTGCCTGACACACTCCTGCAAAATGATTTAGTCTCCCAGACGCTCTGCAGATTTTTCCATATGCTCTCTTTCTTGTATATGCATACTGCTGCAATATTTGCATGCTACTTGATTGTTTACAGATGAATTATAAAACTCCCTCTTATTCTGATATTTGTATTGATAATTCATGGCTGTTGGCTGTTGTTTAGAGACTGTATTAACACAATCCTTACCCCGCTCTAGGACTCTCAGCCGTTTGTCAGTAAGTTCCATAGTCCAACACATCTCAATTGCTGCTTGTAGGCTTAAATTATGCTCCCTCAAGAGAGGGCAGCATGTACTTTCACTACTAACACTCAAAACTATTTTGTCCTGAATGAGCTCATCCCTTAAGGGGCCATAGTCACAACTGGCTGTTTTTCCTTTAAACATGTGACAAAATGATCTATCGTTTCACCTTCTTCTTGCTTACAGCTGCCAAATATGTATCTTTCAAAAATAACATTTTTGAGGGGTCTAAAATAAGTCTCTAAAGTGTCTAGAATAACTTTGGTATCTCTTTCTTGCTCCACAGAAAGTGTCAAGTGGTGTCTGTAGATATGGAGGCATTCACTGCCCATCAATCTCCTTAATGTGGCAGCTTGAACTGCTGCCGACTTCTCTTCCAAGCCTGTACCTAAGGCATAATCTTCAAATTCTGCCTTGAATTTATTCCAATTGTTGCCGCAGTCTCCACTCACCCTCATAGGCTCAGGCAGAGGTATACTGTTAGCAGCTGCCATACCTTTACTGCTTAGCTCAAATTTATCCAGAAGACATGGATTCAGACTTCTGACACCATGTTTCAAGTAGGTTTAATCATAAGTAGAAGAACCTCCAACAAGCCATCATTACAGGTATATATCTACATATGACAGGAACCGGAAATACCTCAAAGGCGCAGCTGAAGGCAGCTCCTTGAGAGTCAGGGACTATATCTCAAACTAATCCTGCCAAGACTACAGACATAACCCTTGTAACAGAAGCTGTTATTAAGGTACTAAGGGGACTATTCACAACGCATGGATTACCGGACATAGTGGTGTCTGACAATGGGCCCCAATTTACAGCCAGTGTAAACCCCCAGTGCAACAACACACAGAAGTCCAGCAGAACTAATGATGGGTAGGAAATTAAGGTCAAAGTTAGACAGACTGCACCCCCAATACAGTGCAGAAGTAGACCCGTAGACTCCACTAGCAAATGCCAGTCATTCAGCGTGGGAGACCTTGTATATGCCCACAACTATACAGGGGGTGCTTTGTGGATACCGGGAAGGGTAACTCAGATCACTGGTCCCCGATCTTACTGAATAGAACTAGAGGATGGTAAGGTCTGGAGAAGGCACATTGACCAGCTCCAGGGACAAAGGACACACAGTGCCCGTACACAAACAGAGTCAGACCAGGCCCTGACAACTAGAAATACTAATTCACAAATAACTCACTTCCCCACACGATACTTAAGCCAGGAGGATAAACGCAATAACTTTAAGGAGTCCAGCGAAGGGTCTCTGAGGAACCGAGGATCCAACCAGGAGTCACAGAAATAATCCAAACTGCAGAACCAGTCAGGCCTCAGGAAAGGTTCGAGCCGACAGAAGGTTTGCCTGCTTAGACCGCTGCCACCAAGTCAAATGATCTGCGTAGGTCAGGGCGCACCCATAAAAGGCCTGTATACTTACGTGATACGTCTCGTAACACATTTTGATGGGATAATTCTCATCCAGAAGGGAGGGTTGTTGAATATGCAAGTAGGAGTGAGTCTTACATCAGCCATCATTCATTGGGAGGGGTGTTGAATATGCAAGTAGGAGTGAATCTTACATCAGCCTTCACTCATTGGTTCATTTTCTCCGGCAGGAAAATGAACAAGCGCCAGTGGCTGACAGGATGGACAGCTCCCAGTAAAAGGAGCTGCAGCCTCAGGCATCTCTCAGTTCGTAGTTATTTTTGTTGTTGTTCCTGTTGCCTGAAATAAACTGTTGTTTTACTTCACTATGTTTGTCCTGTCTCTCTGTTCGTGTCCAGACTTAACACATTCAACTCCATACCAGGTGGTTGGATGGACAATGAAATGCGTAGAAATAAGAGGAATGTGTAGAAACATTAGTAGCTTTGTGCAAAGATCACCTTCTTAAAGAGGTTGAGTAAAACTTTTAAAACATTCTGGGTCACTAACCACTGTAAGAGAAACAGTCCTTTTCCCAGGAGTCCAACTTCTCCCAAAAATCAACACAGAAGAAAGAGGTAAGGCAAAGTATCTATATAATACTTCATACACCAACCATCTCCCCTGACGAAATCATTGAAGTCTCCAGAGATGGCCCAGGATACAAGAACAGCAATGGCTCAGTGGCCCCACGATTCTGTAGAGTTGTTTGCAAAAATGAGGCCAGCAAATGAAAGTTCATTTATACTATAAATTCAATTGCCAGATCCAACCCCAACCACAACAAACTTCGATCACGGCCTAACCTATCTTTACTGCAACGAATCCGCTTCCATGAACTCCATGCAGAACTCAAAAGATACCAAGACCAAGGTGACTCTAACCTATATATAGACTATCACACTGACTGCATAAAAGGTAAGACCCACAATCAATTCCCCAACATCCAACCCTCCATCATCCAAAACTAGGTACGCATGCCCCTTACTTCCTCAATACCAACCACTACTGACCTTAAATGCAAACTAATAAACGCAAGAAGCATCATAAGCAAAATGCCTGAACTTCTCCTCTTATTAAATACTGCTGCATTTGACATTATATTTGTCTGTGAAACATGGCTAAACACATCCCTCCCTGACTCCATTATCACAGTAAGAGACTATCACATTTACCGGTCTGATCGCGAAACCCACAGAGGTGTCAGAATAGCTATCTTCTACAAAAAGTCTCTAAACCTAAAAAATATTCGAGTTGCACATGAACTCGCTCTTCCGGAAACTATCATCTGCAAACTGTCCTTAAACACCACACGTCACTTCTTACTATGTTACAGAGCCCCTGACTACGACATTGCACATGCGAACAAGTTAACTTCACAACTAACGTGGTCAGCCTCCTTGCCCATACCCTCTCATCTTTCTTGGTGACCTCAATCTACCTCTTATTAATTGGACAATAAACAAATGTACAACTGAACCCATCCATACAACCCTATATAATGCTGTTACTAATCTACGTCTAGATCAACTAGTAACTAACAACACTAGACTGCCTCAACCTCATCTTCTGCAACAGCTTAAACTCAATCTATGGTTCCGGCAGTGATGTAGGGTCAAGGCGGCACGGGAAAAATCACTCTGTTCCCAGTGCCGATTTTCTAGCATTTTGGTGCCCTTTAAGGGCGAGGATCGGTCCTGGTGGGACCGGCAGAAAAGAGGGGAATCCTTGGAGGAAGCGTGGAGAGGTGCGGTCTCCCGCCACACCAAGAAGGACCCTTGATCCAAACGTAGAAGAAGGCAGCCAGCATGGCTGACTCAGAGGCCTGACACCCCTATTGAGAACAACGGGAAGCAGAGAGTGAGTATGGTGCGAGAATCAGCAGTGAGAGCAGAAAAATAAAGGCTTTAAACTTTTTTTTGGGACAATCAGAGGAGAAGAGCTTGGATTTCGGAGGGGCAGCGGGCAGGAAAGAAAGTCTCAGAGTGTGAAAGGGCGGCAAACAATGAGGAGAGCAAAAGTGAAGAGGGCGAATTTCAGACCACCAGAAAAACACCAGAGGAGTGGAATAGGAGAAGATCGAGGAAAGCAGGTGTTTCAGGAAGCTGGGAAAGAGAAGTGAACTGAATACGAGGTTCTATTTCTATCCCTATTTTAGCTGCTCTAATGGAAAAAGAAAGATGGATTGGCAAAAAGTAAAGGACGCATAAGAGTGACAGTGCTGATTAGAGATTGCCATTTTGATTATTTTTGAGTGAAAACTAAAATCGTGAAAGAAAGACTATATTTGAATTATATCTGAACTTTTTAAAACATACAAAAATCGGAAATACTGTGAATCTTTATATAAAACTACATATTGATATATTTATTTATCTATTTATAGAGGAATTTTTGTATTTATAATTAATTAATAGCAAAGTATTATCAACTATCTACACACACACATATATATATACAATCTACATATTGATATATTTATTTACCTATAGAGGAAATTCCATATTTATAATTAATTAATAGCAAATTATTATCAATTACCTATTAATTACTTATTGTTGTACCTTCTCTCTCCTTTTTTCTATCTTTGCTTTCTCTCCTTTCTGTACCTCTTCCTTTTATTAGCTTATTGATTATTTAAAGCAAATATTTAAAGTTAATATTAGATCTTAATTGATTAGTATTAGCATTTAGTAATTATATAAGAATTTTAATAATTAAATTATTAATTAAGGTATTTATGAATTTCCCTTTTTAATAGAATTTTATTAATTAAGTTAGTATTTATTTATTTATTTATTAGATTTTTATACCGCCCCCTCTCCCGAAGGACTCGGGGTGGTGAACAGCCAAAATTAAAAACATACAATATAAACATTAAAATACGTTTAAAACAGAATTAAATCCAAAATGGCTCCCCAATTTAAAACGCCTTACCCATGACCCTATAAATAAGACAAATTTAAAATTTAAAATTTCCACATTTAAAATTTCCATATTTAAAAAGGGGGAAGATTTAGGCCAGGCCAGCTTGATGAAATAGAAAAGTCTTAAGCGCGCGGCGGAAGGTGCGCAGATCCGGGATCCTACGTATCTCCTGGGGGAGCTCATTCCAGATCGTAGGTGCCCCCACAGAGAAGGCTCTCCCGCTAGGAGCCGACAACCGACATTGTTTGGCCGACGGCACCCAGAGGAGCCCCTCTCTATGGGAGCGTACTGGCTGGTGGGAGGCTATTGGTGGTAGCAGGCGGTCCCGTAAATAACCAGGTCCTAAGCCATAGAGCGCTTTAAAGGTGATAACCAAAACCTTGAAGCGCACTCGGAAGACCACCAGGAGCCAGTGCAGCTCACGCAGGAGAGGTGTTACATGGGAACTCCATGTCGCTCCCATCACCATACCATATATAGTATCATACTATATTAAGAGGATAGAGAAAGGAGGGAAGGAAAATAAGTTGAATAGTAAAGTGGATGGTGATTTGGGAAAAGATAGATAGAATTTTAGGGGAACAGTATAGAATATTAAAGGAAATGACTAGTACCACCACAACTACAGTGAAAACAGGAAAGAAAACTACCTCGACATTGATTGGATCATCAGCTTCCCCTGCAGCACAGAGGACAATAGAAGGAATGTTCCCATCAGAAAAACAACCTCCCACTTTAAACATGCCAACCATGCAGGCTACACTTATAACAATTCAAGAGACCATGATCAAAATGCAGGAGTGTATGACAAAGAACCATGAAGAAACAAGGAGGGATATGGATGAGATTAAAAGAGAAGTAAAAAGTGACATTCAAAAAAATAGATGAAAAAAATGGACTCAGTACAAGAAATTATACAAAAAAAAAATGATCAACGAATAATAGCTATAGAAAAGAGAACAGAGCAGTCAGAAGAAAAATTGGACTCATTGGACCAGAAAATGATGGGATTAAATAAAGAATTGGAAAACACTATGGTACATCTGGAGATGGAGAGAGCTGCATTCTACCTGCGCTTTCAGAATGTGGTTGAAGATAGAGAGGAGGATATAATATTAGTGATGGCGGAAGTGATCGCGGAGGCTCTCCAACAAGATAAGGATGAAATAATAAACGATTTGGACGAAGTTTATAGAATCCATACGAACTATGCCAGACAATATAAATTGCCAAGGGTGGTCCACATAAGATTTGTGCGACAAAAAGTAAGAGACATTGTTTATAAAATAACGAAAGATGAACCTATGTTTTATAGAAACAAGGAAATAATTACGTTAAAGCAAATCCCTAAGAGAATAAGGGAATTGAGAAAGGAATATTGGTTCCTAGCCACATTATTAAATAAGTGGCATATACCGTTTAGATGGATAACACCGGAAGGAATGCTGGTGTCGTGGCAGGGGGAATAAATAAAAGTGGACTCACAAAATAAAGCACAGAATCTACATGATCAAGTGATGGCCATAGAAGGAGTAGACAGTAACAGGGAGGAGTCGGAACGGAGAATTAAAAAGAAACAGAGACAAGAAGAACAAGAAAAAGTATTAGAGAAGGGAGATAAAGAGGAAGAAGGAGAAATCCAAGAGGAAGAAGAAGTGAGGACAAGAGCTAAGAGAAAAGACAGGAAGTAATAGGAAAAAACGTATAGGACAATCACTAAGGAATGGAACAAAAATCTTATATTAAATGTAAACGGTCTTAATTCTCCAGCCAAATGACATCAATTTTTTAGAAAAGTAGTAAAACAAAAAATGGATATTGTGTGCCTCCAAGAAGTACACATAAGAAAACAGGATGAAAAATACTTACAATACAAAAAATTAGGTAAAGCATTTGTAACATTAGCAGAAGAAAAGAAAAGAGGAATAGTGGTGTATATTAAAGAAGGAATAGAGAGTAATTTGAAGTATGCAGATTCAACCGGAAGAATATTGATGATAGAGGTAAAATTTAAATATAAAAATATTTTATTGGTGGTCATATATGCGCCGAATAGTGGACAAACAGAATTTTATAGAAAAGTACATGAAAAAATAATAGAACAGAAAATGGAGAATGTATGTTTGATTGGCGATTTCAACACAATTGTAGATGCAAAAAAAGATTATAGAAGTGATCAGAGTAATAAAAAAAAGAAAAATATGCTGCCTAGAACTTTTATGGATCTAGTAGAAGAACTAAATTTGGTAGATAGTTGGAGATTTTATAACCCTGAGGTAAAGAATTTTACATACTATTCTAATCCCCATAAATCCTGGTCTAGAATAGACATGGCATGGATAACTAAAATTCTTATACAAGAGGTAGAAACAATAGAAATAATGTCAAACAATTGGGCTGACCATAATCCAGTAATGTTGATATGGAAAGGACAACAAAGGAAAAAGAGTAGATGGATGATGAACACACAGATATTGAAGGAAAAAGAATATATTGAAAAAATGGAAAAGGAATTAAAGTGGTTTTTTAAAGATAACACAAAACATCACACCTCCCTGCAGAATTTATGGGACACAATGAAAGCTTATGTGAAAGGATTAACAATAGCTTATAATGTAAAACGAAAAAAGGAGAGGGAAAAAGAATATAATAATGTACAAGAAGAGATTAAAAATTGAGAAGGAAAATTAAAAGATAAACCGGGGACGAGCAAATTAGAAGTAAATGGATAGCAGCTAAACATAAATTGAATATATTAGAACAGGAAAAATATGTAACGGCATTGAAATATATAAAACAGAACCACTTTGAGCACACAAATAAACCAGGGAGGTGGCTGTCTTATAGATTGAGAAAAGAAAGGGAGAAAAGAATAATCCAACAATTACAGGACAAAAAGGGTAAAATGCAACAGAATATAGAAAAGAAAAAGGAGATAGTAATTCAATTTTTTCAGAAACTTTAATACCAAGATAATGTGACAGCTGAAGAAATAAATAATTATCTGCATGGGGAGGGAATGTCAGCATTAACAGAGGAAGAAAAAGAGATACTAAATAGGGATATCACCATAGAAGAGCTAAAGGAAGTGATTAAGAAGCAAAAAAAAAATAGTAAAACCCCAGGGACAGATAGTATACCAATTGAATTTTATAAAGGTTTAGGAGAAACATTGAATTGGATTCTACTAGAAATGTGTAATGAGGCATTGACAGAGGCAAAGCTACCAGACTCATGGAGGGAGGCATACATTTCGCTGATACTGAAGGAAGGAGCAGATATAACACAAATAAAAAATTATAGACCGATCTCTCTATTAAACACTGATTACAAAATCTTCATGAATATAATGGCAAACAGGATGAAAAAATTATTGAATCATAGAATACACCCAGATCAAAACAGCTTTTTACCAACGAGGCAAATAAAAAACAATATAAGAACAGTAATCAATGTATTAGAATACTATGAAGTGCATTCAGAGAGGGAGGTAGCACTGGTGTTTCTGGATGCACAAAAAGCTTTCGATCAGGTTAATTGGCAATATATGATTCAGCAAATAAAAAATATGAAATTTGGGGAGAGATTTGAAAAAATGATAGCCTCTATATATATGAAACAAAAAGCAAGTATATTAGTAAATGGAGACTCTACTAAATTCTTTGAAATAAATAAGGGAGTACGGCAGGGGTGTCCATTTTCACCTTTACTTTTTATTTTAACATTGGAAAATCTACTTATAAGAATTAGGTCAAATAAAGGAATAAAAGGACTAAATGTAAAACGAGAAGAATACAAGGCCCAAGCATTTGCGGACGACCTTGTATTCTTCATAGAGGAACCATTAAAAACAGGACCAATTTTAATAAAAGAGATAGAGGAATTTGGAAAAGTAGCGGGTTTAAAAATTAACAAAGATAAGACTAAAATATTAACGAAAAATATAACAGGGAAACAAATAGAAGAATTAGTTAATCAATCAGGATTACAGATAGTAAAAAAGGTGAAATATTTAGGTATAAATTTGATAGCCAGATGTGCAACCATAAAGGAGAACAATTATGGAATTTTAGTTCAAAAAATAAAAGATTTAGAAAAATGGGGGAAATTAAAATTATCACTATTAGGGAGGATTGCAGCGATAAAGATGAACATACTGCTGAGACTCCTTTATTTATTTCCAACAATCCCAGTAAAATTGGATAAAAATTTTTTCAACAATTTGAATAGACTAACTACAAAATTTGTGTGGAAGGGAAAAAACCAAGAATCAAATTAAGTATTTTGCAGGATGACAGAACTAGAGGTGGATTTGGATTGCCAGCATAGGAAATATACTATAAAGCAACAAGTCTGACATGGATTAGAGAATGGGTGAATTTGGAAAATCAAAGACTATTAAAATTAGAAGGACACGATTTGTTGATGGGGTGGCACACCTTCTTATGGAACACTGGGAACAAAACATATAACATATATTAAGAGACTCATTAATCTGTACATGGCAAGAAATCAAAAACATACATTATATAAAAGTTCCTAGATGGTTATCCACAATGGAGGCGATAATACACCCCAACACACTAACAACACAAAAAATGATAAGATATAAGGAAATATTGGATTCCCAGGGAGTATTAAAAACACAAGAAGAACTTAGAGAACAAGGAATATTGATAGACTGGTGGCCCTATTTACAGATAAAAATAAGATACAAAAAGGATCAAGAGCAGTGGTGGGATTCAGCCAGTTTGCACCATTTCGGGAGGACCAGTTGTTAATTTTCTGAGCAGTTTGGCAAACTGGTTGTTGGAAGAAATCATTAGGGCAGAGAAGCGGTTGTTAAATTACTTGAATCCCATCATTGATCAAAAGGAAGGAGGAATTGAACTAAAACCAAACCGATTAGATAAACTTTTAGAAGCCAAGGAAGAAAAATTAATTTCAAAAATTTATAAATACTTATTGGAATTCGACCTAGTAGAGGAATTAGTAAAAGGACAAATGATAGCATGGGCAAGAAACATTGGACACAATATACAATTAGACAACTGGGGAAATGTATGGGAAACTAATTATATCATGACAAAATCAGTAGTTTATAGAGAGAATCACTATAAAATGTAGTATAGATGGTATCTGGCACCTTCGAAATTAGCGAAGATGTATCCAAATTTAAACCCAACTTGCTGGAAATGCAAACAAGCATAGGGCACATTCTTTCATGTCTGGTGGCTTTGCCCAAAAATTAGGAAATACTGGGAAAAAATAAAAACTTGGCTAACAGAAATAACAGCAGAGGAAATAAAGTTGAAACCAGAAATTTTTCTATTAGGCATGATCAAAGAAAACCATAAGAAAGAAACAAAATATTTAATATTACATATTTATTTATTATTTATTAATTTATTACATGTATTTATATGCCGCCATTCTCCCGAAGGACTCAGGGCGGCGAACACAAATTAAGAAACATGTAAAATAAAATCCCATTTTAAACCAAATAACTAATTAATAATAAATAATAAAACCCGGAATCAGAGTCAGCCTATTTGCTTGAACAGCCAAGTCTTCAGGTCCCAATGGAAGGAGCGGAGATCAGGAGCCATCTGGAACTCGGTAGGTAATTCATTCCAGAGGGTGGGAGCACCCACAGAGAACGCCCTACCCCTGGTAGGAGCAGGACGACATTGCACAGCAAGATGACATTGGCTCGCCATCAGAACCCTGAGGAGAGTGGCCCTATGTGAGCAAACAGGACGGTGAGAGGCAGGCAGGAGAAGGTCCTGCAAATATCCCGGACCTAAGTCATGTAGGGCTTTATAGGTGAGAACCAGCACCTTGAAGCGGACCCGGAGAACCACTGGTAACCAGTGCAGCTCACGCAGGAGGGGTGTTATATGGGAGTAACGAGGGGCTCCCGTAACAACCCATGCGGCTGCATTCTGGATCAGCTGGAGTCTCCGGGTGCATCTCAGGGGTAGGCCCATGTAGAGGGAATTGCAGTAACCCAAGCGGGAAATAACCAGGGCATGAGTGACTGTGCGAAGGTCATCTTGGTCCAGGAAAAGGTGCAACTGGCGCACCAGGCGAACCTGTGCGAAGGCCCCCCTGGTCACGGCCGTTAGATGGTCTTCTAGGGACAGCCGAGCATCCAGGAGGACACCCAAGTTGCGAGCCCTATCAACGGGGGCAAGTTTTTCCCCATCCATCAAAAGTGATGAGGCCTCTGAAACCTGAGATGCCGGCATCCACAGCCACTCAGTCTTGGAGGGATTGAGTTTGAGTCTGTTTCTGCCCATCCAGGCCCGTACCGCCTCCAGGCAATGGGACATCACAGAAAGGGCATCTCTGGGGTGGTCTGGGGTGATGTATAATTGGGTATCATCAGCACATTGATGATATCTCACCCCAAAGCCACGAATGATCTCACCCAGTGACTTCATATAGATGTTAAAGAGTAGGGGGGAGAGAACCGACCCCTGAGGCACCCCACAATTTAGGGGCCTCGGGGTGGATCTCTGCCCTCCCGCCCATACAAACTGAAAGCGACCCGAGAGGTAGGAGGAGAACCACTGTAAGACAGTGCCTCCCACCCCCAACCCCACAAGTCACTGCAGTAGGATACCATGGTCGATGGTATCAAAAGCCAATGAGAGGTCAAGTAGGACCAGGATGGAGGAACAACCACCATCCCGAGCCCGCCAGAAATCATTCACCAGAGTGACCAATGCCGTTTCCATGCTGTGTCCGTGTCGGAAACCCGATTGGTACGGGTCAAGGTATTCCGTTTCCTCCAGGAATTGTGGGAGTTGTTGCGCCACTACAGTCTCAACAACCTTCGCGATGAAGCGAAGGTTGGAGATGGGATGATAGTTATTAAGTGAGTCTGGATCCAGGGAAGGCTTCTTGAGGAGAGGTCGAACCACCGCTTCCTTAAGAAAGGCGGGGAAGTTCCCCTCTCTCAACGAAGCATTGACAATTGCCTGGATTCAGTCTCTAGTCACCTCCCTGGCAGCCGAAACCAACCAGGAGGGACAAGGGTCCAATAAGCAAGTGGAGGAACTAATCCAGATATTATTCTCAAGACCCACCCTAGTCTCCTGATTGGATTTTGTCCAGAGTCCAATCCGATCCGGATCTGAGCGATTTTATCATGCAGAAACTGTACAAAATCCTCAGCTCTGCCCTGTAAAGGGTCTTCCCTCGCTCCCTGATTGAGGAGGGAATGGGTCACACGAAACAGGGCCGCTGGGCAGTTTTCTGCAGATGCAATGAGGGCGGTGAAGTAATCTCGTTTTGTCGCTTTCATCGCCACTAGATAAGACCTAATATGGGTTCTTAACTGTGTTCAGTCAGATTCAGATTGGGAGGACCTCCAACTCTCCTCTAGGCATCTTTTCCGACATTTCATTTCCCGGAGCTCCATGGAAAACCAAGGAGTGATCCGGGATCTGCGTCGGGTTAGAGGCCGCAAAGGTGCAATTCTGTCCAAGGCGTCGGTAGCCACCCATTCCCAGGATGCCACCAGAGCCTCAGTTGAATTGCAGGATTGAGAGGTGGGGAATGTCCCAAGCTCCTTCAAGAACCTTTCTGGGTCCATCAGGCACCTGGGGCAGAATCATTTTATGGGTCCCGTCTCCCAGCGGCAAGGGTTGGCAGATTGAAAGTCCAGTCTAAGGAGGGAATGGTCAGTCCATGACAGGGGAGTGATGGAAAGTTCCCCCTTATCATGACCATTTATCCACTGCCCAGAAACAAAAACCAGGTCGAGTGTGTGTCCTCCCCTATGAGTTGGGCCCTGAATAACCTGAGTCAGGTCCATGGCTGCCATGGAGGCCATGAACTCCCGGACTGTCTCAAATGACTTGCCAATCGAAGGCAGATTAAAATCTCCCACAACCAAAAGGCTGGGGAGTTCGAGTGCCACTTCAGTCAAGACATCGAGCAGTGCGGGCAGGGCTGTGGCAACATAGGTATGGGAGATAGGTATGTGACCAACAAGCCCGACTGAACTCAAGGATCCCACTTCAATAGAAGAGACTCACACCCACCTATCTGAGGGACAGTGACCTCCTTAGGACTCAGACTTTCTCTAACAACCACTGCCACCACCCCGCGCCCCTTCCCTGGTGTCGCAGCTGGTGCAGGACACGAAAGCCTGTGGGGCATAAATCAGAGAGAGGGATTCCCCCTCTTGCCCCAACCAGGTCTCCATGATACAGGCCAGGTCCGCACCCTCCTCATCAATAAGATCTCGTATGAGGAGGGCCTTATTCATCATGGATCTGGCATTCACATATACCAGATGGAGACCAGGATCCCTCGCTCTCATATCCCCAGGAAAGCAGGGTGAGCAGGAGGTATGGGAGCAAGCCACCATCCAAATGCATCTGGTGTGATGCTCCCCACCCCTACCCGTCATCAAGGGTGGCCCTCGATAGTTGAGAGGGCCAAACCTGCAAGAGGGGGGAGTCTCGCAGTGCAAGGAGCTCCACAGTTGAATACATTAAAGAATAGCAACGAGCTTAGAGTGATGAAGGATCATTTTCTACTAAAAGGTGTTAGAGATGGTTAAAAACAGGTAGATTAAATAAGGGAGGAAAAGATGTTAAAGAGAAGACAATATGCTAAAAACATCAGAACATCGGGACATCATCGCCCTCTCACGACAATGGGAAGTCTTGTGATTATAATAAGTCTATTCAATGGTGGGAAAAAGTCTCAAAGGCCGCCCTTTCACGGTGACCAAACCAGAGTCATAAGGTCAAACGAGAGATGGTCCGTCCCACCATAGTCCAAGACTCTCGGTGTCTGTGCCTCCTCCCATCCTGACACCAGCGATAGCCGAGGCTTAGTTCAGAAAAAAAGCAAGGTGTAGTCATAGGATGGAATAAATGATTGAATAATCCAAGTAACCCAGGGAAGACAAGATGGTCAAATAATGGTCAAATAAGGCTGCAGATCAATCAAAAACTGTAAATTTATGCTGAGCGGCCATATTAGGCCTAAGCCTAATAAGGGGGGAGGAACAATTAAGGGGGAGACCAACCATTATCCCCCAGCTAACAATCCTCAGTTCCTTCCCCATAACCTTGCTCTTCAGGCCATTCAGCCCATTAAGTTGTTAAGCCCCCTCCCATGCTTCAGAAAAAAAGGGGGGGAGTGTCCAGATCCCTGAAAAACTGAGGGATCCTAACGTTTGTAATGCTGCCCTCTTCTCCACCAACAACGGGGGCGTCTTTGCAGCCAAGCGTCCAGGTACTGCCGCCGCCCTCGCCGCCTCCATATAATTATGGCAGTCAGATTGGCACTAGCGCAATATTGGAAAATGGATCAATTACCAACGAATCAACTAATAATCCAAAAAAAATTTACAACTGTGCGGAGATGGACAAATTAACATTTGAGTTAAAAGACAAGGCAGACTCAAAATATTATACGGTATGGAATAGATGGTACAATTGGATAATTCAAAAAAAAGGAGAGTAAATGTAAAATTCTGAAAGACAATAATATCAATAAACACGCACCCTCAATAAGATAAAGGACGTGATAAAGTGACAAGTCACTTTCTACATTTCTTTTCTTTTCTTTTCCTTATTTTGTTTCATTTACTTTTTCATCTTTAGTTGTGAGTAAGTAATGTTATGTGGATTAATATAAATGTATTTTTATGTACTTGATATGACATTTTATCTTTTTTATGTTCAACAAAGTTTGTTTTTTTTTAAAAAAAAAAACTCAATTTATGGACTACAAATAAAAGAACCCTTTTCCAACAGTGACCACAGCATGATTGACTTTTGTCTCAATATACGCCCCTTACAAAAATCACCATAATAATGGGATACCCAACTACAACTTCAAAAAAGCAGAATGTTGTACTCACCTGAACGTTCGTTCTATGTGCACTGCGTGAGAGTCCAAGCAATGGGTGATAACTTTGTCTGATTGGCCAGAGACTGAGTTGTAATTTGTTTAGTCGTGCCTCCTCCTTCCTGTTTAGCTCCAGTTTGTTAACAATGGTCTAGATCTGGATTAGACATAACCGTAATGAGAAAAAACATATTCTCCCGGACCCTGGACCCCCTTTGGAATTTTTAGGGAGGGTTTGGACTCACACGCAGCACACATAGAACGAACGTTAAAATGAGTACAACATTCCTTCTCCTGTGCACTGCTTAGAGATTCTAAGCAATGGGTTATGCCCAAGCTAAGTATCCCTAGGGTGGGGGAGTAGAAACGTCCAGGGTCCTGTCGACTGGAAAAACCTGATGCAAGACCCATCTCCCAAAGGCCGCCTCTGCTGAGGCAAACATGTCAAGTTTGTAGTTTCTGATGAAGGGAGAGGGTGATGTCCAAGTGGCTGCCCTGCAGATCTCTAGTAGAGAGGCCTGAGTGACCTAAGCCGCCATTGTGCTGCACTTGTTGTAGAATGGGCCGTAATGTGGCCTGGAATAGGACGGGCCTGATGATCGTAAGCCAGAGAAATACAGGCCTTGAACCAGTGACCAGTGGTGGATGGAGTCACCTTCATGCCCAGAGACCTGGGCTGAAAAGAGATGAATAACACCTCTGTCTTCCAGAACAGTGCCGTCCTGGTGATGTATATACGCAGGGCTCTGCATACATCTAATATGTGCCACTGGCGTTCTTTGGGGTGGAACCAGGAGTTGATTTTAGGCACAAAAGTTGGGTCCAGGTGGAGAATAACTCTGTCAGGATGCATAATACACAAATCCTTCCGTACTGAGAGAGCCACCATTTCTGAGATTCTTCGAACAGAAGTGATGGCTATGAGAAAGGCGACCTTAAGGATCAGAAGCCTGAGGCTGGCGGAACTCAACGGCTCGAACAGAGAAGATGTGAGTGCCTGTAAAATGAGGAAGAGATCCCAAGAAGGGTATCTGTGAACAGGCGGAGGTCACAGATTGGAAGCACCTTTTAGAAAGCTACAAACCCTTGGGTGTTGAGAAAGTGTTGAAGCTCCCTCGCGAGACAAAATAGTTGCCAAAGCGGCTACTTATCTACGGATGGTATTAACTGCTAATCCTGCCTCTAACCCTTCCTGCAGGAAGTCCAATACCTGAGGTACAGAAGCCGAAGTTGGGGCTAGCACCTTTCTAGTGCACTAGCGGCAAAAGAAATTCCACGTGGCGTTGTATATGCGGGTTGTCAACGGACGTCAGGAAGCAAGGATGGTAGAGATTACTTTCCTAGAGAATCGGTCCTTTTTCAGGATCTCCCTCTAAAGTGCCAGACAGCCAACTGAAACCATTGAGGTTCCAGATATAGCACGGCCCCCTGGCTGAGGGAGATCCTTTCTGCAGGGATTCTCCAGGGAGGTAATATTGTTAGGGTCAATAGGTCCATGAACCAGGTCCATTTGGGCCAGTGAGGAGCTACGAGGAAAACCTCTGCACCTTCCTCAAGAATCTTCCTGATGACCCTAGGTATTAGAGTTATCGGAAGAAATGTGTACAATAGGCCCTGGGGCCACAGACAACAGAGGGTGTCCGTCCCTTCAGCTCCTGGGGATCAGAATCTGCTGTAGAACTGTGGAAGTTGTGCATTTGCTGGGCTGGCAAAAAGGTCTACTTCGGGTGGGCTGAATCTGGTTGACAGCTGGAAGAAAAGATCTGGATGAAGTTTCCATTCTGCCTGATTGATGGTTGTTCTGCTCGACCAATCTGCTTGGATGTTGGAGATCCTGGTGTTCTGCCTGCAGGGAGAACAAGTGTTTCTCCGCCCACAGACCTATTGCAGCAGCCTCGTGCATCAGCGCCCTGGAGCGGCTGCCCCCCTGCCAGTTCATGTGCGCTTTGACTGTGACATTGTCCGTCAGTAACAGCACGTGATGCCCTGACAGTTGATCTTTGAAATGGTGGGGTGCAAGATGAGCGGCTCTCAGTTCCAGCCAGTTGATGTCTTTGAGGAAGTCGTTTGGAGACCATCGAACCTGGATCACTCGAGATTGTAGATGAGCGTCCAATCTGAAAAGGCTGGCATCTGTGGTCAGGTTAGGCGGGGGTCTCTTTGAAGGAACACCCCTGTTCCATGGCTGCCAACATCCACCACTCCAAGGATCTGATTACCTTGAAGGGAAATCCATTTGGGGGAGTTGCTGAGGCCCGCCTGTTGACTTGGTAATAGAAACCTCACCCAAGGCACAATCTGTAGGCAGGAAATCATTTTGACTAACAATTGGGAAAGAAGCATCAATGGTACCCTTCTGTGGGTTCTGACTTGCCTTATGGTGTTGTGGATGGTGGAGCGAAATCCTGGGAGAGGAAGATGAGGTTGATCTGAGTGTCAATCCTTGCTCCCAGATGGACCAGGTTGGTGGAGAGGGTTATGTGACTCTTCTCCCAATTCACAGTAAACTTGTGGTCTTGGAGGGTTTGAACCATGACCTGGAGATTTAAACTCGCCTGCTAAGGAAATGAGGACAGGACCAAAATGTCATCCAGATAACATAACAAACATATTTATTTATTTATTTATTTTATTTTATTTTGAATTTGTATACCGCCCTTCTCCCTGAGGACTCAGGGCGGTGAACAGCCAAGTAAAAACATCAAGTACAAATATTAAAATACAGTTAAATATATATATATATAAATTTGGCCCTGTTAATTAAAAACAATAAACAAAACACTTAGAAACACTTAAAAAATTAGGCCAGCCCGGCTTGTTGGAAAAGGAAGGTTTTAAGGGCACGGTGGAAGGCACTGAGGTCTTGGATTCTCCTTATCTCTGGAGACAGTTGATTCCAGAGGGTAGGTGCCCCCACAGAGAAGGCCCTCCCCCTGGGGGTCACCAGCCTACACTGTTTGGCTGATGGTACCCCGAGGAGGCCCTCTCTGTGGGAGCGCACAGGTCGATGGAAGGTCGTCGGTGGCAGCAGGCAGTCTCGAAGATAGCTAGGCCCTATGCCATGGAGCGCTTTCAAGGTGATAACCAACACCTTGAAGCGCACCCGGAAGACCACTGGGAGCCAGTGCAGCTCGCGCAGGAGTGGCGTTACATGGGAGCGCCATGCTGCTCCTGTCACTACCCGTGCTGTTGCGTTCTGGACCAGTTGGAGCCTCCGGGTGCTCTTCAAGGGGAACCCCATGTAGAGAGCGTTGCAGTAGTCAAGGCGAGAGGTGACGAGGGCATGAGTGACTGTGCACAGGGAATCCCGATCAAGAAAGGGCCGCAACTGGCGAATCAGGCAAACCTGACAAAAGGTCCCCCTGGTTACAGCCGTCAGATGTTCCTCCAAGGACAACTGCGTATCCAGGAGGACTCCCAGATTGCGAGCCCTCTCAGTGGGGGCCAACGACTCACCCCCAATAGTCAGTGATGGAGTCAACTGACTATATCGGGATGCCGGGAGCCACAGCCACTCAATCTTGGAAGGGTTGAGCCTGAGCTTGTTCCTCCCCATCTAGATCCACACAGCCTCCAGGCACTGGGACATCACTTCAAGGGCATCGTTGGGGTGGCCTGGGGTGGAGATGTACAGCTGGGTGTCATCAGCGTACTGGTGGTATCTCATCCCAAAGCCATGGATGATCTCGCCCAGCGGCTTCACATAAATGTTGAACAGGAGGGGCGAGAGGACCGACCCCTGAGGCACTCCACATATAAGAGGCCTTGAGGTCGAACTCTGCCCCCCTGCCAACACGAACTGCGACCGGTCGGAGAGAAAGGAGGAGAACCACCGTAATACGGTGCCCCCCATCCCCAACTCTTCCAACCGGTGCAGCATGATACCATGGTCGATGGTATCAAAAGCCGCTGAGAGGTCTAACAGGACCAGAACAGAGGAGCAACCCCTATCCCGAGCCCTCCAGAGATCATCAACCAATGCGACCAATGCTGTTTCCGTGCTGTGCCCAGGCCTGAAACCCAACTGGAACGGATCTAGATAGGATGTTTCCTCCAGGAATTGCGGAAACTGTCGCGTGACCACACTGTCAACAACCTTCGCCAGGAAGCGAAGGTTGGAGACAGGACGATAGTTGGCCAATATTGCCGGATCCAGGGATGGCTTCTTGAGGAGAGGCCTCACCACCGCCTCTTTCAAGGCAGCGGGGAAGTGACCCTCACTCAACGAAGCGTTGATAACACCCTGGAGCCAGCCTCGTGTAACCTCCCGGGAGGCCAGTACCAACCAGGAGGGACACGGGTCCAGTAAACATGTGGCCGCAGTAAGTCTCCCCAAAATCCTGTCCACATCATCAGGAGTCACAGCATCAAACTCCTCCTAGGTAACATTCTCAAGACTATTCGTCACCCTGCCCTGATCTACCCAGTCAGAGTCCAAATCCCCCCGGATCTGAGCGATTTTGTCATACAGGTATTGTCCGAAATCCTCCGCCCTGCCTTCCAAGGGATCCTCCCGCGCTCCCAGATGGAGCAGGGAGCGGGTTACCCTGAACAGGGCGGTCAGACGATTTCCTGATGATGCAATAGAGGTGGAAAAGTAATTAAACTTTGCCGTCTTTATCGCCACTAGGTAGGTCTTAATATGCGACCTTACCAGTGTTCGGTCAGAGTCAGCGAGACTGGCCCTCCAACCGTTCTCTAGGTGTCTTTTCCAGCGTTTCATCTCCCTCAGCTCCTTGGTGAACCAAGGAGCCACGAGGGATAGACACCGGGTCAGAGGCCGCAAAGGCATGACTCGATCCAAAGCCCCACCAGCTGCCCGATCCCAGGCAGCTACCAGGTCCTCGGCCGAGTCGTGTGCCAGATCTTCAGGAATTGGCCCAAGCTCCGTCTGGAACCTATCAGGATCCATCAGGCACCTGGGGCGGATCCATCTAATTGGGTCCGCCTCCCTGCAGCGGGGTGTAGCGGTTCGAAGGTCCAGACGAAGGAGTGAGTGATCTGACCATGACAAGGGTTTCATGTCTATATCCCCTATAATAAGACCACTCAACCACTGGCCAGAGACAAAAATCAGGTCCAGCGTGTGTTCCCCCCTGTGATTGGGGCCATGAACTAACTGGGTCAGGTCCATGGCCGTCATGGAAGCCATGAACTCCCGAGCCATCTCTGACGTTTCACCAATGGATGGCAGGTTGAAATCACCCATGACTAAAAGCCTGGGTGTATCAACTGCCACCGTGGCTATCACGTCGAGTAGCTCGGGCAGGGCCATTGCCACGCAGCAGGGAGCCAGGTATGTAAGCAGCAAGCCCATCTGAACCCCATGACCCCATCTCACAAAGAGGGACTCACATCCGGCAATCTGTGGCACAGTGGTCTCCCTCGGACCAAGACCTTCGTTAATAATAACCGCCACCCCCCCCGCCCCTCCCCTGGGCCCTCGGCTGATGGAATGCTCTGAAGCCTGGTGGGCACATCTCAACCAAAGGGACCCCTCCCTCCGGGCCCAACCAGGTCTCCGTAATACCCGCCAGGTCTTGGATAAGATCGCAAATGATGGGGGCCTTATTTACCACGGACCTGGCATTGCACAGCATCAGCCGGAGGCCCAGGTCCTCCGGCTGATGCCATATGGGTTTTGTCTGCAAGTGAGCAGCCACCACATCCAGAAGTTTTGTGAATACTCTGGGGGCGGGTGAAGTCCAAAGGGCAGAGCTTTGTATCAGTGATGAAATGTAAAATTTGTTACTACCGGTTTTGTGGGCATGGCTTGGGGGGGGGCGTAATGTGACTGGGTGGGTGTGGCCAACTTTTTGTTTTTTTACTTTTAAAAGCATTTCTTTTTTCTTTTAAAAGAAAAAAAAGCCTCTGATGATCAGGCAACTCAGCTGGGATCGTCAGAGCCTTTTAAAAGCATTTTTTCTACAACCTCTTCAGCTGAAGAGGTTGTAGAAAAAATGCTTTTAAAAAGCTCTGACGATCCCAGCTGAGCTGCGCGATCATCAGAGGCTTTTTTTTTTTTTACTTTTAAAAGCATTTTTTTGGCCGAAGAAAAATGCTTTTAAAAGTACAAAAAAAAAAAGCCTCTGATGATCACGCGGCTCAGCTGGGCATGGGGGGTGGGCAGGGATTTTTACTACCGATTCTCCAAACCACCCGCCATCATCACTACCGGATCGGGCGATCCTGTCTGAACCGGGAACATTTCACCCCTGCTTTGTATTGGTAATGTAGTCCCGCATAGGAGAACCTGAGGAATCTCCTGTGGGACGGTCTGATGGGCATGTGCAGATAAGCCTCTCATAGATCTATTGATGTCAAGAGATCTCCCTGTCTGATGCAACCCAGAATGGTGTTCAGGGATTGCATTTTGAAGCATTTGTACTTGATGTGTACATTCAGCTTCTTCAGATCTAGGATGGCTCTGCTTCCACCCGATTTCTTTTGCACCAGAAAGAGTATCTAATAGAAGCCGAATCCCTGATGTTGAAGAGGTACCGGTTCTATGGCCTGAATGGCCAGCAGACGTTGGATTTCGGGTTCCATCAGAGAACTCTTGGTGGCGTCCCATGACACCGAGCATTGGATAAACTATCGAGGGGGTTCGGAACTGAACTCTTGGGTAAGGCCGAGAGTTATTTCGGTTTGCAGTGCCCAGGCATTGGTGGTTGTGTGCCCCCAGCAGTTTGCAAACTGGCCAAGGCAACCACCTATGGGGCTCTTGTCTGGACAGTCACTTGGTCCGATGGTAAGGTCGGTAGCCAGTTCCCCGAAAGGGGCGTTTGGTTTGTGGCTGTCTGGAGCAATCCTGAAAGGAATGTCTGTCCTGTGGCCTGTCCACGGTTCGTAGAAAGGATCTTTGGTAAACCAGGCTCTGAAACCATGCCCACAAAACCGGTACTAACAAATTTTACATTTCACCACTGTTCGAAAGGACTGCCTGCAATATGGAAAACCGGTTCGTGTATCTGCTTGCCTGTAGACATGGGGAAGAATCTTCCTCTTATCTTTGCTCTCTACCAAGACAGGGTCAAGGGCTTCCCCAAAGAGGGAGCCTCGCTTGAATGGAGCTGCTGCTAGTCATCATTTTGTTTTCATGTTGGCCTGCCAGTGCTTCAACCATAAGAGGCATCTGGAGGAGACATTGGACGCTAAGGCTTGCAAAGCAAATTTAGCCATATTGAACATTGCATCTGCAGAATATTCTGTAGTAGCAATCAGCTTAGTTATGTCCTGATGCAAGCGGGTGTCATCAGGAAATGCCCAGGACTGCATTTGATGAAGCCAGATTAAGGATGTCCCAGAGAAAAAGGATGCTACTGTGGTGGAATGAATGGCCCAGGCAGCTGCTTGGTGGGTCTTATGAGCAGCAAGCTCTGCCCTTTGGTCCTCAGTTTTCAGTCCTTCAGCTAAATCGGAAGGCAGGATTTTAGATGTGGCCAAACTGGCCTTTGGAACATCAACGGATGGAAGTTTAAGGAGGTCCTAAAGCTCTTGTTCCACCATGTAGATTTTCCAATCCATGCCACTAGGGACAGAGATGGATCCGGGCTGATTCCACTGTCGTTGTATGATGTCAACAAAGAGCTTAGGTGATGGAACAACCTCTTGCTCTGTAACTGGCTCGGTAAAAAGAAGAGCCATGGGATCTTCAGGGTCCGAAGATCCCTCAGGTTGCCCAATAAGCACCCCCATATTGGCTGTCGATTTTGCCTTATACAATAAGGTTTTAAATAGGTCATGATGGAACAGACCTCTGGCAGCTGGCTTGTCAGGGATGACCCTTTCATCCTTGGAAATATTATAATCTGTAACATCATCTTCTTCGCCCATAAGCGACATGTTACTATGTTGAAAAGGTGAAGGAGAGTGAGGGTCCAGAATGTACTCCCTGTCAGAATGAGCCATTGGAATGGCCCTTAGATTCAGATCTGCCGCTGGCAAAGGGGCTAAGAAAACCCTTAGTGGTACTTTGGGCAATCGTATTGCACAGGTCTTGTGACAGTGCAGTGCCTTGGCCTTCCTCCGGACGGAGCCCCACCATGGTAGGAGTTAAAGTGGCAGAAGCACAAGAAGCCCCATGCTGATGAGAGGGCCCTGGTTTTGGACTGATTACCCCCAAGGAGGTATCCATGCTCGCTGCCTGAAGCTCCTGCCTGGTAGTAGAGTCAGAAGGAGACCAGTCAAACTGTTCTGGATGGGATTCTAGGGTCAAATTATCCTTATCTAAAGTATCCTTGCCAGCCTCCGCCCTTTTTTGGACTTTATCAAATTATTTTTCTAAGGCACGTTGTCACCTTATAGCATCCTTATCAGATGTAGCTGAAGTAGAGGCTTGTACAGAGGGCTGGGATCTAGTGGACGGTCTCTTAGACCTTGATTTTCCCTTTCTTGTAACTGGAGCCTCCGAGGCTTGATGCCTGAGGGAGGAAGAGGCAGAGATGTGAGAAGAAGAGCGACTGCAAGACACCATTTTGAAATCATGAGGTGGCTAGATCAGCAGAAAGAAACTCATTTGAAAACCTCTGATAATTACAGCCAATTGTTTTCAAAATTACTTCCCTGGTGATTAAACCATGGAGGGCAGTTTAGGGCTGTAGTCATGCCAAGCCGACACCACGGCTTGAAAGCGGGAATAAAATAGGCTGTGAAGGGTGGGGAGGAATCCAACATGGTGTGAAGCCTACACCAAGGCTTCTCAGTGCTGATTACCGCAGCTAGCCAAGCTTGAACCCGACACCATGGATCTGTGCCCAAGCCCAAGAGCGCAGAACCAGCACCATGGCTCTCCATGCGCTAATCAACTCACAGAAAGTGTCTCTGGAGTGATCAAGACAAAGCCAATGGCTCCACGCACCCTGCAGGCCTTCCAAAATTATTTTCACTGTCGCTGATCCCCGCGGTTCAGCTGATAAGTGCGCGGCTGGGCGTGGTGCCAAAAACCGCTTGTAAAGTGACTAGGAAGCTTTCCTAATAATTACTTTCTCCTAAACTCTGCTTAAAGAAGTCCAAGCAATGGAGCTCAAATAACATAAGTCTCTCTAGGCCAACTGAGTTAACAAACTGGGGATAAACAGTTTGTTTAAACTGTTTATAAAGAGGCGTGACTAAACAAATTACAACTCAGTCTCTGGCCAATCAGACAAGGTTATCACCCATTGTTTGGACTCTCCAAGCAGCATACAAGAGAACAACTATGATCTCATAGACACCAACCTCTCATCTCTTGATTGGCAAATTCTATTCTCTGGCTGTAACACTGCCAAAGACTATTATAACATTTTCTTGCTCGAAGTCAATAGAATTATTAAACTATACGTACCACTAATCACCACCAAAACCAGGAAAAACAAATTACCTATATCAATAAGAAAGCTCCAATCCAATAAAAAAAATCCCTCTGGCGGAAAAACAAAACTGGCTATGTAGCTAACTTTAAAAGCCGCTTCAAAAATATATGCCACCAAATAAATACTGAATGCACAAATTACCACATCAAACAAGAAGAAAACCTTCTGCACATGAAATCCAACCGCACCCTCTTTAATTTTGTAAACAACAAAGACTTGAGATCCATCCCACCCCTAAAAGGACTTAATGGCAATGATGAAACAGTTAAAGCAAACGTCTTCAACACATTCTTCGGCTCAGTCTTTGTAAACAGCAATGGCTCATGCCCAACATTCCCTAGTCGTACCACTAATAACTACAACGATCTAACACAAATAGATTTCACAGAAGATAACATTGAAAAGGCACTATGCAGACTAAAACCATCTCTATCTATCAGACCTGATGGACTATGTGCATACTTCTTAAAAAAGCTTTCCACTGCTATAGCAGAACCCCTAAGCATATTCTTTGAAAAATCCTTCAGGACCAGCTCCCAAACTATGGTAACTAGCCATGGTCATCCCTATCTTCAAAAAGGGAGACCCCAGCCTAGTTGAAAATTACAGACCAGTCTCTTTATGCTGCATCACCTGCAAAGTCATGGAATCAGTC
Organism: Arizona elegans; assembly: GCA_022577455.1. Lineage (NCBI taxonomy): Eukaryota > Metazoa > Chordata > Lepidosauria > Squamata > Colubridae > Arizona > Arizona elegans. The sequence continues at coordinate 51,128,702 of JAKOOJ010000006.1, read as the reverse complement.
ATTAACCATTCCATTACCCTCCACCTAGAAACAAACAACCTACTCTCTAACAATTTGGTTTCAGAAAAAAATTATCCTGTAATCTACAACTTCTACACTGCAAAAACATATGGACTACAAATCTTGATCAGGGCAAAGCAATAGATGCAATGTACATAGACTTCTGTAAAGCCTTTGTTCAGTGGTACATGACAAACTACTTCTAAAACTAAAATCCTATGGCATCTCCGAACCCCTACATAATTGGATAGTTGCGTTCCTGTCAAACAGACAAGTGGTCAAAATAGGGAGTGCCCTATCAAATCCTGCACCTGTTAATAGCGGTGTCCCCCAAGGCAGCGTTCTAGGACCAACACTCTTCATACTATACATGAATGACCTTTGCAATCATATTATAAGGAACTGCGTTCTCTTCAGCGATGTTGTAAAAATATTTAAAACCGCAGACAATGCTGCTACCCTTCAAAAAGACCTTGACTTTGTGTCAGAATGGTCAAATAATTGGCAACTCCAAATCTCAACCAACAAATGCTTTGTCTTACACATTGGCAAAAAGAATCAGAACACAAAATACATGCTGAGTGGACACGACCTTGTAGATGACCCTCACTCTGTCGAGGACCTTGGAGTACTCATATCTAATGATCTAAGTGCCAAAGGCCACTGTAGCAACATTGCCAAAAAGGCATTAAGAGTTGTAAACCTAATCTTGCATAGCTTCTTCTCTGGTAATACTATACTACTAATCAGAGCATACAAAACATTTGCTAGACCAATTCTCAAATACAGCTCATCTGTCTGGAACCCACACTGCATATTGGACATTAATACAATTGAACGTGTCCAGAAATATTTCACAAGAAGAGTCCTCCATTCCTCTACTTGCAACGAAATACCTTATGCCACCAGACTTGAAATTCTGGGCTTAGAAAACTTAGAACTATGCCACCTTCGGTATGACCTAAGCGTAGTTCATAAAATTATCTGCTACAATGTCCTGCCTGTCAATGACTACTTCAGCTTCAACCACAACAATATACGAGCACACAATAGATGCAAATTTAAAGTGAACTGCTCCAAACTCAATTGCAGAAAATATGACTTCAGCAACAGAGTGGTCAATGCCTGGAATGCACTACCTGACTCTGTGGTTTCATCCCCCAAACTCCAAAATTTTAACCTAAGACTGTCTACTGTTGACCTCACACCATTCCTAAGAGGTCTGTAAGGGGCGTGCATAAGAGCACCAGCGTGCCTACCATCCCTGTCCTAATATTCTCTTTATTTGTATTCATTTTATGTATTCAATTCATGCTTATACTTATATATATTATCTAATGTGTACTTGACTAAATAAATAAATAATCAAAATGATAGCTGGAACTCAAGTAGTTGTTCTATGTTCAAGACAAGAGTTAATGGTTGGTTTTACTGCCAGAAGATGACACTGGGTAGAAGGAAAAGAATCTAACAGATATTGCACAGAAAATATCCTCTGGCATTCTGTGAGGACAGTAACAGTATCACCCTCATTGTTGAGGTGCGATAAAAAGCAGGTTGTGGGGCAGCCCTTTTTATATGGATAAACTTTCTCCCATCTCAAAAATGGGAAGAAAACACAGTGATCTAGATGTACATCATCTTGAACTTTTTTCACTGTGTATAATGGAATAGCAGGAATTTTCTGAACCTGTTTCTAGCTATGAGAAATTGTAAGGAAGCTGAAAGATATGGAAGGAAGAATTGGCATGAATAATCAAGAGACAGAAGGTGTTTGTTGGCAGCTTTTCTTATAAATGGCAAATCAGCCCAGATGGCAAGAAACCTGAGAAGTGTTTCAAATTATTCAAAGCAACCCCAGTTTCTCTTGCAGTTTCCAGGATTCCAAATTTACCCTACCATTAAAAACAATTGCTGAAGTCTGCCTCCACAGTTTTGTAGGATAGAATGAAATATATCTTTCAACTGAATCAAGAGCAGCAATTTTTATTAAGCAGATAATTTTTATTTGGATTTTCTGAATTCTGGAATCTGTTCAATTTTACAACAAAGCAATGGAAATCTGAAGTTCAATCTTGTTTTATTCTAAACCTCTAAACTGATTTGTAAAAAAATGTACAGTTGAAGTCTGAAATGTCTATCTCACTGTTAAAAAATTATTTATGTGACTATAGCTATGATGGAAAGATGTGCAGTTAAAGGTCATCACATGTATTAAAAAGACCTTCATGCTGGGTAGGTAAAATAAATTTCTTTCAATATCTGCATGAAGTTGAAAATGTGATCTGAGAAAATATTCTGGGAATTGTGCACCTGCCTTTCTCACACAAATGCTGTATTTCATTTTCAGCAGAATTCTTATTTTGAGGACACCCTCAAAATAAGGGTGAGGTGCTTTCCCATCACCTTAAAATCTAAACATTGTAAGTTTCCTTATATTTTTCTCAACAGCTTCATTAAATTCAGAGAGAAGAAAGCAGGATCATGCCTGATCATCTGACCCAACTCCTTGCTCAAAAAAATATAGGAAAAAACTGCTGCATACATGTCTAAGAATCTTACTAATATAGTGCAGAAATCATAACATTATATATTTAGAAAATATAACATAGAATCATATAGAAGATATCTTGGAGGTCTTCTAGTCCAACCCCCTACTCAAGACAGGAGACCTTGGCCAAATCCAGTCTATTTTTGAAAACCTCCAGCAATGGAGCATCCACAGCTCCATGAAGCAAGGTTTTCCATTGATTGATTGTTCTCACTTTCAGCAAATTTCTCCTTAGTTCTAGGGTGGACCCGTCTTTAATAAGTTCCATGGATTACTTCTTGTCCTGTCCTCTGGTGCTTTGGAGAATAAATTGATCCCCTCTTCTCTATGACAATCCCTCAAGTACTAGAAAATAGCTACCATGTCACCCCTAATCGTATATGGAGATTCTCAGTCATCCAGGTCATGGATGTCCCAAAGGTGCTGTTCAAAAGGCAACTGAACTTCCTTGGTATTTTTCTTTGGGAAAAAAAAAACTTTCAGAATTTCTTTTGAATGAGAAGTGAAACATTTTCAAGAAAAAAACCAAGAAAGTCCAGTTGCCTTTTAAACAGCATCTTTGGGGTCATCCCTAATCCTTGTTATCAATAGACCAGAGATGTCAAACTCAAGGCCCTGGGGCCAGATCTGGCCTGCAGGGCTGCCCTGGAAAAAGTGAAGGACTGGCCTATGGTACTTCTGTCAGTGAAAATGGAGGTCAATGGAGGTCGAACAGAGAGGTGCAGGAGGCTGTGGCAGCCGAAAACAGAGCTTGTGAGCCCGTTTTCAGTGGCAGAGTGCTCGGGCTACCACAGGCACCCCCAACACAAGTGATGCTGAGCTGGCCATGCCCATTCTGGCCATGCCCATCCCGGTCCCCAGAGGTCAAACACAATCCTGATGCGGCCCTCAATGAAATTGAGTTTGACATCTCTGGGCTAGACACACCAAGCTCCCACAACTGTTTATCATACAATTTAGCCTCCAGACCCCTTATCATCTTTGTTGCTCTTCTCTGTACAATTTCTAGGGTCTTAGCATCTTCTTTGTATTGTGATGATCAGAAACTGGAAGCAGTTCTGGTCATCACAATACAAAGATGTATGTTTTTGATGTTTCATAGCCCTGGCCTGTTCAGTATTATTGTTTTTTTTTAAATTGTTTTTATTCAACATTTACATTTTTTAAACCTTAGTTACACTTTTACAGCTTTCAAATACCGGCATTTTTAGTAATATCCAATTTATCTTTCAGCCATCTATATACATACACATTTTGTTTGTTACATAGTTACTCATATAATCAATAAATTTTATATACATACCTACTACACATTAAATATAACATTTCATTATAATATCTTCTCACTATCCATTAATTTTAGATTACTTTTCCAGTCAATCATACCATCTGTTCCATATTTCATAATAAATCGTTTCCTCTCTGTCCTTAAGTTCCATCATTAACTTGTCTGCTTCTGCACACTCTAGCACCTTTTTTATAATCATCATGTTTGTTGGAGCATGTTGTTGTTTCCAGTTTGGGGCAAATGAGATTCTAGCGGCAGTAATTATGTGGAGTATGAGATACTGAATTTCTTTAGTCATTATTTGTTTTATAATCCCTAACAAAAATAATTCAGGATTAATATCAATTTTTTCCCTAGTTATTTCCTCCAAACATTTTTTAATTTTAAGCCAATATTCTCTTGCTTTGGGACATGTCCACCATATATGGTAGTATGTCCCTTGTGAATAATTACATTTCCTACAGTGCGGTGGATTGTTTGGAGACATCTTGGCCAATCTCGCTGGGGGTAAGTGCCATCTATAAAACATTTTAAAATATTTTCTTTGTAGGCGGCTGACAACATCATTTTATAATTTGTTCCTCATATTTTTCCCCAGTACTCCAATTCTATGTTGTATCCAAAATTTTTCATCCAAGTTATCATTGTTTCCTTCACCATTTCCTCTTCCATTTTAAATTTGAGGAGACAGTTATATGTTCTGGTAATTATCTTTTCATCTGTCCCTGTTAATATTTTATCTATTTCTTGTTGTCCATTTTGAAAACCATATAATTCTAAGTCTTTTTTGTATTTTGTTTGGATCTGTACATAAGGCCACCAATCAATTTTAATTCCTTCTTCTAATAGTTCTTGTTTGGATTTCAAATTTCCTTGTCCATCTAGCAATTCTTTATAGGTTACTATTTTGTTTAAGTCAATTAAATTAGGGTAGACCAAGGCTTCCATGGTCGATATCCATCTTGGTACTTTTGTGTAAAAATTACTTTTAATCTTCATCCAAATTTCTAGCAATACTTCTCTCACCTGATGTCTTTGGAAATATGTGTGGGTTTTATTCTTTCCCTCCCAAATAAAGGCATGCCAACTGTAAAATCCGGTGGGCAAACAGAGGCGGAGGCTTAGTTGCTCGAACTCAGCTTTATTAAGCAAGGACTCTTAACAAGAGAGGAACGCAAACTCACTTTGACAGCTCCTTAAATACCCGGCTGTCTAACTTCGAGAGCCAATCAGAGGGAAGCAATTTCCCTCCTTTCAGCTGCTCGCGTCTAAACCAATCAACACAGCCTGGTAACAGCTACAGGCTGCAAGGTTGTAACTATGAGGACTTAACACCCCTTCACACCCGGAACGCGCACTCGTAGTCCTCCAAATATGTGGGACGTCGACGACGCCTCCCAGACCGTCTTAGTGTAGGGGAACTCGGTGGTTCCGGCGGAGCCCCGCCTACGGTCTCCTGACCGACGGGAGAGGGATCTTCACCCGGACTCGAACTCACTGCCGGAGCGCGGCCGTCAGGTAAGTCCCCCTGCATAAACGGACTGGTCAGTGGAGGCCGGCCGGCCTCCAGGCTGGGAGGAGGAACATCGGGAGTGTTTGTTGCTGCGGGCGTTGAAGGGTCTAGTGACGGCCGAGGTTCCAGGTCTGCGGCCCGTCTCCTTAGTTGGTTTACATGCCGTCTCCAAATTCGTCCGTCGGTGAGAAGGACCCTATAAGAATAGGGCCCAGTTATTTGAATAATATGTCCCGGTAGCCAACGAGGGTCTTTTTCAAAGTTCAGTGCATAAACCCCGTCCCCCATCCTAAAGACCCTGGGCGGCAGACCCATCCCTGCAGGTGGCTCGTGGTTGTAGCTAGGGTGAAGTCTATCTAATGTTGTTCTAAGCCGTCTCCCCATAAGCAATTCAGCAGGGCTATGTTTAGTGGTGGCACAAGGAGTTGAGTGCTGGGCTAATAAGTATTGGTGGATTTTGTGATGCCAGTCAGTGGACCCTAACCTGCGCAAGGCCTCCTTAGCCGAGCGAACGGCCCTCTCCGCCAGACCATTGGCCGCAGGATGTTGCGGGGCTGTCCGGGCATGGCGGATACCCAACCGGGCCAGAAACAGCTGGAAGGGAGCCGACGTGAATTGTGGCCCATTATCGGTCACAATGGTATCGGGAAGGCCATGGGTCGCAAACCACCCCTCCACAATCCTAATGACGGCTGCGGTGGTGGTGGACTGCATCAAGGCCAGCTCGACCCACTTCGAATGGGCGTCAACCCCCACCAGGAAGTTCTGGCCCTGGAAAGGTCCTGCCAGGTCTAGGTGGACCCTAGCCCAAGGAGCCCGTGGAGGCTCCCATTCCTGCACGGGGGCAGCTGGGGGGGCCGGACGAGTAGATTGGCACAGGCGGCAACGAGCAACCCAATCTTCGATTTGCTGGTCAAATTTTGGCCACCAAACGTAGCTCCTGCCGAGGGCCTTCATGCGCACCACCCCAGGGTGAGTAGCATGAAGACCAGCCAAAACTTGATTCCTAAGGGACGGTGGCACGACTACCCTATTACCCCACAAAAGGCAGCCTTGTAGAACAGACAGCTCATTTCGCCTGCGGAAAAATGGGAGAAATTCCGCAGACTCGTGAGAAGCAGGCCAGCCCCTGCGCACCCAGTCCTGGACCCGAGAAAGGACAGGGTCCACAGCGGAGCGGGAGCGAATGTCTGCCGCTGTGATGAGGGACGGCAGTTCATCAACTAGAAGAACGGGCGCCGTGGGAGCAGGGTCGTGGACCGGCACTGGAAGCGGGCAGCGGCTGAGGCCATCTGCATGCGCAATAGCCCTACCTGGTTTGTGTATTAATTGGTAGGAGTAAGACGATAAAAACTCTACCCAGCGTGACATACGCGGGGACAAAATCTGTGGGGTCTGTCTGTCCCCGGCCAACAACCCCAGAAGGGGCTTATGGTCAGTGACCAGGTAGAAGAACCTGCCATAGAGATAGTCATGGAATCGTTTGATTCCAGCAACGGCTGCCAATGCCTCACGGTCGAGTTGGCTGTAGTTCCTTTCTGCCGCCGACAAAGTCCTGGAATAGTATGCGACAGGTGCCTCAGCTCCAGTTGGCATAATATGGCTAAGGACTGCCCCCACCCCGTAGGGGGAGGCGTCACAAGTCAAGGATAAGGGAATTGAGTCATCATACTGCACCAGGACAGCGTCGGAGGAGAGGAGATCTTTAACGGCTTGGAATGCGGTTGCGGCGCGCTGGTCCCAACGCCAAGGGGATTTGGAATCCAGGAGCCGATGGAGAGGCTCCGCAACAGAAGCTTTATGGGGTAGAAAAATCGCGTAAAAGTTGAGGAGTCCAAGGAAAGCCTGCAGTTGGGCTTTCGAGGTGGGAGCAGGCGCTAGCTTAATAGCCTCCACTTTGGCAGGGGCAGGCCTAATGCCAGAAGCGTCTATTAGGAAACCCAAAAACTCAACTTGAGGTACCCCTAAACGGCACTTCTCTTTCTTTAATTTGAGCCCCGCCTTTCGGAACCGGGTAAGTACCGACCTTAGCTTACTGACGAGATCGTCCTGATCAGCAGCTGCGATCAGGACGTCGTCAAAATACGGGACCACTCCTTGCAGCCCATGGAGCAGCCGCTCCATGAGGCTCTGAAAAATACCGGGGGCCACGCTCACCCCAAATTGCAACCGGGTGCACTTAAACGCGCCCCGGTGCGTGATAATAGTTTGGGCCAAGGCCGTGGCAGAATCAACAGGCAGCTGTTGGTAAGCTTGGGCAAGGTCCAACTTCGCAAAGATCCTCCCCTTGCCCAAGGAATGGAGTAAGTGCTGGACCACGGGCACTGGGTAGTGATTGGCTGTAAGGGCCCTATTTATGGTTGCCTTGTAGTCAGCACATATTCTGATAGAGCCGTCTTGTTTAAGGGGAATCACAATAGGAGTTTCCCATTTTGAGTGTTCTACTGGTTGTAAGATCCCCTGCGCAATAAGCTTATCTAACTCCCTGTCAACTCTGGGTTTCAGCGCCAGTGGCACCCGCCGCGGCTTAAGTCTAATGGGTGCCACCTGAGGATCTAGATTAAAAGATATCGGGAGACCAGTGTATTTGCCAAGGCGGCCGTCAAACACATCAGAAAATTCCTGCAGGATGTTATCTGTAGCAGTAGACCTCAGAGAGTGGACCCCAGACAGACCCAAATGGAGGGCGGCGAACCAATCGAGGCCTAATAATGAGGGCAGACTGTCCCGTACAATTATCAGAGGTAGCTGACCAGAAAATGACCCATAGGATACGTGAAATAGCCCACAACCCAAAGTTGGGATTGAATTCCCCTGGTAATCTTTCAATGTAATTGGACAAGGTTGCAGCCTTTTCCGGGGAACAGAGGGCAACAAGGTCTTTAGCGTGGGCCACGCTATCAAGGATTTGGAAGAGCCCGTATCCACCTCCATCCTACACGGAACTCCCTCAAGCTGGACAGTCAAATGGATCTTACTGTCAGAGCACGGAGTGGAGGCGTGGCTTATGGCGACGGCAGCCACCTCGGTGTCTTGGGATACGGCGAAACTTCCTCTCACTCCCTCACGGGGACTAGCTCGACCCATCCTTTGTCGCTTGTACACAGCCTCCCCCGCGTCGTCGGTAACAGGAAACACAGCTCGGCAGACCCTAGACAGGTGCCCCCGCTTTCGGCAACGCCGGCAAACGGCCGATTTAAACTTGCAATCGGCGCGGCTGTGAGATCCGCCGCAACCCAGGCAACGCTCTTGCTGTTTCTTAGTAGCGGGTGGCCACGGCTTCCTCTGAGACGACTTGAGGCGGCGGACGTCATCTTCCACGTCACTAGCGCCGGCTGGGCTCGCTACCTCATAGTGTACTGAGGGATGGCTGATGGATTGCCCCCCGGCACCCGACTGGAAACGTTGAATTTCAGCCGCAGATTTAGCGGACATCTCAGAGGCACGAGCTTCGTCCAAAGCAATGGGCAGCGTCAAATCGGATCGGGCCAACAGCCTTTCCTGTAGTTTTAAATTTCTCACCCCGCACACTAATTGATCGAGGAGCATCTCATCCAGCTCCCGAAACTCACAGTGGCGAGCCGCTGTGCGTAAGGCAGAGATGTATTCATTAATCGATTCCCCCTCACGCTGGGCCCTCTGATGGAACGCATGTCGCCGTGCAATCTTAGATGGGGCGGGGGAATAATGGTGCTTAAGCTTCTCCACTAACGTCTCCCAGGGCACCGAGTATACCGGCTGAGGGGCGGCCAGGGCCCTGGCTGTCCCGAATATCTCGCGGCCGCATGAGCTGAGGAAGTACCCCCTCTTCCGAGCACTAGATACATCAGAGAGCTCATTTGCCTGTAGGAAACATTCAAACCTCTCGAGGTAGTCGTCCCAGGTTTCTGACGCGATATCGAACGGTGTGAACGATGGGAGACCCGTTGTCATTGTGGCTAGTCAGCTGGACATGGCCCACACAATTAATAGCAACCGTCACCTCACGATCCCACCCTCGTCGCCACGTGTAAAATCCGGTGGGCAAACAGAGGCGGAAGCTTAGTTGCTCGAACTCAGCTTTATTAAGCAAGGACTCTTAACAAGAGAGGAACGCAAACTCACTTTGACAGCTCCTTAAATACCCGGCTGTCTAACTTCGAGAGCCAATCAGAGGGAAGCAATTTCCCTCCTTTCAGCTGCTCGCGTCTAAACCAATCAACACAGCCTGGTAACAGCTACAGGCTGCAAGGTTGTAACTATGAGGACTTAACACCAACCCCTCTATAAATCGTGTCCCTCAATCGTTAGAATTCTTCCATTTTTTAAATGTATCCATTCTTTGAGCCATGATCTGACTGAAGCCTGATGCTAAAGTTCCCAGTCTGGGAGGCCAAAGCCACCCTTATTTCTAGAGTCTTGTAAGAGTTTTAATTTAATTCTGGGCTTTTCCCCCAACCATATGAACTTACTAATAATTTTATTCAAATTTTTTGAAAAAGCTTTTCCCCAATTTTATAGGTACTATTTGAAATAAATATAAAATTTTTGGTAGGATATTCGTCTTTATTGTAGCAATTCTTCCAATCAATGATATTTGTAATTTTGCCCAACTGTCTTTTTGATTTGCTGCAATAGTTTCAAATAATTATCTTCCTTTATTGAAGATATTCTCGCCGTTATCCAAATACCCAAATAGTTTACTTTTTTTACAATTTGAATTCCTAATTTCTCCTCTAATTTCTTATTTTGGCCTTACATAAGATTTTTGGTGAGTATCTTTGTTTTATTTTTGTTTAATTTTAAGCCTGCGACTATGCCAAATTTTTCTATTTCCTGTAGTAGGACTTCTCCCATCTCCAAGGAGTCCTCTATTATAAACACCATATCATCTGCAAAGGCCTGTGTTTTATATTCCTCTTTTTTTAATTTTTAACCCTTTTATTTCCTTGTTTCCCCTTATCTGAGACAATAGAACTTCTAATGAAAGAATCAATAAGAGCGGAGATAATGGACATCCTTACCTAACCCCTTTATTTATATTGACTTTTTCCCTTAGGTCTCCATTTATCATAATTCTTGCGGTTTGATTTGAATAAATTGCCCTAATCATTTCTATAAATTTTTCACCAAATTTCATCCCAATTAATTGAATAGTTAGAAATTGCCTATTTCTATGCCAATGCCTCCTCTGCATCCACCAATATTAATGCCAATTGTCTTTCAGGGTGGGCCTCATAATACTCTAAATATATTTATTATAATTCTTGTATTGTTTTTAATTTGTCATTTGGGTAAAAAACCATTTTGATGCAAATGAATAATTTTGTTTAATATTTGTTTTAGTCTTTCTGCCATTATTGTCACCAGAATTTTATAGTCAGCAAGATTGGCCTATAATTTTGGATGTGCTGATTGTCTGCATTTTCTTTTGGGATTAATGTTATATATGCCTCCGTCCATGAGTTTGTGTTTGGTGCGTAAATTATTACTAGAAGAATTTTCTTGTAATTTGTGTTTATTTCCGTTATTAAGATTCTTCCATCTTTATCACTAAATATTTTCCTAGAATTTAGTCAATCGTTTATATATACAACAATCCCTCTTTAGGGCATTTTATGAAATCACTATGCTTTTCTCTAATATGTACCTCTGGAGGCAAATGATATCCATCTTTTCTTTTTGTAATCTTGATAATATCTGTTTACGTTTAATCGATGAGTTGATGCCATTTATGTTTACTGATAGCATCTTTATTTCATTCTCCATCTTGTTATTTATCTATTGGTCTTAGTCCTCTTCTTGCTCTGTTCTTGGTCTGTGCTCTAGTTTTGGACTCCTTCTCTCACCTGACACTCTGCTTCCTTCTGATCTCGTGTCTTGTTCCGTAAATTTTTCCTCCAATACCTTATTTTCCTGACTTTTACTTTCTCCTTCCTCCCTACAATCCTGTTCATCTTCCCCGCTTATGTAGTGATTGTAAAATTCCTGAGCCTTTTCCAAGGTGTCAATCCGTAATTTTCTCTCCTGCCATGTTGTTAACATCCCCTCCGGGATGAGCCATTGGAATATCACTCTATTGTCATGCGGGAGACCAGGGTTCGATTCCCTGATGGGGAGCCAGAAAAGGAAGCGTTCGCAGTGAGATAGGCGCTGTTGACCTGGCGACACCTGCTAGAAGGAGGCCAGAAATTGTTCGAAGTTTGGACTGACCATTAGAATCTGGAGGCCCTCAGGACCCCACGGAAGTTGTCACCCAGGCAAGTATGGTGGGCCCAATACTTCAATTGTTTCAATTTCGAGCTGAAACACATCCTGGGGGAAAAAACTTTCTGGCCGATGCCCTCTCCTGAATGCCTCAATACAACATTGAGCGGGAGCAGGTAGTGAATGCCATCATCCCCTCTGCCCAAGGAGCAGGTCAAGTAATCACCAGACGGCAACGTCGTGACCAGCAAGGCCAACCTGCAAGTGACTTAACAACAAGACTCAAAACTGAAACATTGGCGGACAACCAACCTGGTTCTGAGACAACCAACATCTCTTAACAAAAAGGGATGACCTAGCATGGAAGGGAACAAAACTCTATGTCCCAGAGACTCTACGCACCCTGATCCTCAAGAGAAGCCATGACGTTAAACCAGCGGGACATTTTGGCTTCCTAAAGATTCTGCACTTAGTACGGAGACAGTTTTGGTGGCCCCACATGAGAAAAGACGTAGACAGTTATGTGAAAAGTTGTACCATCTGTGCCACAATGAAAAAATGACCAGGAAGACCTCCCGGGCTGCTGCAGCCAGTAGCTGAACTGACAAGGCCATGGGAGGAGATTGCAATGGACTTTATAGTAGAACTGCCGAGGAGTGGTGGAAACACAGTGATCTGGATTGTAATAGACTTATTCTCCAGACACATTTCATACCCTGCAGCGGGCTACCCTCAGCCCGCCAGTTGTCCAAACTGTTCCTGAAACACATCTACCGCCTGCATGGAGTACCCAGAAGAATCATCTCCGATCGACGTGTCCAGTTCACAGCAAAATTCTGGAGAGAATTCCTACGGTCCATAGGGTCATCCCAAAGCCTCAGCTCAGCGTTTCACCTGAGCACCAATGGGAGCCCAATGGGGGGGGGGCGGAGAGACTGAATGCCATGGTAGAGCAGTACCTGAGGTGCTACGTGAACTATCAGCAGTCCAATTGGGCGGACCTCCTGTCTTTCGCTGAGGTTGCATATAATAATGCTGTTCACAGTAGCACAGGGTTAACCCCATTTTTTTTTTTAATTTGATTTGTATGCCGCCCTTCTCTGGAGACTCAGGACGGCTTACAATGCACTAAGCAATAGCCTTCATCCTTTTGTATATTTATACAAAGTCAGCTTATTGCCTCCACAAACTGGGTCCTCAATTTACCTACTTTAGAAAGGATGGAAGGCTGAGTCAATCTTGAGCCTGAGTCAATCTTGAGCCTTGGCGAGATTCGAACCTGCAGTAATTGCAGGCAGCTGTTCTTAATAACAGGGTGCTTTAGACCACTGTACTACCAAGGCTCTTAAGTTTAAGGTAGTGAGTGGCATGGACTTTGTCCCAATGCCTGAGTACCCAAGGGAGCCTCCCTCCTCAGTCAGCTTGACTGATTGGATGGCGACACTGAAAGCAACCTGGGAGAATGTCAAGAAAGCACTAGCTAAAGCAGCACAAACCTATAAGAAACAGGCAGACAAACACCGAGATCCCCAAAGGCCATTTTAATTGGGGGAGAAAGTTTACCTCTCCACAAAATATTTGAGGTTAAAATTTCCTAGCAAGAAATTGGGACCAAAATTTATAGGACCATTCCCCATAGTAAAGATAATCAACCCAGTCACAGTGCAATTGAAGTTGCCCCGATTGCTAGGGAAGATACACCCGGTATTCCATAGTAGCCTCTTAAAACCCGTGGTCGGATCGACCCTGAGGCCACTACCCCATGAGCCCCCAGACCCCGTAGTCATAGGGGGCCAGACCCATTATGAGGTGCAGCAAATCCTCAATTCGAGGTGGCACAGGAGGCAACTCCAGTATTTAATCAAGTGGAAGGATTACCCCTTATCAGAAGCATTTTGGGTAAAGAGTCGAAACATCCAAGCTGATCGCCTTACAGCCAAATTTCATGCAGAAAATCCAAACAAGCCTGGAGGGGGGGTCACATCCCTAAACTCTGCATCTGTACTCGAATTGTTTTGCTTTGTGCAGGTCACCCTCGGGAAGTGAGGGGAGCCGAATGTCAACTTGCAAAGCTTTCAAGTTGCCATGAGCAGGAGGGAGGGAGAACTGAAGTGAATTCCATACATTCTTTCTCACCACAATCAGAAGGAGGGAGTTAGGTTTCACAGCCAGCCAAAGTGGTTAATTGGAGAATGTGATTTATGACATGGCCAGAGAGGAGGGGAGAGACAGGGTCATAGGAGAATGTAAATCTATGTAGGATCAGTCCTGACTGCATCCGAGTATTGCCAGAATGGTGCTCCCAATAAATGAATATATTTCCTTTGAAGTTTGGATCATGGCTCATGAATTAATTAGGGCATCTTTCGGAAACTTGACATCTATATTTTAACCGCTGTGTGGAGAGGAAATGACAGCTGCATCTTTGCTCCCTTATTATTTTCAGAATTTGTTTCAGCACTATGATTTCTTTTCCATTATACGTCAGGGGATCTTCTCTTGTTTTACTATATATTTTATCTCTGGTTTTTTTCCTCACAGACTTCTCTCAGTAGTTTATTTCTTCATGCATAATTCATGTGAATCCTGTATGCTTTGTCAAATTTGTATTCCAACTCTTGTTTGCTTTTTTTGCAGTGGATCCGCTAATATTTCAGCCATTAGTTTAGGGAGATCTTCATTTTTACTTTCCAAGATGTTTTGAAAGCAGAGGTAAAACATCAATTTTTCCATTTCCAGATTTATTATAGCTTCTTCTAGTTCCCTATGTTCTACCACCATTTTATTTGTTGCTATGTCTAATTTTTTTTTCTATATGTTCCTTTTTAACCTCTACCAACTTTATCTTTTGTTCATTTTTGGTTATCATCTCCCGCATTGTACCAATTTTTTCATCTATCTTCCTTATCTCCTCCTTTACTTCTCCCATATCATTCTTAATAACTTCGTGCTTGTTTGTCATAACCTCCTGCATTTTTAACATTGTTTCCTGTCTTGCTAGTAAGGTTGACTGCATGCTTTGTAAGTTAATGGTAGAACCAGATTTTTCATCTCCCAGCATGGCTTCTGCAGATTTTGATCCTAAGGGGGAGGCTGTTATTGCAGTTATTTTTCCCCCCTATTTTAGTAACTGTGGTGGTTGTGCTTGCCATTTTGATATTTTAAAAAAAGTTTTTCCACAGTACCATATAATCAACCATGTTTTTCTATTCCTCTCTTTCAATCTTTATCCTTCCTTAATTACTCTAAGTTCTTTCCATACAATATGATACCTCCCACTAATCTCTTAATATAATCCTTAATTGATTCAATACCAATTTCTAGCAGTTAATTAATTGATAATTATTTATTTATTTATTTATTTATTATTTATTAATTAAATTTCTATACCGCCCTTCTCCAAATAGGACTCAGGGCGGTGCACAGCCAAAGTAAAAACAGAGCATACAAAATTTAAAAACAGTATTAAAATAATTAAATATTTTGGCCGTAAATTAAAACAACCCAATTTAAAATCAATTTAAAATTTAACTCAAGCCAGCCCAGCTAGTTGAAATAAGTAGGTTTTCAGGGCCCGGCGAAAAATCCGGAGGTCTGTTATTGTACGTAACTCTGGGGGAAGGTTGTTCCAGAGGGTGGGCGCCGTCACAGAGAAGGCTCTCCCTCTGGGGGTCGCCAGCCGACATTGTCTGGCAGACGGCACCCTGAGGAGGCCCACTCTGTGCGAGCGTTCTGGCCGGTGGGAGGCTATTGGTGGCAGAAGGCGGTCTCGTAAGTACCCCGGCCCTAAGCCATGGAGCGCTTTAAAGGTCGTCACCAACACCTTGAAGCACACCCGGAAGACCACCGGAAGCCAGTGCAGCTCGTGCAGGAGAGGTGTCACATGGGAGCACCTCGTTGCCCCCATAATCCCCCGCGTGGCCACGTTCTGGACCAGCTGGAGCCTCTGGGTGCACCCCAGGGGGAGCCCCATGTAGAGAGCGTTGCAGTAGTCCAGGCGGGAAGTGACTAGAGCCTGAATGACTGTGCATAGAGAGTCCCGATCTAGAAAGGGACGCAACTGGCGTATCAGGCGAACCTGATAAAAAGCCCCCCTGGCCACGGCCGTCAAATGATCTTCTAAAGACAGCCGTGTGTCCAGGAGGACGCCCAAGTTACGAGCCCTCTCCGTGGGGGCGAGTGATTCGCCCCCAATAGCCAGCGATGGCGTCAGCTGGCTATATCGGGACTGTGGAAGCCACAGCCACTCGGTCTTGGAGTGTTAGTTAGTTGCTAGTCATTAATAAGTAAATATATAGGGAACGTCCGGTGGCACCGTAGGCGCCGAAGACGCTCCTTTTGTGAGCGCCAGCCCCACGATCGCGTAAAGCCGCTAGAACAGCGCAAATCAGCTGTCTAACGGCTTGGAAACTTTCTCCCGGGAAAAGGGGAGGAAGAGAGCAGACGGGCGTAGGTAGAGCTCCCCAAGAAGCCCCAGGAACAATTCTGCGGCTCGAAGGGTGAGAGCTCCATGGAAGCCTGACAGAGCTCCGGATCCGGGACGATTCTGCTTTAAGCAGAACAAGACGCCACGATCACCCCTGCAAACAACGCTTTGAATTAAACAGTGGATTCGGAAGCAGGCTGAGCAAATCCAGGAGACATCAGATTTGCAAGTACTAAACTTTAACTCCAAATGTGTATTACTTCCTTCTGAGCTATTAAGGGAAGAAAGTGAAACCAAGATGGCGATTAAGCTCTAATGGGGCGTGAAAGTGAAAGTTAAAAGGAAAGTTCCGTTTAGCGCTGGTAGCCCCTGTTTAAAACTAGAGATCCCTGCTTTGAAAGAAAGAAGAATAAAGGTCAAAAAGACTATAGTAGTGTTCTTTAAAAAATTATTGACATTATTTAAAGATTGGAAACTTTTGGATTTGGTGGATCTGTTGTTCTGGTTGCTGAATAAATTTAAATTGGAAATTAAAAATGGCTTCAAAACAAATAAAGACTGTTGTTAAAAGTGCTGGGAGCTCGCCAGCTCAAATGTCCAAATTGCTCCAATGGAACCACCAATATTAACACTTGAAATGTTGCAGGAAGCCCTTAAAACACAAGCCTCTGTTACAGAAAAAAAATTACTTCGGCGTTTGAGGATAAAATGCGAGATGTTGCTGATGAGATGGCTGAAATTAAACAGTTTATTCAAAATCGAAATCAGGAAATTAGAGAAGATATTGTCATGGCAGTCCAAGATCTGGCAAGCCATACTGAAACACTAGATGAAAGAGTGGAAGAAATTAAGCAGTTTAATGTGAATTTGGAAAATTCAGGTTCAGATTAAGAGCAGAGGCCGATGTAACAATGATACAATATAGAGACATGGAATTTGCTTTGAGAATAAGGGGCCTGAAGGAAAATAAGCAAGAGAATCTGAGAGAGATTTTTTTCAGAAGCATTTGCACAGATAATGGGAGAACAAAAAGCAAATCTTGAGTGGCAAATTGACAAAATTTACCATGTCAATTCATGGGTCACCAGATAGAAACATTTACCAAGAGACATTGTAGTTTACTTTACTATAAGGAGAATATGCAATGAAATTTTACAAGCCACTTTTAAAAATAAACCTCAAGTGCAGGGGCAGGAGGTTTTAATACTGAAAGAAATCCCCCCTAAAATGTTGAAAGCTAGAAGGGATTATACCTTCCTGGTGGAAGAACTGAGAAACCGTCAGATACAGTACAGATGGGAGGTTCCAGCTGGACTAGTGGTGAATTATTCAGGAGAAAGATATCGTCTTAATTCAGTGTGGAAGGCAAGAGATTTTTACACCAATGTACTAAAGGCTGGATGCCCACAGTCCCCAGAAGCCAGAAGGAAGTCGGAAGTAGAGGGGGCAAGAAAGGGGGAGAAGGAAGCTTCAGGGTGCCAAGAATGGTAACTAGATTTCTGACTTGGAATGTTAATGGCTTAAATTCACCACAGAAGAGGAGAAAAATATATCATTATCTGAAACAGTTTAAAAATGAAGTAATCTGTCTACAAGAGACTCATATTAGAAGGAAAGATCAAAAATATTTAATAAAGCAAGGCTAGGTACACATTTTGTTGCATCTGCTCCTGAGAAGAAGAATGATATAGTTATATACCTAAAAAAAGATTTAATTGCTAAACTAATTGAAGCAGATGATCAAGGAAGATTTATAGCAACTGAACTTTTAATAAAAGAGGAAAAAATACTTTTAATTGGAGTATATGCACCGAACCAACAACAGGAAAAATTTTACAAGCTTTTACATTCCAAGTTATTACAATGGGATTATAAATCATGCATTTTATTGGGTGATTGGAATGGAGTTTTGGACACTAAAAAAGATAAGAAGGGGCTTCTGCAAAATATCTCAATGCGTGCCAGATTGCCAAAATTGTTTTTTGAGATGATGGATGATATGGAGTTGAGCGATATTTGGTGAGAGAGGAATTCTGAAGAAAAAGATTTTACTTTATTTTCTGATAGATATCAATCTTTCTCTAGGATTGATTTTATATTAATTACTAATGATCTCTTTTCTAGGGTGAAGAAGATGAAGATTTGTCCAAGAGTTTTTACGGATCATAATCCAGTTTGGATGGAATTAGAGTATGGAAAGGGATTTAAGAGGTCTTGGAGGTTAAATGAAAATCTGTTTAGATATGAGGAAAATGTAAAAGAATGTAAAAAATTTATGAAAGAATTTTTCATGATGAATATGCATAAGGGTACATCTATGGAAATGGTTTGGGATGCAAGTAAAGCATATATGAGAGGTATTTTGATATATCTGAATAATAAACATAGACATAAACAGGGGGAAAAAAGGAAGGACTTAGAAGGGGAAATAAAAAAAAAGAACAAGCTTTGATATTGAACCCAGCAGACAAGAAAATAAAAGAGGCAATTAACTTACTGCGAGGGCAATTTAATATGTTAATGGCAGATCAGGTTGCAACTAACTTGCAATATGCTAAACACAATATTTTTTGCAATGCTAACAAACCAGGGAAATGGTTAGCATATCTGTTAAGGAAAAAACAAAAGTCACGGACTATAGAGAAAATAGAATATAAAGGTAAAGAGGTTTATCAGCAAAATATGATTAAGAAAGCATTTTTAGAATTTTATACGAGGTTGTATGCTAGTGATAAAATTCAAAGTATAGATATAGATAGATATTTACAGAAAGAGAATATTCCTATAATTACAAAAGAGCAAAGGGAGGATTTAAATTAACCGATAACCTCTGAGGAAATTATGTGTGCAAGTAAGCAGTTGAAAGTGGGTAAAGCCCCTGGGACGGATGGTTTGACAGCCGCTTATTATAAACACTTGCAGTTAGAAATAGTGGGACCACTTAAAGAATTATTTACTAATATACAATCTGGAGAAGATGTACCCCCATCCTGGAGGACAGCTTTTATTTCTCTGATTCCAAAGGAGCAGCAAGACCACACCCAGCCAAAAAATTATAGGCCTATATCACTTTTAAATACAGATTACAAGATTTTTGCTAAAATACTAGCAAATAGGTTAATGACAGTCATGCAACAAATGATTCCTAAGGATCAAACTGGTTTTATAAATGGTAGACAAATGAAGAGCAATGTCAGGCAAATTGTTAACCTATTAGAGTATATGGGGAAGAACAACCAAATCCCTGCGGTGCTAATATTTCTTGATGCGGAGAAAGCATTTGATCGATTGAATTGGCATTTCTTATTGAAAATAACAGAAAAGATGCAGTTTGGAGAATATTTTACACAAGCTATTAAGGCAATATATCAGAAACAGCGCAAATAATAATTAATGGTAGTTTAACAGATACTTTTAATATAGAAAAAGGAACAAGACAAGGATGTCCCTTGTCTCCATTATTGTTTATCTTGACTTTGGAATTTTTGTTGAGTAAAATACGTGGGTCGGATAAAATAAGTGGAATTAAAATTAGGCAGTATGACTGCAGATTAAGAGCATTTGCAGACGACATGGTTGTTACTTTAACCCAACCATTACAGTCGGTTCTAGGTTTAATGGATATAATTAATCAATATGGACAAGTATCTGGATTTAAAATAAATGCAGGGAAAACGAAGATAATAACTAAAAACATGACTACAAATCAAAAAGATGAATTAGAAAGACTAACAGGATTTGAAATAGTAACAAAAAGTTAAGTATTTAGGGGTTTATATGATCGGTTGTGGCAAAAAATACAGAGAGAGTTGGAAAATTGGAAAAAATTACAATTATCTTTGTTGGGAAGAATAGCAGCAGTAAAAATGAATGTTTTGCCTAAGTTATTATTTCTTTTTCAAATTTATTTATTTATTTATTTATTATTCAAATTTCTATACCGCCCTTCTCCTTTCAAACTCAGGCAGTGAATAGCCAAAATAAAACATTTATATATAAAGTGCGATTAAAAATAGATTTAAAATAATTCAATTTGGCCCATAGTTTAAAATTTATCAATTTAAAATCCATATCAAAATTTAAAATCAACCATAAAATCATAAAATCAAGAGAGACCGGCTAACTGAAAGAGATGAGTTTTTAGGGCCCAACGAAAAGTCCGGAGGTCGGATATCACTCATATCTCTGGGGATAGATTGTTCCAAAGGGTAGGTGCCACCACAGAGAAGGCTCTCCTCCTGGGGGTCGCCAGCCAGCATTGTCTAGCTGACGGCACCCTGAGGAGGCCCTCTCTGTGGGAGCGAACTGGCCGGTGGGAGGCTATTGGTGGCAGAAGGCGGTCCCGTATGATACCAATACTTAAAAAAGATGAAAATTTGAAGATATGGCAGAAGGGTATTAATAATTTTGTTTGGGCAGGAAAGAGACCAAGAATAAAGCAAAAAATAATGCAGGATATACGCAAAAGAAGAGGTCTCAAAACGCCCAATTTATGATTATATTATGAGGCAGCTGCTCTATCAGCAATTAGTGACTGGATGAATTCAACAGAAGAAAGAATATTGAATATTGAGGGATATGATTTGGTCTTCAGTTGGCATGCTTATTTATTATATGATAAGAAAGTGGATAAGACTTTTAAAAGTCACATATTAAGGAATGTTTTATTGCGTGTCTGGAAAAAGTATCAGTATAAATTAAACGATAAGTTACCAATGTGGGCAATACCCAGACACGCCATAGAGAATATAAGTGTAGAGCAAAAACAAGATGTGACTACTTATAAGGAGCTTCTTAATAAGGAAAGAGGTATACTACAACTAAAATCTTTGAATCGATTAAGAGAAGAAAGGATAATTCAAACATGGTTTCAGTATGGATATTTGCAAGCTAGATGGAGAGAAGATCAGAAAGTTGGTATCTTGCAAAATGAGGAGAACTTGGTAAAACAAATTAGAGACCAAAGTCAAATGCATATAAAAAGGTTGTATAATGCATTAGTAGAAATAGATTCAGAAACAGAGCTAGTTAAGGACTGTATGATAAAATGGGCATAGAGTATTGAAGAACCAATAATGATGGAAACGTGGGAAAAAATATGGGTTAGAAATGTAAAGTTTATGCAAGTCCCAAATTTAAGAGAGAATTTTTATAAAATGTTTTATAGATGGCATTTGATCCTAAAAAGCTAGCCTGTATGTATCGAAGTTTGCAACCTAAGTGTAGGAGATGCGAATGTGATGATGCTATGTATTATCATATATGGTGGACATGTAAAAAAATTAAGGCATTTTAGATAAAAATATGGTGGATTATCCAAAACATTCTCAAGAAGAAGATAAAATTTACTCCATAGTTCTTTCTGTTGGGTATAATTACAGATTGTATGGATATAGAGACTAAATTGATTTTAAATTTAATAACAGCAGCCAGACTTCTGATGGCGCAGTATTGGAAGAAGGAAGACTTACCTACTATTGAAGAATGGATGTTAAAAGTAGTGAATTTAGCAGAGATGGCAAAAATTTCGGCATATTTGAAGGACCATTCAAATGAAAGATATATATTGGAATGGAGAAGATGGATTGACTATATTCAAAACAAATATCGGACTAAAAAGTTTCAAATAGCCTATGAATGAAACCAAAATTTTCTTTTTGAATTATGTTTTGTTAGAAGAAAGGGGAGTTAAAGAACAAGAGGGAGTTTGGACATTACAAAAAGTTAGCATATTTTAGTTTATGTTTGTTAAATATTATACCCTGTATTTGCTCTGGGAAGTCCGGGGTGGGGGGGTGGGGGAGGGGGGATGAGGGATGGGGGGTGGATGGAGGAGGGATGGGGGGGTAGGGGGAGGAGGGATGGGGGGAGGAGGGATGGGAAAAATTATTGTAATACTTGATAAAATTTTTAATAAAAAAATAAGTAAATAGATAAATAGATAATAATAAATAATTCTTAAATATGCTCCTTCTTTCCTATGATTCAATTACAATTATCAACCTTAAATATATTTCTGTATGTATACTACCATATTATGAAAAGGAAACTTACAATTAAATAAAAACATGTTAGTATGCAAAACTAAATATATATATAGAATCAAAGTATCAAAATATAAAAGTAAACAGCAGTTAATGTAGGTTACTATCAGTTATAAGTATTTCAGTAAATATGTATAAATATATAATTATAAATACTTCAGTGGGATATGAACTACTCAACGTTATAGCCACGGTGGCGATTGATACCCCTAGACTTATGGTCATGGGGGACTTCAACCTGCCATCCGTCGGTGAGGCGTCTGAGGTGGCTCAGGAGTTCATGGCTTCCATGATGGCCATGGACCTGACCCAATTAGTTCATGGCCCTACTCACACGGGGGGAAACACACTGGACCTGGTTTTTGTCTCTGGTCAGTGGCTGAGTGGTCTCGAGATAGGGGATATAGCGATTGAGCCCTTGTCACGGTCAGATCACTCCCTCCTTCGCTTTGACCTTCGAACCACCACACCCCGCCGCAGGGAGGCGGAACCGATGAGGTGGTTCTGCCCCAGGCGCCTGATGGACCCAGATAGGTTCCAGACAGAGCTTGGGCCATTTCCTGAGGCTCTGGCACACGACTCGACTGAAGACCTAGTGGCTGCCTGGGATAGGGCAGCTGCTGGAGCTTTGGACCGGGTCGTGCCTTTGCGGCCTCTGACCCGGCGTCGATCTCACCTGGCTCCCTGGTTCACCGAGGAGCTGAGGGAGATGAAGCGCCGGAAAAGACGTCTGGAGAGCAGTTGGAGGGCCAGCCGTTCTGAATCTGACCGAACACTGGTAAGGTCTCATATTAAGACCTACCTGGTGGCAATAAAAGCGGCAAAGTGTAACTATTTTTCCACTCTTATTGCATCATCAGATAATCGCCCGGCCGCCCTGTTTAGGGTGACCCGCTCCCTGCTCCACCAGGAAGCACGGGAGGACCCCTTGGAGGGTAGAACCGAGGACTTTGTACAATATCTGTATGACAAAATCACTCAGATTCGGGAAAATTTGGACTCTGACTGGGTAGATTCGGGAGGGAGGATGGAGGCAAGTCTTGAGAATATTACCTGGGAAGAGTTTGATTCTGTGACTCCGGAAAACGTGGACAAGATACTAGGCAGACTGAGCGCGGCCACATGTTTATTGGACCCGTGTCCCTCCTGGCTGGTGCTGGCCTCTCGGGAGGTTATACGAGGTTGGCTCCAGGGGATTATAAATGCTTCCTTGAGAGAGGGTGTCTTCCCTGCCGCCTTGAAGGAGGCGGTGGTGAGGCCTCTCCTCAAGAAGCCTTCGTTGGACCCAGCAGTGTTGGCTAATTACCGTCCAGTCTCCAACCTTCGCTTCATTGCGAAGGTTGTTGAGAGTGTGGTAGCGCGACAGCTTCCTCAGTACTTGGATGAATCGGCTTATCTAGATCCGTTCCAGTCGGGCTTCAGGCCTGGATACAGCATGGAAACGGCATTGGTCGCATTGGTAGATGATCTCTGGAGGGCCCGGGACAGGGGTTGTTTCTCTGTCCTGGTCCTATTAGACCTCTCAGCAGCTTTTGATACCATCGACCATGGTATCATGCTGCACCGGTTGGAAGAGTTAGGGGTGGGGGGCATTGTGTTGCGGTGGTTCTCCTCCTTTCTCTCTGATCGTTCACAGTCTGTGTTGACAGGGGGGCAGAGGTCGACCCCGAGGCCCCTTATATGTGGGGTGCCACAGGGGTCGGTTCTCTCACCCCTTCTGTTCAACATTTATATGAAGCCGCTGGGTGAGATCATCCGTGGTTTTGGGGTGAAGTATCATCAGTATGCTGATGATACTCAGCTTTACATCTCCACCCCAGACCACCCCAATGATGCCCTTAAAGTGATGTCCCAGTGCCTGGAGGCTGTACGGATCTGGATGGGGAGGAACAGACTCAGGCTCAACCCATCCAAGACCGAGTGGCTATGGTTTCCGACGTCCCGATATAGTCAATTGGTGCCATCACTGACTATTGGGGATGAGTCATTGCCCCCCACGGAGAGGGTTCGCAACTTAGGCGTCCTCTTGGACTCACGGCTGTCTTTAGAAGAACACTTGACGGCTGTGGCCGGGAGGTCTTTTTATCAGGTTCGCCTGATTCGCCAGTTGCGCCCCTTTCTGGATCGGGACTCGTTAAATACGGTCACTCATGCCCTCGTCACTTCACGCCTGGACTACTGTAATGGTCTCTACATGGGGCTCCCCTTGAGGAGCACCCGGAGGCTCCAGCTGGTCCAGAATGTGGCCGCGTGGGTAGTTATGGGAGCAGCATGGCGCTCCCATGTGGCTCCCCTCCTGCGCGAGCTGCACTGGCTCCCTGTGGTCTTCCGGGTGCGCTTCAAGGTCTTAGTTACCACCTTTAGAGCGCTCCATGGCTTAGGACCGGGGTACTTAGGAGACCGCCTTCTGCCACCAATAGCCTCTCACCGCCCAGTACGCTCCCATAGAGAGTGGCTTCTCAGGGTGCCGTCAGCCAAACAGTGTCGACTGGCGGCCCCCAGTGGGAGAGCCTTTTCTGTGAGGGCACCCACCATCTGGTATGAGCTCCCCCCAGAGATACAGAAGATTCCGGATCTGCGCACTTTCCGCCGTGCCCTCAAAACATTCCTGTTTCAGCAGGCCGGCCTGGCCTAACTTTCCCTTTATATTGCTTTTTGATTTTATTTTAAACTGGGATGTCTTGAATTATCTAGGACCAGAGTGTTTAGTATATTTTAATTGGTTTTTTATTAACGTTTGTATTACATGTATTTTTATCGTTCGCTGTTCACCGCCCTGAGTCCCTTAGGAATAGGGCGGTATATAAATTTAATAAATAAATAAATAAATAAATAAATAAATAAATATAGTTATAAATATATTAATATATAAGTTTTCTTCAATTGATTTTTTCCACTGACACCAAAGTTTCTTAGAAGTTTCTTGTAAACAAGTATTATATGTCCATGTCTGAGTTCATAATAGCCTCTGTTTTACTCCCTTTTTTTCTTTCCCCTCTTAAGTCAGGATATTTTTTCCTCCCCTTCCTCCAAGATGTCTTCTCTATTCAAAACTGCAGAGTAACCTCCATTGTCTGTAACACAAATTCTAATCTGTCACCTCCAACACATCCAACATAACCAACACTTTCTCCCCCCCCTCTCTCCCCCCCGGAAACAGTCTCAAAAGTTAAAAGTTTCTTTCTTTCTAATGCCAGCAATATAGTAATCAAGCCCCAATTCACTCATTTGCTCCATTCACACACAATCTTTTCCTTTTTGACAGCTCTTGATCTCTGCTCCCACTGCCACCTTGCTGCTCAAGTTCCCTCTTGGAGTCTCACTTTATTGCTCCTATCTCAAGTTGTTTTATAATCCCTTAGAGTTTTTCCTTTCTGTCACTTTTATTCTCCTCTCTCCAGTTCTTCAAGCTGCTTTCCACTGTTCTCTCCCTGCACAAATCATTGACCGTCATGCCTCTGGATCCGCCATTCTCAAACAGATTTCTTCCGTGTATATCCAGGGGCTCCTCTCGCCGAACGGGAGCTCACACTGCTCCCCGTTTGAACTCTGAAGAAACCCCTCCACTTCACCAATCTCCAGGATCCGATCTGCCAAAAAAGCCTCAAAAACACAGAAAATCGAGTACAAACAAGTGGAGCTCCCCTCGTTCACCCCGCTATAGCATGGGCGAAGTCAGAAATTTCAACTTTCCTTTGACTTCCTTCAATATTTTTATTTTTAGCATCTGTCTCTGAAAGTCTTCCAATCCCTCTTTCTACATCAAAAAGAAAAAAGGGGGGACTGGAATACACCTCTGTTTGTAAAACTGAGGTGCTGCAGAAAATTAAAGAAGATATGACATGGGTTCTTTTCACAAACAGAAAAATGGTTTCACTGCTTGATCCATGTTAATTTTGAAATAAAGAGAATTGCTGTGCTAGGTTTGCTCTGAAGAATTTAATTTTCAGAAAGAACCATTAGGTTTATGAAAAGAGAAAAAAATATTCCACAGAGCTACTATAGCTACTTTTCTGTTTTCTTGTTGGCTGTTACAAATCATTTTTTGGACTCTGAGCCTGGACCTAATTAGGCCAACTGTCATTCATAAAAACAAAAGTATAATGCTTCTGAGAACTGTGCTCAATCCAAACCCATGTTCTTTATAGTAGTGATGACACTTGGCTGTTGTTTGCAGTAACACTGGCTGTCCTGAAATGTCAAAGTAACTAAAGTAGCATTCACTGTGTGTAGGTGTTGTGCACTGAATGAATGTCATGTTTCAAATAAACCCATGTATTGCACCATCATTACTCTTAACCTCACATCTGTAAATGCCATTTTAAGAGAAATGGTTGACTCAGCTTCCTACACATTAAGATTATAGAGAACATACTGGTCACAGACTCAGATCCAAGATCCTCATACAAAGAAAGAGCTATGTTAACTGGAAGCTGTTGTTAGGCTCAAAAGGGAAAGGGGATGCCAGTCATAATCCAACATCTTGGAATAGCAAAGTGTTTGTCAAGGTAAAATAGAGATCCTATTCTCTATGAAACACTAGCAACACCAGCAAAAATTGTGTCTCTTCCCTTCCCTAAAACCATAGAAATCATCTTCTTGTATATTTAAGATATAGTATGTTCTTCTGCTTCCCCTAGGAATCTTACAGGATCTTTTAAGATAAAGACAGATATGGTCCCTGGTCTGTATGTCTATCTGAACTTAGAATTGAGAGCAAAAAAAGGAAGCTGCAGCTATGTGACAAAATTCTGCCTTGCTGGGAGTAACAAGCACACACAAAAAAGACTCTTACAACCAATGGAATTTTCCTATTAACAACAAAAGTGATCAAGAGTAAGCAACTGCTCCTTCCATCCTTCTTTCCACTGCTGAACCATCTTTGCAGTAATAGCGGGGGGGGGGGGGGGGGGGGAAAGGTCTGGTCTTGATTTTTTTTCTAATTTAATTTTTTTCTTCCCTTTTACCTTAAAAAGCACTGCTCCTATATCCCTGCCAATTGTCAAATGAAACATTGTTCTGAAATAATACCAAAATAATAAAGGAATATTAAAATAGCACTTTCTGAGAAAGCATGGATTTTTTGATAAACTGTTGTGCTTTGGTCCTTCCTTACAATCAATCTTCACATTTACCCTAAATCAGAGGTCTGCAACCTTAAACACTCAAAGAGCCATTTGGACCCGTTTCCC
This sequence comes from Arizona elegans, assembly GCA_022577455.1. Lineage (NCBI taxonomy): Eukaryota > Metazoa > Chordata > Lepidosauria > Squamata > Colubridae > Arizona > Arizona elegans. The sequence continues at coordinate 51,101,502 of JAKOOJ010000006.1, read as the reverse complement.
ACAGAGCCGAGGTGGCGCAGTGGTTAGAGTGTAATACTGCAGCTACTTCAGCTGACTGCTAGTTCAGCGGATCAAATCTCACCAGCTCAAGGTTGACTCAGTCTTCCATCCTTCTGAGATGGGTAAAATGAGGACCCAGATTGTTGGGGGCAATATGCTATTTAGTATACTGTCTTTGGTGTAAGCCGCCCAGAGTCCTCAGAGAGTGGGCGGCATAGAAATATGAATAATAAATAAATAAATCAATACTGGGAGCCACAAAACCTGGGTGGGCATGGCCAATTTGACATCACTGATGCCCACCCAGTCACATGACAACTGCCCAGTCACATGGCAACTGCCACGCCTGCCCAGGTTTTGTGGCTCCCAGTGTTTTCCTTTCTGTGGGAAACAGGTATCTCTGTGTGTGTGTGTGTGTCTCTCTCTTTCTCTCTCTTTCTCCGTCTCTCTCTCTCATCTCTCTTTCTGTCTCACCTCTGTCTCACCTCTCTTTTGTCTCTTTCTCCCCTTCTGTCTCTCTCTTTCTTTCTCTCTCTTTCTCCCTCTGTCTCTCTCTCATCTCTCTCTCATCTCTCTTTCTCCCTCTCTGTCTATTTCTCTGCCTCTCTCTCTCTCTCTCTCTCATCTTTCTCTCTTTCTCTCTCTCTCTTGTGTTTGTGTGTGTTTTCCCTCTTGAACCATTTCCAAAAACAGGCAAGGGGTTTTTTTTGTTTTTTTTTTATTTATTTTATTTATTAAATTTATACCGCCCTACTCCCGAAGGACTCAGGGTGGTGAACAGCCAAAAGATAAAACACAAATTTAAAAACAATATAAAAGCCCATTAAACAATTTGGCCCAAACAATTTAAAACACCCCTATTATTTTAAAACAAATTTAAAATTAACAATTAAAAAAGAGGTTAGGCCAGGCCAGCCTGTTGAAATAAAAAGGACTTGAGGGCACGACGGAAAGTGCATAAGTCCAGGATCCTCTGTATCTCCAGGGGGAGCTCGTTCCAGATGGCAAGTGTCCCCACAGAGAAGGCTCTCCCCCTGGGGGCCGCCAGTCGACACTGTTTGGCCGACGGCACCCTGAGGAGCCCTCTCTATGGGAGCATACTGGCTGGTGAGAGGCTACTGGTGGCAGAAGTGTTCCTAAATGGCAAACCTTCAGGTTAATTATAGAAAAAGAAAATGAAATGGCAAGATCTTCAAGAGAATCAGTATTTAAAAGCTCCTATAATGGTGACAGCAGAAAATGGAATTAAGTATAGGAAATGCAGTAAATTGTTGGCCTTGATGACATTTGGACTGAGCTAATAAAACACTTTGGAAGGGTTCCTAGAAGTATTTAGTCAATATGTCAATATGTTAGATATAAAATATCTAACATATATTTATATATCTAACATGAAAACGATCACCCATACAGATACTAACACTGGGCAGAGATTTTTCAGAACTAAAAAGCTTCTAGGCAGTCTATGTCTTCTACAGAAGCAATGTATATAATTTTAACCAACTTTTATCCATAGTGGATGAATAACTCATACTAGATCAAACTGGATTTTCCATTGTGCTGCTAGGTCAATTCATTTACATATGGGATTTCCTCATCTTCCTGTAATGGACTGAGTGTGGTGTTTCTTTAAATCCTTAACCACGCCCTCTCTGCTCTCTGGACCCTCAGTTATTTCGCTCAGTCTTACTGTAGGGACCTGTTTTCTTGCTCTGCTCAAGTAGTTAGCTTAGGTTTTAGTGAGATAATAGGTTTTGTTATTTTTGTCTTGCTTCCTTGCATACAATTAGTGGAGCCGAAGTTTCAAATTGGAACAGCCTGCGGCTGCGGTTGTTCATATTCACAAGCGCTGGGTGAGTGACTCTGGGGCCCCAGACCACCACCCCTGCCGCTTTAAAAATTATACCGATTGGAGCCTGACCGGGCTGGGCAGCTCCAACGCCGGTTTAAAACATTGTTTTAGCCGCTGGCGAGCGCGTTGGTTACCGGGTGAGCCTGGTTAACCGTGGCCGCCATTTTAGGGCTCCATTTAGTGTAGGGCGGCTCCGGAGTCCCTGTTCAGCTCGATTCAAACTCCGATGTTTGTTGCCTCACTGTCATCGCTGAGGAGAAAGTTCCCCTTTGAGTGACCTGGAGGAGAGACTTCGCTGAACATCGTGAGGTAGCGGAGGGGTGCCAGGACCCCATTAAGGTCTTCGCGCCCTTTTTCTTGACAGTTTGAGGCGTTAGCGTTGTGAGGGGATTATTTAATCTCGGCCGCCCGTTCCTTTCCTGCTGCAGAGGGTGACTGGGAGCAAAGCTTGCTTGACAGGCCTCCTTTTGTCTGAGGGCCTACTGCTGTTCTAATGTCAATTGCCATGGATGACCAGGAGTTTTCATCCGACACTGAGCATCCACAGACCCCTCCTTGGTCAAAGAAGACTAAGAGGTCTAAGAATAAGTCCTCTGCAGCCTCAGCTGGGCAGGATACCGAGGCTGTCTCAACCAGGCCTGCCCCTCCGGCATCAATGGACAGGGATGCCATTAGAAGGCACAATGCCTTAGAAAAACAATGTGAGAGGGCGCAAAAGAAAGCGCAAGCCTCTTTAGCTCAACCTTCTCCTCAGTCTGAAGAAGAAGGTGACCTGACTCAATTAAACCCCATCAGACCTTCCTCTTCCTCACAGGGAGCTCAGCAAGGGGGCCTGGGGGCTGTTCAGAATACTGTTATGGGTGTACAGGCTATGGATCTGTCACAACCTGTTAATTTTCAAACAATCCTTACTAATGCCTTGGCCCAGGCATTAGCTTCAGGTTTTAGTCAACAGATGCAGCTCCCTGCTGTTCCTGCTACCTGCCAGATGCATGCCAGCCAGCCTTCGGCTAGGCCTGTAATGGTGGATCATCATGACCCACTGGATAGTGAGGATTCAGGACAGGTTGAAGGGGAGGCTGAGGAACCTGAATTCTCAGATGACGAGGGTGTAGAACCAGATAGACCTGCATTTACTACTCTTTTTATTTTATTTTTTATTTTTTTTATTGAAAAAGTTTTCAAATACAAGTTTTTCCCCCTTTTCCCCCCCTCTTCCCTAACCCCCCCTCACCACCCATCCCCCCCCGTGACTTCTTCACAACAATAGGCTATTTCATAACTAATTACATACATAATATCTTTCCTTTCCCTTACTCCCTCCTCAGAATACTGACCCTTAGCATATTATTCTTATAACTCCCATTTTTACAATAATCTGCCCTTTTTCTCCTCCCCTAAACTTATAGTGTATTATTACAATTTAACATTTAATCTTTTATATATATTAATATGACATTTTAAAGCGGCCTTCTCCCTACATCCAAATTTAACATTTATTCAGTTCTATCCAATTCCTCCACCCCCCTAAATATATGACTTAAAGATCGTTTTTCTTAGACTAATCAATCAGTAAACTAACCTATTTCAACCCTTCAATTCCTACAAAATCATGCAATACAATTCTAAATATAATCCACTGCCCACTTAACTAAGATATACACATATCTATATATGCATTCCATTTTGTAAAAAGAAAAAAGACAATAACTTTAAATTTATAATCCATATAATATCTTCTTTGGTGTCTTTCCACTGGATTGTTAAATCCATCACCCATAATAGGGTAAAATAACATGCTGGTGCAACAGTTTGTTCAAAATCTTCAATCATCTTCTGCCCCCATCAGTAGTATAAGGTAAGGCTCTTTTCACATCCCAAAATCACGGCATTACAGAGATCTGCCACAATCCTCAGGATAGTATTAAACAATTGTTCGCCTCCACTATCTTTTCAGATATTCATTCATTTTTTAAAGTCCCTGGCTTCACTGTTGCTTGGTTTAGAAACTGCTGTTTCTATGAGATCTATTTCTTTTCTTTTTCTTTTCCGGGTTGAATTTCCATCCTCGTTTCGTGCCTACCAATTGTGTATCGGCTGATCGATTTTCATTCTGCTTTATGAGTTGATCTTGTTGGGTTAGTTTTGTCATCTCATCTTTCTTCTCCATCACTTGTATATCAACTGATTGATTTGCGCACTTGTCTGTGACTTGGTGGTTCATCACATTGGAGTCGGATGACACTGCTCTCTTATTTATAGACAGTCCAGCTGGGGTATCCAGGGAGTCCAAAGACAATTTATCCACCACAGCCTCGTAATTTGATATTTTCCTTTTGTTTCCAACTCCTTTTGCTTATCCTGTATTGTGCCTAAAGATGTTAAGTTCATTTTTAAAATTTTTTGATAAAATTCTTCCGCTTTTTCAACAGTGTTCAGTTGATATCTTACTCCTTGGTGTCTCAATATTAAACCAACTGGGGCATCCCACCTAAATAGGATATTTCTTTTTTTTAACTCAGTCACTAGAAAGCCAAATTTCTTCCTCTCCATTAGCATCTTAGTCGGGAGCTCCTTAAAAATCCAAATCTTTCTTCCATGAAATTGCAAAGTAGAATTAAAAGAGTTCTGCACAATATTATTCCTAATTTCTTTATCTGTAAAATAGATCACCACATCTCTAGGCAATTGCCTTTGCTTTGCCAACCAGGAGTTTATTCTATAAATTCTATCAATCCTGCAAAACACTTCATCAGGTTGAACCTTTAAAATCCCAGCCAGAATTTCAGAAGATATTTTCCTTAAGTCATCTCTATTATTTTCCTGCAGACCTCTCAGTCTAATTGCATATTCTGTAAAATTATATTGAATCATTAAAACTTCTCTTTCAATCCTCTGTTGCACATTTTCTTCATTACCAGTCTTTTGGTCAACCTCCATTTTAGGTTTGTCTTCTGAGCTATTATCCTGAATGTTTACCAAATCCTTTTTAATTTTTTGAATCTTGTCATCCAAATTCTCCTCAGTTTCCTTCATTTTAGACTCTAATAATTTAGTCTTTGCATCCAACCGAATCAGAAAGTCTGATAAACCATTAGCTGTATTTAAAATCTTTTGATTCAAAAAGTCAAACTTTGATTTCACCAATTCACCAATTTCTTTAATTTCCTGCTTAAATTTTTCGAGTTGCTGGTTCACAATCTCATCCCTTCTTACAATCTCTTCAAGAAGAAATTCTATTATATTAAAATCAGGTTTCTGACACTGGAGAGTTACAACTTGTTGATGTAATTTATTAATGGGGGAAATTCCCCCCCCCCGTTTGTCTAGCTGTGTAAGTCCCGATGCCATTTCCCACACAGACAAGATTTAGTGGAAAAGAGAGAGAGAGAAAAAAAGGCTTGTTTCCAACCAAGATCAATATCAGATCCCCAGGAAAAGAAAAAAGAAAAAAAAAAGCAAGAGTGAGAGTGAGGTTTTGCCTCAATTAGGGCCAGAAGTATTCATTCCGCTACTTTGTAATAGAAAACGGAAGGACTTTCCCTTTTCAGCCTCTCTTCAAGCCTCAGCAATCGCCATTTTAAAAAATCTTTTTTCCTTTCACTTCTTAAACAACTTCAGTAACTTTTCTAAAATAAGAAAAAAAAATACTTGCGCCTCAGGGTCAGCGATCCAGCTCACGTCTTCTTTAATTAGTTTAACAAGTTTACAGGCTTGCTTTTGCCACCTAGCTCTGCGTGTAGCAGAGATCTCCCAGAGCCCGGAGCATCGGCTGGGGATACGGGGAGTCTCTTCCGCTCCATCCCAAAAGTAAAAAAAAAACTTTTGGGATTAGGCAGAGGACTCAACCCACCCCAGCCTGTTCTATCTCCATTTCCTCATGGAAACGGAGTTTTTTCGAGCCGCCATTCCGCTATAAAGGCGGCTCTTTACAGGCAGTGGGTGCGACGATCCCAAAGGAGCGTCCAGCGGGGACAAACAGCAAACCGGAAGTCTCCATTTACTACTCTTTTTAGACCAGCCGTATTTAAAACGTTATTACGTAAGGCTAAACTTGCTACTAACATGGGTTCTCTTTCCAGCCCTCAGGGCCAAGAGGCAGATGTTCAGTCACCCCACAATGAATTATTTCCTGTCCCTTCTCCGGAGTAAGACTTCATTCCCTGCCCGGAGTTATTTTCGGGAGTCATTAAAAAGCAATGGGAACACCCAGGGGCACTCTCTGCTCCCTCGGGGCTTGATAAAAAAATGTATTGTGTAGACCCTTCTTTGGAGAAATTGTTGTCTCTCCCGGCAGTAGACCCCCCCAGTGGTTAATTTGTCTTCTTCTTCTTCTTCTTTTTTTAAATACTTTATTGATTTTTTTAAAAAAGGTTTTTTTAAAAAGAAAATATCAAATCTCAGGTAACACCTGAGGTATCGTGCGATTACATATATACATTATATACACAACGAGTATCTTCAAATCTATCATTATTAGAAATAGGCATATCCTTATAGTCTTGTTCTATTATTCCACCATTTGTACCACCTTTCCCATACTGCCTTAAATTTTGAATTCTCATCGTCTTTAAGAATACTAGTTAATTTTGCCATTTCTGCACATTCCAAAATTTTATTTGTTATTGTCATCTCTGGAGGGATTTGTTTATCTTTCCAGTATTTTGCGAAGGTTAATCTGGCCACTGTTATAATATGTATAATTAATTGTGTCTTGTCCTTAGAGAGTCCATCTCCCATCATTCCTAGTAAGAAAATTTCCGGAGATAATTTTATATCTTCTTCCACTATTTCTCGCAGCCAAGTTCGTATTTTTGTCCAGAACTTTTTTGTCTCTGAGCAGGACCACCACATATGAAAGAAGGTGCCAACCTCCTTTCCACACTTCCAACAAATTCCTGAGGCGCTAGGAAATATTTTTGCTAATCTAGCTGGGGCTAGATACCATCTGTGAAATATTTTGTAGTGGTTTTCCCTATAAGTTGCTGATTTAGTAAGATTATAGTTTCTATTCCAAGCCTCCTCCCAGTCATTGAAATTTGGCCAATATTTTTTTCCCAAATGTTTAGTTGATTCCTAGCTATCCCTTCTGCTCTGTCTTCGCCTAATAAGAGGTTATAAAATCTGGCTAGTATTTTCTTTTCAATCCCCAACATAATTTTGTTTAAATTGTTGTACTTCGTCTCTATACCAAATTGATCCCTATCTTTTTGATATCTAGAACTTATCTGCATGTAGCTCCACCAGTCCAAATTAAAACCTTGATTATTTAATGTTTCTCGTGATCTAAGAATACCATTTCCATCTAATATGTCTTTATACGTGCCAAATTTCACAATATCCCTTTTATTAGTAGTAATCAACGCCTCCATAATTGAGAGCCAAATCAGTACTTTCGTATAAAATCTTTGTCTAATTTCTTCCCATGTTTGGATCAGAGTCTCCCTTAATTTGTGTCTGTGGAAATATGATTTCTTTTTGTTCTTTGGGCCCCATAAATAAGCGTGCCAGCCTGCCTGTAGATCGTGGCCTTCTAGCGTCAGGATTCTCTTATTTTGTAATGAGACCCATTCTTTGATCCATACTAATTTGGCCGCTTTCTGGTAAACTTGCCAATCAGGTAATCCGAAGCCGCCCATGTTTCTTTTTCCTTGCAGTGTTTTATATGCAATTCTTGCCTTCTTCCCTTCCCACAAAAAGTCTCGCACCTTCCTTTCCAAATCTAGAAAATATTTTTTAACCAAATTCACTGGAATGGTTTGAAATAGAAATATAATTTTGGGGAGAATATTCATTTTAATTGCTGAAATCTTACCTGTAAAGGACAGTTTTAGTTTCTTCCATCTATCTATGTCCTGCTTTATTTTTTGTAGTAATGGACTATAATTGTCCTCTTTTAAGGAGGAATACCTTACAGTAATCCAGATTCCCAAATATTTTATTTTCTTTGCTATTTGAAGTTCAAGGGACTTTTCTAGCCACTTCTTATTTATCTCCGTCATATTTCTTGCTAAAATTTTAGTTTTAGTTTTGTTACGCTTAAAGCCAGTGACTTCTCCATACTGTTGTATTTCCTGGAGTACCTTGGGACCAGATTTCAAGGGATCTTCCATTATTAAGGCCACGTCATCCACGAAGGCTTGTATTTTAAAGATTTCTTTCTTAATTTGTAATCCTTTGATTTCTTTGTTGTCTCTAATCTTTCTGAGTAGGATTTCCAGTGCCATTATAAAGAGTAGAGGGGACAGGGGGCATCCCTGTCTAACTCCCTTTTGTATCCAAAATGTCCATGTCTTATCCCCATTTATTAATATGCTTGCTCTCTGTTTATAATATATATTTTCAATCATCTTTCTAAAATTTGTCCCGAATCCCATCAAATCAATTTGGTTAATCATGAATTTCCAATTTAGATTGCCGAAGGCCTTTTGGGCGTCCAAAAACACTAACGCCAGCTGTTTTTCCGGGTGTTGTTCATAGTATTCTATAACATTTATTACTGTCCTCACGTTATCCCTCATTTGCCTCCCTGGGAGGAATCCTTTCTGATCACTATGAATCCAGCCATTTAGAATTTTTTTTAGTCTCTCCGCAATTATACTGGTAAATAATTTGTAATCTGAATTTAACAAAGAAATCGGCCTATAATTTGCTATCTGTTTTGGATCAGCACCTTCTTTCAATATGAGGGTAATATAGGTTTTTTTCCAGGAGTCTGGGATTCTTGTACCAATTAGTACCTCATTAAATATATCTAACAATTCTGATTGTAGTTCTTCCTCGAATTTTGCATAGATTTCCCCCGGGAGACCGTCTGGACCTGGTGTTTTATTCTTCTTTATTTTGGCAAGAGCCAATTTGAGTTCTTCTATTGTGATTTTATTATTTAACATTTCTCTCTCTTCTTCTGTTATCTGTGGCAAGTTAGCTTCCATCAAGTATTGTACAATTTTGTCTGGGTCAGTCGCTTCCTCTTTATATAAGGCTTCGTAAAATTCTCTCGCTCTTTCTAACTTATCCACTTCTTTTGTCAAAATATCCCCATTAATGTCTTCTAGTATAAGAATTTGATTTTTTTCCTGTTCTTTTTTTAATCTATATGCCAGCCATCTTCCTGACTTGTTGGCGTTCTTAAAGTGATAGTGTTTTATTCTCTTAATTTTTTGCGCCAACTCTTTCTGATCCAGAATGTTAAGGTTATGTCTTGCCATCATCCATTTTTGTTTGGCCATCTCGTCTCCCGGGTTTTGTTGTAGTTTACTATCTACTTCCTCTAAGTTCTTATTATAATCCTCTCTAACTTTTCTTTCTTCCTTATTTTTAAACGCTGTATATGATATCACTACTCCTCTCAAATACGCTTTCATGGTATCCCATACAATTTCCTTCGCCGTACCTTGCTTGCCATTCTCAATAAAGAAGCGCTTAATTTCTTCATTTAATTTTATTATGAACTCTTTTTCGTTCAAGAGGTTGGACCTTAGACTCCATCTTTGTTGTCTTCTCTTGTTAACATGGTGCCAATGTATTTCAAGAAGTTTATGATCTGTCCAGGTATTTATACTTATATCCGCTTGCTTAATTTCTAAACCTAATTTTCTAGTAGTCCATACCATGTCGATTCTAGACCAAGAATTCTGTGGGTTTGAGAAAAAAGTATATTGGGAGTCGTGAGGATGTAAGGTGCGCCATATATCAATTAAATTGATTTCATCGACAAGATCAAAGAAGCTTTTTGGTAGAGGTAATCTTTTATTTCTTTTTCTCTCCCCACTTTTATAATCTTTCAGTGGATTAACAACTCCATTAAAATCGCCTAACATACACATTTCCACATGGGCCCAACTCCCTAATTGTTCGTGTAGTTTTTTATAAAATTGTCCCTGTTTCTCATTTGGAGCGTATACTCCCACCAACATCATTTTTGCGTTAGCTCTCCTAATTTCTACCATTAAAATTCTCCCTTTAGTATCTTTATACTTTAATTCTGCCTCGATTCCTTTTTTCACATATATCGCCACACCCCTTTTCTTTTTCTCCGCTAATGACACAAATAGTTTGCCAAATTTAATAAATTCTAAGCAATTTGCCTCATCTTCTTTTATGTGAACCTCCTGTAAACAAATTATATCTGGATTCTGTTTTGCCAATTTTGATAGGATTATCTTTCTTTTTTTGTGGTCATTCAAGCCATTGACATTTAAGGATAAGATTTTTAGGCCATCCATTTCTTATGTTGTGTCCGGGTTCTAGTTCTTATTTGTCTTTAGCGTTACTGCCCTTACTGGTCTGATCTTTTTTCCTTGTCCTTCCGCTTCTTCTTTTTTCTTCTCCTCCTCTATATCTTCTTTTGTAATTTGCTCTTGTGGGGTTTCTTCTTCCGTGTTTACCGTATCAATCTCTTCTTTACTAATCTGTTCTTCTTCCCCTCCTCTTAGTTGGTCTAGGAAGTCTTGTGCTTCGGATAAGCTATCAATTTTAACTTTTCTTCCTTGCCATGATACTATCATCCCCTCTGGCAGGATCCATCGAAATATAACATTCCTTCTGTTCAAGTGGCTCGCCAGAAACCTATAGTTTTTCCTCACTTCCCTCACCCTTCTAGGTATCTGTTTCAGGATATTCACCTCCTTTCCTTGAAATTCAATCTTTTCTTCTCTTGCTATATTAAGGAGAATATCCTTCACTTTCTTCCTGGCGAACTTCACATGGACCTCCCTGGGGAGTCTGTTTCTTCTTACATAGTTCGTTTGAACCCTGTAGACCTCATCAAGTTCTTTAATAATATCTTGTTTGTCCTGCTGAAGGACATCTGCTATCAACCCGGCTATTTTATCGCTTAAGTCCTCTTCCTTCTCTTCGCAGATGTTTTGGAGGCGAAAGTAGTATGAAGCCTTATCCATTTCCAGCTGTAACAGGGACTCTTCAATTCCTTTGTTTTGTATCGCATATGTTCGGTCCACCATGTCTAGTTTTTTCTCGCTTTGTTCCATCCTTTGTTCTACATCTTGAATTCTTCTCTCATTTTTCACGATAGAGGCTTGAATCTCGGTTGTTTTTGTGTCCAAAACATGAATATCCGTTTTTAGTTCAGAATGACTATTTAGCAATTTCTCCTGCATTGCTAGCATGGTCTCTTGAATCAGGAATAGAGAAGATTGTACTGTTTGAAGAGTTGGAGTTGGTGGTGGCTTATCTGACTTTTGTATACCTTCTAAGGGTTTCTGGATTACCAGGGACAGTGTTGTTAGAGTAGGGTTAGATGGAGCTTTTTTGACAGATTTCAGGATTGTCGAAGTCATTGTTGCCATTTCTTTCAGCATTATCTTTTGTTCTTTTATGATTTTCTCAATATTTTTCCAAATGACCATTCAATAATTTTGCCCCTATTTGCTCTATCAATTCCTCTTCTTAAATCTATTAAGAGATTTGCTATCTTAATTAGTTAGGATCAATTCCTCAATTCAGTAAAATATCTTCCTTAAATCAAATCTTATAAATATTGTAATTATTGTATAGCTAAATTCAGATCTTAATATAAGAGTTAATATAAGTCTTAAATGTCAATATTCAAAACTTGATATATGAAGTTAATATAAATGAATTAATAAGTATTGTCTATAGAAATAAGTAATCTATAATAAATAAATGTAGATAAATATAACTAAATAGGTATAAATTTAAATAACTATATATATAAGTATAAATATAATAGATGTGATTATATAATTAATTTGTTGATTTTATATCCGAGTTCTTCTATATAAAGATATAAGTATATAAATATACTTAATAGCAGCAAGATAAGATCAGCGTTTGAATTCTATACTCTATATTCCTTAACCATTTATAATTAGTTCTCATTAATACAATTGTTCAGGAGATAATCAAAGTTCCAATATTAGAGATCCAATTAATCAGTTAATCAAGAGACGTGGAAAATGGAAATCAGAATGTCACCAATTATATATATATCTTTAGTTGTACAAGAGTGATGTCAGCCAAATCATAAATCTTCTTCTCTCCGCTCTCCACCTGCTTCCAATACGTTCCGGCAGTTCTCTATGGTGGATCCTGCTGCTAGATCGTCCTCCTGTCAATCTTCTGCTAACTCCCTCCTTCGACTCAATGATGGCTGCACTTCCTGTTTCTTTATGGTACTCACAAGAATAAAAGTTCAGAAGATCAGAATCTCAGTCTCTTGTTTATTTTTCACTCCGCTTTTAATCACAGCGCCAGCCGCATCAACACTCATCTTCCTCTCCCTCTCGCTGCGACCTCCAGAGCTTCTTTATACAAGTAAAACTACTTCCTGCATATTCCTGGTCGGCTTGCCGGGTCTCCGCCGATACGATCCGCTCCCACTCTCCGTCGCCGCCTCACACCATCGAGCACTCCTCACCCGACTCCGCCAACCTCTCTCTCCACGCCAAACGCCTCAAAGTATGGAAAAGTGGTATCCAATCTGGCACGGCACCTCAGATCTTCCTCTTAGCTCCCGTCTTTTTTGCTGGCTATTGCAGCTTCAGGCCAGCCATCAGAAGGCTGGCTCGCCGCGTTGGCTCGACAGAGCTGCCAGGTCCAGTGGGGGGTGGCTGTGCCCCACACTCTCACTCGCCTGGCTCTCTCTCTTGTCCGCAGGTCTCTCCGGGACCTGCGCCCCTAAAGGGTCCCCAAAACGCGGTGATAAAGGGTGTAGGGGAGCAGCGATCACTCATCCAACACCCTGTCGCCTCAAGTCGCCGGAAGTCCCTAATTTGTCTTCTTCTACTATTTTCTCCTCAGATGTCATTGAGGTTCTGCAATCTGAGGATAGGAAGGCGGAGGTCGCCTTTAGAAAAACCCATCAGGCGGCCGCACGGGCGGTGAAGGCTGCCACGTTGGCGTCCTTCTTTAATCGGGCAAATCTGGTCTGGCTCAAACAGCTCAGGGACCGCCTTCCCACTGATGACTTGCGTCTTCAACAAGACATTAATAAGATGGTGGCGGCGGCCAAATATTCAACCAACGCTTCTCTAGACGCTGCAAAATTTGCAGCTAGAGCAATGGCCTCGTCAGTAACGTCACGGCGGCTCCTTTGGTTATGCCCCTGGTGTGCAGATTTGAAAGCAAAGTGGAAATTGGCGTCAACGCCCTATCAGGGTACTGACTTGTTTGGAGCAACATTAGACCTCATTCTCATTGAGGGGAAGGATAAAAAGAAAGTGTTGCCTGTCTCATATCGAAGGTCAGAGCGCCGCTTTACTCCATACCCTCAAAGGCAGCCCTTTCGCCAGGACCCAGGACCCAGTGGGTCCTATGCTGGTAGATCATACTCTCAGGGATTCGACAGGGCTTCAGACAGGCAGTCATTTAGAGACAGAGGGAGGTTTCAGTTCTCATCCAGGAGACCCTATAGAGGTGCAGGGTCTAGGCCCTTGAAGCGAGGTAAGTGACTCGCTTCCTCTGCCTCCCATAGGCGGATGACTCAGCCACTTTGTTCGTCAATGGGAGGTTTCCACGTCCGAGGATTGGATCCTTTGGACAGTGAGATTGGGACTCTCCTTAGAATTCAGTACGAAGCCCCCTAATCGTTTCATCCCCTGTCCCATTCCTCGACAGCTAGAAAAGTGTCAGCAGTTGGAGAAGGAGATTCAGCACTTGTTAGCTAAAGGGGCAATAGAATCTGTACCTGTGGGACAGGAAAGGTTGGGGGTATATTCCATACTGTTCCTAGTTCCAAAGGCATCAGGAGGCTGGAGAGGCATCCTAAATCTCAAATTTGTCAACAAGTTTCTTCAGTTCAGAAAATTCAAAATGCAGTTCCTCAGGATGATTTTAGACTGTGTGCGGAGGGGCGATGTTATGACGTTGCTAGATCTTCAAGAGGCTTACCTGCATGTGCCCATTCACCTGGCCCATTGCAGATTTCTGAGATTTGCTTATGCCGGAGAACATTTCCAGTACAGGGCCATGCCCTTTGGCCTCTCCTCAGCCCCATGCACTTTTACCAAACTGTTGGCGGTGGTGGCAGCCACAATTCGGCTCGTGCCGATAAGGATACTTTGTTATCTGGACGATATATTACTCCTTTCTCAGTCTTCTCAACAGGCTCTCCGGGATCTAGAGACGGTGACCAACATCATCACCAGTCACGGTTTCTCCATAAATCATTGAAAGAGCCATCTTCAACCGACAACCTGCATAGCTCACTTGGGAACTCTCATCGATTCCGAGAAGGGGATGGTTTTCCTATCACCCGAGAGGCAGGAGGATATCAGGACTCTAGTGCGCCGGGTTTTATCACAACAGCAGGTAACATTCCTAACATTGTCACAGCTGCTCGGCAAATTTATTTCTTGTATCTCGATAGTTCCCTGGGCTTGCAGACATGCACGTCAGCTCCAGTGGTATCTCCTACCAGCACAGAAATCCAGCCACAGCACGTCAAACTCTGCGGTGAGGCTTCCTCCCAAGGTACGGGCTTCTCTAGGATGGTGGAACTCCGGGGCCATAAGCAAGGGTTGTGTTTTTCAGGATCCCAGCAGGATTGTCGTAACCTCAGATGCGAGTCTGGTGGGCTGGGGAGCCCATCTGGGGGCACAAGTGGTTCAGGGTCTGTGGTCCCCTGTAGAAGCCAAGAACAGTATCAATTGGCTAGAGCTCCGGGCCGTCCGCCTCGCTCTAAGACATTTCCAGGACATAGTCCTTCATCAACGTGTTCTGGTTCTGATGGACAATACGGCCACAAAGGCCCATATAAATCGTGAAGGGGGCACTCGCTCCCTTCTGTTGATGGCAGAAACCGACAGATGAGTTGGGCAGAGTCTCATGTTCTGTCCTTGAAGGCAGAACATATCTCGGGGGCCTCCAACGTTCCAGCCAACTGGCTAAGTCGGACTCAATTAGACCCCTCCGAGTGGAAACTCCACCCGAACCTGTTTCAGTCCATTGTAGACAGGTTCGGACTTCCAGTAGTGGATCTGTTCGCCACCAAGGAAAATGCCCAGCTCCCTCGGTTCATTTCCAGATTCCAGTGTCAGGGGGCAATCGATCACAACTCTCTGCGTTGTCCTTGGCCTCAGGGACTACTATATGCCTTTCCCCCTCTACCACTCATCCTGAGGGTGATAAGGAAGATGACGATGGAACAAGCTGAGGTCCTTTGGTGGCTCCTCATTGGCCGAGACGCTCGTGGTTTGCCGATCTGGTGGCCCTGTCGGTGTCGCCTCCCTGGGAAATACCTCGGGATCGGATTTCTCTCAGTCAGGGGGCAGTGCAACATCCAGACCCCGGTTGGCTACACTTAACCGTGTGGCACTTGAGAGGGTCCTCCTGAGGAAGTCCAATGTTCCAGGGAAGGTGATTCGCACCATTCAGGCTGCCAGGCGGCCTTCTACTACGAGGATCTACGAGGCGTCTTGGAGGACATTTTGCAGTTGGTGCCATCTACACCATGTGGACCCTACTTCTGCTGGTATTTCAGATATCTTGGTCTTTCTGCAGGACGGGTTTGATAAGGGGTTGGCACCTTCCAACTTGAAAAGACAGGTTGTAGCATTGTCGACTGTTCTGTCTAGAGAGACCTCTCACCCGCTAACTCAAGACCACAGGATTAGGGGGTTTTTACGGGGAGCTTCGAATATTACACCATCTGTTGTACATAGGTACCCCACTTGGGACTTGTCATTGGTTCTCCAGGCCCTTACGACTCACCCATTTGAACCTATAGCGTCCACCAGTCTCAAATTTCTTTCCTTTAAGGTGGCCTTCCTCCTGGCCATTACCTCTGCCAGGAGGGTGTCTGAACTGGCCGCTCTTTCGATTAGACAAGATTTGTGCATTTTTAAAACTAGCACTGTGGTCCTTAAGCTAGACCCATCCTTCTTACTGAAGGTTAACTCCAGTTTCCATAGATCCCAGGAGATTATTTTGCTGGACTTTTGCCCTTCTCCCAAGCATAGGCTAGAACTCCAATGGCATACACTTGACGTAAGACGGGCTCTGAGGAGATACATCACCCGAACGGCATCTTTTCGTAAGTCAGAGGCGCTCCTGGTTTCTTTCCATCCTTCTTCCTTGGGTAAGAAGATTTCTTCCAGGGCGGTGGCCTGTTGGATAAAGGCATGTATCTCCCTCGCCTATACCTCTAAGGGCAAATTGGTTCCAGGTAAAGTGTGGGCTCACTCCACGAGAAGCGCTGCAACATCAGCTGCATGGTCCACCCAGGCTTCAGTCTTAGACATTTGCAGGGCGGCCACCTGGACCTCCCTGATGCCATTTGTCAGACATTATAGATTTGACAGCTTTTCTTCTGCGGAGGCATCATTCGGACATCATGTGTTACAAAAGGTACATTCGGACTCCAGTGGAGGGACCAGTCAGCCTCCCTCCCTATAACTTCTGGGGCTTGGGTATATCCCATATGTAAATGAATTGACCTAGCAGCGCAATAGAAAATGGATGTTGCTTACCTGAACGTCCCTTTTCGTTGCGCTGCAGGTCTATTCATCCCTCCCTGTGGGCTGCCTGGTATAGGGCAGAAGTTGTCTGTGCTTTCTTCTCAGGTGACCTTGATAGCTGACGACTTCGCGAAACCACTGAGGGTCCAGAGAGCAGAGAGGGCATGGTTAAGGATTTAAAGAAACACCACGCTAAGTCCATTACAGGAAGATGAGGAACTCCCATATGTAAATGAATAGACCTGCAGCGCAACGAAAAGGTAAGCAATGTCCATTTTGATCAGAAAAGCTATGTAAGACCAGATATTGAACTTTACCAACAATCTTGAAAAAAAATTGAAAGACGCCAAAATCACAGGCACAAGATTCACTGAGCCTCAGCAACATACAACACTGTTAACTGTTCAATGATGCTCTGGAAGCTATATGTTACAGGATTTCAAAGGAATATAAATAATCCAAACATTCATTAGAAATTGCTACTTTAAAATAGACCATTCATTTACTGTATATCCTACCTATTGAAAATAAACTATTACCAAAGGAACCTAAATCATGTTCCTTGGGGAGGGGGGAAATAAAATGCAGGAATCATTATGTAGTCATTGTTAGCAAGACACTGTGTTCTTCTAAAAAAGCATCTTCTTTGTAGCAGAAAACAGTGCCTTGGAGTGACCTGTCTTCATCTAGCCAGGTTAGTGACTTTTTAATGAAGCCTCTCCTACTGAAAAACTATTTTGCCACAAAAAAAAGGCAAGTAAGGCATCTTTAAAACATTTTAAGAATTACTATGACCCAGCAGTGGTGGGTTTCAAATTTTTTTATTACCGGTTCTGTGGGCATGGCTTGTTTGGTGGGCATGGCTTGGTGGGCATGTGACTGTGTGGGCGTGGCTTGGTGGTCACATGACTGGGTGGGCATAGCTGGGTGATCATGTGACTGGGTGGGCTTGGCCAACTTGATGTCACTCTTGTCAAGGGTTACATTTAGGGTGCCTGGCCTCTCCTCACCTCAAAGGCCTCAACGAGATACAATTTCCCTGTCTATTTATTTACTACTACTGAACATCCAAAATATACTATTTAATCCTATGTACATATGCTATATGTGTACATACATATTATATAGTATAGAGTGTTATAGGCACACAAAAAGATACATTATTGAGGACTTCCTTGACGTCACAGCAGCCGGAGGAGGCAAGGGATTCTTCTTCCGAGCCGATTCTCCGTTCGCTGTACCCGGCGGTTTCATTGAAGCTTCTTTGAAGCCAACACCAAGTGGGAAAGCTTGGTGGAAAAGAGGGGAGTTTGCCAGCTCCGTGTGGAAAGTGCAGGCTGCACAAAGAGACTGAAGTTCCTCCCCGATATCGGCACAATGAGAGGATGCCTGTTATGGCGCCCCAAGGCTTTGGCTATACTGCTTGAGGAAGTCTATTCATCCAAACCAAACTAAAAGACTGATTCAATAATTTGAGACTGTGATTTGATTGGAAGCCGCAAAGTAGTGGAGTTTAAAATCTTTCCTACTCCCAGAGCCTAAACTGAGTGAGGTGGCAGTGAAGTTAGTTGGCAGTTTGAGAAGATTATCAACCTTGGATTATAACTGATTACTGCGATTTGATTTCACCCTGTTTTTACGACTGGTGAATTTTGAATTTTGACTTACTGTTTGGGAATGTGATCCCCCACAGACCTTGAAAGAAAGAGTGCTGTGCTTTCTTTGATTTTCCTATCTTTGACTTAGTACTAACATTTTCTGTTTTTGAAAAACGCCATTTGTATGAGCAATCACTTTTGAATTTGCTTTCGTTGCAAGAAGAGCTGGACAACTGGAGAAGTTGATGTTTGCTGCCATCGAGTGACCAAAATTGCTAACTACACCTAAATTCATTATAGTTGGACTTCCCCCCCCCTTTTTTTCTTTCCTTTCCTATTTCCTTTTAGATAGCCAGTAGGAATCAGATACCCAGTAGGAATTAGTGAATAAATTTACCCCTAGTGTGGTTTGGACATTGGACATAGCGAAGTAAGAGTGAATTTTGATAATAGGTGGTGAAACCATTTGGTGTTGTATGATTGCTTGGAGAAACTTTTTAGGAATATCCAAAATGGCTACCATGACTACTACTTTGAAGAAGAAGGCAATCACAACCTCTTCAGCCTCATCTCCAGCCACTACCTCTGTGACACTACGAAGACCATCTGAAGACATGGCTACTCTGGGAAAAGCATCGACGCAAGATATTCTCCAGTCTATACAGGAAACATTGATTAAAAATCAAGATTCAACATCAAAAACCTTGGAAGAGCTGAAGAGGAATGTCGAAATGTTAACTACCGAGACAAGGTTGTTTCAAGCAAAGTTTGAGGAGGTCCAAATACTTTGACTAATCATGAGGAATGGATTCAAGCTTCCGAGATAAAGACCGAGAAGGTGACATGTAGGATGGAGTGGCTCGAACTCCGGCAAGCCTTGGCTAATAAAAAAATCGAGGAAGAGATTATCTTCCCCGAAATGGATAGATCTGGCTACTTCTTATGGTTTCAGAATGTCCCTGAAGAGAAAGGTGAGCGCTTGGATGTACTAATGGGAGAGATTGTTGCAGGAATTACTGGAAGACATTTTGCAGAAGTTTCAAGAGATATTGACGATGTGTACCGAGTATATACCAGCTATGCTCGGCACAACAAGCTCACTAAAGAGATCCATGTTCGATTTACTAGAACAGCACTAAGAGATGAAGTGTTTCAGAAAACGAGGGACCAAGCTTTTACCTAAATTTACCTGAATTCTTGTTTTTGTTGTTTCTTCTATCTTCATTCTCGCCAAATCCATTACAACAATTCATCACTAAGACAATATTCTAATTATAGCACTTTTTATACATAACTATTAATTTAGTTATTTGTATCTCTTTTCTAACTAATGGTAAAATTGATTCCATATCTTAAAGTATTCTGAATCTTCTCTTTCTTTAATCATCAAAGTCAATCTATTCATTTCTGCACAATCTAAATTTTTTTAATTACTTCTCCTTCCAAAGGTATTTTTTCTGCTTTCCAATTTTGTGCATAAACAATCCCTGCAGCTGTTATTACATGTAAAATCAATAAATATTTTCTTTACTAACTTTTTCTGGAAGGATACCCAGTAGGAACAGCTCTGGTTTAAAATCAATACGTTGCTGTATCATTTCTTCCAGCCATATCTTAATTTTATTCCAATAGTTTTTAGCTTCTGAACATGTCCACCACATATGGTAATATGAACCTGGTAACTAGTGACATTTCCATTTGGCTGATTTATCTTTAAACATTTTTGCCAGTTTCTCAGGTGGCATGTGCCATCTATAATACATTTTATATTGATTTTCCTTATATGCAGTGGACATTGTTAATTTATAATTCCTTTCCCATAATTGTTGCCATTTCTCTAGTTCAACTGAATATCCAAAATTCTTTGCTCAGGCTATCATTGTTTCCTTTACTTACCCCTCCTCCAATTCAATACCAAGTAAGAAATTATAGAATTTTTTTATTAATTTATCCTCTGTTCCTGTGAGTATCCTATCGAGCTCTGTCTTATTGCGTTCAAAGTCCATCTTGTCTTTTCCTTTTGTCCTTTCCTATCATTGGGCTATAGTCCACTCAAATATTTGAACCAATATTTACTTCTTGTACATTGTCTGTAAGTTCTGTTGACATCCATATCATATCTATCCTTGACCACGATAAATGTCTATTTAAATAGAAGGTATATTGGTTCTCTTTCAAATGTTTTTGTCTCAAAATATCTTGAATGCTCAATTCTTCTATCATTGTAAAAAAAAATTTCAGCAGTGTTCTTCTGGATTTTTTATTTGTCTTCACTATTTTATAGTCCAAATCTACATCTATTACAGCTGTCAGCCTCCTCTGGAACCACCTGTGCTCCGCCGAACAAACACCACACGCACACACTCAAAGGTGGAGCTATCCGGTTTAATCGTAGCTTACACGGTGGTCATACAGTAAGCGCTGAAGTTTTCTGATGAAAAACAAAGTCGGAGACGCCCGATTCCTCCACTTAACTGGCTTTATAGAACGCCCCCAAGCGCCCCTCCCTTGCTCAATTGTGCATTTAAAGTGACCGCGCTATTTAATCCTTCAGTTGCTTCCGGATCGCGCTGTCCCTCGCATTGAAGGGCGTTTGTTTCCTTTGACATCGTTTTATTGACCCTGCCCCCAGATTCCCTATCCCGTCCACCACCTGATATCACCGTGCCCTGCTAAACGCTACAACACCCCCCTTCACCGTGTCTCTGTTCTTCTGGCTGTCACAGTCCCTGGGATCATGTGTCGAGGGAATGGCTGACACTCGACATGCGCCCCCCCCCACCAGGTCTCTTCCTGTAGGGACATAAAAACATTCGGTTATTCTCATAAAGTGGAAAAGTGTCCACCTGGTTTGTTTGGATATGTTTCATGGAATTGTTTTAGTAATCGTGGGGCATCTATATCCTTCGTTTTCACCCATGTTGCTTCTGATATAGGGTATCCCTTCCAATGTACTAAATACCTAAGCTTCCCATGATATATTTTGGAATCGAGGATCTTTTTAATTTCGTATGAATTTCCTGTCACAGGCCCTGGACGTGTTCCTGTCTCTCTTATTTTGGCTGCTGGTTTTAGGAGACTACTGTGGAATACTGGGTGTGTTCTTCTCAGTAAGGGGGGTAGTTTTAAAGATACCGTTACGGGATTTATTATTTTGGTGATGGGAAAGGGACCTATATACTTTGGGCCTAATTTTTTACGGGGCATACGTAGATTGATATATTTTGTGGACAAATACACCTTTTCTCCTATTTTGAAGGGTAGGTTATCTCGTCTCCGTTTGTTTACTTGAGTTTTGTATGCTTCAGAAGCTTTTTCTAATGCATTTTTGATGTGTGGCCAACTCTGTTTAACCTTCTTTGTCCATTCTTTTGGACTATGGGAACTAGTCATTTGTACATCTAGATCGGGGATGGCTGGGAACTCTTTTCCAGAAACTACTAGGAAGGGTGTATAACCAGTACTGCTGTGCACGGTGTTATTATATGCTGATTCTGCGAAAGGTAAGAGTTCGCACCAGTCTGTTTGTTGGTATGACACATAAGAACGTAGATACCTTTCTACCATGGCATTGGCTCTTTCAGCGGCTCCGTTGGTATTTGGGTGGAACGCAGAGCTCAGTCCCTGTTCTGTACCTAATTGTCCTAAAAACCGTCTCCAGAACCGGGCGGTAAATTGGGGACCTCTGTCTGAGATTATATGCTTGGGTGTGCCATGAAGTCGATATACATGTTGGACAAACAGTTTCGCTAGATGCCTTGCGGACGGTAGTCCTTTACAGGGGACAAAATGCGCCTGTTTGGAAAACAGGTCAATAATAGTCCATATTACATTGTGTCCTTTGCTGGGAGGTAATTCGACTATGAAATCCATGGCTATATCTTCCCAAGGTCTCTGTGGTTCAGCCACCGACTGTAACAAACCAGACGGTTTCCCTGACAAGGGTTTAGCTCTTATACAGACGGGACAGCCTTGTACATATGTCTCTACCTGTTTTCGCATATGTGGCCACCAGAACTGTCTCCTCACTAGATGCAATGTTTTCACGAAACCGAAATGCCCTGCTGTTTTTACATCGTGGCATTGTCGTAACACCTTATCCCTCAGTCCTTCGGGGATATATAATTTATCTCCTTTCCACATTAGTCCTCTTTTCTGTGTCACTATCTGGGGATTGGTCTTCAGCCAACTGTCTGTTGCTAATTTTTTCCTCAACTCCCCTATCCAGGTTGTGGGGAGCGGGAATACGTCCCTTCCTTGCTTTCCTGTCTGTTTATAAGGTATTAAGGCTTGTGTTATCTCCTCTTTTTGGCTCTCAAATTGTGGCATGCGTGATAGGGCATCAGCTAAATAGTTCTTTCCCCCTGGTATCGCTTTCAGCTTGATGGTAAATCTGCGGAAATACTGCGCCCAACGTGCCTGTTTATGGGAAAGTTTACGAGGCGATTGAAGTGCCTCTAGATTTTTGTGATCCGTCCATACCTCAGATTCTACTTTAGTCCCTTCTAGCAAATGCCTCCACGTTTGCAAGGCCCATTTTATGGCATACGCCTCTTTTTCCCAAACCGTCCAATTCCGTTCTGTATCGGTTAGTTTTCGGGAGGTGTAGGCGCATGGTTGAAGAACCCCATGTTCATTTCTTTGTAGGAGAACACCCCCTACCGCCACATCACTTGCATCCGCCTGGATTACGAAGGGTTTTGAAGTGTTAGGATGTCTTAGTATGGGTTCATTAGCGAAGAGGGTTTTCAACGTGTCAAATGCACGTTGACATGATATCGTCCAATTTATTTTTTGTTGTGGGTTGCCTTTCCCGACTGCACTTTTTCTCGTCTTTAAGAGATCAGTCAACGGTAAAGCCACCTTAGCAAATGAGGGGATAAATCTTCTGTAAAAGTTTGCAAAGCCCAGAAAACTTTGTAATTGTTTTCGGGTCTTTGGAGCCTGCCATTCCAACACTGTTTTAACCTTATTTGGGTCCATTTCAATCCCTTTTCCTGAAATCCTAAACCCCAAGTAATCTATCTCTGTCTTGTGAAATTCACATTTCGATAGCTTTACATACAACTGAGCCTTCAACAACTTCAGTAATATTTGCCGTACCAGACGAATGTGTTCTTCTAGGTTATTGGAATATATTAGAATATCGTCTAGATAAACGAGAACTCCACGATACAGGTGATCATAGAGTATACTATTGATAAACTGCATAAAAACTGCAGAGGCCCCCTGTAGACCAAATGGCATGACCCGGAACTTATAACTGCCCAAAGGGCAGTTAAATGTGGTCTTCCATTCATCACCCACTTTTACCCGGACCCTGTAATACGCTTCTCGGAGGTCCAACTTAGTAAAGATCTTCCCTGTCGTGAGAGTGGAAAGCAAATCCGTCATAAGGGGTAAGGGGTAAAGGGGTTCCATACAGACAGCGTTTAATCCCCGAAAATCAACACACAATCTTAGCCCTCCATCTTTCTTCTCCTTAAACAGAACTGGCGCCACCATATGCGCATGACTGGGCGAGATAAAACCCCTGGCTAGGTTCTGATCTATATAATGCCGCAATTCCTCTAATTCAAGGGGAGTCATGGAATACATGCGAGGTTTAGGTAAACTAACACCTGGTTTTAACTCTATCGCACAGTCTGTAGGACGGTGGGGTGGAAGGGCCTCACATTCCTTCTCACTAAACACACGCCATATATCTCTGTATATGTGTGGGACTTTTTCTAGACAGGACAGCTCCTTCCCAGTCGCTCCTATATCTCTACTGTCTTCAGGTGGATCAGGGCCTACTGCCAAGCGTAATTTGCGAAAACCTCCTTCCCACCAAATAGTAGGTTTCCACTTATCTAACCATGATAGGCCTAGAATGATGGGTTCAATCATTTTTTCTACAACCACAAATCGTATTACTTCCCAATGATTCCCGATCTCAAGTGTCACAGGTTCTGTAACATGGGTAGCTGGTTGTCCTCCTAGCGTTGAACCATCCATTTGCTCAAAATAAATAGGTTTTTGCAATTCCACTATACGGAGTCCAAGACTGTCTGCTATCGCCCTCCGTAAAAGGCAACGGGTGCAACCGGTATCTACTAAGGCCCCTTGCTGTTCCAATCTACCCGACCCAGGGTGTTTTAGTGTCACCTGGATAACGAACGGTCGAACAGGATCACATACCATAGGATCCGTGTGTTCCGTTTCCTCCTCAATGTTCCCCTCCTCCGTCGGTATTCGGATGATGTCAGGAGATCCACCATTGCCATCACGACCATTGGCCTCGCCACCTCTTGTTTGAGCCGCGATACGAGAGCGCTCCGATAGTCTGGAACGGAAACCCGCCCGCCTACCGGAACCTGATGCCTGGATGTCTGGGGCCTGGAGAGGTGGGAGTGGGCAGTCAAGCGCTCTGTGGCCCTCCTGGTCACACCGGTAACATCGGAATGGTCTTCGTGAGGCAATACCACCTCTTACTCCTATAGGCATATATGTTCGAACGCCTCCCCGCCCTATTGGTGGCTTCTCCAACACTTTCCCTGGTGGGGTCACGGTGTCGCTTCGCATCCAGAACTCCTTCAGGCCTACATCCAATTCGACAGCCGCTTTATACCAGGCCGTTATGTAAGGACCAAGGCCCCTATACCCGCAGGCCTGACGTAGGTCTCTATCCAGCCCCTTATGGAAATGGTGAACTAATAAACGTTCGGGCCAGCCCCTCAACCGATTAGCCAAGGTACGGAATTCCTTTACATAGTCTTTAGCCGCTCGTCCATTTTGTTTTAGTGAAACTAGATCGCTTTCAACAATGGCCTGGGTGCTGGCATCGTCCTCAAATCGACTTCGTAACGCTTCCAGGAACAGTCCCAAATCTGCCAGTTCTTGAGCGTGCATGGTGTGTAAACTGGCCACCCAGTCAGCTGCCTCACCTGTCAAAACCGTCGTAACCACTACTACTCTGGCCCACTGAGAGGAATAATAGTGCCCGTAAGCATCCATATAGCTGATCACCTGGCTTAGAAAGAGGGCTACACGGTCTGGATTCCCATCGAACGTGGCTTGTAAGGGAGGGAGACCCCATGGTATTTGCTGTACCCAAGGCCCTGGGGTCCAGGCAGGTGCTGGATCCCGTGCACGCCTGGACCGCTCTCCACCCCGAGGGGCTCTTCGTTCCAGTGAGCGGGACCGTCTAGCAGCAGGCTCACCTTCCCGGCCCTCACGATGCCCCTGACTAGGTGGCTGTCGTTGTGTACCCTGTATCCCCTCGCTTGACAAGGAACCTCGCCCCTGGGGAGCAGGGTCCTCATCCCGTCTGGCCCTATATCGACTATGGTCTACTCGCAGCTTTGGACTGGCCAAACGCACCCTGGATTCGGATATGCCGCCCATTGATGCTCCCCCCCCACTCTGCCACGTGTTTGACTGGTCTGCCCCGGGCGCCCAGGGCTGCCAAGAGGGGGCATCCCGGAAGCTAGCTTCCCCAAATCTCTCCCTCAACATATCCATGGTGGTTACACCGGGGCCAGAAGAATAATCCCATTCCCCCTCTTCCTCCTCCTCCATCCATTGCCTTTCCCGCCACCCTTGGAATTGAGGGGCTAGAGGGGGGTTAGCTGACGTCTGAAACCCCAACTTCCCTAGTGTAGCGGTACTTTGCCACCAATTTCCAGATGGTTTTCGAGCAGCTTCAGCCCCCAATGAATCCTGTCTTCCCTGCTTGTCTTCTGGGGGGGGGGGCGACACCACTCTCTGTTTGGGGCGTACCACTGGCTGTTCGCAACACTCCTCTGTCTCCACGTTCTCCTCCTCCTCTGCCTCCAGCTCTGTCCCCAAGTCCAACACCGTGGCATCATCCATCACGCCCTCTGCCATCACAGCTGCTTGCAGTCCTCAGACAGAAGAATAAAGCATCTCCGACTTTCTGTCAGCCTCCTCTGGAACCACCTGTGCTCCGCCGAACAAACACCACACGCACACACCCAAAGGTGGAGCTATCCGGTTTAATCGTAGCTTACACAGTGGTCATACAGTAAGCGCTGAAGTTTTCTGATGAAAAACAAAGTCGGAGACGCCCGATTCCTCCACTTAACTGGCTTTATAGAACGCCCCCAAGCGCCCCTCCCTTGCTCAATTGTGCATTTAAAGTGACCGCGCTATTTAATCCTTCAGTTGCTTCCGGATCGCGCTGTCCCTCGCATTGAAGGGCGTTTGTTTCCTTTGACATCGTTTTATTGACCCTGCCCCCAGATTCCCTATCCCGTCCACCACCTGATATCACCGTGCCCTGCTAAACGCTACAACACCCCCCTTCACCGTGTCTCTGTTCTTCTGGCTGTCACAGTCCCTGGGATCATGTGTCGAGGGAATGGCTGACACTCGACAACAGCATTGAAATCACCCATTATACATACATATTCATAATCCAGTTCTAAAATTTTCCTGTGTAATCTCTGATAAAATTCTTCTTTCTTTTCATTTGGTGCATATACTGCTATCAAAAATATTCGTTTAAAATTCATTTTTATTTCCACCATCAGAATTCTGCCTTCTTCATCTTCAAAAAGTAATTTAGGTTCTAATTTTTCTTTAATATACAACACCACTCCTCTTTTACTTTGTTGTATCAGTGATGTAAATAAAACTCCTAACTTTGGATATTGTAGTAATTTTGAATGTTGTTTTCTAATATGTACTTTTGTAGACATATAACGTCCATCTTCAAACTATTTAATTTGGTTAAAGTTCTATTCCTTTTTATCGCCGCATTCAGTCCGTTTACATTTAGTGATATTGCTTTAATTTCTTCTTCCATGTTTTACATGTTACTAGTTTTTAACTTCATTGCCCTTGTCTCTCTTTGTTCCATTGGATCCTTGGATCTTGCACCTTCTCTAAACCACTTTCTTCTTTTGCTGTTTCATCTTTGTCTTTCTCTTCATTTTTCTGCTTTGTCTCTCCTACTACTCCCAAATCTTCTTCTAATGGTCCACAAAATTGTTGGTAAAATAATTTTCCTTTTTCAATAGAATCAAGTCTATGTCTTTGTTCTTGCCATGTCACCAAGATTCCTTCAGGTATTAGCCATCTGAAACTCACTCCTTTGGATATTAATAATTTTGTTAAGAACTGATATTCACTCCTCAGATCCCTAACTCTTCTAGGTATTTGTCTTAATACGACAAGTTCTTTATCTTTATGTTTCAGTGCTGTAATTCTTGCTGCTTGTAATATCTCTGTTTTCACTGCCTTCTTTGTAAATCTTACATGTACTTCTCTTGGTAATTTATTCCTCATTACATATCTTGTAAATACTCTAAAAGCTTCATCAATCTCATTTAAAATCTTTTCCTTGGATTGTTCCAAAAAATGTTTCCACAATACCATGTATTAATTACACTTATTGATTTGTTTCCACTCCTTTTTTCTCCGTCACTGATCTACTTTCTTGTTCTAAATCTATTTATTCTACTTTATTTTAAGAGAGCAATTTATGATACTTTAAATATAGAGGTGTTCTACAAGCATAAAAATATTTACTTTGATCCCCACCCACGTTTGTATTAGGGAGTCCCTGATTTTATGCCTGTGGAAATAAGTTTTCTTTTTATTGTCTTTGTCCCATAGATATGCATGCCACCCTTTCTGTAGGTCATGACCTTCTAACACTAAAATTCTCTTATTCTCCAAGGTGATCCAATCCTTTATCCATATCAACTTTGCCGCTCTATAATACGTTTCCCAATTTAGGAGTCCAAATCCTCCCACGTTCCTTTTTTCCTGTAGAATTTTAAGTGAGATCCTTGATTTTTTCCCTTCCCAAACAAATTCCCTAATGGTCTTATTTAATTCTAAAAAGAATTTTTTCTCTAAAATTACTGGTAGGTTTTGGTATAAAAATAAAATCTTGGGGAGAATGTTCATCTTGATTGCCGCAATTTTGCCTATAAGTGATAATTTAATCTTTTTCCATCTATCCAAATCTTGTTTTAATTTATTAATTAGTGGGGAATAATTATCTTCTTTTAGGGAAGAACACCTTTTGGTTAACCAAATTCCTAGGTATTTTATTTTTGGGACTACTTGTAGGCCCAAAGTTTCTTCTATCTCTTTCTTCTGTGACTCAGTTACATTTTTAGTAAGTATTTTGGTTTTAGATTTATTCAGTTTAAGGCCTGCCACCTCTCCATATTTACCCAGTTCCTCTAGTACTTTTTGTCCAGATATCAATGGATCTTCTAATATTAGCGCCACGTCGTCCGCGAAGGCTTGTGTTTTATAAGTCTCTTTTCTAATTCTCAGGCCTTTGATTTCCTCGTTGATCTACTTTCTTGTTCTAAATCTATTTATTCTACTTTATTTTAAGAGAGCAATTTATGATACTTTAAATATAGAGGTGTTCTACAAGCATAAAAATATTTACTTTGAGTCTTATAAATTGTAGGATTTTAAATGCCATAAAAAATCAAAACTTTGATGTATCTGAAAGGTATCTATAGTTCTATAATTAAGTTATTAGTCTCTAAACATTTAATTAATTGACTAACTTCATATATTTCTACACAACCTGTTATATTTATCAGATATATTTAGAATTTCCTTAAATTGATTGTCTATCAATTCTTCTCTATCAGTTTCGGGGTGAGGTATCATCAGTATGCTGATGATACCCAACTGTACATCTCCACCCCAGATCAACCCAGGGATGCCCTTTCCGTAATGTCTAAGGGCCTGGAGGCGGTACAGGTCTGGATGGGCAGGAACAGGCTCAGACTCAACCCCTCCAAGACTGAGTGGCTATGGACACTGGCATCTCATGATCTAGTATCTCCATCACTTGGGCGTCCTCCTGGATTCACGGCTGTCTTTAGAAGAGTACTTGACAGCTGTGGCCAGGAGGACTTTCTATCGGGTCCGCCTGATACACCAGTTGCATCCCTTTCTGGATCGGGATTCCTTATGCACGGTCACTCATGCCCTCGTCACATTCCGCCTGGACTACTGTAATGCTCTCTACATGGGGCTTCCCTTGAGGAGCACCCGGAGGCTCCAGCTGGTTCAAAGTGTGGCTGCGTGGGTGGTTATGAGAGCGATGTGGTGTTCCCATGCGACACCTCTCCTGCGCAAGCTGCACTGGCTCCCGGTGGTCTTCTGGGTGCACTTCAAGGTTTTGATTACCACCTTTAGAGTGCTCCATGGCCTAGGACCAGGGTACTTACGGGACCGCCTTCTGCCACCAGTAGCCTCTCACTGGCCAGTATGCTCACATAGAGAGGGGCTCCTCAGGGTGCCGTCAGCCAAACAGTGTCGACTGGCGGCCCCCAGAGGGAGAGCCTTCTCTGTGAGGGCACCTGCTATCTGGAATGAGCTCCCCCCGGAGATATGGAGGATCCCAGATTTACGCACCTTCCGCTGTGCCCTTTTTTATTTTTTTTTATTTGATTTATATGCCGCCCTTCTCCGGAGACTCAGGGCAGCTTACAATGCGTTAAGCAATAGCCTTCATACTTTTGTATATTTATACAAAGTCAGCTTATTGCCCCCAACAAACTGGGTCCTCAATTTACCTACCTTAGAAAGGATGGAAGGCTGAGTCAACCTTGACCCTGGTGAGATTCGAACTTACAGTAATTGCAGACAGCTGGTGTTAATCACAATGCTATCAGTCTGCTGAGCCACCAGGCCCCTAACTTTTTTTTTTATTGAAAAAGTTTTCAAATACAAGTTTTTCCCCCTTTTCCCCCCTCTTCCCTAACCCCCCCTCACCACCCATCCCCCCCTGTGACTTCTTCACAACAATAAGCTATTTCATAACTAATTACATACATAATATCTTTCCTTTCCCTTACTCCCTCAGAATACTGACCCTTAGCATATTATTCTTATAACTCCCATTTTTACGATACAATTTAACATTTAGTCTTTTATATATATTAATGTAACATTTTAAAGCGTCCTTCTCCCTACATCCAAATTTAACATTTATTCAATTCTATCCAATTCCTCCACTCCCCTAAATATATGACTTAAAGCTTATAACTCCCATTTTTACGATAATCTACCCTTTTTCTCCTCCCCTAAACTTATAGTGTATTATTACAATTTAACATTTAGTCTTTTATATATATTAATATAACATTTTAAAGCGGCCTTCTCCCTACATCCAAATTTAACATTTATTCAATTCTATCCAATTCCTCCACTCCCCTAAATATATGACTTAAAAATCCTTTTTCTTAGACTAATCAATCAGTAAACTAGCCTATTTCAACCCTTCAATTCCTACAAAATCATGCAATACAATTCTAAATATAATCCACTGCCCACTTTACTAAAATATACACATATCTATATATGCATTCCATTTTGTAAAAAGAAAAAAGACAATAACTTTAAATTTATAATCCATATAATATCTTCTTTGGTGTCTTTCCACTGGATTGTTAGATCCATCACCCATAATAGGGTAAAATAACATGCTGGTGCAACAGTTTGTTCAAAATCTTCAATCATCTTCTGCCCCCATCAGTAGTAGGTATCCTCATATATATATAAAAGTAAAAACAACCACCTGAGTGACATTATAATTATATCCATATAGTTATAGTTGTGGTATTCATCAGGATTGTTGATTCCCATCATCCTAATGGGTAACATCCAGATCTTCTGCATGCCCCAGCGTAACTCTCTTGCCTTGTAACTCAAAATAATTATAATATATTTACCAGTAAAAGAAATCCAGAGTAGATAATTCAAATCCAACAAGGTAAGGCTCTTTTCACATCCCAAGATCACGGCATTGCAGAGATCTACCACAATCCTCAGGATAGTATTAAACAATTGTTCGCCTCCACTATCTTTTCAGATATTCATTCATTTTTTAAAGTCCCTGGCTTCACTGTTGCTTGGTTTAGAAACTGCTATTTCTATGAGATCTATTTCTTTTCTTTTTCTTTTGCGGGTTGAATTTCCATCCTCGTTTCGTGCCTACCTATTGTGTGTCGGCTGATCGATTTTCATTCTGCTTTGTGAGTTGATCTTGTTGGGTTAGTTTTATCATCTCGTCTTTCTTCTCCATCACTTGTATATCAACTGGTTGATTTGCACACTTGTCTGTGACTTGATGGTTCATCACATTGGAGTTGGATGACACTGCTCTCTTATTTATAGACAGTCCAGCTGGGGTATCCAGGGAGTCCAAAGACAATTTATCCACCACAGCCTCTGTAATTTGATATTTTCCTTTTGTTTCCAACTCCTTTTGCTTATCCTGTATTGTGCCTACAGATATTAAGTTCATTTTTAAAAAATTTTGATAAAATTCTTCCGCTTTTTCAACAGTGTTCAGTTGATATCTTACTCCTTGGTGTCGCAATATTAAACCAACTGGGGCATCCCACCTAAATAGAATATTTCTTTTTTTTAACTCAGTCACTAGAAAGCCAAATTTCTTCCTCTCCATTAGCATCTTAGTCGGGAGCTCCTTAAAAATCCAAATCTTTCTTCCATGAAATTGCAAAGTAGAATTAAAAGAGTTCTGCACAATGTTATTCCTAATTTCTTTATCTGTAAAATAGATCACCACATCTCTAGGCAATTGCCTTTGCTTTGCCAACCAGGAGTTTATTCTATAAATTCTATCAATCCTGCAAAACACTTCATCAGGTTGAACCTTTAAAATCCCAGCCAGAATTTCAGAAGATATTTTCCTTAAGTCATCTCTATTATTTTCCTGCAGACCTCTCAGTCTAATTGCATATTCTGTAAAATTATATTGAATCATTAAAACTTCTCTTTCAATCCTCTGTTGCACATTTTCTTCATTACCAGTCTTTTGGTCAACCTCCATTTTAGGTTTGTCTTCTGGGCTATTATCCTGAATGTCCAAATCCTTTTTAATTTTTTGAATCTTGTCATCCAAATTCTCCTCAGTTTCCTTCATTTTAGACTCTAATAATTTAGTCTTTGCATCCAACCGAATCAGAAAGTCTGATAAACCATTAGCTGTATTTAAAATCTTTCGATTCAAAAAGTCAAACTTTGATTTCACCAATTCACCAATTTCTTTAATTTCCTGCTTAAATTTTTCAAGTTGCTGGTTCACAATTTCATCCCTTCTTACAATCTCTTCAAGAAGAAATTCTATTATATTAAAATCAGGTTTCTGACACTGGAGAGTTACAACTTGTTGATGTAATTTATTAATGGGGGAAATTCCCCCCGCCTGTTTGTCTAGCTGTATAAGTCCCGGTGCCATTTCCCACACAGACAAGATTTAGTGGAAAAGAGAGAGAAGAAAAAAAAAGGCTTGTTTCCAACCAAGATCAATATCAGATCCCCAGAAAAAAAAAAGCAAAAAAAGCAAAAATGAGAGTGAGGTTTTGCCTCAATTACAGCCAGAAGTATTCATTCCGCTACTTTGTAATAGAAAACGGAAGGACTTTCCCTTTTCAGCCTCTCTTCAAGCCTCAGCAATCACCATTTTAAAAATCTTTTTTCCTTTCACTTCTTGAGCAACTTCAGTAACTTTTCTAAAATAAGAAAAAAAGAAATACTTGCGCCTCAGGGTCAGCGGTCCAGCTCACGTCTTCTTTAATTAGTTTAACAAGTTTACAGGCTTGCTTTTGCCACCTAGCTCTGCGTGTAGCAGAGATCTCCCAGAGCCCGGAGCATCGGCTGGGGATACGGGGAGTCTCTTCCGCTCCGTCCCAAAAGTAAAAAAAAAACTTTTGGGATTAGGCAGAGGACTCAACCCACCCCAGCCTGCTCTATCTCCGTTTCCTCATGGAAATGGAGTTTTTTCGAGCCGCCATTCCGCTATAAAGGCGGCTCTTTACAGGCAGTGGGAACGACGATCCCAAAGGAGCATCCAGCGGGGACAAACAGCCACCAGGCCCCTAATTTCTGATGGGGAGGGAGTTGCTTACTCCCTCTGAAAGGGTTCGTAATCTTGGCGTCCTCCTTGATTCACGGCTGTCCTTGGTGGATCATCTCACGGCCGTGACAAGGGGGGCTTTTGCACAGGTTCGCCTGTTACGCCCTTTCCTAGACAGGGATGCCCTCTGTACAGTCACTCATGCTCTCATTATCTCTCGGTTGATTACTGCAATGCCCTCTACATGGGGCTGCTCTTGGGGTGCATCCATAGGTTCCAGCTGGTCCAGAACGTGCCTGCACGGGTTGTTACAGGAGCTTCCCGTTACACCCGTGTAACATTTCTCCTGCGCGAGCTGCACTGGCTGCCAGTGGCCCTTCAGCTCCGCTTCAAGGTGCTGGTACTCACCTATAAAGCCCTTCATGGCATGGATCACTTGCAGGACCACCTCTTACCGGCCTTCCACCTCCCAGTGCGCTCACATAGGACTGCCCTCCTCCGGGTGCCGTCAGCCAGACAATGTCGGCTGGCGGTCCCCAGGATGAGGGCGTTCTCTGTGGCCGCACTGACCCTCTGGAATGGGTTACCCACCCGGGCTCCGGATGGCCCCCGACCTCTGCACTTTCCATGCCAACCTGAAGACATGGCTTTTTCAGTAAATTCCCTGATCTGCCGTAAGGATTTAATTGTCTGGGAATTTTAAATTGGCTTGTTTTTATTGTCATGTTGTTTTTATTCTGTGAGCTGCCCCGAATCCTACGGGAGAAGGGCGGCATATAAATATGATAAAATAAATAAATAAATATTACTTATATAAAACTATAAATAAATCAAGGTCTTCATCTAAATTTATAATCCTATATATCCTATTGAATATACATAAATCTAACAGTACAATAGAGTAAAAATGGATCCAATAGTATACAATTTGTATCAGTTAATATATGTATTGATATAAATATGACTATAAATATTTAAATATAAATATAAGCATAAATATCAAGTGAATATAACCCCTATTCACTTATCTTCCTTCTAGGTTTATTGTTCATAAATATAGTCAGTTTTCAATTTATGTCTTATTTGTAAGCAAGTCTCTTCTAGAGTTCCAGATCTGTACAGTCACCACTGAAAGAGTGCACCTCTATTAATGTCATGGTAGCTGTCTCTTTAAATCCAAGATGTCTCCCTTCTTTTTAGCCCAGTCACTGTTATTTCTCCAGCCAATTTTCTCTTTCCAAACCTCATATTTTATCCCAGTCCTAGTCCAAGTCTGAGGTCTATCGTTAAAAACGCTTCAGAAGTCCGTTCAACACTTCTCCTTCACACCTTTCATGCAATCAGTCTTTTTCAATATTGTTCGCCACCTTATCTCCGCTCCCACTGCTAAATCACTGCTTTTTCCACCTTCTCAGAGGCTCACTCAGCTGCTGCTGTAATACATTTACTCAGGTTCGCTGAGTCCTTCCAATTTCAATCTCTTTTTCATCCTTCCTCACCAATATATCAAGCTGTTTTACCTCTTTCTTCTTCCTACTCCATTCGAACACGCCTTCGGATCTCCATTTGTCACACCTCCGGATCTGCCATAAAGGCCGATTTCTTTCATATCCGATCTGAAGGTTTCCTCTTGTTTTTTTTCGGGAAATCACACCTCTCCCCACCAACTCCAAGGTATCCCCTCTGTACCGTTGCTCCCTCTGAGAGCCAACTTTGCCCTACAAGCCTCGAAAAACACAAAAATTCAGGCAAACTGGACAGAGCCCTATCTGCTTGCTCCACATCAGCATGACATCACCACCGGAAGTTCCACCTTGGGTGGTCTTAAGCAGGTAGCCTGTTCCATCACTGGGCCCCCCATAGCCTTTCCCACCTTGAAATACCTCATGTGCACTAATGAACCACACATTCGATTAGAGAATGCATGGGTGAAAGGAGGAAGTGATCCCGTTCAAGGTACAAGATTCACTCCCATGAATCCTTGGGTTATGAATGGAATGGGCAGGCTCCATTCCATTTGTAACATGAGGACTACCTATAAAAACTAAAGCAGCTCATATGGGAGGGGTTTTTTTTGGCCTTTGAATTAGTTTTTAACTCCTAGTGGTTGCTTAGATTAGCCTCCACAGTTTTTTCAGCAAGGCTTTTTGGAAGCGGTTTGCCACAGTCTCCTTCCTAGGACTGAAAAAGAATGACTGGCCAACACTGCAGCACAGGGCAGGGAAGGCACATGAAAATGCAGCATGGGTCTGGGAGATGTGTGGGGGTGCGCAAGTGTCAAGAGTAGCATAAGCACAGAGCGGCAAGAAGAGGGTGTGCAGGTGGGAAAGAGGCATCTCTCTGGATATAAAAGGACATGAGACAATGGGTGAGGGGACCGGAAGTTGGCATCGTGGTGGGACGCGTGAGGTTTTTGGAAGCTCCTGAAGCCCCGCCGAAAACTCCGCCGCTGGACGGTCCGAATTGGACCCCACAGTCTCGTTTTGACTGTGGCTGTGGACGGCATGTCCTGAGGATCCCAGGGACATCGCTAAGTCCCTGGTCGAGCCAGGAAAGCCCTTTTTCCAGCGACGGAGCAGCAACCATAGGCTGCAGAGGCTGTGACAACTCCAGGAAGGCAGAGCGGAATGACAGTGAACAGATTGGTGACAAACTTTTTTTAAAAAATAATATTAAGAACACACTTACTGATAAATTGAGATGGTGATGGAGAGTAAATGAAGAGGAGTGGAGAACTTATTTTGGACTAATTTTATTTTACCCAATATACATTTTAAAAGACTTGAAATTGTTTAATTGATTCATTTCCTTTTTGGATAACCGGACTGGACTGAAAAATAGTATTGGGACAGATTTGAAATTTTGAAATCTGCTGATTATAGATTGTTTGGATTGCTGAGTCGGAACATCTGGACTGGTGCCTTTTTTTTTTTTTTTGGACTTTTTAAAAGAAAAATTTTCCTTTCTCTTTTTCTTTTTCTTTTTCTTTTTTTCTTAAAAAAAATAGGAGAGCTAGGGGAGAGTGCAGTGCTGCCACACACTGGAAGAGAAATTTTGTTTCCATGTTCATCTAAGTAGAAGAAGAAATATTGTAGCCAAAATAGAGATTGAAGAGCTACTGAATGTTGTTTACACAGGTGCTCTTTATCTAAATTGACAAAGCCTGGGAAAATACTGAAAGGCATTGATCTTGTTTTTTTCTTGAGTAATTATTTTATTTCTAGTGAGATGTGTGGCTTGGAAAGAGACAAAAGAGAAAATCATTCCCTGTAGGCTCTCTGGATATAAAAGGATTTGAGGGACTACTAAACTCCCTCTTTGCTTTCTTTTTTCTTTTTCTTTTAATTTCCTTATCCCTGCTGCTCTCTTTTTACCTTTTTCTATTTTGAAGTTAGCATTTCCATTTATTCATATTGGATTAAGGCACTCAAGAGCCTGAAGATCTATTGATATTTTTTTATTTTTATATTGGCATTTTATTTGGAAGAGGACTTTACATTTTTGGCTTTTTCCATTTTTCTCTTTTCTTTGTGTTTTTCCCCCCTTGGATTAGGGTTCCAGAAGAACCTGAAGAATTTAAGGAACTATCTCTTTTTCCTTTTTTTTCTTTTTTTCTTTCCCCTCTCCCTTTTTTTTTACGTCTTTTCCCCTTCCCTCTCCTTCCCATTGCTCAGTTGGAACATTTGAAGTGAACCTGGTTAACTATTGAACAAAATGAGTAAAAAAGTAGCGATGGTGGGAGCTGCAGCGACTACACCATCCTCATCACCATCTGGAGGACAACGTTCCATCCAGACAATGTTACAACAGGAGAAAGAGAAAGAATCAGTGACACAAACGATTTTACAAACACTTCAAAGAATGGAACAGCAACAAAAAAGGATGGAACAACAACAACAAAGGATGGAACAGCAACTATTGCAAACAGACGAAAAGGTGGTTAACGTATAACAAACAATGACGAAATATGAAGAGAGATTGGTTAAGTTGGAGGAAAAAGAAGGCCAAAAAGAAGAAAAAATAAAGGAAATTGAGAATAGATTGGGAGAGGTAGAGCAAGGAACATCTGGCTTAATTGGATGCGAAATGGAAAAAGCAGAATTTTTCTTAAGATTCCAAAACATCGAAGAAGAAAAAGGGGAGAACTTAGCTGAGATCATGAATACGATATTAGCTGAGGCCTTAGAAATACCTAAAGAAAAGATGATGGAAGGAATTGATGAAATTTACCGAGTCTATACTGGATATGCGATGCGTAATAAGCTTCCAAGAGAAGTACACATAAGATTTACTAAGAAATCAACCAAGACACAAATCCTTCAGGCTGTTCGTGACAAGGCTTTGAAATACAAAGAAAAAGAAGTGACAGTTTTGA
Organism: Arizona elegans; assembly: GCA_022577455.1. Classification (NCBI taxonomy): domain Eukaryota; kingdom Metazoa; phylum Chordata; class Lepidosauria; order Squamata; family Colubridae; genus Arizona; species Arizona elegans. Next base: position 51,064,367 of record JAKOOJ010000006.1, on the reverse strand, counting down.
GACAAATTCCAAGGAAAGTGAGAGAGCTAAGAATAAAATACCAATTTCTGACCAAAGTACTGCTGCAAAAACGGATTAACTACAGATGGCTGTTTCCAGAAGGAGTAGGCCTAACATGGCAATTCCAAAGATACAGACTGAATACAATCAACAAGGCAAGAGCTTTTTATGAGGAAGTTCTCAAAGAGAAAGAAATAGATATGGAAGTTGAAATTCAAGCAACAGCAGCCCCAATAAAACCTGCCAGAGGATTTGTTAATGCTGGAAGCAACAGAAGGCACAGTGGGCGGAGTTATGAAATATAAGGAACAACGGGAAGCTAGATCGACTAGAGCAACAAAACCTAATTATAAAGGATGAATATGGAAGAAAGGAAATTAATTTCAATAAATATAAATGGACTCAATTCGGCCAGTAAAAGAAGAATAGTATTTCACAAATTGGAAAAATTAAAATTCGATATAATCTGTTTACAGGAAGTGCATATTAAAAAACAACATGAACAACTATTGATTCAACCAAAACTTGGAAAAACTTTCTTATCATTGTCACAAAGTAAAAAAAGAGGAGTTGCTCTGTATATTAGAAACGTATTAACGGCAGAGCAGAAATATGCTGACTCAAAAGGTAGAATTTTGATGGTTGAAATAACTGATAACAATACAAAATTACTCTTGGTAGCAATTTATGCTCCTAATAATAATCAAAGTGACTTTTATAGAAAATTACATAACAGGATAATTGAAATGGAGTATGAAAATGTCTGTATGATGGGAGATTTTAATGAAATTGTGGATGAAAATTTGGATTTGGAAATAAAGAGATGGGGGAAATAATACAGGAACATTACACACAATTGTACAAGAAAGATATAATAGAGGAGGATAAAGTGGCAAGGTATCTACAAAAAGCAAAACTACCACAAATTCCCAAAGACATTGTGGAGCTGTTGGATAGAAATATAACGATGATGGAATTAACTGAGGCAATTAAGAAACAGAAGAATGGAAAGGCTCCAGGACCAGATGGACTGCCAGCTGAATATTACAGGACGTTACAAGAATCTTTATCGATTCCAATGCTGGAGATTATGAATGAAGTAATGATAAAAAAAGAAATACCCAAAACATGGACTGAGGCTTATATTACACTGATACATAAAGAAGAGACAGACCCACAACTAATCAAAAACTATAGACCTATATCCCTGCTAAACGCGGACTATAAAATCTTTGCTACGATATTGGCAGAAAGACTCAAGAGATATTTGAATAATTTTATACATTCTGACCAAAATGGATTCCTGCCAAAAAGAAAAATTAGAGACAATATAAGAATAATTTTGGATACTCTAGAATATTATGAAGCTCATCCTGAAAAGCAGATGGCTTCGATATTTTTAGATGCACAAAAAGCCTTTGACAATGTGAATTGGCAATTTATGATGTTACAAATGGAGGAAATGGGCTTTGGTAAGAAATTCTTCAGGCAATTGAAACTATATACTCCAAACAAAAAGCTAAGGTTATGATAAATGGAGAACTGTCTGACTTTATTGAAATAGAAAAAGGCACTAGACAAGGATGCCCACTCTCCCCACTATTGTTTATATTGACACTGGAAGTCTTAAATAGAAATATTAGAGAAGAAAAAGAGATAAAAGGTATGAAAATACGAAAGGAAGAATATAAGCTGCAAGCCTTTGCTGATGACTTGGTTTTTATTATTGAAGAACCACTAATGTTAATAAATAAATTGTTAGAAAGCATTGGAGAGTTTGGGGAAGTAGCTGGTTTGAAAATTAATAAAGAGAAGACAAAGATAATGACTAAAATATGTTGAAAAAGCAAAAAGAAGAATTGATGGAGATTTCAAATATGCAGATCACAAATAAGGTAAAATATTTGGGGATACAATTGACAATGAGATGTAGTTCACTTAAAGAAAATAATTATAATAAGCTTAAGAAACAGATAGGACAACACTTGGAGAAATGGGGAAATTTGCAATTATCTTTGATTGGCAGGATCGCAACTATTAAGATGAATATTTTACCTATAATTTTATATCTCTTTCAGACAATTCCAATAAAGCTGGGTAAGGAATTCTTTGTGGACTTGAATAAAATCATGATGAAATACATTTGGCAGGGAAAGAAGGCAAGAATAAAACTTAAGTTGTAACAAAATGCTAAAATGAGAGGTGGTTTTGGTTTACCTAATTTTGAACTATATTATCAAGCAGCTAGTTTAATGTGAATTAAAGAATGGATAACATTGAAAAACACTAGACTATTGAATTTGGAGGGACATGATTTGTTGATGGGGTGGCATGCCTTTTTATGGTATAAAGGAACCAAAAAACAGGGGTATTTTAGAAGACATCAGATATGTGAAGCACTGTTTTTGAATTGGAAGAGAATTAAAAAATATCATTATATGAAGATCCCAGTTTGGATATCTACATTTTTTTAAAAAAAATTGATTTATATGCCGCCCTTCTCCGGAGACTCAGGGCGGCTTACAATGCGTTAAGCAATAGCCTTCATACTTTTGTATATTTATACAAAATCAGCTTATTGCCCCCACAAACTGGGTCCTCATTTTACCTACCTTAGAAAGGATAGAAGGCTGAGTCAACCTTGAGCCTGGTGAGATTCGAACTTACAGTAATTGCAGATAGCTAGTGTTAATCACAATGCTTTTAGTCTGCTGAGCCACCAGGCCCCTTGAAGCTTTTTCATATTCAGTGATATTCAAAAGGGAACAAATTGTTAGATATAATGATATATTGGATGAAAAGGGTGAACTTAAACTAAAACAAGACCTGGAAGACCAGGGATTTAAGATGGATTGGTTTTCCTATATGCAAATATTTTCTAGATATCAAGATTTCAAACAAGAAGGTATTCATAATGTTCTGACTGTTTGGGATAAGATACTAATGGGCTCTGATGACCACATAATTAAAAAGTTATATAGGTACTTGCTAGAGGTAAAATTGGAAGAAGAACAAGTTAAAGAATCAATGATAGCATGGGGGAACAACTTTGGTTATGGTATTGACTTAGAGAAATGGCAAAAATTGTGGTTGCATAATTATAAAATGACAATGTCTACAGCATATAAGGAGAATTTGTATAAGATGTTTTACAGGTGGCATCTGCCCCCGACGAGGATAGCTAGAATGTTCAAGAACAAATCGGAGAAGTGCTTGAAGTGCCATCAGACCCCAGGATCTTATTACCATATGTGGTGGACATTCATAGACGCAAGGAGATTTTGGACTAAGATACACACGTGGTTGGAAAAAATGACAAAGAGACATGTTGACCTTAAACCAGAGATATTGTTATTAGGGATCTTACCAGAGACATTCAATAAAGAACTGCAATATTTAATTGTGAATATTTTAACAGCGGCTAGAATTGTATTTGCAAAAAATTGGAAAGGAGAGAAGCGAATTACTGATGAAGAAATTATTAAGAAAATGTTGGACTGTGCTGAAATGAGTAGATTGACACTTGAAATAAGAGAACAGGAAGATAAACAATATTATTTGATATGGGAGCTATTTTACCAATGGGTAGATAATAAAGCAAGGGGATGAAATATTATACATGAAATGAAATCTGGATAAAATGTTTAAATATCTGTTTTTTGCTAGAGGAATGAACATTTGTCATATAATGTGACTTTGAAAATTCTTTTGAGAGCACGAAATGATCTTAACCGATCGAAACACTGTCTGTGATTGTTTGGAAGGATGATGTTTTTATGTTGTTTTTGTTTAAAAAATAAAAAAAACCTTTTGAAAAAAAAAAAGAGGCAATGGGTGGAAACTAATCAAGGAGAGAAGTAACTTGGAACTAAGGAGAAATTTCCTGACAGTTAGAACAATTAATCAGTGGAACAACTTGCCTCCAAAAGTTGTGAATGCTCCAACACTGTAAGTTTTTAAGAAGATGTTGGATAACCATTTGTCTGAAGTGGTGTAGGGTTTCCTGCCTAAGCAGGGGGTTGAACTAGAAGACCTCCAAGGTCCCTTCCAACTCTGTTATTCTTCTCTTCTTCTCTTCTCTTCTCTTCTCTTCTCTTCTCTTCTCTTCTCTTCTCTTCTATTCTATTCTATTCTATTCTATTCTATTCTATTTGAATTCTAATTCTAATTCTAATTCTAATTCTAATTTATTTATTTATTATTCATATTTCTATGCCGCCCAACTCTCCGAAGACTCTGGGCAGCTTACAACAAGAACAGTATGAACAATATACAATAAAAAAACGTTTTTAAAAAACCCCATACACACTGCTCATGGCCGGATCTCGCAAGATCGCAGTGGTGAGATCAACAGCCCCAAGCCTGCCGGAAAAGCCAGGTTTTCACCATTTTCCGGAAGGCCAGTAGGGTGGGAGTGGTCCGGGCCTCAGGAGGTAGCTGATTCCAGAGAGCCGGGGCAGCCACAGAGAAGGCCCTCCCCCGCGAACCCGCCAGCCGACATTGTTTAGCTGATGGGACCCGGAGGAGGCCAACTCTGTGGGCTCTTACTGGTCGCTGGGAGTTATGCGGTAGAAGACAGTCTCAAAGATAGCCTGGCCCTAAGCCATATAGGGCTTTAAAGGTAATAACCAACACCTTGAATTGTGACTGGAGACCGATAGGAAGCCAGTGCAGCTCACAAAGGATTGGTGTAATGTGGGAGTACCTAGGTGCACCCACAACAGCTCAAGAGGCTGCATTCCGGACCAACTGTAGTCTCTGAACACTTTTCAAGGGTAGCCCAATGTAGAGCGTGTTGCAATAATCTAACCGTGAGGTGACAAGGGCATGAGTGACTGTGAGAAGAGCCTCCCGATCCAGGTAGGGTCACAACTGGTGTATAAGGCGAACCTGTACAAAGGTCCCCTTAGCCACAGCTGCCAGGTGTTGCTCTAATCTCAGCTGTGGGTCAAGGAGGACACCCAAATTGCGAACCCGTTCTGAGGGGGACAGCTTCTCTCCCCCCCCCCCAGGGCTAAGGTTGGACAATTGACATGGTCCTTGGGAGGCAATACCCACAGCCACTCGGTCTTGTCTGGGTTAAGTCTGAGCCTGTTGACTCCCATCCAGACTCTCACAGCCTCCAGGCACTGGCACATCACATCCACTGCTTCACTGAAATGATGCGGAGTGGAGATATATAGCTGGGTATCATCAGCATACTGCTGATATCCCACCCCATATCATCAGATGATCTCCCCCAGCGGTTTCATGTAGATGTTGAATAGAAGGGGAGAGAGGACCAAACCCTGAGAAACCCCACAAACGAGGGACCTATGGGTCGACTTCTGTCCTCCTATCAACACCGACTGTGACCGACCAGAGAGATAAGAGGAGAACCACCGTAACATGGTGCCTCCCACTCCCAACTCCCTTAGTTGGCCTAGTAGGATACCATGGTTGATGGTATTGAAAGCTGCTGAGAGGTCAAGTAGCACCACGATAGAGGAATGACCCCCATCAGGGGCTCGCCAGAGATTATCCATCAGTGCGACCAAAGCAATTTCCGTGCTGTAGCCAGGTGTGAAGCCAGATTGAAAAGGGTCCAGATAATCTGTTTCATCCAATGTCCGTAGGAGCTAAAATGCCACCACTTTCTCTACAACCTTCCCCACAAAGGGTAAGTTGGAGACTGGACAAAAGTTCTTTAATTCTGCTGGGTCCAAAGAAGGCTTCTTGAGGAGGGGCCTTACAACTGCTTCCTTTAATGGTTGCGGAAAAGACCCCTCCCTTAAGGAAGCGTTAACTAAAGTCAGGAGCCAGCCTCATGTCATCTCCCTGCTGGCCAAAACCAGCCAGGAGGGGCATGGATCCAACAAACAAGTGGAGGAACTCATCGCATCCACAGCCTTGTTCACTTCCTCAGGAGTCACAGGCTCAAACTCATCCCACACAATACAACTAAGACCTGCCCCGGTCATCTAGGTCAGAATTGCCCAATCAGAGTCCAGATCCATCCGAATCTGAGCGACTTTATCCGATAGAAACTGCACAAATTCCTCAGTTCTATCCTGTAAGGCAGCGGTTCTCAACCTAGGGGTTGCGACCCCTTTGGGGGTTGAACGGCCATTTCACAGGGGTCCCCAAAGCCCTCTCTCACCCCCCCCCACACCTTCACTCACCCTCACCCTCTGCCTCTGTTGGATCACCGGTTGCCGTTCGCTTACCCCGCCCACTCCCAATCTATTGCTGCCTCCGGAGTCCCAGCTAATGGCTAGAGGGAAAAAAACTTTAAATTCTTGCCGCGGGGCTTCAAAGAGCCGCCCTATTCTCAGCTGTTTTGCGGAGGGCTCTGTTGCTAGCTAACTGCAAAGAGGTAAATTCCTGGAGCAGATTTTTTTTCCCCTAGCTATGCTGAAAAAGCGAAATTGAAAGTAAGCAGGGTCTTTGCTGCAACGTGACAAAATGAGACAGAGAGATTTCTTTTTCTTTTTCCTCACCAAAAAAGGTAGATGCAAAACTGCAAACAATGGGAAATTTAGGGCAAAAGAGGAGGTTTAAGATTTTAAAACACAAAAGAAAAAAAGCTCTATTTAACTAGGGAATTGTAATAATTGAGATACTATTAATTGTATATTGTGTTGAAAGCAGAAATGGTTAAGTTGTGGTTTGGAGGAATATATGGGGGAAATTATTTGGTTTATTATTATTGGTAAATATAATTAATTGATTTGTAAGAAATTGGATTGCATGGAAATAATTGGAATATTCATGTTCATATTGATTAATATACAAAAAAGGTAGTTATATAACTAATTGATTTATATTAAAATGTTGAATTTGTATTAAACAACTGTATTACATAATTACATAATTAACCAATGTGAGGATGGATATAAAAATAGATGACAATGCGAAGGGGTATAATATAGAATAGAAGGGAAAAATTGAATTTGATTAAGATTAGAGATGAGGATGAAGGGTAATATTGGTTTTTTAAAAAAATAGATGAGGAATAAATATGGTAAAAAGGAAATATAGAAATTGTAAATTTAATTGAAATGACTAAACACTGTGTTGGAAGAAATAGCCTTCTGGGTTCTGATCCAAGTGGGGAAAAAGACACTGGAAACATGGAGACTGCTTGGAAAGATGGTTTAATGGTGGACAGGATCACATGGCTTGAGTTCCTGAACAGAAAAGGGGCAGATACAGTAAATCCTCGGGTTTTTATGCTCTCTCTGGCTTTGCATTTCTTGGGGCCCCGAAAGAGTATCCTGATTGGTTGTCAGACTCCCAGGAGGTGGGGGGCTTAGCTAGCCTTGCTGGCTGATGGTCACATGTGCTTCCCAGGTCACATGCTTCCCAGGAAACGTGTGGTGAGTTTCGGTTGCTAGATGGGGCCCATTGTGTTAGTTTCTGTTGCTATTGTGTTGCAAATGTCCTTTGACAAAGGATTGACTTTCTGCCTCTGGCCCATTAACAAAGGGTGGGGGGCAGGAAGGTGGGAGCTGCTTTGTCTGTAAAATATGCTTCTCCATTTCTCATCCAGGGAAATATAATATTCTGCCTTTTTAATATTTCCCAAAATATTTCATTCTTCTAGGAAAGGGGTGGGTGCTAACCTCCTACAACTGTTTAAATTTGTGAACCGGCCAAATACTCTGTTCAAAGAAAATACGTTGTATGTTTGTATGTGTGTTTCTAATTATTGCTATTTATTCCTATTTGTTCTCTTTTATTCTTTAAAGTTTAACAATTCATTCTTTATCTTAATATCTTTATATTTGTTTGGGGTTGGCTTTCTTCCCTTTCATCTTTTTTATTGTACAGCAATCTTTCTCCTCAAACCTACCACCTCTGTCTTTTCTTTCCTTCTTACTTTTTCTTCCCCCACTCTTCTTCTTCTTCCTACTTCCTCTTTCTTTCTCCTTCTCCTCCTCTCTTCCTCCCTCTCTTACCCTCACTCCTACTCTAATTTCCCTTCTCTTCCTTCATCCCTCTCTATTGCTGTATCCTTTTATGCATATGGACTACTCAGAGGGCTGTGATCTGTTCCCGTCCACACACACACACACACAAACACAGCCAGCCGAGGGTTAAGAAAGTACTTGGCACACACACAGGTCGTTATCTCAAACTTGGCAGCAATATAATCACCGTCTGCCAAGAGCTTTTACTGCAACAGATAACATAAAATTACATACGCATTGCAAATAGTCCAGCAAAACAATATTCCTTTCGGCAGCTTCAGATGTTGTTCAAATGACTAGCCAAAGTTCGTTTTTGCTCGTCACGGGGTCTTACCAGCCACCACCCTCTCTTATATAGTCTCTGGGGTGTGGTCCAGTGACTCAGTTCAAATCCCTAGCACACCTCCTTAACTGCTGCAACTGTTTATCATGCCTTCGTTGGTGTGCATGCAGGAATGATGGCTCTCCTTCGCTCTCATCCGAGACACCTGGCTCCTGGCTAATCTCCTCTCCCTCGGCCAGCACCTGAGACAGTGCCAGAGGGGAGGGGCCTGGAGAGGGAGGCCTGGCTAATTCCTCTTCCTCATGTTCGGAGCTTTCTTCCTCCGATGAGATAGGCTCAGAGGGCGGGGCCACAACAGGCTGAAAAAGTTATTTCTGACTGGTCCTCGCACTTTTGACCAGTCCTCGAACTTACGACTGTCCTCACATTTTACGTTTTTGCCCTATCTTGTCACCATGGTGAAGAGAAGCAGTTGTGAAATGAGTGACATGGTTGTTAAGAATGCTACAATGGGCATATATGATGACCAGTCATAACTGCGAAGATCGGTCAAAAGTGCGAGGACCTGTCAGAAATTACTTTTTTCAGCCCTCTGGGTAGTCCCTATACACATAGCCATGGCCACCCGGTCTCATGACCAGCTAGCCACACCCACCCAGTCACATGACCTCCAAGCCACACCCACAAAATAAGCCACGCCCACAGAACCGGTAGTAAAAAAATTTAGAACCCACCCCTGGTTGGGGGTCACCACAACATGAGGAACTGTATTAAAGGGTCGCGGCATTAGGAAGGTTGAGAACCACTGCTGTAAGGGCTCCTCCGCTCCACCTATATTAAGGAGAGAGCGAGTCACCCTAAACAGTGCAGCTGGGCGAGAATCAGCAGATGCAATAAGTGCGGAAAAATGAGAACATTTTGTCGCCCGTATCCCCACTAAATAAGTCCTAATAAAGGCTTTTAAGACTGCTTGGTCAGATTCAGATTTACTGGTCCTCCAGCGCCGCTCTAGACATCTCTTCTGGCACTTCATTTCCTGGAGCTCCTCGGTAAACCAGGGAGCTTTCCTGGATCTACTGCTCTTGAGAGGTCGCAAAGGCACAATCCGGTCCAGTGCCCCAGATACTGCCTTATTCCAGGCAACAACCAGGGTCTCTGTCGGGCTGTGGACAAGGGAGTCAGGTATCTCCCTAAGCTCCTTCTGGAACCCTGCAGGGTCCATTAGGCACCTGGGGCAGAACCACTTAATAGGCTCCACCTCCTTGTGATGGGGGAGTGGCGTCCTAAAGTCTAACCTCAGCAGGAAATGATCTGACCACGACAAAGGAGAAACATCCATATCCCTTAATTCCAGATCATGTCTCCACTGCCCCGAGAGAAACACCAAGTCAAGCATGTGTCCCCCCCCATGGGTCGGACCCTGAACTACTTGGGTCAGGTCCATGGTTGTCATGGAAACCATGAACTCCTGCGCCACATCTGAGGGTTCGCCAAGTGACGACAGGTTAAAGTCTTCCAGCACCATGAGCCTGGGGAACTCCACCGCCAACCCAGCTACTGCCTCTAGTAGCCCAGGTAGGGATGTTGTAACGTAGCTGGGAGGCAGGTACGTCAACAACAAACCCAACTGAACCCTTGAGTCCAACCTCAGGAGGAGGGACTCACATCCGACAATCTCCGGACAGGGATCCTGCGAGGACAAAGACTCTTACGGACAATGACTGCCACTCCTCCAGCCCTTCCCTGGAGTCGCGGCTGATGCAGTATCTGAAACCTGTCTGGGCACATCTCTGAGAGGGGAACAATCCCCTTCTGGCCCAGCCAGGTCTCAGTTATGCATGCCAGGTCAGCCCTCTCCTCCAGGATTAAATCCCGAACGAGTGGGGCTTTATTAACAACAGACCTGGCATTAAATAGCAGCAGCCTGAGGCCAGGGCCCTGATTTACCAAGTCACCAGGTATACGGGATGAGCCTTGTGAAACAAAACCAGAGGGGCCGGAACAAGTAAGCGCTTTGACATAGTGAGTCCTAGTTCCCTGAGAGCAGCCTACCTCTCGGCTCCCGTCATATCTACCTCTCCCAGTCAAAACCGCAATATTCCGGCTCTCCATCTCCCCAGAGATCCCCTCCCCCTCCCCACCGGCCCCCCTCTTCCCAGGCAGGCAAGGTACTTCATTTATACCAAGTCAGGGGTCATATCTGGGCCCCCATCTGCTTCTGCTTGCATACTCAGCAGAGGGGGCTCCATTCTTTGTTCCCGGCTCCCTCATTCTCTACAATTCTGTCCCCCCAATTCATTCCTTCTGTTTTAAAACAAACTAAATTCTAAATTCTAATCGATCTGAAACACATTCACACACACACATGTATACACCTCCCCAGGATAGTTAGTATATCAGACCACAACGAGAGTATGGTCTAAACTTCAAAACAAATTTGTTCGACCCAGCAGTAAAAGTCTGCGGAAGAAGGCACACATAGTTCCCATTCTCCTATTACAACCCAATGAGGGATCTCTCCAATTCCAACAGTCAAGTCCGGCATCATGTCCACTCTGAAACTGTAAAGTTCCCACAAGCACCAAAGAGCTCCAAACTCCTCAGAAGGGGAGGGGAGCCTGGCCCCGATGGTATCAGCTGTAAGTTCCAGCAAGCTCCAGTGGGGTTCAAGGTCCGTAACAAGGCTAGCCATGGTCTCGATGGAATCAACCATGGCCATGACCGTCATGGTAACAATGGCGCCGGCGGCTCTCCTCGGCTTTTGCTGTCCGCTGGTTTCACTTGGATCAGCCTGAACAATTGCTGGATTCTCCTGCAGGCCAGGCACCAGCTTGTAGACAGTGTCCTGCATGACACAGTCCAGCTTGAGGTTGAGCAGCGGCTGAGTCTCGTGGATCTTGGTGCTGCACAGCGGGCAATACTTGCTGGTCTGCAGGAACTTCACAATGCAGCTCTTGCAAAAGGTGTGCAGGCACTCAGTGATGGTGGTGGCGTCGATGAAGTAGCCGGCGCAGAGGAAGCAGACAATGTGCTCGTTCAGCTCCTTCATCTTCACCTTCACTTCCTCCTTGTTCCGCAGTGGGTCCATCTTGTAGACGGCCTGCAGCTGATTCTGGAGCCGCATCGCGATTGCCATCAGGCCCCCTGGAGGAGGAGATGCCATCTTGGAGCCGCCAGCCCACTTCCGATATCTTCATTAATGCTAATGCTAATGCTAATGCTAATGCTAAATCTAATGCTAATGCTAATGCTAATGCTAATGCTAATGCTAATTCTATTCTTTCACTTACCCAGAAACTTGTGACCTCCCTGTCAGCATCCACATTGACTTTCTGGGGTGGTTAGCAGGGAAGGTTGCAAATGGCAATCTTGTGGTTGTGTGGTGCTGAAATGGTTATAAGTGTGAACTGGTTGACAAGTGCTCAGATTGTGATCACATGCCTATAGTAGTGCTGGGATGGGTAGAACTCCAAGGCCCATTTGTTCAATGCACTTGCAACTTTGAACGGTCCCTGAATTAATGGTTATAGGTCAAGGATTACCTTGTTCTACACATGCATTGTCCTTCTGGCATCATGGCAGTCACTATGCATAGTTTGAAAAATATAGAAAGCAAAGCCCTTTTACCCTCTCAATATGTTAGAACTTGAGGCCATTCAATAAACGATGGAAAGAAGAACTGATGAAAGGAATAACTTGTGTACTCCATTCATATCATAGTTATAGGATTCAGATGTAAAGGGAATTATCAATTTAGCCTCTAGTCTTAAAAGAATAAGTTCATGGAGGATCAGGCTACCAGTGGCTACAGGTTGCAATGTTATGTTTGTGGTATTAGTTACTCCTCTGGTTATTAATTAAAAGTGAGACAGGTATAGCATGCTCATTAATACAGTATTATGTTACTCTTAGATACTTAGTCCTATATACTGTTTATAAGCATGCTTGTGTTTAATACAAAGTATGTACAGTAGCTGTTCATGAGGAATAATCACAAATCTTACTTATATGATTTGGATAGCAATATAGAGTAGAATGAGCTAGAAGGGACCTTGGAGGTCTTCTAGTCCAGCCCACTGCTCAAGCAGGAGAATCTATACCATTTTAGATAAATGATTGTCTAGACTCTTCTTAAAAACATCAAGTTTGGAGTGCCCACAATTTCTGGAGGCAAGCTGTTCCACTGGTTGATTGTCCTCACTGTTAGGAAGTTTCTCCTTAATTCCAGGTTGCTTCTCTCTTTGATTTGAACTTTGAATTTCCTTGCCTAAATGTAAAACTTTGCTTTTCTCCACACTGAAATTCATTTTATTGGATAGAGCCCATTGTTCAAGTTTGTCAAGATCTTTTTGGATCATGAGCTTGTCTCTAAACTCCTGCCAGTTTAGTGTCATTTGCAAATTTGATGAGTTCCCCTTCTATTCCCTCATCTAAGTCATTTATGAAGATATTGAAGAGTACTAGGACTAACACGGGCACTGTGGTACCCCACTACTTACTTCTCTCCATGTGGATGTAGTACCATTAAGGACTACTTGTTGAGTATGGTTTGTCAGCCAGCTACAGATCCATCTGGTGGTGATGTTGTCTAGTCCACATTTTTCTAGCTTACCAAGAAGTAGGTTGTGGTCTACTTTGTCAATTGTCTTACTGGAATCAAAGTATACTATGTCCACAGCATTTCATTGGTCTACTAATTTAGTGACTTTATCAAAGAATGAAAAAAGATTGGTTTGGCATGATCTGTATTTAACAAACCTGTGCTGGTTACTAGTTATAACTTTATTTGCTTCTAGTTGTTTGCAGATCTGTTTTTTGATTATCTTTTCCAGGATCTTCCCAGTTATTGATGTTAGACTGATTGGTCTGTATTTACTGGGTCTGGTTTTTTTTCCCCCTTTCTTGAAGATGGGAACCACACCAGCCCTTTTCCAACCCTCAGGTACTTCCCTGGTGCTCCAGGATTTTTGAAAGATATGGTACAATGGTTCTGAGATAACATCTGCCAGTTCCTTCAGAACTATGAGATGTAATCTTCACAGGAGCTTCACAGGAGCTAGGGGGAGGAACAACTGCCTGTGAGGGGGGAGTCTGAGAGTGAGTACAGAGAAACAGCAGAGTGAAACTTGCCTTCATTACATTTTCATTTCACAGGAGCTAAGGAGAGGAGCAACTGCCTATGAGGGGGGAGTCTGAGAGTGAGTACAGAGGAGAAAGGTAGCAGCCCATAATATAACTATAAACCAAAAATAGCAATAATATATTCAAGGTTAGTGTGCTTGAGATTGTGATTTTATTCTATTTCAAAATGATCGGCTTAGTTCAGTGTAATACTTGTTTTGCAGCTGTCTTTCGCAGTACTCTTTTCAAATTTGGGTACTGTCCTCTTTGTAAACAAATTAGTACTCTACGTGGACAGATTACCTATCTAGAATCACTAATCTGTGCGCTCCAAGCAGAAATTAGGTGCCCAATTCAGCCATTCCACTCTACTGAGCTGCCACACCATCAGTCCCCTCTACCACAAAGATCCTGCAGGAGAAGGGCAGTATGGACAACTGTGGGATCTGGCAGGGTGAGAGCTGTGAACCATAAAGCACAAAGCTTTTGCTGTGTCCCAGCATAACAGATACAGTGCCCTTGCTAACCTTAATAGGGACTCTAAACTGACAGGTCAAGGTAGTTGTGATACTGATAACTCAAATAAGCAGGGGATTGTGGTCCGAGATGAAGAACTTACTTTGGAAAGGGGAAAGTGTGAACGAAGTATTACACATTGGTCACACAAGAAGAGCATGGTATCCAAAAAGAGAAGCCACCTTCTGGTTGGTGATTCGATTGTAAGGGATGTAAATTTAGGAAAAGATATGGAGGTTTTGAAAGAGGTCAGGTGTCTGCCAGGTGCTACTGCCAGCAGAGACAAGAGGCGTATTCTTAAGGTAGTCAAGAATGCCAGTAAGGACTGTGATGTTGATGCTATTATACATGAACTTAGTAGCATAGGTTGTAGGTTTATCTTTTCAGAGGTTTTACGGTATATAAGGAACAAAAAGGGAAAGGCCAGCGTATAGCAGAGTTTAATGTATGGCTAAAGGAGTGGTGTAGAAGGGAAGGCTTTGGTTTTATTAGTCATGATGTCTGCAACTGGTCCAATGAAGAACTGTACAAAAGAGATGGATTGCATCCATCTAAGAAAGGGACTGAGTTACTTAGCAATAAATTCACAGATTTTCTGGATAAACATTTAAACTGAACAGTGGGGACAGAGAATTAATTGATGCAGAATATTTCTGTCCCCAGCAATCCAAAATTAATAGGACTATCAGTGCATGTAACATAGATGTCTGTGCGAGTAAGATTATCACCCCTGCTGTCAACAAAAACCAAGCATTTAATAGCGAGTGCCATACCATGTGCATTAATCAAACAGGTGACAAGAAAGTAGGGGCAGTCAGGCACAACACAGGTTATGTAGACAGTAAACATAGGGTCAATCAAAATGGACTCAAATGTCTATATACCAATGCACAGAGTATGAGGAATAAACAGGGTGAACTAGAAATTCGAGTAAATGAGGGCAGATATGATATTGTTACCATTATGGAAACTTGGTGGGATGAAACCCACAAATGGAACATACAGCTAGATGGATATAATTTATTTTTTAAAAATAGACAAAATAAAAGAGGAGGTGGAGTTGCACTATATATAAGAAATAACTACATCTCTACAGAAATAGAGCACAACAATGATGAAAATTATCTTGAATGCATTTGGGTCAATATTAAAGGGGGGGGGATGACATTGCCATAGGTCTATACTATAGGCCACCCAACCAAACAGAGGAAATAGATGGATTTTTTGCTAGTCAGCTAACTAAGGTATGTAGGAAGCACATCATATCAATAGTAAAGGGGGATTTTAACTATCCTAACATCAACTGGGAGACAAACTCTGCACCAAGTGGAAGATCCAACAGGTTCCTAACAAACCTAGCAGACAACTTTGTTTCCCAAAAAGTAGAGAAGGGAACAAGGGGATCAGCCACATTGGACTTAATTCTCACTAACAGAGACAAAATGTTAGAAGGTGTTGAAGTTACAGAAACCTTGGGGACAAGTGATCATGCAATATTGGAATTCAACGTTATGCAAACACAAGTAGTAGAACAAAGTCAAACTAGAGTCTTGGACTTTAAGAGAGCTAATTTCAATAAACTTAGAGAGAGCTTGAGAAAGATTCCATGGATGAGAATCCTCAAGGAGAAAACAGCTCAAGAAGCTTGGGAAATTTTGAAAAGTGAGATTATAAAAGTCCAGTCTAGCACAATACCAACGAAGAAGAAAAATAACAGATCTCAAAAGAAACCAGCATGGCTGCATAAAGAACTCTCTAACAAATTGAAAGACAAAAAAGACAAGTATAAAAAGTGGAAAGAGGGGCAAATAACTAAGGCAGAATATCAGCAAATAGCCTGGGCCTGTAAAGATGAAGTGAGGAAAGCTAAGGCTCACAATGAACAAAGGCTTGCGACTAAAGTAAAAACTAACAAAAAAAGCTTCTTCCAACATATTAAAAACAAGAAAAAAGTCAAGGAAACAATTGGCCCATTGCTGGGAGAAAGTGGCAAAGGTGACAAGCAACAGGGAAAAAGCAGAACTACTTAACTCATTTTTTGCATCTGTCTTTACACAAAAGGAAAAAACAGCCCAATCCAGGGGTGAAATGCTCCCGGATCAGACTGGATCAGCCGATCTGGTAGCGATGATGGCCAGTAGTTCAGAGAACCAGTAGTGATGGCAGCTGGAGGCTCCGAGCATCCACCCACCCAAAAGTCATTATTTCCTGGTTTTAACCAGGAAGTAACCTGGTTTTTTGAGCCTCTGCGCATGTGCTCAGGCCAAGAGAGGCGGTGGTGGAGGCACTGCATGTGCAGCCCCAGATCATCCGCCCTCTCTCCTGGACCGCCCCTGCCACCCCAGAGCTTGCCTTAGCCTCTGCAGCCCACTGGCCCCTCTTGCCCTTCTCTTTCTGGGTGCAGCGCTTCTGCTTGTTGGGCCACTTATCCGCAGTGCTTCTGCTGGTGCCACCATGCAAGCCTCCCATGAGGAAAAAGAGGAAAAAAGCAAAGTGGATGGCTGCAGAGCTGCCAGCTTCAGGAAGTGGCCCAACAGGCAGAAGCGACACGCCCAGAAAGAGACTCTGGCCTTGCCCTGCCCACTCACCACCTGCTCGCCCTTCGCTTTGGGTTGGGGGCTGGGGCCAAGAGACGCGCCATTTACCGAAGCCCCAGAGTTGCCGCCTGCTCACTGCCTGCCTCAACCAGGTCGGGGAATGCACCATTTCCCGACTCCAGCCTTGCCACGGAGCTGCCGCCCACTCGCCCTTCACCACGCGGCGTGTCCTACTCCTTACCTTTCTCCTGCGGCTGGCTGCCAGGGAAGGCAAGTGCCCGAAAGTTACGGGAGCTGCCCTCCTTCTTGAATGTGCCGCCACCATTGCCGCCCTGGTCCACATGCCGGCTGTGCAAGCGCATACCCAATGTGCCACTGATGAATGAATGAAATAAATGGTGTGCACTTGCGCAGCCGGCCCAACCTATCACCCCTGGCCCAACCTATCAAAAACAGCACCACAAAAAACAAGATTAGGAACACAAGTTAAAATAGGGAAGAAAATGGTAAGTGAACACATCTACCCTAGATGAGTTCAAATCACCAGGACCAGATGGATTACACCCCAAGGTTCTGAAGGACCTAGCAGACGAGATCTCAGAACTACTGAACTATATCTTTCAAAGATCCTGGATTACAGGGGAACTGCCAGAGGATTGGAAAAGAGCTGATGTAGTTCCCATCTTCAAAAAAAGAAAAAAAATAGATCTGGGAAACTACAAACCTATCATCCTGACCTCAATACCAAGGAAGATTCTGGAAAAGATAATCAAACAATGAATCACCGAACACCTAGAAGCAAACCAAGTAATAACCAAAAGCCAACATGGTTTTGTCAAAAACATATCATGCCAGACTAATCTTATTGCATTCTTTGACAAAATGACAAATTAGTGGACCAGAAGAGTGCTGTCGATATAATTTACTTGGACTTCAGTAAAGCATTTGATAAAGTAGACCATAACCTACTACAAGATAAAGTAGAAAAATGTGGGTTAGACAGCATCACCACCAGATGGATTCGTAACTGGCTAACCAACCGTATTCAATGTGTAGTCCTCAATGGAACTGCATCTATATGGAGGGAAGTATGCAGTGGAGTACCCCAGGTCTGTTTTAGGCCCTGTGCTCTTCAACATTTTCATCAATGACTTGGAAGAGGGGATAGATGGGGAACTCATCAAATTTGCAGATGACACCAAGCTGGCAGGAATAGCCAATACTCCAGAAGATAGGCTCAAGATACAGAAGGTTTAGGTTTAGGTTTAGGTTTATTTGATTTGTATACCACCCTACTCCCAAAGGACTCAGGGCGGTGAACAGCCAGCAATAAAATACATAAATACAAAAAATTTAAAAACCAGATAAAATCAAATTAAATCATTTTGGCCCAGACAGATTAAAACACCCCAATAATTTAAAAACAGATTAAAATTTACATATTTAAAAAGGGAAGAGATTAGGCCAAGCCCGCCTGATGGAATAAAAAGGTCTTCACAGCACGGCGGAAGGAGCGCAGATCCGGGATCCTCTGTATCTCCGGGGGGAGTTCATTCCAGATGGTAGGTGCCCCCACAGAGAAGGCTCTCCCCCTAGGGGCCGCCAGTCAACACTGTTTGGCTGACGGCACCCGGAGGAGTCCCTCTCTATGAGAGCGTACTGGCCGGGGGAGGCTATTGGTGGTAGTAGGTGGTCCCGTAAATAGAAGGATCTTGACAGACTTGAACATTGGGCGCTATCTAACAAAATGAAATTCAACAGTGAAAACAGCAAGGTTCTACATTTAGGGAAGAAAAACAAAATGCACAGGTACCTTGCTCAATAGTAGTAACTGTGAGAGGGATCTTGGAGTCCTAGTGGACAACCATTTAGATATGAGCCAGCAGTGTGCAGCAGCTGCCAAAAAAGCCAACGCAGTTCTGGGCTGCATAAACAGAGGAATAGAATCAAGATCACTTGAAGTGTTAATACCACTTTATAATGCCTTGGTAAGGTCACACTTGGAATATTGCATTCAGTTTTGGTCGCCACGAAGTAAAAAAGATGTTGAGACTCTAGAAAGAGTGCAGAGAAGAGCAACAAAGATGATTAGGGGACTGGAGGCTAAAACACTGGAGGCTAAAACATATGAAGAATGCTTGCAGGAACTGGGTATGTCTAGTTTGATGAAGAGAAAGACTAGGGGAGAGATGATAGCAGTGTTACAATATCTCAGGGGTTGCCACAAAGAAGAGGGAGTCAAACTATTCTTCAAAGCACCTGAGGGTAGAACAAGAAGCAATGGGTGGAAACTAATCAAGGAGAGAAGCAATTTAGAACTAAGGAGAAATTTCCTGACAGTTAGAACAATTAATAAGTGGAACAACTTACCTGCAGAAGTTGTGAATGCCCCAACACTGGAAGTTTTTAAGAAGATGTTGGATAACCATTTGTCTGAAGTGGTGTAGGGTTTCCTGCCTGGGAAGGGGGTTGGACTAGAAGACCTCCAAGGTCCCTTCCAACTCTGTTATTCTATTCTATTTTATTCTAAATATTATGTATTTAGTAGACATGAAAAAATGAGTGAGTACTGAATATATTTTGCACTGGGCACTTAATTGTAAATGAGTTAACTGTAATGTCTGTCTGAAGCTGCAAAAGAAAATAATAATTAAAACTGAAATATCAATGTTGCTATTAAAAAGTAACCAACAAAATATTTAATTAAACACCAAATGGTTCTCAAAGAGGCTTTAAGCTTTCCCAAACAAATTGAATATACTGCTTGCAATTTGTCCTTCAAGTGCTGTTTGCTACATATGATGAAGAAATGACTTATTGTTAAAGCTTTGAAATACAAAAGAATATTTCAGTTGGTTTTATGAGGAAAGTTTTTGCTCAGGAGTAACAACCAGCTTTTTTCTTCACTAATTTTATCACAGCAAAAAACATGTTTCCTACTCCAAGAAAAGTCTCTGGGGTTTTATTCTGTTGAGGAACTTGGAGAAGACAGATCCAAAGAATTCAAAGCTCTTTCCTATCTATGTGACACCAAGGCCAAGCTCAGGATCGCAAGGAAGACATACAATGTGGGACCCATTAGCTATGTATTCTTGGCACATGTCTTCTGAATTTTGGAAGCAGCGGGAAAAAACTCTCTCTTTTCTATTTTTACTAGAACCCACAAATTAGAGTATAAATGAGCAGCCACTAAAAACTTTAATATCCTTAACTAATTTGTTATTCCAAAGTTTTAGATCCTATTTAGGCAAGATGTATGAAGAAGTGTTTTTCTGTGTCTTCAAATCAAATATGAATAATGGATTGGTGCAGCATGCCGCATGCTCCAGACCCAAATATCCACGCCTTTGTTGAAGTAGGATGAAAATTCACAACTTCGTTGAAGAAGGATGAGGTAGGATGAATGACATACATTCATACAGAATGTACACATGGCCATTACACTAGCCAGTTCTGCATAAACAAAACACAAAACATTCAGTTTTGTCACTGATCATCTAACAGAAAGTTCAAGACATTAGGATAAATGGGCACAAGAATATGTGGACTTTGTGTTCAGGTGCAACACCTTTAATAAGAAGGACCTACTTTCCCTTTAAACTGCACATACAGTATGTGTCATCAGTTACATGCCATGGACATGGACATGCACATTTTACATCTTTGTAGAAAAGACCACTTACTGTTGAGAATAGCATATGAACTGAATTGAACAGAATTGAATTGAATTGAATTGAACTGAACTTTATTTGGCCAAGTGTGATTTGACACATAAAGAATTTGTCTCCGGTATAAAAGCATTCAGTATTCATGCAGAGCAACAGAATCATCATCATCATCATCCATACCAATAAAAAGAAGGGGGGAATAAGGAGGATAATAAGAAGAATAAATAATAATGCTACCATCATACTACTTGGATAGATACACAGAGACATTAGATAGCACTGTGGGAATTAGGTGTTCACCAGAGTGATGGGCCTGAGGGAAAAAAAACTGTTCCCATGTCTAGTTGTTTTGGCCTGCAATGCCTGTTGTGCCATCCCGAGGGAAGGAATTGAAACAGATTATGTCCAGGGTGTGAAGGGTCTACAGATATCTTCTCAGCTCTCCTTCTGACCCGTGTAATATACAGGTGTTCTATAGAAGGCAGGCTGGTTGCATTTTTTTCCTAACTATATGGTCTTTCTAATAAAAGATATAGTCAAATATAGTTTATTCCTCGCTTGGATGTGAGCAAAGAAGGGATCTCTAGCTAACTAGTTTGCACACGTATGCACAGAGACACACATTATTGATATGTTAAGAGGGAAATAATTCCATTTTTTCCATCCTTAGCCATCTCTTGAGATGAAACAAAAGGATGAGGTTTCCTAAGGAGGTAGAAAACCAACTTGAGATGGTTTTGTTTGTTGAGGGTGTTTTGTTTTATGAGAGTATGAAAGAGAATTTGGTAAGTAAGAAAGCTATAAGAAGTTAATATAAAAAAAAGTATTGACATCTGATGTCTTATATGTTGCAAGCATCTGATTAAATATAATAGACATTAGATATTTGGGGTTGGGAAATTCATCATATGATTTTTTTAAAAATATGTAATTATTTATAACAAAGAACATTGCCATACGGAGAACCTTTTTTAGTACTGACACTTCTGCAGAAGGAACCTGTGCATTTTCCATTCCTAGTATAGTAGTTCTCAGTTGGCTTACTACTTAAATTTCTTTAGATCTTTTTCTCTTTGGAGTGTACTTTACTACGGTTTCCATTTGCTCAATGGAAACTGCATGCTAGCAATCACTGTTTTTCAAAGGTTTCTGACACTTGTACAGTATTTTCCAGTGTATAAGACGACTGGGCGTATAAGACGACCCCTGAATTTTCCTGTTAAAATATAGGGTTTGGGCTATACTCACCGTATAAGACTACCCCTCTTCCAACGCACACCAAATAAAAATTAAAAAACATCAACTGGCTCACCCACAATGTAAAAGCAGCTGTGCTAGACCCAAAATGGCCCCTGCAACAAGCAGGAACCTCACACAGCCACAAAAATCCCAAAAAAACAACTTTCACACTTTACACACACACAACACAACACAACACAACTGGCTCACCCACAATGTAAAAGCAGCTGTGCTAGACCAAAAATGGCCCCTTCAACAAGCAGGAACCTCACGCAGCCACAAAAAGCCCAAAAATCCAACTTTCACACTTTACACACACAAAATTCCACATACAGCTTTGTGAGATTTTGTGTGTTTGTGTAGTTAGAGTGAAACACTACAAAAACACACTAAATCTCAGAAAGCTGCACAAATATTATTTTATTTTATTTTATTTTTATTTTTATATGAAAGCTAAATTTAAAACTTCGTAAACTTTAAATGGCTAGGTCAAAAAAAGAACAACTAAAAAAAAACCCAATTAACTATTTTTTTTAAAGATCCCAAAGGGGAAAAAAACTTACCCAATAGAACAGGGGTCTCCAACTTGGCAACTTTAAGACTTGTAGACTTCAACTCCCAGAATTCCTCAGCCAGCTTTGTTTTGCTGGCTGAGGAATTCTGGGAGTTGAAATCCACAACTCCCTGCCTGCTTGATTGCAGGCAGGGAGTTGCTTGCTGATGGAATGGATTCAGGCAAGCGAAGCAAGGCAAGCGTTGCGACTAGCAGCTAAGGTAAGCAAGCTGGAGGGGGAAAACTTTTCTCCTTCTCCATGGCTCTGGCAATCCCAGCTGAGTTGCCTGATTAGCAGATCGTCAGAGCTTGGATCCAGAGCCATGTGAAAGGAAAAAAGTTTTTTCTTTCTCCATGGCTCTGGCAATCCCAGCTGAGTTGCCTGATTAGCAGATCGTCAGAGCTTGGGTTGCCAGAGCCATGTGACAGGAAAAAAGTTTTTTACTTCTCCATGGCTCTGGCGATCCCAGCTGAGTTGCCTGATTAGCAGATCGTCAAAGCTTGGATCGCCAGAGCCATTTAAGGCTCGTCAGAGACTTTCGGGCTGGTCTGCCTGGTTACAGGAGAACAACACCCGGTGTATAAGACGACCCCCGACTTTTGAGAAGATTTTCATGTGTTAAAAAGTCGTCTTATACACCGGAAAATACGGTACTTTTTTAAAAACATATATATCATTTTAGTGCAAGCAAAAACCAAGGGCATCCTTAGAAACTGCAAAGCAACTTGAAGTAGGATAGAGATTTCAAGTGTGGTAGTGTAAGGTCTTCCAAACCAATGCTTGCATTGAATTGAGGAAGGTAGACAAAATGCCTACATAAGTTATCAGAGTAAGCAGCTAACTAGAGATAAAGAAACTAACAGCAGTCAGACTAATAACCATGCATTCAAATAAAAATGGGATCAATCATTACTGTATACCCAAAATTCACAGATTAGTCAAATAAAATGCAACAGAAAGTACTCCATAAATCAACATTAATAGAGCCAAACTATGGATTACAGAAATCAGCATCTGTTGAACTTATTTGGTAAATTATACAAATTAAATTGACAGAGCTTAGAAGGTATGTGAATGTAGCCACTTCAACCAAGTTGGTTACATATGTAGCATGAACACAGACAGTGAGAGAAAATAGAGAAGGGAAAAAGTAAAACATTTCCATTGGAATCGGTAAGGATTCAAATTCTCAGTGAGAAAGTATGGTGACGTTTCTTCATCAATGTCATAGAGATAAAACACCTAAGGTCCCCCAAAATAGTCTTTGTTTCTTGTTGCTCGCATATTAGATCAAAACATGATAGAGAAATTGCTTCCGGTCTGGAGCCGCGGCGCCACAGTCAGGGAAATAGCGGGCTCTAACGAGCCCGCGAAAACCCCAACTGACAAACCACCGCCCGATCAGTCTTCGAACCGTCCCCCATCTTGCAGGGATGGTGGGTGAAGAGGAGTGCCTTGGTGTGCCAAGAGGAACAGGCAAGTTCCTCGGAGGCCAGAGGGAATCCTTGAAGTCGGCAGTGGGGGTAGGCAGCCATGGCAGCTGCCACAAAGCCGTGGCAGACCGGGACACAAGAGTGTGCAGGAGAGAAGAAGAAGAAAGAGTGAGCATCTTGAAGCTGGGTGAGTGACACCAACCTAGGCAAAACAACCGGATTATTTGGATTTTTGGAAAAAAAAAATCTTTAAATAATGGCTATAGATCTGTGGGGCTTGAAGATTAAAAAGAAAAAAAATGGAAATAAAGACCCAAGACAGACTTTGTTTTAGTAAATTTGGAAGAATTGGTTTTTAACAACTTAGAAAAGTGACTTTTTTTTTCTTATTTGGAGTGGATTGGAGAAATGTATCTTTGGGAGTTTACACCTTTGAAAGTTAACGAAGCTAATGAAGAAAGACAGATGGATGGCTACATAATTGCCATGGAGTCTGTGGTGACTAAGCAGGAGAGTGGATTGAAAAGACTTCCCTTTCCCTTTCCGTTTGGAAAAGAAACTTTTTAAATGGCTTTTTACCTTGGATTACTTTGAAATTAACATTAGATCTATGGAATTTGGAGATCTCTATTCTGTCCTGGATGATTTTAAGAAGAAAGAAGGAATATTTTGGACATTTGACAATGGAAATTAACAAGCTTAGCAAAAAAAAATTAGGTGTGGCGTAGGAATAAAAGATAGGAAATTGATGCATCACACATGGAACAGACATTATAAAGCATTAAAGGGACATACAGAATTTTTTAATTTGAACAGATGAACTTTGAAATGGAACATTTATGAACAGATAGAAAAAGGAAGAAAAGGAAGAAATAAAGTAGATAAATTTAAATGTAACTAAATTGAAATGTAAAGTTTAAAAGCCTAAAGGTATATATGATTTTTGGATAAAAACAGGAGGGTTTTTGGAGTAATAAAAATAGAAAATAAGAGATGGCAACTAAAATAGAGGATGATATATAGGTGGTTAAAAACAATAAAGAAGAGTGTATTTTAATGTGAGACAACTTTAACAAAATTTACTGTTTGATGTAATATGTTTTAATTTTAATATGCAAACAAATGCTAGATTGGTGATTATGCTTGACTAAGGTTTTATTGAACAAACTATAAAATACACAGATTTTAGCAACAAACTGTGATTTAATTTAATATATGCTGGAAATGATGATTATTATGAAATATATTGAGAATTAATTTGAAAGAGCATGTTGGGAAACTGACACAAAATAGATAACTATATTGTAAGAGAAAATTAAAATAAGAGGGATGGATACCAACTAGATAAGAGTTTGAGACTCGGAGGAAATACGTTGGAAACTAGTTAAAATGCTGGAAATCAGTCAAACACTTACAGGAGAGTTGGAGGAGACTATGCTGGAAATCAGCCAAACAAGAGTGGGAGCCCTGGAGGGGACTATGCTGGAAATCAGCCAAACATAATATGCTGGAAATCAGACAATAAAATGCTGGAAATCAGACAAGCAAATAGGAGGAGAGTTGGAGGAGATTATGCTGGAAAATATGCTGGAAATTAGCCAATAATGGTGGTAGGCTTGGAGGAGACTATACTGGAAATTAGCCAAAAATAGTTGGTGCTCTGGAGGAGACTATGCTGGGAATCAGCCAAACGTAATACGCTGGAAAACAGCCAAACAAGAGGGAGGTATGGAAGAAAATATGCCAGAAATTAGTTTAAATAAAACATGTTTTTGTGATAAACCTGCATAACATGAAAACTGTAATAGATGATAAGTGTTTTTAAGTGTGTTTAAGATACTAAGATTTGAGGAAAAGGGTCAAGAGATTAAGAATTAGATAGAATTTTGTTTTATAAAGTGTAATAAAAATGGAGTTGTATTGAATTTGAAAGTAAGATTTGTGGTGATAAAATTGTAAGGTAAATAATTAGAATAAGAGGTTAAAATATTGTTAAAAATTATTTTGACACTGATGGTAAAAGATACAAGGTGAAGAAGAACAAGATAAAATCAGGATTGTTATATAGATATAAAAATGAGCGAAAGTTAATTTGAAATTAAAATTGTATTGATATAATGGATTTGTTTAGATGAAGATGCTAGACTTTATGTTAAAATTTGTTCTTTTATGTTTTGAATTTTTATCCGTAAAAGATGTAATGGGAAATTGTGAATGGAGCTTGTTAAAGGAATGTAAGCGTGGTAACTATCTATGACCGGATCGAGACTCTGTTCTTGAAAGTTATATTTTATGCTTATGTTTGGGGAAAAAAAATATTTACAAAAAAAAACATGATAGAGAAGTTATGATAATGATGCTAACACCAAAGTGGATCTTGAGAGTGATCAAAGAAAACAGTTAAAATATCTTTTTAAGGTTTAAATGGCTTAGGAGTTTTTTGGAAAGTAGCTGCAAAATAAAGCTAATTGCTACCCTCAATGTATTGGCAAATATTGCTGTTACTTGATACACTTCAATTGTTTTAAATAAAGCTTATCTTTTTAAAATTTGAGACAGATGTTTATTCAATACTGGTAACCAGTTGACTATCAATGCTGAGTTTTTGCATGAGCTGAGTTGCACTCCTACTCCAGAGGAAATGCATATCTCTTGACAACCAAAGGGAAGGAACAAACTATCCTATGTGAAACATTGGAAAAAATCTACTTCAGGTCTTAAACTAGTACTACTTGGTGTCAGGTTTCAATGTCATCTCAAATAAATTGCACTCCCAAACAATTAATCTTTGCTGAAATATTTGATTTATTGAGTACAACAGATCTGGCCCCGACTTCGTTGTAGCCAATACTAACCCTCTGACCCCCAAACCCTTCCATTTGTTCCCCAATTCTCATCTTCTCATTGGCCATCTTCCAAGTCAGTCTCCCCAGCTTCTGACCTCACCCCACAGGAATGTTCCCCCCTCCCATCCCATCTCCTAGGGGATATTATCTACAGAGAAAATAAGTAGGTGAAAAGTCAAGCCTCGTCTCCTCCTTTTTATGGCAGCATCAGAATGCTGACACTTGGTCAACTCTCAAAATCAATAGATTGTATGCTCTCCCTTTCCTATAATAACAGGAAATAAGACTCTATAGGGTCCTTCTATAAATTCAATCTTGTATTGTAATCTTCAGGGGTCATTTTAATCGTATTATCACATTTACCGTTTTTTTCTGAGTATAAGATGCACTGGAGTATAAGACGCACTGGAGTATAAGATGTACCTTCGTTTTTGGGGAGGAAAATAGGAAAAAAAATTCTGCCTACCAGGTATTCAGCTGGCTAGTCCTTAGCCTGGTCAGCTTCAGCACATTAATTCACTTGCTGGTTTTGAGGTTGGGGCTGGTTGGGGCTAATAAACAGCTTCTAAAGCACAGCTGATCGTTGGAGGGAAAAAAGCCCCAGGGTTCAGCAGGAGAATTGAGATCTCTCCTGCAACCTCTCAGAATGCCCCTTCTTAGCTTAGCCACCCCTACAAGGAAGCTTTGGCTCCTTTCGGAGCCCACAAACAGGGAGAAGCCAGTGCAGGAATGAAGAGCTCAGTTCTCTGTGACAGGTAACGCTGCGAAGCTCCACCCTCCTCTCAATGATTTCTCAATCTTGATTCAAACAATTCAATGTTATTTTCATTCCACCCCATCACTCAAAACAATCAGTAGAGCAAATCAGACTTACAACAGCATATAGTTTTATCTTTCCAAAACAGAGGTCCCCACTTCATACAATCCATTGTCTCATTCTTTCAACCAACAACCTTTGTTTCCTGTTTTAATATTTTCTCTGATCAATAAAGTTTGAAAATATTGTATGAATGGAATTTACCTGGCCTTAAAAACCTGTAGATATGAGGAGTCATAAAACTTTTGAAAGATCAATTTCATATGCTTATGGTGGAACAAACAGCAATTAACTTACAATTTGCGAAACATAATACATTTTGCAACGCTAATAAACCGGGCAGATGGCTGGCTTACACATTGAGGAAGCATCAGAGCACACGGGTTATTGGCAGCATTGAGAGTGGAGGGAAGGAAATTTTTCAACAAAAACTAATCAAAGAAGCTTTCTTAGATTACTATATCAAATTATATGCTAAAGATGATATAAAGACTGGATTTATAGATAAATATTTAGAAGAAAGAAGAGTTATGAAAATTTCTAGTGATCAAAAGGAAAGAATGAGCCAACTAATAACAGTTGAGGAGATTATTGCTGCAATTAAACAATTGAAAACAGCTAAAGCAGTGCGGTGTATTATAAAACTGTGGTGTATTATAAAACTCTACAAGCAGAAATGATTGAACATCTTAAAGATTTATTTTGTAGTATACAACAAGGGGGCAAAATACCTCCTTCATGGAAAGCAGCTTATATTTCATTGATACCGAAAGAGCAAGCAGGTCTAAAAAACCTGAGAATTTTAGACCAATATCTCTTCTGAATAATGACTACAAAATTTTTGCAAAAGTATTAGCCAACAGGTTAATGCCAGTTATTCAAGAGGTGATTCATCATGACCAAGCAGGATTTATAGAAGGCAGATACATGAAGGATAATGTAAGGCAAATAATAGACTTATTGGAGTACCTTGAGAAGAATAAACAGATATCTGCAGTGCTGGTGTTTTTGGATGCGGAGAAGGCCTTTGATAGGGTGGATTGGAACTTTCTATTAAAGATTTTAAGAAAAATGGACTTTGGGGATCAGTTTATACAGGCGGTTTCAGCAATTTATCAACAACAAACGGCACAAATTATTATTAATGGAAGTCTGACTACAAATTTTAGTATTGAAAAAGGAACAAGACAAGGTTGTCCGCTATCCCCATTGTTATTTATTTTAACATTAGAAGTCTTGTTGAATACAATACAGGACTCAAACTTTTTACATGGCATAGCTATTAGGCAAGAAGATTATAGGACTAGGGCATTTGCAGATACCCTAACACAGCCGATGGAATCAATAATTCAGATGAAAGACATTATAAAAGAATATGGCATGTATCAGGATTTAGACTGAATCAGAAAAAAACTAAGATGATAGTTAAAAATATGACACAAGATCGAAAGCAGGAACTTGAAAGCAAGGCAGGCTTTGAAATAGTATCAAAGTTTAAATATCTAGAAGTTCAAGTTGCAGATTCAAATATAAAATTCTTTCAAAATAATTATGAGGTGTTGTGGCGAGAGGTACAAAAGGATATGGAGACTTGGAAAAAACTGCAGCTGTCGTTACTTGGAAGAATAACAGCAGTTAAGATGAACGTTTTGCCTAGATTTCTTTTTGTTTCAAATGATTCCGGTGCTTAAAAGTGATAAACAATTGAGAGAATGGCAAAGAGGAGTGAATAAGTTTGTCTGGAATGAGAAAAAGCCGAGAGTCAAATTGAAAATTATGCAAGATGTTCCAGAAAGGGGAGGCCTTAAACTTCCAAACCTACAATTGTATTATGAAGCAGCAGCCTTGACGCAAGCAAGTGACTGGTTTGGAAGGATAAAGACTGGAATATTGAATATAGAAAGTCATGATCTTGAATTTGGTTGGCATGCATATTTATTCTATGAGAACAAAGTGGATAAAGTATTCAAAAGCCACATACTTAGGAACTCTTTGATGAGAGTCTGGAAGAAGCACCAACTCAAATGGGATTATAAAATACCGTTGTGGTTGGATCTTGGTCATATTATATGGAATATAAATAAAATGTCACTCGGGGGGGTTTATACAAAGAAGTTCTTTTTATGGATGGGGACAGATGGCAACTAAAGACATTAGAAATACTGTTGGAAGAAGGGATTAATTTAACTTGGCTACAGTATAATCAACTTCAACTGAGATGGAAAGAAGATCAAAAAATTGGTATAATGATGCATGAAGAAGAATTGGTTAGACATATAAAAGAGAAAGGTCCAATGCATATTAAGAGGGTTTATAATGTTTTGTTAGAAAGAGACTCGGAAAATGAACTGGTTAAAGATTGTATGATAAAGTGGGCACAAAATTTTGCAGAACCAGTGATGTTGTAAACATGGGAAAAAATATGGGTCCAGAATGTTAAATTTAAACAGTCGCAGAATTTGAGGGAAAATTTTTATAAAATGTTTTATAGGTGGCATTTAGATCCTAAGAAACTATCGTGTATATATCCTAATGTTCAACCAAAATGTTGGAGATGTGATTGTTCAGATGCCACATATTATCATATATGGTGGACCTGCAAGAAAGCGAAGGCTTTTTGGATAAAAATTTGGTGGGTTATGCAAAATGTTCTGAAGAAAAAACTTCAGTTTTCTCCACAAATGTTTTTATTGGGTATAGTTAAGGGTTTTACATTGGGTGAAACAAAGCTGATATTGTATATGGTGACAGCAGCGAGATTATTGATAGGTCAATATTGGAAAAATGACGTTATGCCCACTATTGAAGAATGGACTTTGAAGATGGCCAGTTTTGCAGAGATGGCGAAGATTTCAGCATATTTAAAAGATCGAACTCAAGAGACTTATGTATGGGAGTGGAAAAAGTGGATAGATTATGTGCAGAATAAATATCAAACTAGGAAATATCAGATAGCTTTTAGCTGAATGTATTATGCAGGGACAGATTAACTGAGTTCTATGAAGATATAAACGGTACACAGGGGGTGGAGGGGTTTAAGTTTCATAAAATGTAATTTTGATTTGGATTTCATCCTGAGGAAGTTTTGGGGGGAGGGGAGGGTTAGGGAGGGCTTGGGGGGAGAAACTGGGGAGAAAATGTATTTGTAAAACTTTTTAAATAATAAAAAAAAACTGTAGATAAACTTGGCATAATTCACCATTTAAATGGGTCCTAATATATGTTATTGGATATTTCCCATAATTCAAAACATATTTAGATCTATAGTTTACATTATACTGTAACTGTTTGAATTTGAAATTATAATCTAACTGGTTTGAAAACAGTAGTTCAATAGTTATTCTGAACTCATATCTTTAAAGTCCTGCCATGATAGCCCAAAATGTGATAAAAATGTAGGCTGAAAATATATCTAACAATTTCATGGAGTAAATTACTCCAAAATGGTTTGAACAATCAGTTCAAATACCTATCCTGAGATAACTAAAGAAGATTCTTCCTAACAGAATACCATCTATACTGAAGCAGACTAATCCATAAAGATGAAATAATACTAAAAACTTAAATTACTATCTAATTACCATTTTAGGTTTATCAAATGACTACTTGGAATAGTAGTTCAACTATCAATTTATTTGCAGCTGGTAGTTTCAGTAGCCCAGTGTGAGAATCCAAATATGATGGCATAACATGGAGATACAGAAGTATAAAGTGATGAAATGGAATGAGTACTTTTTTGGTGAGGTTCACAGCATCTACTAAAATATGATCAAAACTCTTTTTATGCTGGAATCCCAAAAGGACATTGAATAATGCATTGGAACACAATGGGTATTCTGCTAGTGATTTTATTTCTTTTCATATACTTTCAGGGTACAGAAGTTTCATATACTTTCTTTTTCACATACTTGTGAAATGACTGGAAGTGAATGGAAGAGTTGATAGAAAATTGTCCAGTAGTCTATCTTTGTTCTAAAGACAATGATCTAACACAAATAGATTTCACAGAAGATTACGTTGAAAAGGAACACACAGACTAAAACCATCTCTATCTATCAGACCTGATGGACTATGTGCATACTTCTTAAAAAAGCTGCCCACTGCTATAGCAGAGCCCCTAAGCATAATCTTTGAAAAATCCTTCAGGACCAGCTCCCTATCCAAACTATGGTCACTAGCCACGGTCATCCCTATCTTCAAAAAGGAAGACCCCAGCCTAGTTGAAAATTACAGAACAATCTCTGCATCACCTGCAAAGTCATGGAATCAGTCATTAACCATTCCATTACCCTCCACGTAGAAACAAACAACCTACTCTTTAATAAATAATTTGGTTTCAGAAAAAATTATCCTGTAATCTACAACTTCTATACTGCAAGAACATATGGACTACAAATCTCGATCAGGGCAAAGCAATAGATGCAATTTACATAGACTTCTGTAAAGCCTTTGTTCAGTGGTACATGACAAACTACTTCTAAAACTAAAATCCTATGGCATCTCCGAACCCCTACATAATTGGATGGCTGCATTCCTGTCAGACAACAAGTGGTCAAAATAGGGAGTGCCCTATCAAATCCTGCACCTGTTAATAGCAGTGTCCTCCAAGGCAGTGTTCTAGGACCAACACTCTTCATACTATACATAAATGACCCTTGTGATCATATTATAAGCAACTGCGTTCTCTTCGCTGATGATGTAAAAATATTTAACACCACCGAAATGCTGCTACCCTTCAAAAAGACCTTGACTTTGTGTCAGAATGATCAAACAATTGGCAACTCCAAATTTCAACCAACAAATGCTCTAACTTACACATTGGCAAAAAGAACCAGAACACAAAATACATGCTGAATGGACATAACCTTGTAGATGACCCTCACTCTGTCAAGGACCTTGGAGTACTCATATCTAATGACCTAAAAGCCAAAGCTCACTGTAACAACATCACCAAAAAGGCATTAAGAGTTGTAAACCTCATCTCGCCTAGCTTCTTCTCCGGTAATATCACACTACTAACCAGAGCATACAAAACATTTGCTAGACCAATTCTCAAATACAGCTCATCTGTCTGGAACCCGCACTGCATACTGGACATTAATACAATTGAACGTGTCCAGAAATATTTCACAAGAAGAGTCCTCCACTCCTCTGCTCACAACAAAATACCTTATGCCACCAGACTTGAAATACTGGACTTAGAAAACTTAGAACTATGCTGTGTAGCTCATAAAATTATCTGCTACAATGTCCTATCTGTCAATGACTACTTCAGTTTCAACCACAACAATACACGAGCACACAATAGTTACAAACTTAAGGTAAACCAATTGCAGAAAATATGACTTCAGCAATGGTCAATGCCTGGAATGCACTATCTTGACTCTGTGGTTTCATCTCCAAAACCCCAAAATTTTAACCAAAGACTGTCTACTGTTGACCTCACCCCATTCCTAAGAGGTCTGTAAGGGGCGTGCATAAGAACACCAGCGTGCCTACCGTCCCTGTCCTAATGTTTCTTCTATTTGTATCTATTTTATGTATCCAATCCATGCTTATACATTGCAAATATGTTATGAATGAATGAATGAATGAATGAGAGCAAATCTGCAAGTATTTGATATCTGTGTGTCATGCAAGAACAGAGAAATGACCTTAGGAATTCCATGTTTAGGATGAGATTTTAGCAAAATCATTAAACAAACATCAGAGTTTTGCCATCCTTCCCCAAAAAGGGAAAGTAAAAAGTAATACTGAGTCATTTTTAATTTTCCAAATGATATTTCAAATTAAGTTGCAAAAATAAATTTTACAATCAATTCATTGTGCAATCAACTTTCATATTTCAAAGATAAGGCTTAAGAGCATTGCTTAAAATAATATACATGGTGTCTTGCTATTTACAATCTAAAAAGAAAGCTACAAAGATAGAAGGCTAATATAGAGACAAAGCTAAAATCTAAATTTCAGGGTCTGAAAACCTATTATTAAATGTGTGGATTCAACGACCACTTTTGGCGATGTATAAAAATGACTCCCTAACTTGATGAATAAGTTTTAGGAGCAGAAAAATAAGCAGCAGTTCACATTACAAACGAGCATGTCATCTGGTGTGCATTTGGTTTAAAATGTTTATATAGACAACACTATGACCTGCTTTCCCTGTGATTGATAAGTGGAGAGATGGTGCTATAATTGGTTTCAAATCATGCTATCCAAAGGGCAAAATAAATAAATCAAGGATATTTTTCTGGATCTGCAGAAGTTAATTTCCAAATCAAACAGATTGTTACATATTAAGTCTCTGCTTAAAGACACCAATTGGACTTTGATTCTCCATCACATGTAATTATGTCAAAGTGGGACAATTTGGCCTCTCCCCAGTTTCTCCCATGGAGAATATTGCCTAAAGTTATGATACTGATATTGAACTGAAAGTTTTAAATTATGACCTTTCTTGGAAAGAAATGGAGAATGCATGAAGTAATTAAATAAACAAAAGATATCATAATACACACAGACATAAGCAGATGTGTTTAGTTACTATTATGGTGGAACAAACAGAATGGGCACAGCTGGGTATTTTGAATCAAGAGGGCTTGAGCAAAAGGAAGCAGCAAAACTTGAAATGGAAGGTGCATGTAACAGTATGAACAGCTACATTCAATTATAAAGCTCTGCATACTTCATGTTTGCACTTTCAACATTTTGCTGGGTTTTTGAAGCAAATAAGATTTTTCTTTTTAAAAAAAAATATTAAAGTTTCAAACATTAAAATACACAGTACAAAAAGTAGAAAAAAGCAAAAAATAGAAAACCATAACACACAACTAAAACAAACAAAAAGAAACACATCAAAACTTAAACACTAGTAACAGTTTTTCTACATCGGTATCTCTATCCTAATTAACTTCTGTACACAAATTCTACTATCTATCTCTATCTTAACTTACATCCTTATCTGAATTATAATAACTTCTATTCACAATTCGATTTCATGACAAAGTATCCCTTACATTTTAGATTTACTCTCAAGACAGGAATACCATCTATTCTAAATTAAATAGCAATAGGTGTCTTCCCTTTCCTTAATTTCCATAGATAATCTGTCCACTTCTGCGCATTTGTATTTTTTTTTTATTATAATTTGGTCCAGGGGATATCCGGTTGTTTCCAATTTTGTACTATGACAATTCTACTCGCAGTTAGTATATGTAATATGATATATTGTAGGTTTTTTTCCATTTTCCCTTCCAGAATACCCAAGAGGAATAATTCCAGTTTTCTTTCTAACTTCAACCCAGTTATCTCTTTCAACCATTTTTTTTTATCTTCCACCAGAATTTCTTAATCTTAGGGCAAGTCCACCACATGTGGTAGAATGTCCCTTGGTTATGACTGCACCTCCAACATTCCGGGGACCTGTTCAAGAACATCCTGGCCAATCTCGCTGGTGGCAAGTGCCATCGGTAAAACATCTTGTAAAGATTCTCCTTGTAAGCAGCTGACATTGTTAGTTTGTAGTTTCTTTCCCATAATCTATCCCATTGATCCAGATGAATGTTGTATCCAAAATTTCTTGCCCAACTAATCATTGTTTCTCTAACGGTTTCTTCCTCCATTTTAAATTTTAACAGGAAATTATGCGTTTTTGTGATCATTTTTCCCCCTGGTCCTAATAATATCTTATCAAGTTCCAATTGATCTCTGTATACCATATTGTTCCATCTTTTTTATATTTTGTCCTAATTTGCAAATATGGCCACCAGTCAATTTTTATTCCTTGTTTTTTTAGATCCTGTTCTGGTCTAATAGAACAGAACATCTAGATGAACATCTGTTCATCTAATAATTCCGAATATCTTACTGTTTTATTTAGGTCCAGCACATTGGGATAAATTATGGCCTCCATCATCGATATCCAAACTGGAACTTTCATATAATGATTTTTTCTTATAGTATCCCAAATATTTATCAGAGCATTTCGCACCAGATGTCTCTGGAAATACGTATGAGTCTTAATTTTTCCTTCCCAAAGAAAAGCATGCCATCCCAATTGTAGGTCATGGCCTTCCAATGTTAATATTCTCGTTTCTTAGTTGTACCCAATCTTTTAACCAAGTTATTGCTGCCCCACTGATAATATAATTCCCAATTGGATAGGCCCAAGCCTCCTCTGGTTCTGGAGTCTTGCAGAAGTTTACATTTTATTCGGGCTTTTTCCCCCAGCCAAATGAATTTACCAATCATTCTATTTAAATGTTCAAAAAATGGTTTCCCTAATCTAATCGGTATCGACTGAAACAAATATAATAATTTGGGTAATATGTTCATCTTTATTACAGCTATTCTACCTACTAAAGATAGCTGTAATTTGGCCCATATATCCAGATCTTTTTGTAATTGTTGAATCAATCTGTCATAATTATCCTCCTTTACATTAGAGCATTTTGCCATAAGCCAAATTCCTAAGTATTTTACCTTTTTGGCAATTTGAATCCCCAATTTCCTTTCCAAATCTTCCCCCTACCTTTTAGTACAATTCTTCGTTAACATTTTGGTTTTTTCCTTGTTTATTTTAAGCCCTACTACTTTACCAAATTCTTCAACTTCATTTATCAAAATAGTTCCCGTCTCCAAAGGATCTTCCACAATAAATTCCAGATCATCCACGAATGTTCGAACCTTATATTCCTCCTGTTTGACTTTCAATCCTTTTATTAATTCTTTCTTACTTGTATTAATAGTATCTCCAAGGATAATATAAATAAGAGGGGTGACAAGAGACATTCCTCTCTTACCCCCTTAGCTATATCCTCTCTGTCGTTTCCTCATTCATTATTATTCTGGCCAATTGTTTCAAATAAATTGCTCTAATGAAATCTGTAAATTTCTCCCCAAAGTTCATCATTTCCAGTTGGTTAATCAGAAAGTTCCAGTTTAAATTATCAAATGCTTTCTGAGCATCTACAAATATCAATGCCAGCTGCTTATCCGGATGGGCCTCATAGTATTCTAATGTATCCAATGTATCCAAGATCATCCGTGTATTAATTCTTATATGTCTGTTAGGGAGAAATCGATTTTGATCCGAATCAATAATTTCATTTAAGATTTTTTTTGGCCCTTTTGGCTATTATTGTTACAAAGATTTTATAGTCCACATTAAGCAGCGAGATTGGCTGGTAGTTCTTGATCTGCTGTGTGCTTATAGAATCCTTTGGGATGAGTGATATCAATGCCTCTCTCATGTCTGTGGTAATTTCGATTGCCCTAAGGCTTCATTATATAGATTCAGTGGTAGCAATTTCAGTGGCCCCTGTACCTTTTTATAGAATTCATTGGACGATTTCTATCTTTTAAGTATTTCTTTATATCTTCCTCCTCCACCTTCTCCTGGCCATAGAATGTTTCAAAATAATTTTGGGCTATTCTCTTTTTTTCCTTCTAACCAATGGTGAATATTCCCCCCTTCGTCTTGTAATTGTGTTATTAGCCTTTTCTCCTTATCCTTTTTAAATTTATAGGCCAGCCATCTCCCCGGCTTATTGGCATGTTCAAAGTATACCTGCTTCGTTACTTTAAGCTTTTGCACCATTTCCTCCTGGGAAAGCAGATTTATTTTATGTTTCATCAAATCCCTTTCCTCTCTAATTTTTTTATACGGGGATTCCTGCACCTAATATTCTAATTCCTCCAATTTCTCTTATAATTCCAATTGCTCTTTCCTTTTTTCTCTATTTCTCCTTGCCCAGTATGCTATCGTTAGGCCTCTGATATAAGCCTTGGTTATATCCCAAAGGTTCTGTAAAGTCGTATCTTCGTTTGTATTCTCTTTCAAGAAGAAATCCAACTTTTTTTCCATCCATTCTATATACTTTTTTCTTTTATCACTCTTTTTTTTTAATTGAAAAAGTTTTTCAAATACAAATTTTTCCCCCTTCCCCCCTCCTCCCTAACCCCCCCTCGCCCTCCCCTCCCCGTGGCTTCTTCAAAGTAAAACCCAAATTCATAACAGATTATATAATACTTTTCCATCCCCTTGCTCCATCCCCTTTCTTTCTAATAATATTATTATATCCCCCTTATACTATACATTTCAAAATAACAGTCTACTATAACATTATATAATAACTCCTAATTTAACATAGTAATATTATTATATCTCCCAGTTTAACAATTTCTACTCATAATCTATTCTTTTTCTCCTCCCCCATACATATATCTCTTAAATCAAATCTTTTTTGTATATTAATATGACATTTCAAAGCAACCTTCCACTATAAAACTATATAATAAATCCTAATTTAACATTTATTCAACTCATAGTCTGCCCATTTCCTCTACCCCCATAAATATCTCTTAACTCAAATCTTTTACATATATTCATATCTAAACATAATATCCCTTTTCTTCAACTAAACAATCAATAAGCTAACCTATCTCCACCCACTTTCCTACAGGACTACCATACATAATAGTTCTTAATATCTTTATTCTTCTGCACACACCACTAAGAAGTATTCCCTTATATAAATAAAATCCTCAAATGACTTTAAGCTTGTAATCCATATAATATCTTCTGTAGTGTCTTTCAGCTGGATTGTTAACTCCATCATCCATATTAGGGTAACATCACATCCTAATTCCAACAGTATGTTCGGTATCTTCAATTACCATCTGCCCCCATCAACAATAGATGTCTTGATATATAAAAAACAACCACCCGAGTGACTTTATATTTGTAATCCATATAGTGTCTATAGTAGTGTCTTTCATCTAAATTATTAATTCCAGCCACTGTAATAGGGTAACAACCAGATCTTCTGCGTGCCCCAATCCCATAACTCTCTTGCCTTGTAGCTCAGCATAAATGTAATACATTTATCAAAGAATCCAAAATAGATAATTCCAATCCATTCAGTTTAAGGCCCTTTTCACATCCCAAAAGTACAGCACTGCAGAAGTCTGTCACTCTCCTCAGGATAATATAAATCAATACTTTGCCTCAGCTATCTTTTCATATATTCAATCATCTCTTAAATAACTGGCATTGCACTGTTGTTTAGTTTAAAAGTTTTTGTTTTTGTAAGACCTGCTTCTTCTTTTCTTGACTTTTTGTGGGTTAGATC
Organism: Arizona elegans; assembly: GCA_022577455.1. NCBI lineage: Eukaryota > Metazoa > Chordata > Lepidosauria > Squamata > Colubridae > Arizona > Arizona elegans. The sequence continues at coordinate 51,026,269 of JAKOOJ010000006.1, read as the reverse complement.
TCCATCCTGATTTTCTTTCTATAAATTGTGTATCAACTATTTGGTTTTCATGCTGATCTATAACTTGATTTTGTTGGTTTTGCTTTTGTGGCTTAAGTCTCCATTCTGGTTTCTTTTCTATAAGTTGTATGTCGACTGATTGATTTCTATGCTGGTCTGTAACTTGATAAATCATCACATTAGAATCCAAAGCCGCCTCTCTTGTATTTATAAATAGTCCAGCTGTAACCTCTGAAGGAGAATCCAGAAGCGACTCATCTACAAAGTCCTCTGTAACTTGTTGTTTTTCCATTACTTCCATCTCCTTCTGCTTATTCTGAATTTCTATCTCTTGTTGATTTTGCTTTTCTTTATTCCACTCATGTATTATACATGAAGATGTTGAACCCATTTTAAGAACCTTATAGTAAAATTCTTCCGCTTTTTCAACAGTATTTAGTTGGTATCCTTCTCCTTGATATCTCAATATTATGCCAACTGGGACATCCCACCTAAATGAGATGTTTTGTTTCTTTAGCTCGGTCACCAAAAATCCGAATTTCTTTCTATCTTTTAATATCTTGGGCGGCAACTCTTTATATATCCAGATCTTTCTTCCATGCAATTGTAGAGTGGAATTAAAAGATTTTTGCACAATATCATTTCTTATTTCTTTATCTGTAAAATAAATCACCACATCTTTAGGCAATTGCCTTTGCTTTGCAATCCAAGAATTTACTCTATAGGCCTTGTCGATCTTACAAGATACCTCCTCTGGATGAATCTTTAAAATCCCGGCCAGAACTTCAGCAGATATTTTTCTTAAATCATCTCTATTATTTTCCTGTAACCCTCTAATTCTAACCGCAAGTTCTGTAAGCCTGTATTGCATCATTGTAACTTCTTTTTCAATCCCTTGTTTTATATTTTCTGCATTGTAAGTCTTGTGATCAGCTTCCTTTTTAGACTTTACTTCAGAGCTATTGTCTTGAATAGTTATCAAATCATTTTCCATTCTTTGTATTTTATTGTTCAAATTATAAATCTTATCATCAACTTCCTCCATTTTAGACTCTAATAACTTAATATTTGTATCCATCTTTATAACTATTTCTGAGAAAGCATTAGTCACTGTTACAATCTTTCATTGTAAGTTATCATACTTTAATTGTATGAATTCTTTAATTTCCTGCTTAAATTTTTCCAAACTCTGGTTCACAATTTCGTCATGTCTTGCCATTTCCTTCAAAACAAATTCTTTTAAATTAAAACCATTCTTCTGAGTCTGTAAACTCGAAACTTGTTCACATAATTGTAAATGGGGGAAACCCACCCCCCACTGCTTGTTTGTCTAGCTTTGTTAATTTTAATGCCATCCTGCCACACAAACTCTTTTTAAAGAAAGAGGACTTCTCTCCAAACAAGATCAATATCAAATCTCCAAGAAAAAAAGAAACTTAGAATAGAAATTTTTCTTTTCTCTATTCTAGACAGCACTGTTTGTTCTGCTACTTTGTAACTTGTTACGGAAGGACTTTCACTTTCAGCTACTTCTCAAGCCTCAGCAGTTGCCATTTTAAGCTTTTTTTTCCTTCACTTAAAAACGCTTGTAAAATCATTAAAAATACTTGCAATTTGGGGTCCCAAGTCCAGATCTCATCTTCTTTAATTAAGCGATCTGTTGTTTTTCGTTGAAAGGTTTGATCTCGTCGCCTGGCTCTGCAAAAGGCAGAGGTCTCCCGAAGCCCAGAGCAGCAGTGAAGGAAATAGGGAGCCTCATCCTGCTTCGTCCCCAAGAGTAAAAGAAAAACTCTGGGGACTTCGCAGAGGGCTCTACCTGCCCTCGCCTGCTCTATCTCACATTTCCTTATGGAAATGGAGTTTTTTGAGCCGCCTTTCAGTTGTAAAGGTGGCTCTTTACGGGCGACGGGGCTGGCGGTCCCAAGGGACCGTCTGACAGCGACGGAAGTCAAACCGGAAGCCTTTTATCACTCTTTGATTCATGGTCCATCTCCTTCTTGTTTTAGATCTTCCTTTCCATTTTAATATCAATGGGCTATGATCCGCCCATAAATTAGTTGCTATTTCTATTTCATCTATATTTTTATTTGATTCCAAATCCGTCCAAATCATATCTATTCTGGACCATGAATCATGTTGGTTAGAATAAAAAATATACTGTGGTTTGTTTGGGGGTTTTTTGGGTTTTTTTGTAGATTCCGTTCTCTCCAGATGTCTTTTAGATTCAGCTCTTGCACCATGTCAGAAAAAGTAGTCAGTAGTGTCCTCCTCTGCTTTTTATTTTTCTTTCCCGATCTGTAATCTTGTTTTGTATCTACAACCGCATTAAAGTCTCCCATTAAACAAATATTTTCAATTTCCAATTCCACTATTTTTAATGTAATTTATAATAAAATTCCCCGTCTAGTGTTCAGTGCCAATAGCATCTTTTTTTGTCTTATTATTATCTTAATTAGTAAAATTCTACCTTCCTCATCTGCATAAATTTGTTTTGCTTGTAGCCAATCTTTAATATATATAACTACTCCTCTCTGTGGCACAAGAGCGGAATAGAATTTTCCTAATTTAGGGGCTTCCAATAAATGTCCTTGTTGCCTTGAAATATTGACTTCTTGTAAGCATGTAATGTCTATATTGTTTTTGTAATTTGGATAGAATCTGTCTCCTTTTCGCTGGGGAGTTTAAACCATTTATATTAATTGAAATTAATTTAATTTCTTCTTCCATTTTACTTTCTACTGACAGCCCTGGTTCCTTTCCTTAATCTCATTTCTGTTTGTGTCCTCGACCTTGTCCTTAACCCTGTTCATTCCCACTGTTCTCTTTCAATCCTATCTTGTGATTCCAATTCTGACTCCTTTCCTTCTTCCTGACTCTTATCTTCTATTTCCTCTCCACTCACCCTCTCTTCATCTATCATTATATACTGATCATAAAACTCCTGGGCCTTCTCTGGTGTATCCAACCTAATTTTTTGTCTTGCAAGGTCACTAGCAAGCCCTCTTTGGCCGAGGGGGTGGTTAAAAAATGCTTTTGAAAGCCTCTGATGATCCCAGCTGAGTTGCCTGATCAGCAGAGGTTTTTTTTTTCTTTTAAAAGCCTCTGACGGCTTCCAGTTTGGCTTCCGTCATCGCTAGACGGTCTTTTGGGACCACCACCCCCGTCGCCCGTAAAGAGCCGCCTTTACAGCTGGGAGGCGGCTCGAAAAACTCTGTTTCCTTAAGGAAATGTGAGGTGAGCCGGCGAGAGCAGGTAGAGCCCTCTGCGAAGTCCCCAGATTTTTTTTTTTACTCTTGGGGAAGAAGCAGGATGAGGCTCCCTATCCAGTTCGCCGTTGCTCTGGGCTGCGGGAGAACTCTGCGCTTTGCAGAGCTAGACGATGTGACCAACCTAATCAGCGAAAACTAACAGATTGATTGAATAAGCAGGATGAAATCCGGATTTGGGACTCTAAATCGCAAGTATTTGTAACAACCCTATGATTGATTTTAAGAATGAAGAACGAGTGAAAAGGGGGGGGTGAGTTTAAAATGGCGGCTGGCTGAGGCTTGAGAAGAAAGCTGAAAGCGAAAGTCTTTCCATTTGAATGGCTTAATATGTACAAAGTATCTGAAACAATAGCGCTGGCTACAAGGGAAGAAAAAAATTTCTGTTTCATGCTTCTTCCTTTCTTAGAGACTTGATATTGATATTGTGTGGAAAGAAGACTTTTGCTTTAAAAAGAGTCTGTTTGTGTGGCAGGATGGCGTTAAAACTGACAAAGCCAGACAACCAAGCTGTGGCGGGGGGCTCCCCCATTTATAAATCACAAGAGCAATTTTTGAGCTCGCAAATGCAGAAGAATGGTTTTAAAGATTTAAAGGAATTTGTTGTGGAGGAGATGGCAAGACATGATGAGATTATGAATCAGAATCTTGAAAAATTTAGACAGGAAATTAAAGAGTTGGTTCAACAAAAGTATGATAACCTGAAGCGATATATTGTAACAGCTTTGAAAAGCTTCTCAGAAATAATTCTAAAGATGGATAAAGATATCAATTTAGAAATAGAGTCTAAAATGAAGGAAGCTGATTATAAGATTCATAATCTGGATAATAAAATACAAAGAATTGAAAATGATTTGACAATGATTCAAGATAACAGCTCAGAAGTAGAGTCTAAAATGAAGGAAGCTGATCACAAGACTTACAATGCAGATAATATAAAGCAAAGGATTGAAAATGAAGTTACAATGATGCAATTTAGAACCATGGAATTTGCGATCAGAATGAGACAAATACAGGAAAATAACAGAGACTTGAGAAAGATGTCTGCTGAAGTTCTGGCTGTAAGATTGATAAGGCCTACAGAGTAAATTCTTGGGTGGCAAAGCAAAGACAATTGCCTAGAGATGTGGTGATTTATTTTACTGATAAAGGAATAAGAAATGATATTGTGCAAAAGTCTTTTAACTCCACTCTAGAAATGAATGGAATGAAGTTCTGGATATATAAAGAGCTGCCGTCCAAGATGTTAAAAGATAGAAAGGACTTTGGATTTTTGGTGACTGAGCTAAAGAAACAAAACATCCCATTTAGGTGGGATGCTCCAGTTGGTATAATATTGAGATATCAAGGAGAAAGATATCAATTAAACACTGTTGAAAAAGCAGAAGAATTTTACTACAAGGTTTTTAAAATAGGCCCAACATCTCCACGTATGTCATCAGTGTCAGGAATACAGGAGGGGGATAAAGAAAAGCAAAATGAACAAGAGATTGAAACTCAGGCCAAGCAGATGGAGATGGAGGTAATGGAAAAATGACAAGTTAAAGAGGGCTTTTTGGATGAGCCGCTTATGGATTCTTCTTCAGAGGCTATAGCTGGATCACCTATAAATACAAGAGAGGCGGCTTTGGATCTCGATTTGATGTCTTATCAAGTTAAAGACCAGCATGTAATTCAATCAGTGGATATACAAGTCCTAGAAAGGCAACCAGGGTGGAGATCTAAACCACAAGTTAAGAAAAGAAGAAGCAGGTTCTACAAAACTAAAAAATTTTAAACTACAATTTTTTTTTAGCCAACAGACTAATTTATTTTATTTATTTATTTTATTTATTAAATTTTTATACTGCCCCTTCTCCCGAAGGACTCGGGGCGGTGAACAGCCAGAATTAAAAACACACAATACAAATATTAAAATACATTAAAATGAAATTAAATTATCTTTGCCTTCTCCAATTTAAAACCCCTTACCCATAAAATTCCCCAATTAAAATTTTTTTAACCCAGCCAGGCTTGCTGAAATAAAAAAGTCTTCAGGGCCCAGCGGAAGGTCCAGAGGTCCGGGATTAGTCGTATCCCTGGGGGTAGCTCATTCCAGAGGGCGGGTGCCCCCACAGAGAAGGCTCTTCCCCAGGGGGTCGCCAGCCGACATTGCCTGACAGACGGCACCCTGAGGAGCCCCTCTCTGTGGGAGCGTGTTGGCCAGTGGGAGGTTATTGGAGGCAGAAGGTGGTCTCGTAAGTAACCGGGTCCTAAGCCATGGAGCGCTTTGAAGATGAGAACCAACACCTTGAAGCGCACTCGGAAGACCACCGGAAGCCAATGCAGCTCGCGCAGGAGAGGTGTCACATGGGAGCGCCATGTCGCCCCCATAAGTACCCGCGCGGCCGCATTCTGCACCAGTTGGAGCCTCTGAGTGCTCCTCAAGGGGAGCCCCATGTAGAGAGCGTTGCAGTAGTCAAGGTGGGAAGTGACGAGGGCATGAGTGACCGTGCATAGTTATTTAAGAGACGATTAAATAAAATAAGCGGGATTTATAGAAGGCTGATACATGAAAATACAGCTGAGGCAAATTACAGACTTATACTATTTTGAGAAGAATAACAGATCTCTGCAGTGCTGGTGTTTTTGGGATGTGGAAGATGGCCTGTGATTGAGCGGATTGGAACTTTCTATTTTGGACTCTCTGAAAAATGGATTACGTATATGTTGAGCTATAAGGCAAAAGAACTATGGAATTGGGGCATGCAGATGATCTGGCTGTTATCCTAACGCGGTTGTCGGAATTAATAATCTAGACAAAAGACATCACAGAAGATACCATATGGAATATAAATATAAAGTTACTCGGAGGGGGGATTTATATACAGAAATACTTATTAATGATGGGGGCAGATGGTAATTGAAGATACTGAAAATACTGTTGGAAGCAGGACTTGATGTTACCCTAACATGGTCGATGGAATTAACAATCTAGTTGAAAGACATTACAGAAGATACTATATGGAATACAAATTTAAAGTCATTTGAGGGTTTTACTTATATATGGAAATATCTTTTAGTGATATGGGCAGAAGAATAAAGATATTAAATATATTATGTATGGTAGACCTGTAGGAAAGTGGGTGAAATAAAATTGATATGGTACAAGGTGATAGGTAACTTTACTGATTGCTTAGTTTAGGAAAAGGGATGTTATGTTTAGATATTAATATACTTAAAAGATTTGAATTAAGAGATATACGTATGGGGGTGGAGGAAATGGGTAGATTATGAGCAGAATAAATGCCAAATTAGGATCTATTATATAGTTTTATAGCCGAATGCTGTTTTGAAATGTATAATATACGGGGGACATAATAATAATGTTAAAAAGAAATGCTAAGCACATAGGGGGTAGTGTAAAAGTGTGTAAAAGTATTATATAATGTGATATTAATTTGGATTTCATCTTGTAGAAGCCATGGGGGGAGGGGAGGGGGAGGGGGTTAGGGAGCGGGGGGAGGGGGAAAATTTGTATTTGAAAAACTTTTTCAATAAAAAAAAAAGCCTCTGACGATCCCAGCTGAGTTGACTGATCGGTAGAGGCTTTTTTTTCTTTTAAAAACATTTTTTCTACAACCTCTTGAGCCAAAGAGGTTGTTTTAAAAAATGCTTTTAAAAGCCTCTGACGATCAGGCAACTCAGCTGGGATCGTCATAGGCTTTTAAAAACATTTTTTCTACAACCTCTTTTGCCGAAGAGATTGTAAAAAAAAAACACTTTTAAAATCCTCTGATGATCAGGCAACTCAGCTGGGATCGTCAGAGGCTTTTAAAAACATTTTTCCTACAATTTCTTCAGCCGAAGAGGTTGTAGAAAAAATGCTTTTAAAAGCCTCTGATGATCCCAGCTGAGCCACGTGTTCATCAAAGGCTTTTTTTTTTACTTTTAAAAGCATTTTTTCGGCTGAAGAGGTTGTAGAAAAAATGCTTTTAAAAATAAAAAAAAAGTCTCTGATGATTGTGCGGCTCAGCTGGGCATGTGGGGAGCAGGGATGTTTGCTACCGGTTCTCCGAACCACCCGCCACCATCACTACGGGATCAGGCGATCCGGTCCGAACCGGGAGCATTTCACCCCTGGTAACAACAATATCTAAATAAACAAAAATATATTACTTCAGGATAAAGAAAGGGTATATAAATAGAAAGGACAGACAGTTTATTACAATCTTTCCTCTTAACAATATATTAACTCAATTCCTTAAATTAATAGGTTTATCTATTTATATACAATATCTTATATTATCTCAATACTTTCAAGAGTCAATTGAATAATAGATAATAGCAGTGATAAAAATAGAGAAAGAGTAGGGATAAACCATGTTATTTGCTTCTAAATATACAATATACACAATTTCCTACTAATTTCAAACGAATCTTCCAGTCTCCTTCTTCCTTGCACTGTCCCAACCTCTTCCGTTTGCTACTTTCCAAGTCCTTCCTCCAAGATGTCTGCTCCTATTAATATGCACAGTCATTGTAACTGTCAATCCACACTCCAATCGTCGTCGTTACAATTATTATATCCACACTCTCTGATCTTTTACTTCCAATCCCAGTACATTCAGTCACAGTCTTTACTGCAGTTTCCAACTTTCTTCCTCTTTTCCTTTCAACTGCCCCAATATCCCTCTTTTCTCTTTTCAACCTCTTTCCTGCTACCTTGCTCCACCACCACTGCAACCACTTTTTCTCTCTTCGGAGACTTCCTTGTCACACTTTTTAATTTCCACCAAATTAGGGAATTAATCCAGTAACTCGCTCTGTCCCATCTCTGTTCACCGATGAATCTAGCTGTTTTTCCACTTCTTGCTTCCTTCACTATTCACATGGGCCGTCACGCCTCCAGATCCGACCATTACAGCCAGTCTGTTCTGCGCCAAAATTTAAGGGGTTCTTCCTTCTGTAACGGGGGATCGCGCAGCTCCCCGTTACTCTGAGAATTTCCCCTCTACAAAACCGACCTCTCCAGGGTCAGCTCTCACTGGTACTGGCTTCCAGACACGAAAATTCGGTCCAAGAAAACAGAGCTCCATTTCTCAGATTGCAAAACCGTGACATCATCCCGGAAGTCCGAAGCAAACAAGATTTTTCTATTTGCATGCTGCAGTTAAGGGCTTGGAATGCTATATAGTAATGTAGATCCTTTATAGCAGGGGTGTCAAACTCAAGGCCTGGGGGCCAGATCTGGCCTGTGGGGTGCTTAGATCTGGCCTGTGGGGTGCTTAGATCTGGCTCGCAGGGCAGCTCTGGAAACAGCAAAGGACCACCCCGCAGTGCCTCTGCCAGAGAAAATGGAGCTTGGGACAGGGGTGAAATCTAAATTTTTTTGCTACCGGTTCTGTGGGTGTGGCTTAATTAGTGGGTGGGGCTTGGTGGTAAGGTGACTAGGTGGGCGTGGCCAAGTCAATGTCACTTCTTTGTTCTTTTTTAACTTACAAAACACAACACAACTGGCTCACCCACAATGTAAAAGCAGCTGTTTTAGACTCAAAATGGCCCCGCAACAAGCAGGAACCTCACACAGCCACAAAAAGCCCAAAAAACCAACTTTCACACTTTACACACACAAAATTCCACATACAGATTTGTCAGATTTTGTGTGTTTGTGTAGTTAGAGTGAAACACTACAGAAACACACAAAATCTCAGAAAGCTGCACAAATATTACTTTATTTTATTTTATTTTATTTTTATATAAAAGCAGCTAAATTTAAAACTTTCTAAACTTTAAATGGCTAGGTTTAAAAAAAGAACAACTTAAAAAAAACCCAATTAACTATTTTTTTTAAAGCTCCCAAAGGGGAAAAAAACTTATCCAATAGAACAGGGGTCTCCAACATTGGCAACTTTAAGACTTGTGGACTTCAACTCCCAGAATTCCTCAGCCAGCTTTGCTGGGAGTTGAAGTTCACAAATCTAGGCAGGAAGGCAGGTAGGCAGAAAGAGCTGCTCATCGATGAGCTTGATTGCAGGCAGGGAGATTCAGTTGCTTGTTGATGCATGGACTGCGATCGTCATGCGATCAGCAGCTAAGGTAAGCAAGCTGGAGGCTGGGATGGGGGGGGAAGAAACTTTTTTTCTTTTACATGGCTCTGGCGATCCAAGCTGAGTTGCCTGATTAGCAAGCAGTTCAGCTGGGATGTCAAAGCTTGGCTGGTCAGAGCCATTTAAAAGGGAAAAAAGGCTCTGATGATTGCGGGGCATTGGGGGCGGGGGCAGAGATTTTTGCTACCGGTTCTCTGAACTGCCCGCCGCCATTGCTACCTACTCGCCCGAGCTGGTCCGAACCGGGAGCATTTCACTGCTGGCTTGGGAGGGCCGCACTCGGCCCTCCCAAGCTCCATTTTTACTGGCAGAGGGTTGCAGGAGGCCATCGCAGCTGAAAATGGCACTCACGAGGGTACAGGCAGCCCTCTGGAGCTTCATTTTTGCTGGCAGAGGGTTGCAGAAAGCCATTGCAGCCAAATATGGAGCTCAGGAGCCTGTTTTCGCTGGCAGAGTACCCAGGCCACCACAGGCATCCCCAACACAACTGACATTGAGCTGGGCACGCCCACCCTGGCCCCTTGAGGTCAAACATAAGCTGATGCGGCTCTCAATGAAATAGAGTTTGACACCCCTGATTTATAGCAATATACAATACATGAAAAGTAATATAGAGTTCAGGGTAATGTACTTACAATGAAAATGTTACACCTAAATTTATTTACTGACATACGGTAATAATCGCTCAGTCCTAAAAGCAAGTATGCATTCTATTCATATAGAGAGAACTATTAAAATGCCATCTCATTTTATTCCATATCTGGTTATCAAGAGAGTGCGAAAATGAAAATGTTTCAAATCATTATCAGTGGACATGAAAAACCATTTTCTTGTCATTTTTCTTATCCAGCATATTATCTGAATTAGAATTTTATTATGCAGTTTCCTTGCCTCTACTGGGCTTTCTGAGAGATCATATCATTGTTTTCATTAGAAACTTTTTTAGATTTTCCCAATGTTTCTTACTTTTTTCCTTATCACACACAATTTAATAAGGAGAGAATGACAAAGTACTCCTCATTAAAAGACACTGTCTTTTAATGAGGAGTACCAGCATATCTCCATTTGGAAACATCTGTAGAAAGAGAAACTTAACAGCTAATCTGACTTGATCCATAGATCACAAATGCCAAATACCAAAATAGAACATAGAATTTAAGGATTTCCATGTCCATCATTGGATGTTGGCGATCATGTTGGCAATCTTATTTTTGTCAACAGCTGTATGAAAAAGTGCTGCTGAGTTTTATCCAAACCAGTCACTTAGGTTTTGAAGCCATGATGTTCATCTTCTGCCTGGGCCTCGTCTGCCTTCAATTTTTCCGTGGAGGATTAAGTGAAGGATACTGTATTTTTCCTGGTGTTGCATCACATGTCCAAAATACTCTTGCTTTTGCTTTTTAAAAATGTTCGCTTTTTAATGGCTTTGGTTATTTCCCTTTGCTTTCCCAGGCAGCTTATCACCTCCTCATTTGTGATTTTGTTAACCCAGTTTATACGTAACAGCGGTCTATAAATCCACATTTCAAATGCTTCTAGTGTCTTGTTTTCTGTCAGAGACCAACTCTCTACTCCTTAGAACAGGACAGAAAAGATGTAACATCTGACAAGCCTGATTTTCAGTTTTAGGCTTCTGTCGTAACTGCAGAAGACCTTTTTCATTTTGAAGAATGCTATTCAAGCTTTCTTTATCCTTGTCTTTACTTCACTGATCATGTCCCATCTTTCATGTAAATTAAAACCAAGGTACGTGATCCTTTCAACTTTTTCTAATGGTTTTCCTTCCAAATTTATCCAAAATTGATTGTTTCTCTGAGGGATAAATTTAATTTTACATAATCTGACATGGCTTTATTCCACCTTAATTTTGAAGACTTACGAAATACCACAGTTAGCCAAGAAATCAAACAAATAGATTATAGAACAAATCAATCCAGAATTCTCATTTGAGGAACAAATAGCCAGGCTCAAATTATCCTACTTCAGACACATTATGTGAAGACCCAACTCTCTGAAAAAAGCTCTAATGCTGGAAAACGTAAGAGAAGAAAGATGACCAGGTAGAAAAAGAGATGGATTAAGTACATTTTTTTCAAACACATTTTAATATTCTTTTTATTGTTCCAATTTTTAAAAAAACATAATCATAATATATGTATGTATATGTATTATGTATGTTTGTTGCCTTGAATTGTTTGTAAAAAAATAAAGGTGGGATATAGAGAAATAGATAAATAAATAGTTTGGTGGTCTGTGGTCTTAAAAATTGTGTGTGTGTGTATTATTTCTTGTAGTAATAATTAGAATAATGTTAGCATGTCAGCCCAATGGAAACCCTTACATATATTCAGTATCACTTGAACTAGGTGATATTAAACCAAGAACCAAAATGTTAATACTTTCAGCCAACATTTCTCAATTACCGTATTTTTTGGACTATAAGACATTCTGGACTAAAATACATACATTAGCTTTAGAGGAGGAAAAAAAAATCTGCCTCTGTCTCCGCTGCCCGTTCGCCACCACCGCAGCCTGTTCGCAGCAGCCCGCTAGCCGCTGCTGCCATGGTCCGCTCGCTGCCACTGCAATCCATTCACCACCACCCATTTGACGGTGATCACAACGAATGGGTGGCAGTGATAGGCAGCAGCGATCCCCTCTGCCTAGAACAATTGATTGGTGCCACACCAACCCTCTCCCCCCGCCACAATATTCGCTCTATAAGACGCACAAACATTTCCACCAACTTTTGGGAGGGAAGTGGGTCTTATAGTCTGAAAAATACGGTATAACTATATATAAAATAATAGAAATATTTTAGTGTAAAGAACTTCACACAGAGAGAGAAAGAGAAAGAGAGCCTTTATTATTTTTGTAAGTAACTCAAGACAGTGAATGTACCTCACCAGCTCAAAGTTAACTCAGCCTTCCATCTTCCGAGGTCAGTAAAATGAGGACCAAGATTGTCGTGGGCAATATGCTGTAAACCGCTTAGAGAGGGCTGTAAAGCACTGTGAAGTGTATATAAATATAAGTGTTATTGCTAATATTTTCCACACAACAACCCAGTGAGATGGGTTGGGCTAAGAGAGGGTGACTGGCCCAAAGCACCCAACTACCTTTCATGCCTAAGGCATAGATAGATAGATAGATAGATAGATAGATAGATAGATAGATAGACAGACAGACAGACAGACAGACACCACGTTTTCCCAAAAATAAGAAATGCCCCGAAAATATGCCCTAGCCAGATTTTTATACGTGCACCTAATATAAGCCCTACCCCAAAAATAAGCCCTAGTGAAGGGGGTGGCATGGCCACCACACAAGGCAGTTCAAGCATGTGTCCCCTCACAAACACGGGCAGCAATCGCTGAGGCGGTGCTTAGCATGGCGGCTCCTTATCTTCCCCAGTCACCTTAACCGTGGCCCCATGGATCAGCTGAACCAGCAAGGGCTGGGAGCTGTCTCTCGTTCTGTCTCTCCAGGAAGATGGGATTTTGGAGCACAAAGGGGGAAGGGCCGCTCTCCCCCTCCCACCTCTGTCCTGCTGCAGGGCCACCACAGAGCTTGTGCAGGGCAGGAGATGGGTGCAGCCCAAAGGTGACAGCGGGCAAGGCACTCCAGAGGTCATAGATCTGGGCCAAGTTGCCCACGCCAGGTAGGAGCAGCCCAGCAGGGCGGCTGAGAGCAGCATGGCCAGGAAGGCAAAGAGCCCCCACGAAGCCAGCAGCAGCAGGTGCAGCAAGTCCAGCAGCCGGGCAGAGGCATGAGGGGGAACCCATCCCGATGCACTGCAAGGCCTTCTGCCTCATCATAGCAACAGCCTGAGCAAGACCCGAGCTCCAGTATCCCAGGAGCAGCAGGGCCAGCAGGCAGGATGGGTGGAAGCCGAGGTACACCGACAGGTTGGCGCGTTGTGGGTGTAAGCAAGCAGACAGTGGGATGGAGGGCTAGGGCCAGCGATAACAGCACTCCCACCCCCATCGGCCCCCGCGCTCGCTGCCTCCAATAGGTGAAAAAAATAAGACATCCCCAAAAATAAGCACTAAGGCTTATTTTCGTGCCCAAAAGAAATTAAGACTGGGTCCTATTTTCAGGGAAACACGGGAGGGAGGGAGGGATGGAAGAGAGAGAGGCAGAAAGACAGAAATATGTAGTAGTAGTGCCATAAAATAACCATATTGAGCTCAGTCCAACTTAAACTCCCTACCCTTCTCATTTATGCACTGTGTGGCTCATGCACAAAATATGTGACACATTCGCCATTTCTATAGTATTTTCATAGTCTATTTTTTTAATTTATTTTTTTATTTTGATTTATATGCCGCCCTTCTCCGGAGACTCAGGGCGGCTTACAATGTGCTAAGCAATAGCCTTCATCCTTTTGTATATTTATGCAAAGTCAGCTTATTGCCCCCACAACTGGATCCTCAATTTACCTACCTTAGAAAGGATGGAAGGCTGAGTCAACCTTGAGCCTGGCGAGATTCGAACCTGCAGTAATTGCAGGCAGCTGGTCTTAATAACAGGGTGTTTTAGACCACTGTACTACCAAGACTCTTTTAGTCTATAGTCTATGATTGACATTCAATCACTCATGTTTTAATTGGATCTTGGCTTGACTATTGCAATGTGATCTATGTGGAGCCATCCTTGAAGATCACTCAGAAGCATCGACTGGTTCAGAATGCAGTGCTGTGGACAGTTGTGGCCATACCTCTCACTATGCTGCTGTGACACCTTGGAATCCATTTTTGTAGACTGTCAATTTATTTTTGGGTGTGATTCAAAGTGCTGGCTATGACCTAAAAGTCCTATGTGGCATAGGGCCCAGTTTTTTGAGAGACTGTCTATCTCTTGTGGTTCCTGCTTGGCCGATTCAATCTGACAGGGTCATAAAAACCTGGTTGTTCTCCTGGATTAGGGCTTGTCAAATTTTTCAACTTTCAATTTCCAAACATTAGGGGTGCTCAACGGTTGTGACATGCCTTGGGGAATTGTAAAAAAACTTTTGGTTACTTTAATATAATTTAGATGTCCTTGGTAAGTAACTACATAAATATCATAACTTTTTAACATTTTGTTTGTTTCATTTGCAGAATACCCTCTGATGGATATTAGATGTTGGTGACATCTTTTGGAGTTGGTTGGTACAAAAGCAAAGTAAGAGTAAGAATAGGAACTACTTGAGGTTTTTTCCTTAATTGCCTTAAAACTGTGTGTTTTTATGTTCAACCCTTTGCAAAAGTGAACTTGGGGAGAGGCACAACCAGGGATGAAATCTGACCAGCTCAGACTGGCTTGGGAGAGCCGGTAGGGACGATTTGAATCGGTTTGCCAACCAGTAAAAATCACCCTGGGTTGGCCCCGCCCACACCCACCTGGCCGGTCACCAAGAGCTTGGCCCCGATTGAGGCTCCCTGAGGTGGAGCCCACAGCTCGGCACTTGAGAGGGTCTGGGTGGGGAACGTCCCTTTACACAACCCAGCCTCTCTTTCAGGTGGGCAGGAAGCTCCCTCCTACCTTGCAGCTGGCTGGCTGAAAATTGGGCAATCCTGGGAACCGCTCCCCGGCTGGACACAGAACTCCGGCAGGAAGGCCTCTCCTTTGGGCTACTAAGCACCAGCCTGCACGCCTACTTGGTGCTGCAGGTGCCAGGCTACAATCCTCAGTCTGATAGGTGCTGCAGCTCTCATGCCAGCTGTGCGTGAGGTAGTTCCAGCGGGAGGTAGTGAAGGCTGCTGGGTAGCAACCAGGGCTTGGTGGAAGGGGGTGGAGGATGAAGCAAGGCAGGGGCTGCAGAGCTGCCCCAAGGCCCTGCACCAGCTTGTCTGAAGGCCCTTCAGCCAGGCCACCCATGCCAAACCCTCACACACACCCCGGGCAGCCACATCCCTTCACTAACCTGCTTTCCAGCTCTGTTCTCTGTTGCACGTTCAGGACAAGAAAAGTAGTCTTTGGGGCTACAGTAAAAAAAAATACTGGTAGTTCAGACCTTCCAACTTCTCATGGAAAAAAAAAAATCTCGCTATATTGGAAGGCTTTTTTACCATAGTCCCAAAGACTACTTTTCTTGCCCTGCACGTGACAGTGGAGAACAGAGCTGGAAAATAAGTTAATGAAGGGATGTGGCTGCCTTGGGAAAGTTGGAGGAGTGAGGTACCTGTGTGTGTGTTTGTGTGAGGGGGGATGACAACGGAGAGAACATTGCTGCCATTCTCTCTCTCTCTCTCTCTCTCTCTCTCTCTCTCTCTCTCTCTCTCTCTCTCTCTCTCTCTCTCTCTCTCACACACACACACACACACACACACACACACACACACACTGTTCTTTCTTTGGGATCACACCACAGACACCCCTACCAGGACTGCAAGGCTGAAAGCTTCGGATGGAGCATTTTGGGGATGTGTCTATGCTGTGATCCCAATTAAAGAACGATCGGCAGGAAAAGGCATTTTCCTGCAGCTTGTCCTTTCTTTGGGATAGCAGCACAGATGCCCCTCCCAGGATTGCAAGGCTTCAGATGGAGCATTTTGGGGATGTGTGTCTGTGTGTCTGTGCTGCGATTCCAAGTGCAATCCCCATTGACTTTCTTGCCAAAAAGATCGCAGGTGGTCATATGACCCCAGAACATTACAACTGTCATAAATACATGCCAGTTTCCAAGTGTCTAAATTTTTATCACATGACCGTGGGGATGTTGCAATGGACATAAGTGTGAAAGATGTCAATTTTTCAGTGTTGTTCTAACTTTGAATGGTCACTAAATGAATGGTTACAAGTTGAGGACTACCTGTAGTCTATGTCAATTTATTCCTGCCGTGTTCTGTGAAACTTGTTAGTTAGCTAGTATATGTGTTAGGATCAGGAAGATCAGTTAGCAGCTAGCAAATATTCTAGCTTTTCTTACATGAAATCTGCCTATATCTTTACATCTATAGATCTGGTTTTAAGATTGTGATCATATAAGGCGAATAATTCAAAATTAAATTTTTATTGATAAAATGCTGTCTCATCTCTTCATCTTGACACTGGATATGGGATCTGCAGCAAAAAGAAGGCTGGGGAATTCTGGAGGTTGAAGTCCATACAGGTAGCCCTCAATTTAACAACCATTTCTTCCATCCTGTTCCCCACTTCCATTTCATGAGGCCAATAACTTTATTCTGGAAATTACATGTTCAGAAGGAAGCCAAACCCAGTAGGCCTCTTGAAATTAACAGGATTAACTCCTGCATATACAAATAGTCCTCAATTTACAAGAGTTCATTTAGTAACCATTCGAAGTTACAATGGCACTGAAATGACTGCTTTTCAATTTACATTGATTGCAGCATCCTCATAGTCACAGGATCAAAATTCAGATGCTTGTCAACTGGTTCATATTTATGACAGTTGCAGTGTCCCGGGATCATGTGATCAACTTTTGCAACCTTCTGACATATTCACTTAACAACTGTGTTATTAACTTTAACAACTGCAGTGACTTACTTAACTGTGGCAAGAAAGGTTGTTAAATGGAGCAAAATTCACTTAGTACCAAAGGAGCAGCTCCTCGCATTGTGGCTGCTGCAATAAATATGAGAAGTCCAGCCAATGGTTTGAGCATGATTAACATCTCCAGCCTAATGAGTTCTCCGTTAACACTCACCACACCTGTCAATTTACTAACTCCAGTTACTACACCAGTGAACATCGCACATCCAGTCACTATCACCTCACCAATGAATCTCCCAACACCAATGACATTATCTGGCCCTTTAAATATAGCCATGAGATCTGTGGAAAGCATGCCTTTCCTTCCCTAGGCATTGCCAACCTCTCCCCCCTAGTAAAAAAAAAAACTAGAGCAAAAACTTCATGCAGTATTAAAAAGAATAGAAAAGGAGGCTGCTGTGTATTGTTTAATGGATTGCTAAATTGGCAAAATGGACTGCTAAATTGGCCACACCCACCCAGTCACATGGCCATAGCCATGCCCACCCAGTCACATAGCCACGCCCACAGAACCGGTACGGGGAAATTTTGAATATCACTCCGGGTACAACTATGCACAATATGGATGGAGTAAAATTATTTATTCCTCATTTAAACTGGAACTAGAATCTATTTCTGCATATTTTATCCATGAATCACAACATACTGGTAGTTACTGTTAGAAAACCATTTCTCTTTGAATTACAATGTAATCCATGAACAAGGAAATCACATTACAGACTGTATAGTAGTGCACATATCAATTTAAACACATTATTTGTAAATGTTATTTACCCAACTATGATATGTTAAGAGGGAGAAATGAATAGATGTATTATGATGATTATTGTAAGATTAGAGAATCAATATCAATGTAATGAATACTGTTGTAAATTTTGATTGTTATAGCATAGAGATATTTGTACCCAGATGACACACTATTTAATGAAGATGGAATGTTTAAGTTTTTTTTTTTTTTTTTTAAAGGCCCAGGGGCTGGATCCGGCCTGCAGGATGCTTAGATATAGCCCGCGGGGGCGCCCTGGAAACAGTGAAGGACTGGCCCATGGTGTCTCTGCCAGCAAAAATGGAGCTCGTAAGGGCTGCTGGCAGCTCTCCTGAGCTCTGTTTCGGTGGCAGAGGGTTGTAGGAGGCCGTTGTATCCAAAAATGGAGCTCGGGAGACTGTTTTCACTGGCAGAGTGCTCAGGCCACCACAGGTGCCCTGACATGAGTGATGTTGAGCTGGCCATGCCCACCCCAGCCACGCTCACCCTGGCACCCCGAGGTCAAACAGAACCCTGATGCAGCCCTCAATGAAATAGAGTTTGACATCCCTGGCCTAGACAATTGCTTGCCATTTTCTTGATAAGATTTTGGAAGTGGTTTGCCATTGTCTTCTTACATACCCAAGGTCAACCAGTTGGCTTTACACCTAAGACAGGACTAAAACTCATAGTCCACTAGTTTCTATCTTAGTGTATAACTACTATACCAAAGTGGCTTGTAAGCGAAACCTTCTTCAAAAGAAACTCAATGAACTGAACTTCCAAGTATGAAATAACAAGAACAAAATCACCAATCTGTACAAATTAACCAAGTTAATTTATGGTAACTTTGAGATAGAATAGTGGGAACAATATTAGCTCATCAACTGGAGAAGTGTCTAAGATGTGATTTGATTAGTCTACATTTGACTCTACATTTGATTAGTCTTCCTTGTAGCTTCCCTGACTCTCTGAAGAGCTTATCCCCTTCATTCATTTTTCCCTGCTTTGGTCAACAAAACATGGAATGAAATCAATTGTTCTCCCCGTCTACATGCCTTCTTTGAAGGAAATGGATTGGTTTTTCAGTCTACTCAATTGCCACGTGTTCTTCCCATTCTCTCTCCATAAACCTCTAGAAACATAACACAAGTGTGTATTATATCTCTGCTTATCTCTAGCTCTTTAGAAGTAACTCATATTCACTTCAGCTATGATTACTGGCAACTAAGGGCTTCTCCACATGTAATATTTATGGCACTCTAAGATCAGCATGGGCTTGATATTCTCATATAGTCAATGTTCTTTATTAACTATGGACCGATGCCCCCCTCTCGCGGCGATGGCCTTCCACCCTATCGAAGGCCTACCTTAAGGACGGGCTTTGGAGCCCCGAGAGGTGGCATGTTTTAAAGCGGGGATTGAGGGGTTTTTTAATTAGGGTTTTTTTTTTTATTGAAAAAGTTTTCAAATACAAGTTTTTCCCCCTTTCCCCCCCCTCTTCCCTAACCCCCCCTCACCACCCATCCCCCCCTGTGACTTCTTCACAACAATAGGCTATTTCATAACTAATTACATAATATCTTACCTTTCCCTTACTCCCTCCTCAAAATACTGACCCTTAGCATAACATTCTTATAACTCCCATTTTTGCGGTAATCTGCCCTTTTTCTCCTCCCCTAAACTTATAGTGTATTATTACAACAATTTAACATTTAGTCTTTTATATATATTAATATAACATTTTAAAGCGGCCTTCTCCCTACATCAAAATTTAACATTTATTCAGTTCTATCCAATTCCTCCACTCCCCTAAATATATGACTTAAAGATCCTTTTTCTTAAACTAATCAATCAGTAAACTAACCTATTTCAACCCAAATTCCTACAAAATCATGCAATACAATTCTAAATATAATCCACTGCCCACTCTACTAAAGTATACACATATCTATATATGCATTCCATTTTGTAAAAAGAAAAAAGACAATAACTTTAAATTTATAATCCATATAATATCTTCTTTGGTGTCTTTCCACTGGATTGTTAAATCCATCATCCATAATAGGGTAAAATAACATGCTGGTGCAACAGTTTGTTCAAAATCTTCAATCATCTTCTGCCCCCATCAGTAGTAAATATCCTCATATATATATAAAAGTAAAAACAACCACCCGAGTGACATTATAATTATATCCATATAGTTATAGTTGTGGTATTCATCAGGATTGTTGATTCCCATCATCCTAATGGGTAACATCCAGATCTTCTGCATGCCCCAGCGTGACTCTCTTGCCTTGTAACTCAAAATAATTATAATATATTTACCAGTAAAAGAAATCCAGAGTAGATAATTCAAATCCAACAAGGTAAGGCTCTTTTCACATCCCAAAATCACGGCATTGCAGAGATCTGCCACTATCCTCAAGATAGTATTAAACAATTGTTCGCCTCCACTATCTTTTCACATATTCATTCATTTTTTAAAGTCCCTGGCTTCACTGTTGCTTGGTTTAGAAACTGCTGTTTCTATGAGATCTATTTCTTTTCTTTTTCTTTTGCGGGTTGAATTTCCATCCTCGTTTCCTTCCTACCAGTTGTGTGTCGGCTGATCGATTTTCATTCTGCTTTATGAGTTGATCTTGTTGGTTTTGTTTTGTCATCTCATCTTTCTTCTCCATCACTTGTATATCAACTGGTTGATTTACATTCTTCCGCTTTTTCAACAGTATTCAGTTGATATCTTACTCCTTGGTGTCTCAATATTAAACCAACTGGGGCATCCCACCTAAATAGAATATTTCTTTTTTTTAACTCAGTCACTAGAAAGCCAAATTTCTTCCTCTCCATTAGCATCTTAGGCGGGAGCTCCTTAAAAATCCAAATCTTTCTTCCATGAAATTGCAAAGTAGAATTAAAAGAGCTCTGCACAATATTATTCCTAATTTCTTTATCTGTAAAATAAATCACCACATCTCTAGGCAATTGCCTTTGCTTTGCCAACCAGGAGTTTATTCTATAAATTCTATCAATCCTGCAAAACACTTCATCAGGTTGAACCTTTAAAATCCCAGCCAGAATTTCAGAAGATATTTTCCTTAAGTCATCTCTATTATTTTCCTGCAGACCTCTCAGTCTAATTGCATATTCTGTAAAATTATATTGAGTCATTAAAACTTCTCTTTCAATCCTCTGTTGCACATTTTCTTCATTACCAGTCTTTTGGTCAACCTCCATTTTAGGTTTGTCTTCTGAGCTATTATCCTGAATGTTTACCAAATCCTTTTTAATTTTTTGAATCTTGTCATCCAAATTCTCCTCAGTTTCTTTCATTTTAGACTCTAATAGTTTAGTCTTTGCATCCAACTGAATCAGAAAGTCTGATAAACCATTAGCTGTTTTTAAAATCTTTCGATTCAAAAAGTCAAACTTTGATTTCACCAATTCACCAATTTCTTTAATTTCATGCTTAAATTTTTCAAGTTGCTGGTTCACAATCTCATCCCTTCTTACAATCTCTTCAAGAAGAAATTCTATTATATTAAAGTCAGGTTTCTGACACTGGAGAGTTAGAACTTGTTGATGTAATTTGTTAATGGGGGAATTTTCCCCCGCTGCCTGTTTGTCTAACTGTATAAGTCCCGGTGCCATTTCCCACACAGACAAGATTTAGTGGAAAAGAGAGAGATAAAAAAAAAGGCTTGTTTCCAACCAAGATCAATATCAGATCCCCAGGGAAAAAAAAGAAAAAAAAAAACAAGAGTGAGAGTGAGGTTTTGCCTCAATTACAGCCAGAAGTATTCATTCCGCTACTTTGTAATAGAAAACGGAAGGACTTTCCCTTTTCAGCCTCTCTTCAAGCCTCAGCAATCGCCATTTTAAAAATCTTTTTTCCTTTCACTTCTTAAACAACTTCAGTAACTTTTCTAAAATAAAAAAAAAAATACTTGCGCTTCAGGGTCAGCGGTCCAGCTCACATCTTCTTTAATTAGTTTAACAAGTTTACAGGCTTGCTTTTGCCACCTAGCTCTGCGTGTAGCAGAGATCTCCCAGAGCCCGGAGCATCGGCTGGGGATACGGGGAGTCTCTTCCGCTCCGTCCCAAAAGTAAATAAAAAACTTTTGGGATTAGGCAGAGGACTCTACCCACCCCAGCCGGCTCTATCTCCGTTTCCTCATGGAAACGGAGTTTTTTCGAGCCGCCATTCTGCTATAAAGGCGGCTCTTTACAGGCAGTGGGTACGACAATCCCGAAGGAGTGTCCAGCGGGGACAAACAGCAAACCGGGGTTTTTAATAATCTTTTAAGGGGAACTGGGAGGGCGACCAAAGGGGATGGGGGGGTAATCCACCTAGGTCAGGGCCCAGCCCGGCACAGGGTAATGGTTTGGAGGGCGCAGGACGAAGGATTGGGAATATCATCAGCACGGTGGATGGGAGGGGCAGATATGGCGGGAGCAGAGGACCCTATCTACTTGAGAGCGATTGCACGCCCCGGTCCTCAAGGCTCCCCTCGGATACTAGGTGGCTCAGATACTCAGGACCTGGGCCTCCGGCTGATGCTGTGCAATGCCAGGTCCGTGGTAAATAAGGCCCCCCTCATTTGCGATCTTATCCAAGAGGGGGGAGCGGACCTGGTGGGTATTACGGAGACCTGGTTGGGCCCGGAGGGAGGGGTCCCTTTGGTTGAGATGCGCCCACCAGGCTTCAGAGCATTCCATCAGCCAAGGGCCCAGGGGAGGGGGGGGTGGCGGTTATTATTAACGAAGGTCTTGGTTCGAGGGAGACCACTGCGCCACAGATTGCCGGATGTGAGTCCCTCTTTGTGAGATGGGGTCATGGGGTTCAGATGGGCTTGCTGCTTACGTACCTGGCTCCCTGCCACGTGGCAACGGCCCTGCCCGAGCTACTCGACGTGATAGCCACGGTGGCAGTTGATACACCCAGGCGTATGGTCATGGGTGATTTCAACCTGCCGTCCGTTGGTGAAACGTCGGAGGTGGCTCGGGAGTTCATGGCTTCCATGATGGCCATGGATCTGACCCAGTTAGTTCATGGCCCCACTCACAGGGGGGGACACACGCTGGACCTGATTTTTGTCTCTGGCCAGTGGTTGAGTGGTCTTATTATAGGGGATATAGAAATGAAACCCTTGTCATGGTCAGATCACTCACTCCTTTGCCTGGACCTTCGAACCGCTACACCCCGCCACAGGGAGGCGGACCCAATTAGATGGATCCGCCCCAGGTGCCTGATGGATCCTGATAGGTTCCAGAGCGAGCTTGGGCCAATTCCTGAAGATCTGGCACACGACTCGGCCGAGGACCTGGTAGCTGCCTGGGATCGGGCGGCTGGTGGGGCCTTGGATCGAGTCGTGCCTTTGTGGCCTCTGACCCAGTGTCGATCCCTCGCGGCTCCTTGGTTCACCGAGGAGCTGAGGGAGATGAAACGCCGGAAAAGACGCCTAGAGAGTGGTTGGAGGGCCAGTCTCGCTGAATCTGACCGAACACTGGTAAGGTCGCATATTAAGACCTACCTAGTGGGGATAAAGACGGCAAAGTTTAATTACTTTTCCGCCTCTATTGCGTCATCAGGGAATCGTCCGGCCGCCCTGTTCAGGGTAACCCGCTCCCTACTCCATCCGGGAGCGCGGGAGGATCCCTTGGAAGGCAGGGCGGAGGATTTCGGACAATACCTGTATGACAAAATCGCTCAGATCCGGGGGGATTTGGACTCTGACTGGGTAGATCAGGGCAGGGTGACGAGGAATAGTCTTGAGAATGTTACCTGGGAGGAGTTTGATGCTGTGACTCCCAATGATGTGGACAGGATTTTGGGGAGACTTAGTGCGGCCACATGCTTACTGGACCCGTGTCCCTCCTGGTTGGTACTGGCCTCCCGGGAGGTTACACGAGGCTTGCTCCAGGGTGTTATCAACGCTTCGTTGAGTGAGGGTCACTTCCCCGCCGCCTTGAAAGAGGCGGTGGTGAGGCCTCTCCTCAAGAAGCCATCCCTGGATCCGGCAATATTGGCCAACTACCGTCCTGTCTCCAACCTTCACTTTCTGGCGAAGGTTGTTGAGAGTGTGGTCGCGCGACAGTTTCCACAATTCCTGGAGGAAACATCCTATCTAGATCCATTCCAGTCGGGTTTCAGGCCTGGGCACAGCACGGAAACAGCATTGGTCGCGTTGGTTGATGATCTCTGGAGGGCTCGGGACAGGGGTTGCTCCTCTGTTCTGGTCCTGTTAGACCTCTCAGCGGCTTTTGATACCATCGACCATGGTATCACGCTGCACCGGTTGGAAGAGTTGGGGATGGGGGGCACCGTATTACGGTGGTTCTCCTCCTTTCTCTCCGACCGGTCGCAGTTCGTGTTGGCAGGGGGGCAGAGGTCGACCTCAAGGCCTCTTATATGTGGAGTGCCTCAGGGGTCAGTCCTCTCACCCCTCCTGTTCAACATTTATGTGAAGCCGCTGGGCGAGATCATCCGTGGCTTTGGGGTGAGATACCACCAGTACGCTGATGACACCCAGCTGTACATCTCCACCCCAGGCCACCCCAACGATGCCCTTGAAGTGATGTCCCAGTGCCTGGAGGCTGTGCGGATCTGGATGGGGAAGAACAAGCTCAGGCTCAACCCTTCCAAGACTGAGTGGCTGTGGCTCCCGGCATCCAGATATAGTCAGTTGACTCCATCACTGACTATTGGGGGCGAGTCGTTGGCCCCCACTGAGAGGGCTCGCAATCTGGGAGTCCTCCTGGATACGCAGCTGTCCTTGGAGGAACATCTGACGGCTGTAACCAGGGGGACCTTTTGTCAGGTTCACCTGATTCGCCAGTTGCGGCCCTTTCTTGATCGGGATTCCCTGTGCACAGTCACTCATGCCCTCGTCACCTCTCGCCTTGACTACTGCAACGCTCTCTACATGGGGCTCCCCTTGAAGAGCACCCGGCGGCTCCAACTGGTCCAGAACGCAGCAGCGCGGGTAGTGATGGGAGCAGCTTGGCGCTCCCATGTAACACCGCTCCTGCGCGAGCTGCACTGGCTCCCAGTGGTCTTCCAGGTGCGCTTCAAGGTGTTGGTTATCACCTTGAAAGCGCTCCATGGCATAGGGCCTAGCTATCTTCGAGACCGCCTGCTGCCACCGACGACCTCCCGTAGACCCGTGCGCTCCCACAGAGAGGGCCTCCTCGGGGTGCCATCAGCCAAACAGTGTAGGCTGGTGACCCCCAGGGGGAGGGCCTTCTCTGTGGGGGCACCTACCCTCTGGAACCAACTGCCTCCAGAGATAAGGAGAATCCAAGACCTCAGTGCCTTCCACCGTGCCCTTAAAACTTTCCTTTTCCAGCAAGCCGGGCTGGCCTAATTTTTTTTAAGTGTTTTTATGTGTTTTGTTTATTGTTTTTAATTAATGGGGCCAAATTTATATATGTATATTTTTAACTGTATTTTAATATTTGTACTTGATGTTTTTACTTGGCTGTTCACCGCCCTGAGTCCTCAGGGAGAAGGGCGGTATACAAATTCAAAATAAAAAAAAAAATAAAAATAAAAATAAAACTACCAGCTTAGCTAAAAAGCAGGCAGAAACACAGTGAAGATAGGACTGCAGTACTTGTTTTTGTTTGTTAGATTTTTTTATCTCATATTTACAGATTTCATGTCTGCATACATAAAAATTCCTCCCATTTTTCCCACAACAACAACTTTGTGAAGTTGGTTGGGCTAAAAGAGAGGACAGGCTCAAAGTTACTCCGTGAATTTCCATGGCTAAGAGTTGAACCTGGATCTCCTTGAGTCTACTTCAGTACATAAATCACCATTTAGCACTATTTCACACTCTGAATTGGGTAGTTTCTGACTGGTGAAAATTCCTGTCTTGCCTACTTCCTGGATCCTCAACTTTGTTTCCTCCTTACTGGAGCAAGATGTTATGGTACCATGTTATCATTTCAATTGTGTTTTTAAAAAAGTTAAAAATATACTTATAAAAAATGAAATTTTAAGCCTTGACACTAAGCATATTGTAACGTGTTCAGGCTAAAGGATAATGATTGAATGGATTTTGGTTAAGCAATAAAAGATGCTTTTTAAATAGTAAGTGTATCACTTGGCCTCTGAAAATTATTGTTGGGGGACTTCCGGCGGTGACGTCATCACGAACGGGTGAGGAAACGGAGGCTCCGTCTCTGAAACCCAAATTTCCTCATTAATTGCTCTTTAGGGGCATTCCTGAACTTGGAAGGATCGGGAAACGAAAGAGGAATTCGCGAAGCCCCCTGGTGTTGCGCTGTCATCAGGGAGGTCGAGCGATCAACCTCTTAAATTGGTGGAGAAGAAGTCGGCCTTATCGGCGGACAGGAGTGATGGCGCCCGCCTAGATCGAAGCAAAAAGTGGAAGCAAATCCGAGTGACTGTCAGATAGATCACCTACAATAGAGACGGCAAACGGGACGCGCGATCGAATCAGAGAAAGACAAGTGAGTTACAACAGCGGCGATACAAGAGGAGAAGGAAAAAAGGGGGAATAATTACAGCGCGGAAGAGAGAAACCCATAGAATGACTAAGCAAATATAAGAAAAGGAGAAATAGCGCTCAAAGCGGTCTGACTGTGGACCTTTACAGTTGATCAAAGGGAGCAGCCTGTGGACTTTGTGTATATAGAGACAAGCTGTTTGATCTTGGGAATTATAACTGATTCAAACCCCAAACATCGGAAACCGAATACAGAGATTGAAATACCGGACTAAGTGGTGAATTTCACGGATACAGAAGATTTGTCGGGATTTCAAACTCTGGATTTACAAATAACTTTGGATAATAAGAACTCAAGTTTAAAAAAAAAAGATTTGAAAATTGAATGCAGAGATCCGATTACTGGGAGAAGAAATTAAAAAAAAAAAAAGACTGAGACGACACAGATTGCGTTTTTCATGATTGTGAAAGAACAGACTGAGAGAGGTAAAACAAGAAGACAATAAGGACTAAAGAAAATAAAAATTAAGTGAATTATTAATTTTGAACTATTTAATTAGTTAATAAGTTTAATATTTGAAAGAAATATATAAGTTGACAATATTGACAATATTTTTATAGCTATAAATTGTATTGTGGAATTGTAGTTAGACAAGGAATTATTGTTAAAGCGAAAGACTGATTTTTATATAAAATAACAGATGAGTTGACTGTATCTCTGAGATAGACTGATTGAAAAAGGGGGTAATTGAAAAGATTACTAATTAGAAAATTAAGAAAATTAAATTAAAATCTTGATTGATAAGTAAATAGATTTATACTGTGAACAAGAATTAATTGCTTAATCGGGATAACTGGCAATATAATATAATATAACTATATATAAGTTGTGTGGTGCATAAGTAGTATTTGGAGGGGAAAAGAGATATTAAGGAATAACTTAATAATTGATGCTAAGGTTGGAAAGCTTTACACGAATATTAAAAATGTCTACAACATCCACCATAACAAAGACAGGGAAAAAACCTGCAACTAGTACGTTAGTAATGACTCCTTCCCCCTCACAACAAAAAACAATAGATAGCATGATGGGGAAAGAAAAAGAAAAAGAAAAACTGGAAATAGCACCTAATGTAATACAAGATATGTTTCAAAAGATCCAGGAAACACTGCTTCAAACACAAGAAAAAATAGCTGAAAATCAGGAAGAAATGAGAACGTTCCATGCAGAGATCAGAAATGAATTAGGAGAAGTCAAGGAAGATATTAAGACCATGAAAGACAAAATTGGGGGCATTCAAAATTCTATAGCAGAAAATGAACAGAGAATTAGGAAAACGGAAACAAAAATAGATCACGTGGAATTAAAAGTACAAGCAATGGAACAAAAAACCCTACAACTAAACAAAGAAATGTCAGACTCCTTGGCCATGCTCGAAATGGAAAAGGCCTCATACTTCCTGCATTTTCAAAATGTTCCAGAAGAAAAAAATGAGGACTTAGAAGGAAAGATGGTGGAGATTATTGCAGGAATGATACAAAAAGAGCCAGAAGAAATAAAAGGACAATTGGAAGAAATTTATCGTGTACAAACAAATTATATAAGAAGACATAGATTGGCAAGAGAAGTCCATGTTAAATTTTTTAAAAAATCAATCCGAGATGAAGCCTATAAGAAATCTAGAGAAGAAACGGTGATCTATAATGGAAAAGAAATTATAATTTTAAAACAGATACCCCGAAGAGTAAGAAATCTACGACAACAATATCAGTTTTTAACACAATTATTGATCAAATACAAGATAATGTATAGATGGCTGCCAATAGAGGGGATCTTAATTACGTGGGAAGACAAAAGATATAAAATAGACACTCTAGAAAAGGCAAGAGAATTTCATAACACACATTTTAGACTAGAAGTAGAACAGGAAAGTAAGGAGGAAACAGATAGTAAAAGTCAAGAAGAAGAACCAATAGAAACAAAGGAAGAAAAAGAAATAAGACAGAGGCAAGAAAAAGAGAGAGAACAGAGAGAAGGTGCAAAACCTAGAGAACGGATGGAAACAAGAAGCACCAAAAAACAGATACAATAGGCAATGGATGAACAGATCAAACTCTTTTCGGTAAACATTAATGGCCTAAATGCCCCAAAGAAAAGGAATCAAATTTTCACAAAATTACAAAAATTAGAAGCAGATGTGATATGTCTGCAAGAAGTACACATTCAAAAAGATTATCAAAAAATCCTAGAAAACCCCAAATTAGGAAAATTATATTTATCTCTGGCCCCAAAAAAGAAAAAAGGAGTAGTGATTTACGTAAAAGAAAAAATACAATCTAAACTAGTTTATACCGATGAGCAAGGTAGAGTGGTGATGGTTGAGTTAGAAATAGGGAAAAGGAAAATGTTAATTGTAGGGATTTATGCACCTAACCAAAAACTACAGGTTTTTTTTAAAGACCTACATATAAAATTAGCAGAATTAGAATATGATGATATTTGTGTAATAGGGGATTATAATGCAATAGTAAATGCAAAGAAAGACTACAAAACTGGGGAAAAAAAACAAAAGAAAAAAGAAATACTTCCAAAAGAATTCTTTACTATGGCGGAAGAACTAAACTTGGCAGACGTATGGAGGGAAACACATGAAGAAGAGGCCCAATACACCTTTTACTCCCATCCGCATAACTCCTGGTCAAGACTGGACATGGCATGGATGACCCCAAGTATCAAAACAGAAGTAGAAAAAATTGAGATAGGCACAAACCAATGGGCAGACCACAATCCACTATTCATAAACTGGAAAGGGGAAAGAATACGTAAGAGATGGACAATGAACCAAAGATTATGTAAAGAAAAAGAATTTAATTTGATGTTAGAAAAGGAAGTAAAAGTATTCTTTCAGATAAATAAAATAGAGGAAACCTCTTTACAAAACACATGGGATACTTTAAAAGCATATATAAGGGGCCTAGTAATAGCATATACGAGGAAAAAGAATAAAGAGAAGAAAAAACAATTAGAGAAATTAGAGAAAGACCTAAAACAAATAGAACAAAAACTCCAGGAAAAGCCCCAGAACAAAACAATAAGAGAAGAATGGGAAATGATTAAGCATAAATTGAATTTGATAAACCAAATAGAACTAGCCCAAAAAATAAAAATGGCAAAACAAAACTATTTCGAGCACGCAAATAAAACGGGCAGATGGCTAGCCTATAAACTGAAAAAAGAACAGAAAAAAAGAATGATATACCAATTGAAAGATGATAAAGGAGAAATTCAACATAGTAAAGAGGCCAAAAAAGATATTATTAAGAAATTCTATGCGAATCTATATAATCAGGGGAAAATAGAGGAAGATAAAATAAAACAGTACATAGAGAAATCAGGAATGCCAAAAATCACAGAAGAACAAAGAATTACTCTCAATAGGCCAATAACCAAATTAGAACTAGATGAAGTACTGAAAAAGCAAAAAAACAATAAAACACCGGGTCCCGACGGGCTACCGGTAGAAATATATAAAACAATGCAAGAAGTATTGGGAGAGAATATGTTGCGATTGTATAATGAAGCTATGGAGAAAGCCAAGATACCAAATTCATGGACAGAAGCCATAATAACAATCATTCCAAAAGAAGACACAGATCTCCAGTTAATACAAAACTATAGACCTATTTCATTATTGAATGCCGATTACAAAATATTTGCAGCAATCTTGGCAGAAAGAATTAAATTAGTATTAAATACATATATACACCCAGACCAAAATGGATTTCTGCCGGGACGTCAAATAAAGAACAACATGAGAATAATACTTAATGCTTTAGAATACTATGAATCACACCCGGAGAAGCAGGCAGTGTTGGTTTTTCTTGACGCCCAAAAGGCCTTCGATAACCAAAATTGGAAATTTATGATTGAACAACTACAAAATATGCAAATTGGGGAAAAATTTGGAAAAATTATAGCAGAAATCTATACCAAGCAATCAGCAAGGATAATTATGAATGATGACATAACAGACAAATTTAATATAACAAAAGGAGTCAGACAAGGCTGTCCACTTTCCCCCTTACTATATATTCTATCATTGGAAACCCTGTTGAAAAAAATTAGAGAAGATCAAGGAATTGAAGGTTTAAGGATTAATAGAGAGGAATACAAAGTTCAAGCCTTTGCTGATGACTTAGTGTTTTTGACAGAAAATCCTATGGAATCTATACCTAATTTGTTCCAAAAAATAGAAGAATTTGGAGAAGTGGCTGGACTAAAAATTAATAAAAGTAAATCGAAGCTAATTGTTAAAAACCTTACGGAAATCCAAACAAAAGATTTGATAGATAATATACAAATTCAAACAACAACAAAAAATAAAATATCTAGGAATCTGTTTATCTACAAGAACATCAGCAATTAAAGAAAACAATTATGATAAATTACTAGAACAAACAAAGAAAGACTTAGAAAAATGGGAAAATTTACACATTTCATTCCTAGGAAGAATTTCGGCCATCAAAATGATTATATTACCTAAATTTTTATATTTGTTTCAGGTCACCCCAATTAAAATAGATAAACCGTTTTTTGAAAAGCTGAATAAAATAACATCTAAATTTATTTGGCAAGGGAAAAGGCCACGAATAAAATTTAAACTGCTTCAGGATACAAAAGATAGAGGAGGAGCTGCACTCCCTGACTGGGAGATATACTACCAAGCAGCAGTACTATCATGGGTCAAAGATGGATAGAATTAAAGGACTCTAGAACTTTAACAATTGAGGGACACGAACTTCAAACTGGCTGGCACTCCTTTATGTGGGATGAGAAATACAAAACACATTCATATTTTAAAACACATACAATAAGGAACTCACTATTA
Organism: Arizona elegans; assembly: GCA_022577455.1. Taxonomy (NCBI): domain Eukaryota; kingdom Metazoa; phylum Chordata; class Lepidosauria; order Squamata; family Colubridae; genus Arizona; species Arizona elegans. Next base: position 50,995,303 of record JAKOOJ010000006.1, on the reverse strand, counting down.
CAAATTTGGCTTAAAATTAAAAAACAACATTATATGAAGATACCAAATTGGCTAGCACCGGCTGAATCAATTAGACACCCAAATTTAACAGATAAGACAAAAATAATTAGATATAAAGATATAATTGACTATCAAGGCAAACTAAAGACAAAACAACAATTGGAGACAGATTTACACAGAGGAATAGACTGGTGGACTTACACTCAAATACAATCCAAATATAGAGAGCATATAAAAACATATGAAATTTATAATCAAAAACAAGAAATAGACAAAATTATATTAGATTCAGAAAATAAATTAATTAGTAGAATTTATAAATTTCTCCTACGCTATAAATTGGAAGAAGAGACAGTCAAAGAAACAATGATTAAGTGGGCTCAAAATATCAAACACACAATACCTTTGGAAAAATGGGAAAAGTTCTGGCAGGTAAACCTAAAGTTAACGAAAGCAACGGCGTACAAGGAAAACCAACTGAAAATGTTTTATCGGTGGCATATGTCTCCAACCAGATTGGCAAAAATACAACCTAAAAATAGCCCAATTTGTTGGAAGTGCAAAAAGGCACAAGGGACTTTCTATCATTTATGGTGGACGTGCCCGGCAGCAAAGAAATGTTGGTCTAACATCAAAAAATGGTTGGAACAAATAACAAAAACACAGATTGAAAAAGAACCAGAAACATTTTTATTAGGAATATTTAACAAATCATACCCTAAAGATATCAAATATCTTACAATCCATATATTAACTGCTGCAAGAATAATCTACGCAAGAAATTGGAAACAAGAAAAAATACCAAGTGAAACAGAAGTAATAGGGAAAATTTTAGAATGCGCTGAAATGGATAGGTTAACCAAAGAATTACAAGAAAAAGAAGAATCAGATTATTATAAAATATGGAATAATTGGTATAATTGGTTAAAAATTAGAAATATACAAAAAATATAGGAGATATATTACTGATTGATACATATATATATAATAAAAATATTATTAGATTACAGAAAGGTGAAGGAATATATTATAAGTAGAATTGTAGAATGTCACTCTGAAAAAATGCTTAAGAAGAAATTATATTCTTTTTGTGTATATGTTGTATAAATGTTCGTTGTATATATGTTACATATGTCTTTTTTAATATTTATATTCAATAAAAACTATTTAAAAAAAAATAAAATTATTGTTACTAGACATTTATTTAGCTATAATGATACTTCATGGGTTATGCAACAGAGGAAGCCATGATATCAAGCAAGAAGGTCATCATATATTTATCTGCTTCAATGAGAGAATGCTTAGTCCATGTAGGTAAATTCACTTCTCAGGCTTGGATATACTTAGATTTTCAAGGGCTCTCTTTTATGGTGTTAATACAACTGGATGTGTTTTCTAAATGTATGTCATAGTGCAAAGCAATTCCGTTTTTAAAATACAAAGGCTGATGCTCAAGGGCAAGATAGAATCAAACAAGAACATGAGCAACATTTCATTTTTAAAATGTCAACCAAGTCTAATTTTCTCTTCTGATATGACTTCTAATGTTACAAATGGATTTCAAATTCATATATAACTTGGAATTACAAAGGCATCTCACCTCACAAATGCTACCAGATACATTCTAGTTTTTAATTATTAACTCTTTGATTTTTTAAAAAAAGTTAAATCTGTGACTCAATTGTCTGAAAATTTCATTTCCATAATTTAATATTATTACTTGTGTTCTGGAGTACCATCAACCTACTAGAAAGGGATTCAGAAACTGAACTGGTTAAAGATTGTATGATAAAGTGGGCACAAAATTTTGCAGAACCAGTGATGTTGGAAACATGGGAAAAAATATGAGTTCAGAATGTTAAATTTACACAATCGCAGAATTTGAGGAAAAATTTTTATAAAATGTTTTATAGGTGGCATCTAGATCCTAAGAAGTTATCGTGTATGTATCCTAATGTTCAACCAAAATGCTGGAGATGTGATTGTCTAGATGCCACATATTATCATATGTGGTGGACTTGTAAGAAAGTGAAGGCTTTTTGGATAAAAATTTGGTGGGTCATGCAAAATGTTTTGAAGAAAAAAATTCAGTTTTCTCCACAATTGTTTCTATTGGGTATAGTTAAGGGTTTTACATTGGGTGAAGTAAAGCTGATATTGTATATGATTACAGCAGCAAGACTACTGATAGGTCAATATTGGAAAAATGATGCTATGCCCACTATTGAAGAATGGACTTTGAAGATGGCTAGTTTTGCAGAGATGGCGAAGATTTCAGCATATCTAAAAGATCGGACACAAGAGACTTATGTATGGGAGTGGAAAAAGTGGATAGATTATGTGCAGAGTAAATATCAAACTAGGAAATACCAGATAGCTTTTAATTGAAGGTATTATATAGTGATAGAATAATTGAATTGTGAAAATGTGAAAAATATATAGGGGGTGGAGGGGTTCAAGTTTTATAAAATATGTTTTTGATTTGGATTATATTCTGTGGAAGTCCGGGGGGGAGGGGAGGGTTAGGGGGGGTTAGGGGGGGGAAATTGGGGAGAAAATGTATTTGTAAAACTTTTTCAATAAAAAAAAAACCTACTAGATTCTCATAAATATTACCCTTCTTTTTTAATAGATTATCAACATGAGACAGAGGGAGGGAGGGAGGGAAAGAGAAAGAGGGAGAGAGAGGAGGGAGAGAGAGAGAAAGAGGGAGGGGGAGGGAAAGAGGGGAAGGGCGGGAAGGAGAGAGAGGGGGAAAGAGAGAGGGACAGAAAGAAATGATATTACAAACATTTTTTCTTTTTTATTGTTGCTAAATGTAATATTTCAAAAGCAGAAAAAAAATGAAGAGGCATAAAAGTGCAATTATAACGTTTTTCTTAGAACAATTAGCTGAATTCTACCTTGTTTATCATTATTTTAAGTAGTAAAATCTCATTATTCAGGTTAAATTGCCATGTTGGCACTTTGAGATAAATAAGTGGGTTTTGGGTTGCAGTTTGGGCACTCGGTCTCTAAAAGGTTCACCATCACTGTTATAGGGCAAACAGAACCTTAAGCTTGTTCCTTAAAACAGCTTAATTCAATAAACACCTTTTTTGTATATATTGGAGATCTCAGAGAACAATCTTGGGTTGATGATTTGTATTCAACTTTTGCTTATGAATCAGCTCTCTAGTGATATACATAATTCAAGGACTGAATTATCTCTATCTGGTTCAAGTTGTTCACATTCTTTTCCATATCTTGAATAATATGATTTTGCTCTTTTTTCTTCCCTTTTCCTTTTTCCTCTTTTTCCCCTTCTCTCAGTTTATTTCAGTACTATATACTGACTCAAATAAACATTTTATTTACTGAACTAAAATTATCCCAGAAAAAGAAATATATAAATTCTTATGGAGCTTTAGCGATAACAGCTAGTAATGTGGACTGCTATGATAAAGAGATGTTAGGAATAGCATAGCATAGCATAGCATAGCATAGCATAGCATAGAATTTTTTATTGTCCAAGTGTGATTGGACACACAAGGAATCTGTCTTGGTGCATATGCTCTCAGTACAGAAAAGAAAGATACATTCATCAAGAATCATAAGGTAGAACACTTAATGATAATCATAGGGTACAAATAAGCAATCACGAAACAATATCAATATAAATTATAACAAGTAACAAAATTACAGTCATACAGTCATAAGTGGAAGGAGATGGGTGGTGGGAACGATGGGAAGATTAATAGTAGTACAGACTTAGTAAATAGTTTGACAGTGTTGAGAGAATTATTTGTTTAGCAGAATGATGGCATTCAGGAAAAACATAATATTATGTTCTGCATTATATTTGTGTTTCCACATCATATAATATCTCCAGTTTATAACTACAGTATAGATTTGCAGAAGCTAACAAATTTTAGTTCACTATTAGACATGTGAATTGCTCATAAAAGCCAAACAATTTTAAGAAGATTCACGAATACTTTGATATTCCTTGTAAAGATTCACCATTTGGATTGTTGCTCTTTCTTCAGATATATTCAGTAGGTATCAAAATATACTGCTCAAAAAAATAAAGGGAACACAAGCAGAAGACATCCGAGATCTGAATGAATGAAATAGTCAGATCTCGGATGTCTTCTGCTTGTGTTCCCTTTATTTTTTTGAGCAGTGTATTTGTGAGCAGGATTTATAGTATATTAGACTTTTAATTTCAAGGAAATTCCTATTTTCAGGACTAAATTTGTGCCCATTGATTTATATTTCTGTCTTTCTATTTGACCTTTTGTAAAATAAACAGTATAATCTAAAAATGTAAGACTTTTAGAAATGATCTAGTAAAACTCTTGATGTCAACAGCCATGAGATTGGCCATCTAGTTCAGTGGTCACCAACTGGTGGTCCATGAGAAAATTTTGGTGGTCCGCAGAAAATTTGCATTTTTTTATATTGCACTAAATCAGAGATCCTCAAACTATGGTCCCAGGACCAGATACATGCAATGAACATGTTGCTGCAGAGAGTCTCCTCCTTCGGGGTCTTTTTGTGTGGGTTGGAGTGGGGCAGAAATTCCAACTTGGGGTCTGTTTCAACCTCCTGGTGCAGGGCTTTGGGCGAAGGCTGGAGGGAAGTGCCTCTGGTGACAAAGAACCGGAGGGCCTTGTTCCAGTGAGACTGCATCATGACCTGGAACTGGCTGACAATCTCAGCCCGCTGAGCCTCCAGGCACCGGTACCTGGCCTTGCACTCCCACAGGTCTTCCCTCTGCTTGGAAAGCCTATGCTCGTAGTCCTCAGTGAGGTGCTTCTGCTGAGCCTCCTTCTCGGTCAGATCTAATTTGAACTGAGCCAACTGTTTTGCCAGCTTTTTCTCATGGTGGCTGCTTCTGGTTGGGGCCCTAAGGAGCCCGGGCAGGCAGGCGAGGAGGGGCTGGGAGGGGAGGGGCAAGTAGAAGCTGGCAAGGCACCCCTCAACGTGAGTGACATTGAGTTGACCATACCCACCCAGTCACATGACCACCTAGCCATGCCCACCCAGCCAGTCATTTGGCAGATCATATTAGTGGTCCATGGGATTTAAAATTATGAATTTAGTGGTCCTTGAGGTCCATAAGGTTGGAGACCTGATCTAATTAATACAGGTGATAATAGAAAGGAGCACTACTGAATGGTAAGTGAAATCTCAGTTTCTACTTCTGAAATTGATGCATTTTTCCTTTTTAAACATGGCTTTATAGATAGATCAGTCCTCATCCAACTTCTCTCCCTCTCTTCCCTCCCTCCCTCCCTCCCTCCCTCTCTCTATCATATACACATACACAGATCTACCCAGTTTCTATAAAATCATTCATATGTATATGAAGATTAGTTTTTAATCTCATATTTTAAATGTGTCTGCATATACTCTACTATTTAATATTTTCCAACAAGATTATTTAACTGTTTTATAATGTCATGTTATTTGTATCATATGAAAATTAACCATCACATATACTTAATAAAGAAAAGGGGAGAATAATATTTAACAAATTTAAATTTAATGATGTATGTATGATCCAGAAAAGCACCTGAAGCTGAATTATGGCTTCTCTTTGGCAAACATTTGTTCAACTCACTCAGACTGCAGGATCAAAAGGTTTTACAGGGTCCTAAATTAAGAAGGAAAGCAGAGTAGTATTGTTACCTGATCTTCACAAAAGTGTTTGCTGACAGGTGTAAAAGCAAAACTGAGCTGGTGAGCAGTACAGAGAGCAATGTCTGCAGACTAAAGAGTTCATTCCAATAACCCAATTAGACATTCACTACTGGAATGATTAATGTTACCAATATGTCAAGACATGTGTTACTGTGAGTATAAGGAAAAACTGCTGAACTAATGTACAGTTGTTCTGTAAATGAGTCTGACTCAGCAAATTCAAAGCAAGAAGTAGACACAAATTAGCATCAGAGTTTGTTTCTTTGTTTTTCAACTGTTACTTTGCAGAACATTTTATGTTTCCTGTTTCCACAAAATTGTTTGCCAATATTGATAGCTCTTCAAGGCTTTCAACCAAGAGATAGATAGATAGATAGATAGATAGATAGATAGATAGATAGACAGACAGACAGACAGACAGACAGACAGACAGACAAACAGACTTCAGTTATAAGAAAAATATTGCTGAAATAACATGTTTAGCTACATACTAACATACCACATGAAATATACTATCAGTTCATTATTATCATTGGAACCATTTCCTCACCACAAGATTCTATAGCAGTGTTGGCAAATCTTTTCTGCACCAAGTGCCGAAAAGGGAGCCCATGTGCATGGGAGCACTGGAAACCGGAAAAGCAGCTCCCTGGCGTGCACGTGCAGGAGCGCCGGAAACCGGAAGTTCAGAAGTCTTTGGTCTTCTGTTTTATTTACAGTCATCATTTTCTGACAAATTAAGATCAAGCTTCCAAGTTTGAGACCCAATATTTATTAATATTTTTCATATCTAAATTGACAGAAGTTAAATCTGGATTAAAATGTCATATTCATTTTAATGGAACGTTGCCAACAGAATTTGAATTCAATCCAAAAAAATTAGTCAGAAATATAAAATAGATAATGAAGCTGATCTAAAAGTTTAAGATAAGTTATTTATACAGAAATCCTAAAACTATGTAAATTCATTAAAGGTTCCATAGTGAGAACAAGCAGTATTTGTAAGATTAATTTCTTCCTCCCAGAAAAAAAGGCCGCATTCACATACAGTACACACAAAAAGATACTTGTGGCCTCTCTTGTTCAGTTTAGTAGAAATTAGGGATCTATGTGTGTTTTACTGCGAAGTCTGACTTCACCTCAACAGATTAGGAGTGCAAATGAGGAAACAGCAGATTAGAAACAAAGCAATGATTACTCAAGACAGAGTAAATGGAAAGAAATTCCTCCTTTTTTTACCTGTGAAAGAGCCCTTGGGAACCAATAAAACAGCTCAAAGGAACTGAATTTTTGATACTGAAATATTAGAATTTTTAATTCAGTATATCATGCTATGATTTATCTAATTGGTATATTTTTATAACCTACATAAATTGTAATTGAATTCTCATAAATGGAATGTTCTGTGGTAAAATCACTGATCCAACCAGTTTCTAAATTAATGAATGAGCCTCATTATTAATTGCTGATATGCAAAACTGGTTTTATGGTATGCCAAGTAATACACATTATAGTATTCAAATATCAAACTGATTTCACATTAGTTTAATTGGGATTTTTTTTTTTTTGCTTTTGCCTTCAAAATTTCCAGAAAAACTACATTTCTCCCCATGATTTCCTCAGCTCTGTATTCTCTTAGTATCGTCCAAATAAATTCTGTGAATACATACAAGGGTAGAAGAAGAAATTAGGATTATATGACTTAAATTTCATTTTATGGAATTTGGTCAGCATTGAATTAAATCTTTTGACCCAATTCTTTTGAGTCAACCTTTAAAAAAGCCTTTGAGGTTCCCTTACCATTCTTTGCCCCAAGCCTGTAATTCTTAACTATAAAAATTATCTTGAGCTCATAGGCAGATCAATATCAAATGGAATATAGGTTTTCTTCCTTACTATAAAATGTTCCTAAATGAGTAAGACAATTACAACAACTTATTGACTTATTTCGGTTAGACACCTTAAAACAATTTTTCAAGTATATTTTGTGTGTGTGTGAGAGAGAGAGAGACAGAATATTACTTTCCCTGGAGATTCTAGATCATATCAGTAAGGTTTACTTTATAGCAGTGGTTCTCAACCTGGCGGTCGCGACCCCTTTGGGGGTCAAACGGCCATTTCACAGGGGTCGCCAAAGCCCTCTCTCGCCCCCCCCCCCACGCCTTCACTCACCCTCACCCTCTGCCTCTGTTGAATCGCCGGTCGCCGGTCGCTTACCCCGCCCACTCCCAATCTATTGCTGCCTCCGGAGTCCCAGCTGATGGCTAGAGGGAAAAAAACTTTAAATTCTTGCCGCGGGGCTTCAAAGAGCTAGCTGCAAAGAGGTAAATTCCTGGAGCAGATTTTTTTTTCCTTAGCTATGCTGAAAAGCGAAATTGAAAGTAAGGAAGCAGGGTCTTTGCTGCAACGTGACAAAATGAGGCAGAGAGATTTCTTTTTCCTCACCAAAAAAGGTAGGTGCAAAACTGCAAACAATGGGAAATTTAGGGCAAAAGAGGAGGTTCAAGATTTTAAAACACAAAAGCAAAAAAACTCTATTTAACTAGGGAATTGTAATAATTGAGATACTATTAATTGTATATTGTATTGAAAGCAGAAATGGTTAAGTTGTGGTTTGGAGGAATATATGGGGGAAATTATTTGGTTTATTATTATTGGTAAATATAATTAATTGATTTGTAAGAAATTGGATTGCATGGAAATAATTGGAATACTCATGTTCATATTGATTAATATACAAAAAGATAGTTATATAACTAATTGATTTATATTAAAATGTTGAATTTGTATTAAACAACTGTATTACATAATTACATAATTAACCAATGTGAGGATAGATATAAAAATAGATGACAATCTAGTTTAACATCACTGGAATAGAACTTTATTGTCACTTTAAATGTACACTAATCGACATGTATTAAAATGAAATTTCGTTGCATTCAGCTCTCAAAAGATAACCATTACACATATACTCACATGCACACACGTGTGACATAAAGAAACATCACAGTGTAGTTTGAATGTATACATATACATGGCGAAAAAAAAGTATCCTACGAATGTAAAAAAAAAAAAAGTAGGCCAATTCGAGACCAAAGAATAATTGAGAATGATTACTGGGTATGCTTAAAACAAGATCTATTTGTTTTGAATATAAAGTTTGATAATTCTATTCATGTAGTCTAGTGGTAAAGAAATGAATATAAATCTAAAAGTATGATGGTTTGGTTGATTTGTTTATTGTGAAATACTTAGTGAAAAATACAGTGAAAAGGTCTGAATTTGAGACATATTATTTGTTGGTGCAATCAATTCTGGGTTGTGGGAAGAAATGGAAATGTAATAAAATAAAATGACATGAAAGAAAAAAGAATAAGTCCAGAACCATGAATAAAGAATTCTGAATGAAAGAAAATATGAAAGGGTATCCAACTATTTCAACAGAATGTATGGAAAATGACGTTAAGGAAAGATAATGTAGAAGGTACTTGGAATCCGAGTAAAAACAATTATATTACAGAGTGCCACAGAAGTGAGTGGAAGTATATAATCTGAAGAATGAAAAAGGATGTTTAATGGAATAGTGAAATGATGAAATAAAAAAGGCCTTGAATTAAAGAATTAAAAGAAAATATATTGAGTGCTGTAAAAACTTAAAATGAAAGGCATTATCTGATGTGCACAGAGGAAAATACAATTTGAAAGAATGAATGCAATAAAAAAAGAACAAAAATAAAAGTATCAGAGAAAATGCAGAACCTTTTTGTTGAGAAGAAATATTGTTTGGGAAGTAGGTGAAGAAAGGTGAAGAAAGTTATATAAGAAGCCCCCAGAGCAGAGAGTGGAATTAATAATAAATGTGATAAAATTATTTGGGATGAATGAATTGAAGGAATGCTAGAAAGTATACAGGCTTCTTTCATGAAAATTATAATGATTGAAGTGTGGGATTGAAATGAATGCTATAAAAATGAAGAAAATTGATTTTAAAATGCCCTGAGAATATTGGAAAATGATAAGGTTACAATTGCTACAAATAGAACAATGTTGAATTATGGATTCGTTTGATTTGGAATGGATATAAATGTTGTTTAACATGTATACGAAGACTGTGTCTGTGAACTGATGAGCAGTAACTAAAATTGATTGTCAAAAAGTAGAATCAGTGTGTGTGACTAGGAAGATGTTTGGCAGAAATGTGATTGAAAGTCCATAAAAGTAATAATGAAGAACATTTGGGAAGTGCATTAGCAGGGCAGAATGGATGCAGACCAGGTTTTTGTTCCTTGGCAAGTGATAGAGAAATATATGAATGTGAAAAAGAACTTGCATTATACATTTATTGATTTAGACAAAATGCATAATAAAACAAATAGGCTTGAATTGTGGAATATTTTGATCACTATGGATTTGAAGTTCAGCTGGCAAATATTAAAGTGTTTGTATATGATGATGTACAATATATACCATAAAGTATGTATAAGAATAAAACATTCACATGGTTAATGATAAAGAATATGATAAACATGTCATTGGTTGTTTAATATATTCATGGATAAATAGGGAAATGTTTGTGTGATATTAGCAGTGTTAGTTGGAGATGTCAGATATATGTATATTTTGTATGCAAATGACTCCATGCTAGTATCTTAGAACCTAAATAATACATAATGAAAGATAGATTGCATGATGCAAAAACGGATAGCTGAAACTTTATGTATGAAAGACCAAAATAATTGTGTACTTTGGTATACAGGTAGTCTTGTCACATTTGTTAAGTGAATCACTGCAGTTGTTAAATTAATAACATGGTTGTTAAATGAATCTGATTTCTCAATTGACTTTGCTTGTCAAGAGATCAAAAAAGGTGATCACATGATCCAGGGACACTGCAACCGTCATAAATGTGAGTCAGTTGTCAAGCATCTGAATGTAAATCGCATGACCCTGGGGATGCTACAATGGTCATAAGTGTGAAAAATGATCATAAATCACTTTTTTTCAGTGCTGTTATAATGTCTAACAGTCACTAAATGAACTGTTGTAAACTGAGTACTACCTGTATTTACTAATGATAAGCAAATAGATGCAGAAATTTTGACAGATACGACTGCGGATAGAAAAGTAATAGGCATAATCCAAAAATGAGTTAAAAGTATAAATGAGAAATGGGAACGGAAGAAACTATAGAAATAATTGATGTGGGAATTATTCATATCAGTAGCTACTGGGTGTCCCAAATTAAGACTTATGCAGAGATATGCATTTTTTAAAAAAAGGAATACTAGATTTAAAAAACATCAAAACAAATGTGAATCGTAAAAACAGTACATATAGCACATGTGTAAATTATATAACAGGCTTAAGTTGTACATCAAGTGGAAAGAAAATAGGAAGATAAGGATTAAGAGATGACTGTCAGGAAAAAAGCTATTCCTATATTGATTTAAAAAGCTTGCTAAGCAAATCTTAAACAAACAAACAAAAGCATTGCATTTTCTCATTGTGCCTGACATATTAAAGCTATTCAAATTATAGTTCCATTATATTCTTTTGATACATTAAATAGCTAACACTTGTAGTATGTACTGTAATGTTTAAGGTCTATAATCAACCAAACAGGAACCATTATATTATACTTTCATGATATATGACCAAAGAGTTCTTAATCAGCAGATCACTGATAAGATAGGATAGACTCTGTATTTGAGTCTGCTGAACAACAGCCCAAGCTGCTATGAAAATTCCAGTCCCCAGAGGCTATTTGAAAACCCAGAGCTCTTGTTACCAAATACCTCTTTAATGTATTTGGATTACAAACCACAATAATATTTTAATAATATTATTATAATGTTATTTTGCTATAATGAAGCAGTGGAAGATGTTTTCCCCCCTCTAGAGCAGCTGCAAGTAAAGCCTGACATGAACTACAAAAAAAACCCCAAGCTCAATAGCCTTCAAAATAATAAAAGAGGCAATCTGCCTACAAATATGTCCACCTGTACATAATACAAGGGAATCAGCAACAAGGCTGTCTCTTGAAATGAATAGAGATGTTCAACATAATATTCAATTAAACCAAAGCAAGTCTTCTATATTACATGTATCTAAATTCATGATTATATACATCTATATTACTTGGGATAAGGTTAGTTCTAATCTCACTTACTTGGAAATGCAGCAGTATTTCAGTTTAACTGTACTGTTAATCAAAGCATATAATTTATTCCTGTTATTCATGAACAATGAGAAATGGGTTTCAATTGTTTATTCTGGGTAACAGCCTATTTGAAAACAGGAAACTATATTACAAAACAATACAGAAGACATTAATACTCTATTTGATAACCCTTCCTATTCCAACAGCTACAATGAAACATCCTTTGTATGAACATCCAACAATAAAAATTAATCTGACAAAATAATGCACATAGCATTTATGAAAATATAACCATTGAGAGTAGGTAATGCTAAGTGGATACAAGCAGAAGCAGTGGAAGCAGCAAGCTATTTTTTTTTTTTTTTGCAAAGGTCTATATCTTGCTGTTTATTTTCACATATTTATTGGATGTGTATGTAGGGTTCTTTTAACCATTTCCAATAAATATTTAAGTTCATGTGGATTTTTATTCCTGCAGTATCATTTTCTGTGAGCTGTCCACCACATTTCCCAGAGGTATTGGCAGAAAATGCAGAGATCGTATGAAGAAATGAGCTGTAGTTTAAGCTCCTGAATAATCTGGATGTTCATGCCCGATGCACCAATTGCCTCATTCATAAATTCATTCATAGATCTCTTCATTGATCAAGTCCTGACAGCCAGATCTATCCACTGGGTTGGTTGCAAATCCAAAAATCATTTTAGGTGGGCCAAATTTCGTGAAAGATACCCAGCTTTCTTAAATTTAAGTATACAGGTCTTGCAAATATAAAGAGCTTTGTGAAATGCAATGTGCAAGCAGTGCCTTTTTTTAAAAAAGAAGCCCCCAGAGACCTACATTTACCCTTCAAAAATTGGGCCAACCAGCCTATGATAATTGATCAAATTAATTAAAAATATCTGCTACAATCCTTCAATTCTCCTATCACCGAAGGAAAAGAAGAAATATATACCAAGCTTTCAACTTTCTTCTTTCCCGGACTGCTTTCATGAAAAGTTATTTTTTAAAAAGAAGGGCGACAGGGTGGGTGAAAATCGGACACAATTCTATCACACCTTCCTATCCCCTCCCCCGTTAATGAAATAGGTGGTGATAAACCGGGAACAGACGCCTAGCATGGAGGAGAGGAGATACTCAGGCAAGCAAACAGGCGTTTGCGCAGCAAAGAGCCCGCCGCTGCGGTTCCCATTGCAACGTTATCTCCGGCGACGCCAACGCAGACGGCACATAAACTCGCCCGGGGCGACCCGGGAGGGGGGCAATTGCTGCTTCCAGTGCCCCCACCCTTTTCACCCTCACTGGGCTGCTTCCAGCGCGAGGTTTGGGGGCACTCACCCAGAAAACGAAGGAATAGATGATGAGTAAGGTTTTCAGACACGTTATCACGGGTTTGGTCTCCATTCTCCTCGATGCCATAATACTGAAATCCCGGCTGCTGGCTAGAGCAGGGGAGGGAATGCGCGCGAGAAGGGGAGGGGAAGGAGGGAAGGAGGGGGCTGCGAGCTCTGTTTGCGCCTCCACCGAGCAGCGGATTCTCGCCGCCGGCTCCTCCGCTATCAATATTATCGCGGCCGAGGCGAAAGCTTGGAAGCGGCCGCTCCAGAGTGGTCGTGCACAGGTATGGGCCGTCGCCACAGCCTGCCCTTCCTCCTGCCGTCTCGCAGCTACCGCACACCACAACCATGGCACTATTGTGCACTCACACTGGCGGAGAAAGCAGGAGCTAATCGACCTTTCCCAGCCCTCGGGCCCCGCTATCTGGAAGACGGGGCCAGGGCCGGGAAGAAAGAAACGAGAGTCTCCGCTGCCAGACCCTAGTTACGGGAAAGGTGCTGAAGCGGGAGACAAAGGAATACGCGGGAGGGTGGAAAAGGCAGTTGTGTGAATGACAGGTCCACCGTCGTGGCGTAGTAAAAGATGGAAGACGTCTCTCGCGAGGAGGTGATGCGGAGGATGGAAGGGAACTGATATAGAGCGTGTAGGCAAAGCAGGGTGCTTATCGCCAGACTCCGGCTGAAAAGGGAGCCGTGTCTACACTTGGGTGTCAGTGAAAGGGTTGCGCGGTGGGCCTGCTTCGTGTGCAGCCATGATGGACGTCTGGACCTGGAAAAGAACTTGACAGAGATGGTTTCCTCGGTCTCCAGCTGCCTCTCATAGCCTTCCACTTTTAAAAGGGTCCTTCCAACAATTAGAAGGCAAGGAGAGTAGCTGCTTTCTAGCCAGAGCTCAGCTCTGTTTGTTCGTTTGTTTGCTTGTTATAATTTGAGCTGGTTGTATAAATAGGCCCTTTTCTTGGTAAGGTAAAATCTTCGCACCTTATTCATAGGCTGGTGGTTTATTTCCTAAATAGAAAACAAGGAAGTTCATGCTTGCCTGAACTTCGTGACCTAAAACTGCTTGCTTCTCTATTAGTGAAGTGATACATCTACTAAGGTGATGAAACAAAAGTATGTGTCAGACAAGATGGTCATAATGTATATCCCACTTCAGTAATAAAAGCAGAACAATGCGGCACAGGCTGCCACCATGATTGGTGTACCATACCATTGTGTCATGAAGGTTATGCATTTTAAGCAACACAGATGAATTAATGTACAGTGGACATAGCAAAAGCTATGAGATACTAAAATTTCTTCAGAATAATTCAGTTGACTTAAGTAATAGTATTTCAGGTAACATCCCAATTAAAAACTGCATAAATTATCTTGAAACCTGGGTGGAATTAACACTATTGCTTTGTGGTTAATGAATTAGTTATTCACTATCTAAATCAGCTTTTTGTGCTGAAATTAGTGTCTGATCACTTGTTAGCTAAGGTTGTCATAATTTCAGATAGGACTTCATTTATTTATTAACATTAGCTTATCTGTCATTCAGAAATGAAGGTTTTCTGGGAGACAAAAAAACTTCTTTAAATTTTAAATATATTTTTTTCTGGATCCAAAGGGACACTTTTCTTCTATAGAGAGATAATTGTGGAGAATTTCTGCTTGATATCTTACACTTTTAACTTTTTAAATGAGCATCTTATTGAATGAAGATCTAATATCCACACATTTATCAATTGTGTAATAAAACAGGAACTGAGGAAAAAATACCTTATATAAAAGAACATGGCAGTGTAGCAGACTAGTTGAGCAGCACCATTTGTTTTTGGAATTCTGTGCTAACCCTTCTCTTTCTTATAGACTAGTAGTGATATGCATGGTCATAGGGCTGATTATGGTTGTCAGATGGAAGTGCTATCTGCTTCTTTTAAAAAAATCTCTGGAACCAGTTACCTCCTGAGGTCCGGACCATCCCCACCCTCCTGGTCTTCCGAAAAGCTTTGAAGACCTGGCTTTTCCGGCAGGCCTGGGGCCGTTGATCTTGCTTTGCGATCTGGCGAGATCCGGCCTCATGATGTGAATGTGTTCTAAGGTTTTTAATGTTTTTTAATCTTTTAAATGTTTTTAGAATGGTTTTTTTAAAATGTATTGTGAGCCGCCCTGAGTCTCCAGAGAGGGGCGGCATATAAATTTAATAAATAATAAATAAGTAAATAAAGCACAATCTAGCCCAAGGGTCTGCAACCTTTAACACTCAAAAGAGTCATTTGGACCTGTTTCCCACAGAAAAGAAAACACTGGGAGCCAATAACTGGTGTGACTGGATGGGCGTGGCCAATCGACATCACTCACATCCAGTCACATGACATCCCTCCAGCCACACCTACCCAGCCGGTCATTAGGACAGAGTACCGGTTGTTAAATTATTTGCCCGGCCCCACCTCACCCCTCCCAGCCACCTTGCCACACCTGACCTCAGGTGTGTTGCTCTCTCTCACTCTCTTACTCTCTCTCCCCCCCCCGTGTCACTGTCTCTCTCTTTCTGTCTCTCTGTGTTGTCTCCTCTTTTTTTCTTTCTTTCCCTCTCTGTCTCTCTCTCTTCGTCTCTGTCTCTTTCTTTCTATGTCTCTCTTTTTCTCTTTCTCTGTCTCTCTTTTTTCTTTCTTTCTCTCTGTCTCTCTTTTTTTTCTCTCTCTCTCTCCCCTCCCTCCCTCTCCCCCACTCCCCACCCTCACTTCCCAACCCACACACCCAGGGAATAACTGTAAGGAAATTCGGTCACGTTCTCTCTGTCTTTGGAAAGATATAAAAATAAACCTTGTATTGCAAAAGGAGTGACAGTCAGGCTGTTACACCACAGTGCCATGAGGTTGCCACCTTAGATCACCACACGCACTTCAGAGAAGCATCATCCCAAGCAGCAGCACACTCACACAGGCACGCATACGCATCCTGCAACTCGGTCGAAACTGGCCAGAAAATATAGTCCCTGGGCGCCCCCGAAGACATTTGGCAGGCAAAGAACAGGATGACACACACATTCCGCATCATCAAGGCAGCGTCTGCTGAATTCTTGCAAAACTGGGCAAAGGCGGAGAGGGGAGCAGACAGAGACGAATCAAGCTGAATCTGACTCTCTCTGTCTCTCTCTCTCTCGCTGCCCAACTGCAGCAGGAAACAGTGGGCAACTACTTCCGGCCTTGGTTGGTGCTGGATGCATGGCTTGCTCTCCGCCCTGAGACACTGACCCGCCCCACAGCCAACGTCGCTGCTGTTGCCAGGGGCAAGTGGGGCAAGGTCGCATTGTGGTTCCATGAGCTCCAGGAGGAGGAAGGGTCTCCCCCATTGTGAAGCGCGCTAACTTTCACTGTGCTGCACAAGGCACTGTGAGTGCAGCGACAGGCTATGTGGGCGGCAACAGCAGCAGTGATAAGCCGCAGCAGAGAGCTGAAACAGCCACATGCAGCTTCAGAGCCGTGGGTTGCCGATACCCGATCTAGCCTGTTATGGGTACCCATCTCATTTGGTTCAACCCATTCAACATAGTTTAGCTAGCCTAAAACATAAGCACAAGATTACAGTGTTTAATTTTATAATGAAAAGTTATCTTGCTCCAAATGTGCTTGAAGCCATCATCTGACCTGGTAGTTTTTTTCTTTAATCGTGATATTTGCAAGAGATAAAAGGTGGGGGGAGACATTTTGAACCAGGACTATATGATTTTTTTAAAGCTTTGTCTTAAGAACTTTTTTCATTGCTGTTTGTGCTCAGAGCTCTAATCTGCCTAAGAATAAGACTCAAACTCTCATTTGTACTTAAGTTTGAATCTAAAGTAGATCCTGTTGGCTTATTTTTCTGCTTTGTGAATTGGACAGCCATATGAATCTAATAAACAAAGAAGCAAATAAATATAGTCCAGAAATACTTGACACAAAACCTGAGTGTCCCTTTTGAAAAATATGGAAGATTCCACTTCTTAAAGGCTTATATGTTGATATTTTAAGGCAAAATGATGAAGGGTGGGGGAGAGACTGCATGCAGCCCTGGATAGCTAGTAATGCAGCCCCACAAGATATAATAAAAATAGTTTTTTAAAAGTTTGCTATTTATATATATATATTAACTATATTATGCATTTTATCTGCAGCCCAATGGACAATTCCTCTTCAGTCGGTGCGGCCCATGCAAGCCAAAATGTTGGGTGCTCATGATCTCATCTCTATGAGGAGTTTTATATATTTCAATCAAAATAATTTCAAGCTCTTCCTCATGGCAGAGCTTGTTTCCCATGCTGCAACCATTTGAGATTATGCTGGTTTATGAAATGACTGCTGGGTGATTCCATGTCAAATGGTCTGATTTCAGAAAAGTGCCCAGCTCGCCCATCATGGATTTTGATGAAATATGGTGTGAACATGCACACACATCCCCAATGAACATTGCTAAAGTGTTACGTTTGCCAATGTAATACTTGCAGAGATATAGTCGTTTGTATGACCCCATACCACAGCCTTCAACAGTATGACTCTGAGGTTTCAGCAGCTTTGACACATAATATCTCTGGCAATATTTTATTGACAGAAACAAAACTTGGCCATCTTGTACAACTTGTTGTGCTCTATTAAACAAAATAATAATAACATTCTCATGAGCAATCTCCATCTAGATAATTTGGACCAAATTTGGCCAAAAATGACTGTGACGCGAAAAAAGGGTAAATTTTGGCTTTTTATATCTCTGGAAGGAAAGGTATGAGAAACATGAAACTTTATGCATAATAACTTACGCACAACAAGGTTGTCAAATATAAAATTTCATTCTCCTACTGTTTTCCAATAGTTCACAAATTGAGTGTAAAGGTGACGGTTTTTGTAAAAATGCCAAAAATAGGGTATTTTCAGCCCGCTTTTACAAAAAAAGACCTTCTGGAATCTGTTAAATCATTCTCATTAGAAAGAGCATGTTTCAACCCCCCTAAAAAAGTAGGATTGCTGTTTCATCTCTGACGTATAAAGCCCTAAAAATAGGGACAAAGTTGAGGACATTGCTATGGAAGCGTCACATGCATTCTATTGTTTCATCTTGTTTGTTTTATATAGACATCATTACATCATTATATTGCATTGGTCCATAGTGACATTGTCACTATCAGTTCAAGCACTTGACCCAGCAACCCCATTGCCATAGGGGGCACACCTGATAGCCATGCAATACCAGCCATGGATGGGTTTCTTGATTCAGGATCCCAAGCCTGTAGTTTGGTTTCTTCCTCGAGGTTCCAAACCATATCTTATATTGGTTCTCAAGCCGAAGTCCGTACTGTTCGCTCTGCACCAAATGGAATGAAGGGGAAATTCCACTTGGTGGTGTCAAGTTTCCCTGGCTTGACTGAGCCAGGACTATAATGGCCAGGCCAGTTGGAGGGTACTGACCAGGCTGCCAACGCTCACTGGCTGAACTTTTCAGGGAGCCCCTCCAGGGTTTGGCTCCTTAGTAGTGGCTGGACTCCCCACTCCTGGGACTCACTGAGGTCAATGGGCATCATGGCTCTCCACTTGAAGATCGTGGTGTGCTCCGCCCATGGCGAGCTGGCATTTCTGGAGCATCATCTGGCCAGCAAATTGCTCCTCTGCCTGTATAGTTCCTGGGTGGCTGGCCACTGCGCTGGCTCCTGGCATGTCGGGACCGCAAAAGCGCCTCCAGAGCTGTGTCTGCATCAGGGGAACTTGTGAATAAGCTCCCATAGGATGGGTTCCTTCGGCCAGGTGCCCAGCTACTACTCAAGTTCGGGGGCCACTTGCTCAGTCATTGAGGGGAAACTAAGGCTCCCAGAGCTGTCTATGGTGAACCTGTTGGACCCAGAGGCTCTGCTGGCAGTGGTCGATTCCTCCTCTAGCTGCTGCTTCTCCTCCATATTCCCTGAGTCTTCCCGCTGCCTGTAGACTGAGTAAGTGGCCGGAGCTCAGGACCCCAGACAGCTGGCATGGGGAGCTATTGCTTCTTTTAAAGAGAGAGTCAGGTTAATGTCACGGTTCTAAGTAACAGCCAAGATGAAATCAAAACTCCAAGGCCAGAGGGTTCTTCAAAGTATAGATTTAATAGGCATGTCATATTGGCACAGCTTGTGAAAACCTGACACTGAAGCTCCCCAGATTTTCCCCACCCAATTCCAAAATCCAAACTTCTTCCCCCTACTATACATAACCATCACATGCTCCAATCAGGTCACAGTCCCAGATCCGGATGACTCCCATCCACACCCCGCCAGATGCTGGTGAGAGTGTCCTTGACTCCCAGAAAAAAGAATTTTATTTAGAAATAGTT
This sequence comes from Arizona elegans, assembly GCA_022577455.1. Classification (NCBI taxonomy): domain Eukaryota; kingdom Metazoa; phylum Chordata; class Lepidosauria; order Squamata; family Colubridae; genus Arizona; species Arizona elegans. The sequence continues at coordinate 50,975,799 of JAKOOJ010000006.1, read as the reverse complement.
GCTAAATGAGGCAGTCACTAAATGGGGACTACCTGTATTTGTTATTGTGTGCTTTTTCATCCACTCAACCAGTAGGCCTGGTATTTCTTGGCAGCCTCATACCCAAAATACTAATCAGGCCAAACTCTGTTGAACATCTCGGGCTGATGATGTCAGCCAGATGCTATCACTTATTGCAGGGGTGTCAAATGTACATCGTCACATGATCTATCAGGACTTTTTTCCTCTTGGTTAAACTGGGAGTGGAGGTGGCCAGCACGTGACGCATCCGACCCACGGGCCATGAATTTGACACCCTGGCCTACAGGGTTTTTCTGGTATTACAAACTATTTTTGTATTACTCGTCCAATAAATGCATACATCCAATAAGTGCTTTACTTCATTATTCTAGATGGCTTAGAACATTTAATATGATTTTATGCAATTGTGTATTTAATGTAAAACATTTCTGATAATAGTGAAGAAATAGCAGCTTCTAGTACAGAAAAGCAAACTGCAATATTAATCTCAATAATATATTTTTCCTTTCTGAAATATTTCTAGTTGTAACCATGACTTTCGGCTAGAACATTTATAATATTTTGGCATAAAAACTAACATAAGGTACCAAAAGTGTATACCAATTTGAAATGTATTTAAGTTACATTTTTTAGAAAGTTTGATCCAAATATTATTTTTCTTTTAAACAAAAAAATTTTTATTGTTTTTTTAAAATTCAAACAAATCAAACAAATCACTTATCTATTTAAACATTGCAACCCCCCTTTCCCTCCCCCCTCCCCCGACTTCCCAGAAGAAAAACGGGGTATAAATTTTACCAAACATACACTAAAATATGCTAAATTAATGCAAGACATTAAAACTCCCTAGACCCCTTAACTCCCCTTCTACAGATTATTCATCAACCTCCCTTTAAACACAAAATAACATATAATCCTTTAGCCCTAAAAAATTTTTTGAAAACCAATAACAAACACTAATAGATAATACATACTTAATCATTTGAGTATTCCTCCTACTGTGCTCAATATTCAAATATTTTTAACAATAACTAAACCTTAATTCATTAATTGAACTCTCAATTCATTTAGTTAATTATTGTAGTTAATCATTAATACATTAATCATTTGAGTTTTCCTACTGTGCTCAATATTCAAATATTTTTAACAATAACTAAACCTTAATTAATCATTAATTGAACTCTCAATTCATTTAGTTAATCATTGTAGTTAATCATTAATACATCAATAGTTAAACCAGAAACGATTAATCTTCCCTTCTTCCTTTCTTTCTGTATTTTTTCCAATCTTTCTTCCTCCCTCCTTTTATTTTAAGGAGGTTTTGAATTTTAAGTGGGGGTTGATGTCTCTTTAAGACTTGTCCCTTTCTCAGAACCATTTCCTCTGATTTAGAGCACCCATATCGACTCTTCTTGCTTGTATAGACAGTCAGTTCATAGAACAAAGAATTAACTCGATCAGTTTGCAATAAGAAATCCAGTTGCTGCATTTCAATTATTTGTGTGAAAGCCTCTGCCAAATCATCTTCATCCGAAACCTCGTACAGCTGATCAGTTCCTTCTTCTTTCTGCTCCAAATTATATTTTGGATCCAAAAGGGCAGGAAGAGAGTTTGAAAATTCTTGAAGATCAGCCAGTTCCAGCTTCTCTATCAAAATGTCTCCTACATTGTCATTATGCTTTCCTTCAAAAGCATCCTCAGTTGCTTTTTTATCCACCACCAATTCTGTAAATTTTTGTTCCATGATTGCTGTAAAGTTATTAATAATTTCAATTTGGTTATTCATGGCTTCCTTTATGAATTCTGCAAGGTCTCTAAAGAAAACCTCCTGGCTCTGTGTTTCAGTTCTCTGTGTCATTTCTTTTTTTTATTATTATTATTATTATATTTTTATTGTTAAAGAATAACAAAAAGGAAAAAACAATCAATACAAAAAATCAATAATAAGGAAAAGAAAAAAAAATTTTCCCCCAACGTGCTATACAAACGGAAAGGAAGTCTTAGGAACTTGAAGTCTTCAATTCTTCCAGAAATCTCTTTGATAAGGTATTGGTGCCGATTCATCCAATCTCCCAAGTGCAAAGTCCACAAATGGTTGCCAAGTGTTCCAAAAAACATTTTCTTTATATATACCACTTCTAATTTTAATATCACAAGTCAATTTATCATTTAATGCAAATTTCCATGTTTCATTGTACCATTCTTCTAATTTTAAGTCAACATTTAATTTCCAATATCTAGCAATTATAATTCTCCCCATTATAACCAAAATCCTCACCAATTCTCTTTCTCCAGTTGTTAATATTGTTTCATTCAATATTAATAATAATATGGTTTCCAATTTCAATTTGACCCTCTTCTTAATTATTTCAAATATTTCATTTTCTATCCTAGACCAAAAAAGTTCAACCCCATTACATTTACACCATATATGAACATATGTCCTGAGTTCCACTTTACATCTCCAACACATTTTATCCACTTTATTATCCATTTGAAAAAGTCTTATTGGGGTCAAATACCACTTCCAAATAACTTTATAATTATGTTCTTTAATCCTTATTGATAATGTCCTCATTATTCTGCTAACCCAATTCATATTCCAATTTTGATCAGAAATTTCAATACCCAGTTCTTTTACCCAATTCTCTTTCATTATCCTTTGTGAATTATTATCAGAGTTAATAATTTTATAAATTTTACTAACTAATCCCTTTGGCCCAATTTCATCTTTTATTATTCGAGATGTCAAATTTTCAAATTCCGTTTCCTTTCTGCTCTCATCGTTCCTTTCTTTGCATTTCCTATTCCATTTATTCATTTGAATTCTTTCAAACCAATTAATGTTTAATTTTCCATAAATTTCCTCTTTCCTCAATTCATTTTCTATAAATTTCAACCATTCATTAATTGTTTCCACTTTCTCTTCTATTATAATCCTCTCTCTGTTACTATTTAATTTCATTGGGCAATTCTCTTTCAGTTTACCTAAATACAATGCGTCTGGTATTAATTTTTTTGCTACTCTGTCCCAATTTTTAGTCAAACTATTTAACCAATAATTGCAAATTTTAACCTTACGTTTAAAATTTTCCAAAAACCATTTATAACCAAACTTCTTTATTTCCTTCATTTCCAAATTACCCCAAAGTTTAACATCTCCTTTTAAAATTTTTACTACTGTTTTTATATTAAATGCTCTATAATAGTTTAATAATTTTGGAATTCCTAAACCACCTTGTTTTTGGTTCTGATACCACATTTTCTTAATCAGTCTTGGTTTTTTATCCCCATTACAAAATTTATCTAATTTTTTTTGATATACTTCAATGTCCTTCTCGGTTAAAAAAATTGGAAGCATCTCGAATAAAAAGTTAAATTTAGGAAGTAACATCATTTTACATAAAGCTACTCTACCAAACCAAGATAACTTGAGTTTTTTATATTTCCCAATTTTCTCTTCAATTTCTTTTGTTACTATGTCATAATTTAGTTTCTTTAAATTTTTAATTTTAAGTGAAAGTATAATACCTAAATATCTTAAATTATCCTTTATCCTAATTCCAAATTGATTTTGTAATTTTTCTAATTTATTTTCCCTATCAATTTCCATTAATAATTCTGATTTTGCCCAATTAACTTTCAAACCAGTCATATCTTCAAATTCTTCCAAATGTATTTGAACTCTTTTTATATCATTTGTAATATTATTTAAAATGACAAGAGTGTCATCTGCATATAAATTAACTTTGATGCCTTTATAACCTATTAATTCTGAATCCTCTTCAATCAAAGTTGTTAAAATTTCCATTGCTAATAAAAATAGGGTCGGAGACAGAGGACAACCCTGTCTTGTCCCTGCTTCCAAATTTATATCTTGTGTAAATATACCATTTACCTTCACTCTTGCCGTACCCCTCTGATACAATTTGGAAATAATATGAATAAATTTATTACCAAATCCTAATGCAGAAATCATTTCTTTTATAGTATCCCATTGTATAGAATCAAAAGCTTTAAAAATATCCAAGGCAAGAATACCTATCTTATCACCATTATTCTCAGCAATATCAATAACATTTAATACTCTTCTAACTAAATCACACATATAACGCCCTTTAACAAAACCTACTTGATTATGGTTTATATATTTATCTATGAAATTATTCAATCTATTTGCTACAATTGCAGTAAATATCTTAGCATCTTGGTTAATCAAAGAAATGGGCCGATAGGATTCAATTTTTTCTAGATCTTTACCTGGTTTCGGGATTAAGGATATAATTGTTCTATTCCAGGACATGGGAATATCATCTCCATGATATCTTATTATACAATATCTGTAATTTTGGGATCAAAATTTCTTTAAACTCTTTATAAAATTCTGCTGGTAACCCATCCTCACCTGGAGATTTCCCAAGTTTTAGCTTCTGAATCACATCTTTAATTTCCTCAGAGGTAATATCCTTTTCCATTTTTTCTTTATATTTATTATCAATTTTCTTCTGACCATATTTTTCTAAGAAATTTTTTAATTTACAATTATCAATTTCTTTTTTAAGATATAATTCTTGAAAAAACTTTTCTAACGCCATTAAAGAGCCTCCACTTTCAAAAACTCCTTCCTTGGAAGCCGTATTATTTTTTTAAAAAAAATTTCTTTTCACAACCATAAAGTCTCTCAAGCAGCTTTCTCAAATTTATTTGTAGTTTATCAAGCAAGATAATTTTTTCTAGATCCAGCTCTCAAATCCAACAGTTTAAATCCAGTCTCTAAGCACAAGTCTATTAACAAGCACTTTCATTTCCTGCTTTCACTTTTACAGCAACAACAAAGACGCCATTTCCCGCTCCAGCTCAGCAAAATCAAATAGAAACAATGTATCCCAGGAGTTAAGCATATACTTGCAAAAGCTTGTTCTCCTGCTTCCGTTCTGTCTGCTTTTTGAAATCAATTGATCTTTTTCTTGAAAGCAGAGGTGGTCGCCGGTGTCTGGCTCCGTTTAAATGGAGTCGCCACGGATCCGGAGCTTCAGTGGGCTGAACGGGGAGCTCTCACCCTCCAAGCCCCTGGAGTTAATCCAGGGGCTCCCGAGGAGCTCTACCCTCGCCCACCGGCTCTCCTCTCCTTCTTCTCCCAAAGGAGAGGTTTTTGAACCATCTGACAGCTGATTAGCGCTGTCAGAACGGCTCCAACAGGATCGCGGGGCTGGCGGTCCAAGAAGACCATCCGCGACGCCGGCAGTGCCAAACCGGAAGTCCGATCCAAATATTATTGTATTAAACTGCACTCCATTCCTATTATGGACAGACCTGAATAACAAAGAAACCTGGTAACCACCCCTGATCATTACAATACAGAAATTTTGTTTGAGAGCCTTATGTGCACAACATATTTTGAACAAAAGCTCTGAGTCTCATGGTATTAACCAAGTTGCCTAATACTGATATTAATGGGTGAACTGAAGTCTAACACATGGAGAAACTTCAAGTTTTATGCTGTATATTAAATACAATAAGTAAAGGTATGGAGAACTTTGAAGAGGCACTTTGCTTTAATAACGCTTCAGGAGAAACATCCCATTGATGAAGAACTGTGAAATGAAATAGCCCCTGTGCTTCTGAAGCAGTGAAGCAAAACAGCTGCATTGCTTCACTTCATTCACAGAAAATGAATTTGTGAGGTAGAAATAATGCCTTGGCTCCATAAAGGACTAAAGGCAAAAAAAAAAAAAAAAAGTCTCTCTGCAACGCAAAGCAAGGAAAAAAAGGGGTGCCTTTTGTACATTCTTAAAAATAAATGTAGAATAATATCAAAGAAGTATTCAATACTAATAATTTATTTTAAAACATAGCAATCCATTATCTTTGTGCCAGTTTAAGGCACATCTCACATATATTTGATTCTATGCCCATGTATAGGATCAAACAGAAACCAAGATTTATTTTAAAATATCCACTCTATTGTATATCAAACAGGAAACATGTAAAAGAAAAAGACATGCTCTGCAAATTTATTTCCAAAGATAAATTTAATTGTATTAAATTGTATTTATAGTGTGATATGAAATTTGATAATCTCTGCTTGGCATTCTACAATTACATTCATTTATTATTTCTGTAATGCATAATGCATTTGAAGTTCATCATTCAAAAATGAAATGTGTTAAGTTTTTCATAATTTTGTAAGGCAGCTATCAATATTTAATATCTAATGAATAAACCTCCACTCCACCTTTAATATAAGATTAGGCTTCTAGGACTTCCGGTGGTGATGTCAGCGTGTTAGGGATGAATGGAATGGTTCTCCGCTCTCGAAGTCCCTAATATCCTTGATTTAGGCGCTATCGACCTTGGAGAGGTTGATAGAAGGAAGGGGAATTTCCGAGGACCTCAGGGAGGGCAGCAACCCCCCTGAAGGTTCAGGAAAAACCCCTTAACTCTGATCGAGAAAGAACCAGCCATTCCAGCTGGCCTGAAATGGTGACAGCTGTTTAGAGGGAAGCGAAAATCATATAAAAGTATCGGTGGAAACCAAAAGAGAGAGAGAAAGTAGAGTCTTAAAAGGTACATTTATACTTGTAAGCTGCGGGGAGAAAGTGGGTGGAAGGAATCTCCAAGCAAGTGAGAAAAACAGCAAGTGAAAATGAACGGAGGGGGAATCCATCTTGAAAGTGACAGCGCATAATTTGTCAGCAGGCAAAATTGGAAGAAATCCAGAGGATCGGATATTCAAAGAAGAAAAGACGGAGAAGCCCCAGCTTATCTGGAACTGAGCGAACGTGGTGGGTATCGGATTTAAAACGCTTTCGCTTCTCTGACAGTTCGGCTTTCAGATCGCAACAGTAGCAGATGTTTAACGTGTATTGGACATTGAATGACAGAGAAGCTTTGTTTGGTTGGAACTAAGCGAACAGGACGAGCACTGGACTTACAAAATTAACTTTTCTGTCGAAGATTTGGACTTAGACTTTGAAACATTTGGATAATACTTGGACATTTGGAGATTTTGATACTTTGGGAGGAGGCTGCTTGGGCCTTTATTGGATATTTACTGGACCCTTACTGGATATTGGCTATTTAACGCAAGGAATTTTGGGATTTGGAACCCTCTAAGAAAGGGTGACGGAGAAGATTTCTTTATTTGGAATTAGGAGAACGGGATGAGCGTTGGACTTATATTTTGTTCCCCTGAATGACTGGACTTTGGAACACTTGAATAATATTTTTCAATATTGGAAATTTGGATATCTAGAGAATTGGACTGGACTGGAGGACAATTAAACTAGAAGACACAATATTGAAAAATCAATAGCGTAAAAGATCTGTAATCAAGATCGTCTAACACCAGTGATCAGGAAGTAATATATATATTGTTCTGAATTTTTATTTAAAATTGGATGGTCTAATTTAATATTTATCCTGTGAATTATTAGTTTATTATCTTGTCTTCATATATCTAGAGTTAAGGATTTAAATTACATTACCTTTATTATATCTATATATACTGTACCTATATATTTATACTAGAAGAATCAGAAATTAATAGTACCTGATATTTATTTAATTGATATTTATTTAATAACATAAGAGATATACTAGGTAATTAAATATTTAATAGTAACGATAATTAACTGATGAATTGTTAGAACATTATACTTTTCCCTCACTCCCTCATTTTAATTTTCCTTACTGTTATTCTATATTGCTGAAGAATACTGAAAGAATATTGAAAAGAGAAGGATAAAATTTGGGTGGAAATTTAATAAACAGATTTAGAAACAGTAATCAGTATATGAAACTTTGGGAAATAATAAAACAAGGAATACTAATGGCAACTACAAACTCAGTAACAACTACTAAAACAAGCAAGAAAACACCTTCGAGCCAGATGATACTTATGGCTTCCCCGGCCCAACAAAAGGTAGCTAAAACCATGGAAAAGGACAAGATGAGCTCCACTCTTAGTATGCAAAATATCCATTCTGCACTAGCAATGATCCAGGAAGGAATGAACAGAATGCAAGAAATGATGGCCCACAATCATGAAGAGACAAGGAAAAATCATGAAGAATTGAGGTTGGATGTGGGTAAAATAAAAGACAATATTAAGAATATGGATGAGAAAATGGAAAAAATCCAACAGAATATAATGGAAAATGAGCAGAGGATCCATGAAGCGGAAGAAAGAATTGAGTACATGGCTAAGAGAATGGAGAGGATGGAACAAGATCAAGGGGTGTTCAATAAGGAAATGGAGGATTCATTAAGCTATCTTGAAATGGAGAAAGCATTCTTTTATTTAAGGTTTCAAAATGTAGAAGAACAAAAGGATGAGGATCTAGGGGATATAATGATTGAGATATTGGCAAAGGTAACCCAAAGAGATAAAGAAGAATTGTGAAACGGAATAGATGAAATTTATAGAGTCCACACCAACTATGCAAGAAGGAATAAACTACCAAAGGAAATACATATTAGATTTACGAAGAAATCAATAAAAGAAGAGATTTACAGGAAAATGAGAGAAGTGGCAACTATGTACAAAGGAAAAGAAATTTTAACTCTCAAACAAATACCGAGAAGAACAAGAGACCAAAGAAGGAATTATAATTCCTTAACTACGCAGCTGAATAAATTCAAAATAAAATTCCATTGGCTGCTACTGGAAGGATTACTTATCTTCTGGGAGGAAAGAAAGTATAGGATTGATAGTTTAGAAAAGGCTCAAGACTTTTTTGAACAACATTTCATCAGCGAAGGGGAGCAGGAAAGAGGAGAAGAAGCGGAATCCAGGAGACATGAGGCACAGCGGACAGAAAGAGAAGAAGTAGATCAAGAAGATAAAAGAAGAGCAGAGAGAGAAAAAATGGAGAGGGAGGGAGCGAGGGAAAAGACACAAAGAGTTACTAGAAACACAACAACACTGAAAATAACAAACAGATAAACCAATAGAAATGGAAGGAGAATTAAGAATCATTTCGATTAATATAAACGGACTCAATTCACCAATCAAAAGAAAATATATATTTACAAAACTGCAAAAACTAGATATTGACATTATAACATTACAAGAAGTTCATATTAAAAGACAACAACAAAAATTGTTGGAAAATCAAAGATTAGGAAGATTATACACGTCCCTAGGAGACCATAAAAAGAGAGGAGTCACAATATATGTTAAAAAACATCTAAAAACAAAACAAATATATACAGATATAGAAGGATGTATTTTAGTAATAGAAATACAAACAGAATTGAAGACAATTTTGCTAGTATCCATATACGCACCCAACGGAAATCAAAGTGACTTTTTTAAGAAATTGCATGATAAAATCAAAGATTTGGAGTATGAAAATATCTGAATTGTTGGGGATTTTAACGCAATCACAAACATACAAGACGACTATCAAAGTAACAAAAGAAGCAAAACCAGAAAGAAAACCTTACCAGATACATTTAAGGACATGGTCGAGGAACTGCATTTACACGATGTATGGAGGGAGGCAAACAAACAAGTTAAACAATACACATATTACTTGAGCCCGCACCAGTCAGGGTTTAGGATCGACATGGCCTGGATGACATCAGATTTTAGGAAGGAAATACAAGAGATTGAAATTACACCGAATACTTGGGCTGACCATAATCCCATAAAAATAACATGGAAAGGGCATCAAAAACAAAAGAGATGGATGATGGACACAGGAATAATAAAGGACAAAGAATATATACAGATGATTGAGAAAGAAGTAAAAATATTCCTTCAAATAAATACAAAAGAACAGACATCGTTACAGAATCTGTGGGACACAGCAAAAGCCTACATAAGAGGACTCACCATAGCATATGCAGCCAAAAAAAAAATAGAGATAAACAACAAATAAGGAACAACCTATTGGAAGAACTCAAAACATACGAATTACAGTTGCAGAAACACCCCGATAGTAAAATAATAAAACAAAAATTCAATTTGGCTAAACATAAACTGAATTTAACTATGCAAGCAGAAATTGTACAGAAAATCAAACTGGCAAAGCAGAAATATTTTGAACATGCAAACAAAACAGGATGCTGGTTAGTGTATAGATTACAAAAAGAAAAAGAGGAGAATAATATACCAATTACAAGATGAAACAGGACAAATATACCATTTGAATTCAGATAAAAAAAGTATAGTCAAGGACTTCTTCCAAAAGCTTTACGCGCAAGAGGAAATTCAGGATCAAGATATTAAGGAATATTTGAGCAGAACAAATATTTTGAAATTAGAGGAAGCCCACAGAGAGACACTAAATAGATCAATTACAATGACCGAGTTGATGGAAGCATGGAAAAAGAAGAAGAACAACAAAGTGCCAGGCCCAGATGGAATCCCAGTGGAATTTTATAAAAATTGCCAGTGTCCGATAGATGAACTATTACTCCAGGTCTTTAATGATGCATTGCTAGAAGCAGAAACCCCTAAATCGTGGACGGAAACTATTATCTCACTCATTCATAAGGAAGACACTGAGCCAACACTAGTTAAAAATTACAGGCTGATCTCATTGCTAAACATGGAGTATAAATTGTTCATGACAATCATAGCACAAAGATTGAAGGCAGTCATTCATAAGTATATACACTCTGACCAAAATGGCTTTGTCCCAAGGAGACAGATCAAAAATAACATGAGAACAATCATAAATGTCCTTGAATACTATGAGCAAAAAATTGATAAACAGGTAGCCTTGATTTTTTTAGACACGCAGAAGGCCTTCGATAAGTTGAATTGGAACTTTCTTGTATTGCAATTAGAGGCCATGGAATTTGGCGATAAATTTCTAAAAATGATTAGGAAAGTATACTCATCCCAAATAGCAAGAATTACAATTAATGACATGACAGAGAAATTGGATATACAAAAAGGCGTACAGCAAGGGTGTCCACTATCCCCTTTATTGTTTATAATATCATTGGAAGTCCTATTAAATGAAATATGGAAGGAAGGAGAAATAAAGGGCTTGAGAATATGGAAAGAGGAATATAAATTGCAAGCCTTCGCTGACGATGTCGTGTTCATAGTGGAACAACTGCAAAAAACAGGAACTAAATTATTAGCGAAGATAGAATATGGCAGAGTGGCGGGGCTTAAAATTAATAGGCAAAAAACTAAAGTCTTAACAAAAAACTTGATAAAGACACAGGAGGCACAATTAGAGGAAGAATTAGGAATACAAATTGTAAAGAAAGTAAAATACCTAGGAATCTGGCTTACCGCAAAAGCAACAACGATTAGAGAAGATAATTATATTAAATTGATGAAAATTAAATTAAAAATTTAAATGATTTGGAAACATGGAATAAATTGCAACTATCATTTTTAGGTAAAATAGTGTCAGTAAAAATGAATATACTACCTAGATTGCTCTACCTCTTTCAAGTGATACCGATTGGCCCAGGAAAGAACTTTTTTAAGGATCTCAATAAAATAATAGCGAAATATATTTGGCAAGAAAGGAAGGCCAGAATAAAAATAAAATGCTTACAGGATAATTGCGAAAAGGGAGGCCTTGGTTTACCGGACTGGGAGCTATACTATAAGGCAGCATCGCTTAATTGGATAAGAGAATGGATAGAATTAAAAAACAAGAGAATGCTATATCTGGAGGGATTTGATTTGAACCGAGGCTGGCACGCTTTTTTGTGGGAGGGCGCCAACAAGCAACAAAGATAATTCCAACAACATATTATTAGAGGCTCACTGTATAAAACCTGGCAAGAAATTAGAAAGCAACACTATACTAAAATCCCAAGATGGTTATCGACCATGGAAGCATCGATATACCCAAATGCTATGGACATAGAAAAAATGAGGAGCTATCAAGAACTACTGAGTGAAGAAGGGAACTTATTTACATGGCAGGAACTTGAAAACCGGGGTATAGACATTGACTGGTGGCCGTATCTCCAAATAGAATCAAGATTCAAAGCAGATCGGGCAAAATTCGGATTCCAAAATGAACCAAATGAATTAGATAAGATATTGAAAAGTATGGATGAGAAAATGATAACCAAAATTTACAATTACTTAATAAAATACAAATTAGAGGAGGAGACTGTGAAAGAAAACATGATAACTTGGGCAAGAAACATTGGATATGCTATCGAATTGGATAACTCGGATAAATTATGTAAAGAAAATTATAAGATGACAATGTCTATACCTTACAAAGAAAACCTTTACAAGCTGTTCTACAGATGGCACCTTCCACCGGCACGTCTAACTAAAATGTTTCCAAATGTATCACCAATGTGTTGGAAATGCAAGTCATAAAAGGGGTCATACTACATCTCTGGTGGTTATGCAGAAAGACGCAACCCTAGTGGCAAGAAATTAAGAAAATGATTGAAGAAATAATGAAACAGAAAGTCGAAATGAGACCAGAATTTTTTCTACTCAGAATAATTACTCCACAATTTACTAAGGAAATAAAATATCTCACTATACATATCATAACAGCGGCACGCATACTGTATGCCCAAAATTGGAAATCTGAACAACTGCCAACAGAAGACAAACTAGTTGCCAAAATAATAGAATGTGCAGAAATGAACAGACTTACAAAACAATTACAAGAGAAAGATGATTCTGAATACTATTTAGTTTGGCAGAGATGGTATTCCTGGTTAGAGGGAAAGATAAATATAGGAAAATAATGTAGCTTGAATGTCTAAATAGAAGCCACAGGTAGCTAAGCAAGAAGTAGATTACAATTGATTGGTATATAATTATGTAAATAAATGAATACGTATAATAGATATGTATAGAGGAAAATAGGAGGAACAGGAAAATAACCCACCGATGCAACAAATTTATTTTCTTTTTGGTGTTGGTTTGTTTTTCGTATTGTCTTACTGTGTTTATGTTTGTTTGTATTTTATTGTTGTTTTTCTTTTTTAAACAATAAAAAAAAATTTAAAAAAAAGATTAGGCTTCTAAATATACTATTTCTGCTCTTATTTCTAAATGTGTTACATTTTGCCAGTCATGTTCTGAAGGGTTTCCCCATACTGTATATCTTGCTTGTCTTGGTGAGGACAAACCATTTCTTTAGCTTATGAATTGATGCCATCCACAACCCATGCCCAGCCCACCACAAAGAGAAGTTGCAGTTATTCACTGCTGCCAGGACAATATTGTATTGTCTGCCTGCTGTACTTCCTGGGAAATGCCTTTATCTCAGTTGGCTAGTGTGTGTTATGAGAATAACCCTAGTTCTTTTTCCAGGGCAGTAGATCTGTGAAATGCTGGCTTCTTTTTAACAGTCCATTGATGAAAGGCTGAACTTTAAAACATTTCCTACAGTAATGGCAAACCTTTATTTTTGAACCAAAACTTGTGGAACAGGAAGAGATTACATCAGATGTGAAGAAAGTCAGTAGAAATCACATATCCTCAAAGATCTGCTCCTGAAAAGAAAAATAGTGGAATGGGTGAAAGGGGAAAAGAAGCAGAGGAATTCACAGTTGGGACTCTAGTAACTTCCATCTAGACAGAACACCTGGCTGGTATCATTGCCAAAGCTGAAAAACAGATGCCAATCCAAGCAGGATCATTCCATGTCAAGTGGTCTGGGGCTCCCAGCTTGACCATCATGGATTTCAATGAAATTTGGTGTAAACATGCACACACATCCCCAATGAACATTGCTAAAGTGTTATGTTTGCTGAAGCAATACTTGTGGTGATATAGTCATTTGTTTGACCCCATACTGCAGCCTTCGACAGCATGACTCTGAGGTTTCAGCAACTTTGACACATAATATCTCTGGCAATATTTTGTTGTGAGAAACAAAACTTGGCAATCTTGTACAACTTGTTGTGCTCTATTAAACAAAATAATAAAATAATAATAAGAATCTTCCGCGACAGGCCTGATCTACCATGTTGACAGCTATCAACCCACCAATTGGGCTTGTAGGCCAATCCAGCCCGCCGTTGCAAAGAGGAGCCTCCAGGCTGCTGGGGCCGGTTGGTCCGCTGCATCCACCACCACCCAGGCTCCTGCCAGCCAACCAGATTCCCCCCCCCCCGATTGGCCAGTGGTGCTGGCAACGATGCTGCTGCTTTCTACCCTGGGCAGGGCTGGGTCCAGTGCCAATGGGCGCCTACCCTGGTTCTGCAACCAGCAGCAGCAGCACCGTTGCCAGCACCACTGGCCGCACCCCCCAGCTGCGCCACCATGATTCAAAGCCACATTTGATGGAAACCCCAGAAAGCTTTCTTACTTTCTAAACTGGATGTGGTCCCACCTTGACCGTTATGGGGACCAGTACCGGTCCAATCGAGACATGTTCTCAGCCATAGCTAACAAATGGATGGTGAGGCAGTTGGCTAGATAGCCCAACTACACGATCAAGGCGCCCCTGAGCTTGGGGATGCTGATGAATTTGTGGAGGCACTAAGGACCCAGTTTGAAGACACCAGCTAGGAGCAGGAGGCAGAGGCTGAAATCAAAGAATTCAAACAGAAAGGCCGCCCGGTAAAAGAGCTAGTGTGGGAGTTCCAGAGAAGGGCGGGTAAGCTGCAAGACTGGCCAGAACGCCTCCTGGTCCACTACTTCAAAGAAGCCCTGGACTTAGACCTCCGATAAGCCTGCACTTGTCAGGGCACCTTGGACCACATACAGGAGTGGTACCGGATGGCCATGGCGATGGACCTGGAGATCCACCCACATCGTAAACCTGCTGCAGAGAGGAAACCAAAGAAAGCCCTGGGATGCCGGTCTGGCTTGCGACAGCCAGGGGAGCCCAAGCCGACTCCGGCCGCAGCCATCAAAATCTTCAGGTGTGGTCAGTAGGGGCACCAAGCATCTGAGTGCCTTGCTCTGGCTCCGGTCCCTCAGGCCAAAACTCCAGCAGTGGTGAGGTCAAAGAAACCGGCCAAGAAGGGGAAGTTTGCCTGGCAGGTCATTGAAGTCTCCCCTCCTCTGACCAGGAGTGAGATCCCTCCTGTCACTACTGGAGACAGGACTGACAACAGCAGAGACAATCCGATGGTAAGTAAAGCCATCCACCCTTTTGCCATAAAATCCTGGATAGTGGTGCCCAGAACGGAAACCCAAGGGAACATAGAGGCCATCATAGACACTGGCTGCATTAGATGCCTAATTAGTCTCCCTATAGTCCAAAAACTAGGGATAGCCACGACACCTCTGGCACACCCCATACACTTTGAACAGATAGATGGGACGCTCATAGGGGGGGGCTTCAGCCACACTAGTCACCAAACCAGTGAGACTGGAGATGGGTCGCCACTGGGAGCTCATCCGCTTCATAGTAGTGCCAAAGATGACAATCAATTATCCTGGGCCTAGCCTGGTTGGACAAATGGACACCCACTATCCCGTAGGAGGGCAGCTATAGGACGATGAGAAAAGGGGTGGCTCTGCTGCCACCCCACTCTAATGAAAAAACCAGCCCCACAAAGCCACACTGCGACCCAAATACTAGAGAGAGTATTTGGAGGACCAGCCGCTCCGAATCCGACTGAACACTGGTGAGGTCTCATATTAAGACCTACCTAGTGGCGATAAAAGCGGCGAAATCTAGCTATTTTGCCGCTCTTATCACGTCATCAGATAATCGCCCGGCCGCCCTGTTTAGGGTGACCCGCTCCCTCCTCCATCTGGAGGCGCGGGATGACTCCTTGCAGGGCCGAGCTGAGGACTTTGTGCAGTATCTGTATGACAAAATCGCTCAGATTCGGGAAGTGCTGGCCTCTGACTGGGTATGTCCAGACGGGATGACTGAGGCAGGTCTTGAGAGTGTTATCTGGGGGGAGTTCGATCCTGTGGTTCCCGAGGACATGGACAGGGTCCTGGGACGGCTGAACGCGACCACATGTTTATTGGACCCGTGCCCCTCCTGGTTGGTACTGGCTTCCCGGGAGGTGACACGAGGCTGGCTCCAGAAGATTGTTAACGCTTCTTTGAGTGAGGGGGTCCTGCCGGCTGCTTTGAAAGAAGCGGTTGTGAGGCCCCTCCTCAAGAAGCCCTCTCTGGATCCGGCTGTTTTGGCTAACTATCGTCCAGTCTCCAACCTTCGCTTTGTTGCGAAGGTTGTTGAGAGTGTGGTAGCGCAACAGCTTCCCCGGTACCTGGATGAAGCTGTCTATCTAGACCCGCTCCAGTCCGGCTTCCGGCCTGGGCACAGCAAGGAAACGGCATTGGTCGCGTTGGTGGATGATCTCTGGAGGGCTCGGGATAGAGGTTGCTCCTCTATCCTGGTCCTGTTAGACCTCTCAGCGACTTTTGATACCATCGACCATGGTATCATGTTGCGCCGGTTGGCGGGGTTGGGGGGGCACCGTTTTGCGGTGGTTCTCCTCCTACCTCTCTGACCGGTCGCAATCTGTGTTGACAGGGGGCAGCGGTCGACCCCGAGGCACCTTGCTTGTGGGGTGCCACAAGGGTCAGTCCTCTCGCCCCTTCTGTTCAACATTTATGTAAAGCCGCTGGGTGAGATCATCCGTGGCTTCGGGGTGGAGTTCCATCAGTACGCTGATGACACCCAGCTGTACATCTCCACCCCAGGCCACCCCAACGATGCCCTTGAAGTGATGTCCGAGTGCCTGGAGGCCGTGCGGGCCTGGATGGGGAGAAACAGGCTCCGACTCAACCCCTCCAAGACCGAGTGGCTGTGGTTCCAGCGTCCCGATATAGCCAGCTGATGCCATCGCTGGCTATTGGGGGCGAATCACTCGCCCCCACGGAGAGGGCTCGTAACTTGGGTGTCCTCCTGGACGCACGGCTGTCTTTAGAAGATCATTTGACGGCCGTGGCCAGGGGGGCTTTTTATCAGGTTCGCCTGATACACCAGTTGCGTCCCTTTCTAGATCGGGACTCTCTACGCACAGTCACTCAGGCACTAGTCACTTCCTGCCTGGACTACTGCAACGCTCTCTACATGGGGCTCCCCCTGGGGTGCACCCGGAGGCTCCAGCTGGTCCAGAACGCGGCCGCGCAGGGGATTATGGGGGCGACGAGGCGCTCCCATGTGACACCTCTCCTGCGCAAGCTGCACTGGCTTCCGGTGGTCTTCCGGGTGCGCTTCAAGGTGTTGGTGACCACCTTTAAAGCGCTCCATGGCTTAGGGCCGGGGTACTTACGAGACCGCCTTCTGCCACCAATAGCCTCCCACCGGCCAGTACACTCGCACAGAGTGGGCCTCCTCAGGGTGCCGTCGGCCAGACAATGTCGGCTGGCGACCCCCAGGGGGAGAGCCTTCTCTGTGACGGCGCCCACCCTCTGGAACAACCTTCCCCCAGAGTTGCGTACAATAACAGACCTCCGGATTTTTCGTTGGGCCCTGAAAACCTATTTATTTCAACTAGCTGGGCTGGCTTGAGTTAAATTTTAAATTGATTTTAAATTGGGTTGTTTTAATTTACGGCCAAATATTTAATTATTTTAATACTGTTTTTAAATTTTGTATGCTCTGTTTTTACCTTGGCTGTGCACCGCCCTGAGTCCTATTTGGAGAAGGGCGGTATAGAAATTTAATAAATAATAATAAATAATAATAATAATAATAGTGAGAAAGTCACTGATATTACGACTGCACCACCTGGCTGCCCCCTGGTGCCCAAAGAATATAGGGGACTTGGCCGATGCATACAGCAACCTGCAAGACTGCAATGCCCTCCCCCATTACCAATCCACTGACTGAGTGATAGTGCCAGGATAAGCCCAAGATGTACTCCATGACCCTTAGGGAAATGGACAAGCTAAGGAACTACATCGACACCAACTTGGCAAGGGGCTTCATCCAGCCAGCCAAGTCCAGGGCCCTGTGCTATTTAAAGAGAAGGACGGGTCAATGAGGCTCTGCATGGACTTATGTGGAATCAATGCTGTTTGCTTGGAAAACACCTATCTCCTGCCCTTAACGAAGGACATGCTAGCCCACCTAGTGAAGGGAAAGTTATTCACGAAGCTGGACCTGCAAGAAGCATACTACAGGGTCTGCATCAAAGAGGGAGATGAGTGGAAGACAGCCTTCAATTGCCCACTAGGCAGCTTCCAATTCAAAGTAATGCCTTTTGGATTACAAAGAGATCCTGCAGTCTTCATGCAACTAATCAACAAGGTGCTACATGAACACCTTTAGAAAGGGGCCCTAGTCTACCTGGAAGACATTTTCATTTTCAGTGAAACCCTTGAGGACCCCGTCAAATTAGTACACCAAGTCCTCACAACCAAGCTCTATGCAAAGATGCCAAAATATGAGTTCCACAAGACCTACCTGGGCTACCGAGTGTCAAATGAAGGGATAGAGATGGACCCAGGAAAAGTACAAGCCATCCTAGACTGGCAACCCCCACATACCCGCAAGCAACTTCAGAGTTTCCTCAGGTTTGTCAACTTCTATAGGCAATTCATCCCCGCCGTTGCTGAAGTGGCACTTCCCCTCACAGAACTGTTAAAAACTGGAGGGGGGGGGCAAAACCAAGTCAACTACTGGCCTGGTCCCTACAGTGTCAATGAACTTTCGAGACCCTCAAGAAGCTATTCGCTGAGGAACCCATCCTCAGGCACCCTGACCCAGATCAACCATTCATGGTCCAAGTGGACACCAGCAACATGACCATAACGGTGGGACTGCTACAAGTGAACCCCCAAGGCCAACTGCAACCCTGTGCCTACACTTCCAAAAAACTCACTGGCACCAAACAAAGCTGGGTGGTGTGGGAGGTTTACACCATCCGCTGAGCTCTCATCAGCTGGCGACACTTTTTAGAGGGAAGTAAAGTGCCCTTCAAAGTTTGGACTGATCACAAAAACCTGGAGGTACTGAAACACCCCGAAAACTCTCCCCTAAGCAGTTCTGGTGGGCACAATACTTTAAACAGTTCAACTTTGAACTAAAATACATCCCCAGAGGAAAAAACCTGCTCGCTGGTGCCTTGTCCAGAAAACCACAATTCAACAGCTGCCAAAAGGAGATTATCCATGCCGTCATTCCCATCTCCCAACTGGCAGCCCAAGTCACCACCCAAGGCCAAGCCCAATGATGCTGCTGTCGGAGGCGACCAAATGACAGCAGCACTGAAAACAGCCCTCTCCACAGACCCTTAGTTCAACAACAACAAAGAAACCTTGACCCTCAAGGATAGACTAGCATGGAAGGAGCCAAACTGTATGTCCTTACTGCCTTGAGACTTCAGGTCCTACAGCACAACCATGATGCTAAATTGGCCGGACTATCAGCCCCAATGTGCAGCTGCATGTCAGGGCTGCCATTCCAGTGGGTACGGAGGTTCTGGCAGTGTGGCAGCTCCCATGGCACCCTGGCTCCTCAGCTTACCTCCTGGCCACCAAGCAATGTGAAGATCCCTCCTTGTCTGCCTCTTCATCATCTCCCGGCCTGGCAGCAAACTTTCTGAATGGACTGGACAGCGAGTGCAACTGGGAACTGCTGAATGAGCAGCTGTTGGAGGAGGCTGAGAGGCTGAGACACTGAGGGTCATGGAGAGGTTTGGAAATGGCTGTAACGATGGCTAATCTGGAGGAGTAGCCAGCAAACTGGGAGTGTGCGGGAGTAATGCCTAATTGCAGTATCTAAGGGAACAATGATAATGAGTGGGGAGGAGCCAGGTTAAGGGTCACCTGGGTAATAAAGCTTTATAAAGTGGTGGGGAGCAAAAAGCATTAGCTCCAACAAAATCTTCCTGTATTGATTTATGGATGTTAGTTTGTGCCGGTAAAGGATTCAAACCATTTTTGTGTGTGGACTTTTCTTTATACACCAGAACCTGACACGGACATTTTAGCTTCTTGAAGACTCTGCATCTAGCTATACACCTACCAAGTGAATTATTCTGCTACACTAATATCAAGTGTATCAATGGGAGATACCTTAACTTACTTAAGGTTTATTCAACAACCCATGGTTTAAAAAATAATAATCCAACATATGTGAATTAGACATACTCTCACTCTTAAGAATTTCATTTCTTCCTGAAAACTAAGATAGGCATCTGATTTTAATAACTATGGAGCTATATATGCCTAAAGCTTGTAGAATCCTATTTTCTTATTTATGGTTGTAACAAGAAATGTTGAATTTTGCTCTCAAGTTCATTTCCACACATTTGTAGAAATATCTGAAGCCTCATTTTTGTTTACTGACATGAAAACCAGTATAAGCAGACCTTTTCTGGGTTATCAGAATAATAGACAAGATTCCCAACTATTTGGAAGGAATCTAAGCTTTAGCATATAACTACTACTATTAATTCAGTTTCCAGAAAAAGCAATACCTTACTTTTGAATAAGCACACAGCATCCCTTCAATGTCTTGAACATAGCAGGTTCCACACAGCATCCTAGTGTAACAAGCTGGCCTATTCTGACCACTGCTCATAAAACAATAGGAGTAGGAATGTTTATATGCCTGAAAATTAAGGAATAGTTAATAGGGAAATTCAGAGAGAAAAAAAGGGCATGGAATAGAGAACAGGAAAGAAGAAAGGGCTTGACAGATCCAAGGTAAACTTAGTCCATGATAAAAATGTCTTTTAACTGAGTTCCATTCCTAGGCTGATTATACCCATGCAGTTTTCTTGGCAACAAAAGGGTTTTGCATTGCTTTCCTCCAGAATGTTTATTCCACTTCATGGCCTGAGAAAGGAGTAATCAACACTGTTCTTTAGTAAAAGGAAAATTTAGAGAACTGTAAAGTGGTGGAAAGGTTAATGCAAATACACAATATTTAATTTAAAAACATGGAATTTATATCTGATAAAGTTAAATAGGTTAATATTAAGGCTTTTAATAAGGGAAATAGTAACTGAGAAGCAATTAGTTTTAAAGTCTTCTTCCAGTCAAGCTTGATTCTTGGTACGTTTGCAGCAATATGGAAATATTGCACGTACTGTAGTCCTTGTTTAGTGACCACAATTAGGTTTAGCAACTAGCTTATTAATCCAAAAAGTAAAACAATGACTGTGCTTATCAACTTATTTCAGTTTCCTTTGCTTTACAGACCTGCAAAGGTCATAAATGTTGCAGAACTGGTTGCAAAGTTACTGTCAGGGTTCCAAGTAACAGCCCAGATGAAATCAAAATTCCAAGACCAGAGGGTTCCTCAAAGTACAGATTTATTAGGTGTCTCATATTGACACAGCTGGTGAAAACCCGACTCTGAAGCTCCCTGCCCCCCCCCCCAATTCCAAAATCCAAAGTTCTTTCACCCCACTACACGCAACCATTACATGCCCCAATCAAGTCACAGTCTTTCAAAAGTTGGAAGATGACAAATCAGGTGGCAACATCTACTGAGGACAAGCTCCTTTTAGAAAAGACAGAGCAAGGATTAGTCAAAGAAGATAGTGACCGCTATGTCACTCCTCTTCCCTTCATACCACAGAAATGATGCCTACCTAACAAAGAACGAGCTGTAGCCTGCTCCTTGCCACAGTCTCCAGAACCCATCTATGCCATTCATACCTCAGAACCTGTGGACAACACCATAGCTCAAATGGCACAGCAGCCTACAGCCACACCACAAACAACAGCAAGCTCCAAAAGGCAATTGAAACAGTCTTCTGCAGTGCCTTCTATGGTATTTGTTCAAAAGGAACTTCCATTCAGTCAATCACAGGAGGCTTCTGATAAAAGGTGTGGAACAAATACATGAGAGACAAAACAAACTGGTTTCCTCATCTCAGAGGTGGGTCCTCCCAGCAAATATGCCAAAGATTCAGTTTCATCCATCCAAACCAAATGCTGAGAAAGAAAGAGCAGAAGGGCAAATCCTCTGATCTGCATCTGCTAATGGACATGCCTTGCAAACAAGAACATTTTTCTGAAGGAAGAATGTTCAACATCTCACAGATTCCGGATGACTGGAGATTCTTCATTCAACACAGAATCTGAAGGCAGCCTCACAGTAACAGAAGCAG
The DNA here is from genome assembly GCA_022577455.1 of Arizona elegans. NCBI lineage: Eukaryota > Metazoa > Chordata > Lepidosauria > Squamata > Colubridae > Arizona > Arizona elegans. The sequence continues at coordinate 50,953,827 of JAKOOJ010000006.1, read as the reverse complement.
CGACGACGTGCCAGCCTCAAAGCCTAGTCACTATCCAGATACCTTCTGACATGACTCGGGTCCTATTTCTACAGAATGGTGCTGGATATATATCAGATGACCTCAGCAATTCTAAGGGAGAAGCTAGCAATGGGAGGTTATATTCCAGACTTAGATCACGGTCAAGTTCCCAGAAACCTCATCAGAAACTGCAGTGGCACCACCTCATTGAAACCACATCAGCAAAAAAGCAATGGCAGCTCACCTAATGCTACCATTTCAGAACTCAAATAGTGGTATCAGTTGATACCACATAGGGAGGGTCATGTCCCAGCATACAGTATAACCTATATATACTAGCCCCATCTAGTGGCTGGAGGGAGACAAATACCAAGTATATTGTTTGAAGCTGACCCCACCCCTTACCCAGCAGCCAACACACTCAAAACAAGTGCATGCTGGGAAGTCAGACTCCACTTTCTTTAGCATTGGAGAAGGCAGAAGCACAAAGAAGAATCCATCTTAATCTGTGACACATGGTCATCCAAGGAGAAACCCACATCCCACACACAGAGCATCGCTGGTGATATTTAAATTACTTTTATTTATTAATTGTTATGTTCAGCAGTAACTTATTTATTTTATTTTATTTTATTTTATTTTGAATTTGTATACCGCCCTTCTCCCTGAGGACTCAGGGCGGTGAACAGCCAAATAAAAACATCAGATACAAATATTAAAATACAGTTAAAAATATATATAGATTTGGCCCCATTAATTAAAACAATAAACAAAACAATTAAAAACACTTAAAAAGAATTAGGCCAGCCAGGCTTGTTGGAAAAAGAAGGTTTTAAGGGCTCGGCGGAAGGCACTGAGGTCATGGATTCTCCTTATCTCTGGGGGCAACTGATTCCAGAGGGTAGGTGCCCCCACAGAGAAGGCCCTCCCCCTGGGGGTCACCAGCCTACATTGTTTGGCTGATGGCACCCCAAGGCCCTCTCTGTGGGAGCGCACGGGTCGATGGGAGGTCATCGGGGGCAGTAGGCGGTCTCGAAGATAGCTAGGCCCTATGCCATGGAGCGCTTTAAAGGTGATAACCAACACCTTGAAGCGCACCCAGAAGACCACCAGGAGCCAGTGCAGTTCACGCAGGAGCGGTGTTACATGGGAGCGCCACGCTGCTCCCGTCACTACCCGCGCTGCTGCGTTCTGGACCAGTTGGAGCCTCCGGGTGCTCTTCAAGGGGAGCCCCATGTAGAGAGTGTTGCAGTAATCAAGGCGAGAGGTCACGAAGGCATGAGTGACTGTGCACAGGGAATCCTGATCAAGAAATGGCCGCAACTGGCGGATCAGGCGAACCTGATAAAAGGTCCCCCTGGTAACAGCTGTCAGACGTTCCTCCAAGGACAGCTGCATATCCAGGAGGACTCCCAGATTGCGAGCCCTCTCTGTGGGGGCCAAAGACTCACCCCCAATAGTCAGTGATGGAGTCAACTGACTATATCGGGATGCCGGGAACCACAGCCACTCAGTCTTGGAAGGATTGAGCTTGAGCCTGTTCCTCCCCATCCAGATCCGTACAGCCTCCAGGCACTGGGACATCACTTCAAGGGCATCGTTGGGGTGGCCTGGGGTGGAGATGTACAGCTGGGTGTCATCAGGGTACTGGTGGTATCTCACCCCAAAGCCACGGATGATCTCGCCCAGCGGCTTCACATAAATGTTGAACAGAAGGGGCGAGAGGACCGACCCCTGAGGCACTCCACATATAAGAGGCCTCGAGGTCGACCTCTGGCCCCCTGCCAACACGAACTGCAACCGGTAGGAGAGAAAGGAGGAGAACCACCGTAACACGGTGCCCCCCCATCCCCAACTCTTCCAACCGGTCCAGCATGATACCATGGTCGATGGTATCAAAAGCCGCTGAGAGGTCTAACAGGACCAGAACAGAGGAGCAACCCCTGTCCCGAGCCCTAAAGAGATCATCAACCAACGCAACCAATGCCATTTCCGTGCTGTGTCCAGGCCCGAAACCAGACTGGAACGGATCTAGATAGGATGTTTCCTCCAGGAATTGCGGAAACTGTCGCGCGACCACACTCTCAACAACCTTCGCCAGAAAGTGAAGGTTGGAGACAGGACGGTAGTTGGCCAATATTGCCGGATCCAGGGATGGCTTCTTGAGGAGAGGCCTCACCACCGCCTCTTTCAAGGCGGTGGGGAAGTGACCCTCACTCAACGAAGCGTTGATAACACCCTGGAGCCAGCCTTGTGTAACCTCCCGGGAGGCCAGTACCAACCAGGAGGGACACGGGTCCAGTAAACATATGGCCTCACTAAGTCTCCCCAAAATCCTGTCCACATCATCAGGAGTCACAGCATCAAACTCCTCCCAGATAATATTCTCAAGACTATTCCTTGTCACCCTGCCCTGATCTACCCAGTCAGAGTCCAAGTCTCCCCGGATCTGAGCGATTTTGTCATGCAGGTATTGTCCGAAATCCTCCGCCCTGCCTTCCAAGGGATCCTCCCATGCTCCGAGGTGAAGCAGGGAGTGGGTTACCCTGAACAGGGCAGCCGGACGATTCCCTGATGACGCAATAGAGGCGGAAAAGTAATTAAACTTTGCTGTCTTTATCGCCACTCGGTAGGTCTTAATATGCGACCTTACCAGTGTTCGGTCAGATTCAGCGCGACTGGCCCTCCAACCGTTCTCTAGGCATCTTTTCTGGCGTTTCATCTCCCTCAGCTCCTCAGTGAACCAAGGAGCCGCGAGGGATCGACACCGGGTCAGAGGCCGCAAAGGCACAACTCGATCCAAGGCCCCACCAGCCGCCCGATCCCAGGCAGCTACCAGGTCCTCGGCCGAGTCGTGTGCCAGATCATCAGGAATTGGCCCAAGCTCCGTCTGGAACCTATCAGGATCCATCAGGCGCCTGGGGCGGATCCATCTAATTGGGTCCGCCTCCCTGCGGCGGGGTGTAGCGGTACGAAGGTCCAGGCAAAGGAGTGAGTGATCTGACCATGACAAGGGTTCCATGTCCATATCCCCTATAACAAGATCACTCAACCACTGGCCAGAGACAAAAATCAAGTCTAGAGTGTGCCCCCCCCCCCGTGAGTGGGGCCATGAACTAACTGGGTCAGGTCCATGGCCGTCATGGAAGCCATGAACTCCCGAGCCATCCCAGATGTTTCACCAACGGATGGCAAGTTGAAATCACCCATGACCATAAGCCTGGGTGTATCAACTGCCACCGTGGCTATCACGTCGAGTAGCTCAGGCAGTGCTGCTGCCACGCGGCAGGGAGCCAGGTACGCAAGCAGCAAGCCCATATGAACCCCATGACCCCATCTCACGAAGAGGGACTCACATCCGGCAATCTGAGGCACAGTGGTCTCCCTCGAACCAAGACCTTCCTTAATAATAACCGCCACCCCCACCCCCTCCCCTCCCCTGGGCTCTCGGTTGATACTTGATACTGTCTATCTTGTATTTGGTTCTCATTGTATGTATCCTTATTTTTCCCAGTTTCACCATATCCTGTTCCTTCAATAAAGCATCAAGATCTACACACACAATCTGTTTTATTGGAGGATAGGTCGGTTTAGCTGCATGTCGAGCTGCACACAGACAGTGTGAGGACAGAACAGTTCCAATTAACAACCCAGAGAGATGGAAACAGATTTTTTAAAAAGACGCTAAAATACTGATAAAATGTTTCCATGGGCAGGTATAATGCATGCAAACCAAAACAAACCAGAATGTTTCATGGGTGCCATGGCATATTATAGTACAGTGTTTCTGATAGCAGACCCAACGTTTTACGAATATGGCTGCACTGATTACATTTTTCTATAAAAATCAGTATGCTAAGGGAAAGGGGAAAAGGAGTCAAATGATTGAGAGGACACTTGACTTCCTTTGATCCTTTTAATCATAGGAACCATCGCAGAAGCTCTGTGGAGCAAGTATTATAACTTTACATGTGGTATACCTCATTGTGCACCAAATCACTCTGACTATGTAGATACCCATTTCTCTCCCTCTATTCTCTACTTTCCCAAGCTTGTTGCTACCCTTCACATGTTATTGAATGGAACCCAGCTAAATTAATATTTTCCCCATTTTAAAAATTCCTTCTGGATAGCCTTTTTAATTTGTCTAAAATTTGATAGGATTTCTTTTTACAGCAGGATATTATATTTTCTCATGTAATCTCCTAAAACAAGAAACAAATATAAAGGAAAAATGTGCATTTATTTCATTCCATCATAATTTTCCTGCAAATTTAATTCCATTTTTTTGGGGACCCCCTCCCCTTACACATATGTCTTGTGTTTTTAATACCCTGTTTCCCCCAAAATAAGACATCCCCTGTTATTAAGCCCAATCGGGCTTTTTGAGCACATGGCAATAAGGCCAAGCATTTATTTCAGGGTTCAAAAAAAATATAAGACAGGGTCTTATTTTCAGGGAAACATGGTATTACTTGTCAAAGAAGATATAATCTTGCTTTAGAATAGTCATTCAGATGAAATAGGCAATCCCTGATTCAAACCAAGTCAAAGAGAATTATTCCCTGAACAGCTAATTGAGTGTTAAACCACTTTTTATAATCAAAGCATGTTCATAATAGATGCTGTAACTCCATTGTTTTCAAATGAGCAAATCAGGCTTTCTTCGTGCATTTTTTTTCAACATATGGCAAAATCAAGTTAAACTTTGCATACATATTGTGCAAACTGCAAGAAAATTAAATCTCTCAAGAGAATCTGCCTCATAGGATATATTGTTAAGTGAAATAATGTGCCATGAAAAAGTCAGCATTTTCACTGCAACAATCTGCATTCTGGAAATGTGGGTTTTAGTGACTATAAGCATTTGGGAAAATATGGAATGCATGAAAAGAGAGAAATCCCTTAGCCGTTTAAATGCATAAAGTATTATGACTATTTGTTTAAATTGTCCTTCCAAATATATTACTGTAGGGTCTTGTGGCAGCTTAACTACATTGTAGTCTTTAAAGCATCCAAAAACTATTTTAAGAATTTTATATGGAGCTCAGTAAGTACAGAAATGGAACTCCTCTGCAACATTGCTCGTTAGATTTTAGTTTTCCTGTTTATTGGTTGCAGACTTCACTTCCAAATTTATAGTTTGTAAAATACACAGTTAAAATGGTTGGGGAATTTTTTTTTCATGTGACAGCATGAGTTTGACAGCCCTACATTAGAGGAAGCTCCAGGAACTACATAAAAGCAGTCCCAAAGGTGCTGTTTCAGGAGGTGACTGGACTTTCTTGTTTTTTCTTTGAAGACATTTCACTTCTCATCCAAGAAGCTTCTTCAGCTCTGACTGGATGGTGGGGAATAGAAGGATTTCCACTCCTTGCAGACAGCTGGTCATTTGCATAAAAGCAGTTTAGGGGTCATTTTAATCTGGGATGTCAAGTTATTCAGTTCAACAGTAAGTATTATGAATATGTATATATATCATCAAATGAATTATACCAAACTATAATATTTTTTTCCCCTGAATCTTACATTGGAATGTTTGGAGACGAGCAAAATCTGAAGGACAATTACATACTACAAACAATAATGTGAGAGATATAGGTGAAAACATTACAATTTTAAATTTGGCAAGCTTATCTGGAACAGGCATAACAGTTTATTAATTATATCCAAATTCTATTCTTTTCTGAGAATTCTAACATAAAAGTAGGTCTCATGGATCAAATTAAAGTGTAGTATTTGAAAAGAAAGATATCAGTGTTTTGAGTAATGCATCTGCCAAAAGCAGAACTCAAGGCAGGTAGATTTCTTAAAGAATATATCTATTGGATGCATCATATCGGCACAGCTAGTGAAAACCAACTCTAAAAGTTCCCGTGGTTTTTCCCCTAATTAAAAGAGCAAATATTTCCCTCCCCAGATGTTACTGGTCACATTGTCCAATGAAAGTAGCTGGCAGGATCATGGAGAGAGGCGTATATTACACTCCTCCAAAAAGAAGGAGAGGATCCAAAATTAATTAAAAATTATAGAACGATCTCTCTCCTGAACACGGACTATAAAATTTATATGGGCATTTTAGCCCATATAAAATTAAAATTAAAATAATTTTGAATAAATTAATACACAGTGATCAAAATGGATTCCTCCCTGGGAGGCAAATCAGGAATAATACAAGGATGATAATAGACATATTGGAGTATTATAAGGAACATCCGAACAAAGAAATGGCATTGGTTTTTGTTGACGCCCAAAAGGCATTTGACAATCTTAATTGGCAATTTATGAAACAACAAATTACCCAAATGGAATTCGGATCAAACTTTGTTAATACGATATCCACAATCTATCAAAAACAAAAGGCTAACATATTACTGAATGGAGAATTAACAAATGCTTTTCAAATCAGAAAGGGGTCTGACAAGGGTGTCCCCTATCCCCACTTTTATTTATTCTAGTTCTAGAAGTACTTTTGAGAAAAATTAGGAATAATAATGGAATAAAGGATCTAACAATCAGAAAAGAGATATATAAAACACAGGCATTCGCGGATGATGTGGCATTAATTATGGAAGAACCATTGGAATCAGGCACTAAAATTCTGGAAGAATTGGGCAGTTATGGAGAAGTAGCAGGCTTTAAATTAAATAAATCAAAAACTAAATTATTAACAAAAAACATGACGGAGATAAGAAAGAAAGCATTGGAAGAATTAATGGAGATCCAAATCGCCAAGAAGGTAAAATACCTGGGGGTGTGGATTTCATCAAGATGCTCGGCCCTCAGAGAGGATAATTATTTACCATTGATTAGAAATATTAAACAGGACCTAGAAAAGTGGGGAAGATTGCAGATATCACTATTAGGCAGAATTGCGGCAATAAAAATGAGTATATTACCCAAGTTATTGTATCTATTCCAAACGGTTCCTGTCAAATTAGATAAAAAATTCTTTTTGGAGCTCAATATTATCATTAGAAAATTTATTTGGGAGGGAAAGAAACCAAGAATAGCAATTAGGAACTTACAGGACAAGAAGGAAAGAGGGGGTCTTGGATTACCTAAATGAGAGTTATATCAAAAAGCTGCAAACCTAGTATGGCTGAAAGATTGGGCAATCTTGAGAAACAAAAGATTGTTAACTTTAGAAGGGCATGATCTCCAGAAGGGCTGGCATGCATATCTCTGGGACACTGGGAAAAGGACGAAAACTTATTTTCACATGCATAAAATAAAGGAGATCTTGATACAAATATGGGAAGAGATAAGACAGAAGCACTACATGAAAATTCCGAGATGGCTCTCCACTATGGAGGCTATAATATATCCAAATGTACTAGAAATGGGTAAAATGGTCAGATACAATGAGTTATTAGATGGGGGAGGGAATCTCAAAACAAGGGAAGAATTGATCAAACAAGGTACTTCTATAGAATGGTGGCCATATAATCAAATTAAATCCCGATATAAAAAAGATAAGGAGGAATTTGGCATAGAGATGAGCATAAATGAATTTGACAAGATATGGATGGGTACAGATGACAAAATTCTAGCCAAATTATATAATTATTTATTGGAGTACGATATGGCAGAGGAAGTAGTTAAAGAACCGATGTTAGCATGGGCCAAAAATATCAGACAGAATATAAATCTGAACGAATGGGACTCAATATGGAATAATAATCTTAAAATGACAAAGACGATGGCCTACAAGGAAAATCAATACAAGCTGTTTTATAGATGGCATATGGCCCCAGCTAGGATAGCGAAGATCTACCCCAATTCGAGCCCTAAATGTTGGAAATGTGATCATCAGCAGGGTACTTTTTATCACTGCTGGTGGACTTGTAATCAAGCACAAAAATTCTGGAGGATAATATGGATGTGGATTAGGGAAATAACAAAAGAAAATTTTGATTTCGAACCAAAAGCCTTTCTCCTGGGAATCCTGAAAATTGAATATGCAAAAAAGAAAAAGTACTTAATTATACATATAATGACAGCCGCTAGAATTTCCTTTGCCCAGTATTGGAAAGAAAAACAAATACCACCTCAAGAACATGTTATCGGGAAAATACTGGAGTGCACCGAAATGAACAAATTGACTTTAGAAATTAATGACAGAGAAGATTCAGAATTTTATAGCGTGTGGGACATGTGGTATAAATGGATAAAGAAAAGAAATAAAGAAGGAAATAGAGTATAGAGATTAAGTATTAATTAATCAACAAAGACCATAGAGAAATGAACACTATTACATGTATTTTTAGAGATTGGAGCATATATATATATACATATATATATATATATATATATATATATATATATATATATATATATATATATATATATATATATATATATATATATATATATGTATTTGCACCACTGAACCGAAAATGTATTGAGTGTATTACTATTTGTTATAATAAAAATCAAAAGAAAAGAAAAGAAAAGAAAGTAGCTGGCAGGCTGCTTGGTCACTCCTCTCTACCTTCAACTGCCACTTATTGGGATGACCTTGGTTCCCACAAGAAAAGTTTTTGTTTTGACTGTTAACCAGTCTATCTACTTCCCCCTCCCTTCCCCCTTTCAGAGTTTGTGGTAACTATAAGGCAGCAAAAGATGGCTTCAGCCAGGTTCACTTCAGGAGTTGACAGTCGGACCTCCCCACTTAACTCAATAGAAGTTCCTGGAAAATTCAAACAGAAAATAAATTAGTCTTCCATCAACCACCCCTGCCTCCTCCCCCACCCCCCACCCCCAGGTTCTTTTGGCTTTTGAGAATATTTATCATGGAATTTCTTAATTAGTCTATCTGCTTTTACATCCCAGCTTTCTACCCAGGCAGCCTCAGACAATGGGTATCCCTTCCATTGCACTAGGTATTGTAGTCTCCCCTTGTACAGTCTAGAGTTTAGGATTCTTTTTATCTCGTAATGCATCTCTCCCTGCACTATGATTGGCTTTGGGGCTACCCAGTCCACTGGCCTCAGCTTAGACCCTATGCTGGCTTTAATAAACTGCTGTGGAAAACCGGATGCACTTTCCCTAGTAGGCGGGGGAGTTTCAGCTCCACTATGATAAGGTTAATAATCTTCACAATAGGGAAAGGTCCTTTAATTTTGGTCCTAGCTTTTTACAGGGTAGCTGTAACCTTAAATATTTGGTGGAGAGGTAAACTTTGTCCCCTATTTGGAAGGGCGTTTGGGGGGACCGATGTTTATCGGCTTGCACTTTTTGGGTTTTTCCAGCTTCCTGAAGGGCTTGTTTTGTATTTTCCCATGCTTTTCTCAGTGACTCCATCCACTCAGTTAAGGTCATGGAGGAGAGTGGCTCCTTTGGGGGTTCAGGCATGGGGACGAACTTCATGCCAGTGGTGATTTTGAAGGGGGTTAGCCCAGTGCTACTGTGCACTGCATTGTTGTATGCTACCTCAATTGGTATGCAATTACCAAATTGACATAACATCTTAAGTATTGTTCTACCATCGTATCATGGCATGGACCACTTCCTCGTGTCTGCTGTTGTATTGTTGGATTCATGATCCCAAAAGATCATGCAGCACCTCATTGATCAGTTGCATGAATACAGCAGGCCCCCTCTGAAGGCTGAACGGCATCACTTTAAATTGAAAACTCCACAGCGGGCAATTGAATGCTCTTTTCCACTCATCCCCCTCCTTAATCCTCACCCAGTAATATGCCTCTCACAGGTCTAGTTTGGTGAAGATTTTCCCCTTTGCCAAGTGGAGCAGCATGTCTTTCATCAGGGGGAATGGGTACATATATCCATGCATAGCCTCATAGTGCCATCTTTTTTCTCTTTGAACAGCACTGGTACGGCCACCCTTGATTTCACTGGTTGATGAACCCTCTGGCCAGCTTTTTATAGATGTACTCCCTTAGTTCCATTTCCCTAGGGATCATGGAGTACAGCTTCAGTTTGGGAAGATTTGTCCATGGCACAATCTCTATTGCACAGTTGGTGGGGCAATGGTGGGGGGCAGTGTATTGCATTCCACCTCGCTGAAAACTTCCTCTAGATCCCGGTATTCCTTGGGAATAGGGAAGGGGTCCCTGGGAGTTGTTCTGATGAGCCTCTTGATTTCTCGCTTCACTTAGTGTCTTTCAGCCACTGGACAGGTCCTCTTTCAGAAGTGCTAGGAAGGGGGAGAGGACCTATTCCTAGCCTTAGCTTTCTCTCTCCTTGTTCCTACCAGATGGTGGGGGCCCATTTATCTAGCCAGGACAGTCCCAGGATCACTGCCTCAGTCATTTTTTGCACCATTAAAAAGTGGATGATATCCCAGTGCCTGCCCATCTCTAGCCTTACTGGTTCTGTGAGGAGTGTGGTGTGGGCTATCAGTGATCTATCGACTTGCTCGAACTTTATAGGCTGGGTCACGGTTTTAGCCCTGATCCCTAGCTTCAGGACAGTTTGCAAGCAAACTAGGCAGTGAGTACATCCTGAGTCTATTAGGGCTTCCATATTCCCTTGGACCCCAGACTTTGGTGCCATAATTTTCACAGGGATGGTGAAGGGGCAGATGGCTTCACTTACCACTGGGTAGTCCTTGCCCTCATCATCACTGTTGTAGGGTGCAGGCTGCTGGGTTCCTGAGCTACAATTCTCTCTCCCTTGCTTAGGGGGGAGAGACCTCAATGGCCTGGCAGGAGAACTTCCCCTTTTTTCTCACCTTTTGGTGGGGCTTCTTTGCCTTGGCAGGCTCTGGCGGCTTCCCCCTTGGCTGGGGACCTGGGACTAGACATTTGGCCACCCAATGGCCTTGCTGGCTGCAATGGAAGCACTTTATAGGCAGTCCCGAGGCTCCACTAGAGGGGTCTGCAACTTGACTGGGGGTCAATCATCTCCCAAGCTGGTGCTTCTCTGGTTGGGCTTTTGGCTTTTGCTCCATGGCTCCATGCTTCTTGTACCACTTGAGCTCGAGGTCCATTGCCATTGCCATTCAATACCATTCGTAGATTTGATCGAGGATCCCTTGGTAAATGCACATGTGCAGCAGGTCACGGTCCAGGCCCTCCTTAAAGAAGTGGACCGGTAGCCTCTCCAGCCACTGTTGGAACTTCTCAGCCACTCTCTGGAACTCTCAGATGTACTCCTTGGTGGGCCAGCCCCTCTGCTTAATCTTGCAGATTTCTGCTTCAGATTGCAGGGCCTGGGAGTCATCTTTAAATCTAGCTCTTAGCTCTTGAAGGAAGGTGTCGATATTCCCCAGCTCTGGTGCATCCTCGTCATGGAGCTGGGTCACCCATTCTGCTGCCCCTCCCTCCAGATTCACAATCACTGCACGGAACATTGCCTGGTCGCTTGGGTAGTTCATCACATGGTCGCCTATATGAATCCATGTCTGGTTCAGGAAGAATGCAAGTCTCCAGGTCCCCGTCAAATGTGGCTTTCATTGGGGAAGGGGTGACTGAGAAGGAGGAGGAGCTTGTGGTGGTGCTCAAGCCAGAGGCCAATGCCCTGGGACAGCCAGCTCCAGAAAATTATGTCCATGGTGGGCATCCCTGCCACCCTGGAAGGTTGTGCAGGTGGCTGGGTGGGCTTGCCACCTGACAGTGATGCAGCGGATTTTGCTGTGGCCCTGGGCTTGACTGTGCCAGCAGCATTGGAGGAGGGCTAGCCGACTAAGCTACTGCAGCTGGAACCCCACACCATGGCGGGATTGAAACGACCGGGTAGGTTGTCTAAGGATCACTCCATGCGGTTTTAACCTACACGCCTGTCCCATCCCTCAATGCTCATTTGATCGAATGTGTCCCACAGGTTCTTCACCATCTGACCAGGGAGGGCAGTCAGGTATCGCCATTTCCTGGATTCGTCCAGCTCAAGGGTTTCTCTTGCCCTCCAGTGTGCAGCAAAGGTGACCGAGCCCTGTGTCAATGTCAATAGGAACTCCATTCCAAATCCCTGGCTGGAGCCCTGGTGCCTGAAATCTTCTTTGTCCAAATCCCCAATGTTCCTTTGGCTGTGTCACCCCCAGGAGGGCAACCTATGCTAGTGTTGCTGCTGTCTGCAGGCTTTCAGTAGGGACCGCATTGGCCCTGGCAACTCCTCCCTTTTTCTCCATTTCCATGGCCTTCCCTGAGTCTTCTCTACTCCCTCAAAAGATCAGGTGAGCAGCTGGGGCTCAGGACCCCAGGGACCAGCTCCGGTTGGAACAGAAAGTTAAGAGAGTTGGTTTAATGTCAGCATTCTGAGTAATGCATCCACCAAAACAGAACTCCAAGGCAGGTAGATTCCTCAAAGAATATGTTAATTGAATACTTCATATTGGCACAGCTAGTGAAAACCAACTCTAAAAGTTCCTGTGGTTTTTCCCCTAATTAAAAGAGCAAATATTTCCCTCCACACATGTTACTGGTCATATTGTCCAATGAAAGTAGCTTGCAGACTGCTTGGTCACTCCTCTCCGCCTTCAACTGCCACCTATTGGGATGACCTTGGTTCCCACAAGAAAAGTTTTTGTTTTGACTGTTAGCCAGTGTATCTACTTCCCCCTCCCTTCCACCTTTCAGAGTTCATGGCAACTATAAGGCAGCAAAAGATGGCTTCAGCCAGATTCGCTTCAGAGTTGACAAAAGAGCTTAGATTTTTTTCCAATTGTATCGGAAATGCATGTATTTTTTTCTTTTTCTCTCACTCCCCAACCCTCTCCTCACAGTGCACAGGGACATATCTGGTCATGTTCTCCAAGATCAGTAGAAAAAGAATAAAGCTTTTGAGAAAACTGCAGTGATTTTTACAGTAATGATTCCAGGACATGTTTATGAGATCACTTCTACAATGTGAAATCATTGTTTGGATTTTGAAATGATCCATTTGCTGAAATACTAAATATATGGGAATCTAATCAAAATACAGACCACAGAAGAGATAGGCAATAGAAAAATGTGCAGCTGCAATGTTTAAATAAAAGAACAGATACACTGTGAAAATATAACATGTTGTTATATATTGTTAAATAATTATCACTGATTTGATCTTGCTTTTCAATGAAAAAAGTTCCTTTATAAAGCAAATTATTTTGCTGTAAAGAATATTTTCCTTGGCAGAAACCTCAAAATCAAAATGTAGGCATTTGCAGCTGTGGTGAATAATCTGTCAGCAGGGAAACCATGACAGCCTAGAAGAGAGAATTAATACAATTACACTAGGAAAAAATATTACATATATAGTGTGGGTTTAGTTTGTTAAATTAATAACCAATAAAATAAATTGGATATAGAATGGGTCATGACTAATTCAGTCCATAATCTTCACGGGTACCAAAATCCAACTCAATGTTTGCAGACAGCATTAGAAGTATCAGTAAAATGATAATAAAGTAGAACATATATGCAGTGTCCTTTTATATCAATATTAGTAAGTCAATGCATAAAAACATTGTTGAACAAGACTAAAGTTGGATCTAGTCCAGTATCCCATTTTACCAAAAGGCTAAGTAGATATACAAGGGAATAAAAGCTTTTCCTATTACAGCTTGCTGGCAAATGGAGTTCAAAGGTTTGCCACTTATAATCTTGCAGGTAACTTATAAACATCACTGTAGCCAATGATAGCCTTATCACCAAGAAATTTGTTTAACTCTGTAGAATGAGTTAGTTAATGAGCATCACCTGCTTTTGTGGTGATTGATTTGCTTATCTTAAAATATATATTTGGCAGCAGAGAACAAGAATCTAGAAAAAACAATATAGAGAAAACTACAATTAACCCCATAATAATAATAACTTATCCACTCTGGGTCACATAACAAAGGGAGAAGGGAGGGGTGGCCTCAGAATGGAAGAGTCAGTGATCTCCTATAAAGATACATTAGGAGATTTTAAAGAGATTTTTAAAAAAATATTCTGTCAGCTCATGTAATTGATGCTAGCAACTGTCTCAACTTGGGGGTGCTGCCTTCTAAATTGTTGCGATAATTCGAGGATTGGACTCAATGAAGGATTCAGAAAAAGTAGTATTCAAACAAAGTATTATTTATTTACAGTAGGCATTCTATATTCTCTGGATGATTGCAGATAGAAGCAAGAAGGAGGAGCATGTATGCTCTTTTATATCAATAAGGCGGAGTTAGGGGTAGGAGTGGTTACATATGAATACATTAAGGAAGGGAGAATAAATTAACCCTTGATATACTATATACATACATTTCCTATATTTGAGAATAAGGCATTTACCTGTGACAAATCCCCCTCTAAATGCCGATTCGACATACAGCAGTAATTACATTCAGGTTCAGAACAATATAGAACTTGTAATTTTGAAGTTAGATATTTATGTTGTTTAGATTGCAAAGGTTTAGTCAATATATCAGCTATTTGTTCTGTGGTTTCACAATGAATAGCTTTAATGAATCCATCCTGAGATAATTGTCTTACATGTTTAAATTTGATATCTATATGTCTAGATCTTTGACCAATAGCATCTGATCTAGATATCTCTATCGCAGCTTTATTATCTTCATGTATAACAAATGGCAATGAAGGGCTTTTCCAGACGTCTGATAATAAATCATTGAACCATACAAGATTATTAGAGGCTTTTGACAAACAAACATATTCTGCCTCAGTTGTTGATGTAGCTACAAGATCCTGTTTTCCAGTATACCAGTAGACTGGACAGTTGTTAAGAAAGAATACATAACCAGAAGTGCTTTTCCTGCACTTAGTGTCACCTGCCCAATCCGCATCAGCATAACAAGTGAGAATAGGTTCTTTAACATCGTTGGGTTCTAATATTAGGGAGAAATCTATGCTGTATTTCAAATATCTTAGTACTCGTGTAATGGCTTCCCAATGATACATTAAAGGTTTACTGACATATCTGGATAATAAATTAAGGGGTAGAGCAATATCTGGTCTGGTCCAATTAGATATATACAAAAGGGAACCAATAACTGATCTATAAAGTGTATTATCAGTAAACTCAGGAGATGATTCATTCATGTTTCTTAAAAAATCAGTTTGCATTGGAGTATCACAAGGCTTTGCATCATTCATATTACATTTATTCAATAGTTCTATAATTTTATCTTTTTGGGATAATCTAAATCCTTTTTTAGTCTTACTGATTTGAACTCCAAGATATTTATTTACTTTCCCTAATGATTTTAAAGAAAAATGTTCATTTAATTTTGTTACAAATGTATCCCTTTTTTCTTTATGTTTGCCAATATACAAAATGTCATCTACATAAATTAACACAAATTCTATTGAATCACCATCCCTTCTAACAAAGAAACAATTATCTGCAGTTGTGGCATTGAAGTTCATAGATTTGAGAACGTTGACCAAGCATTCATACCAGCGTTTGCCGGATTGCTTTAATCCTTACAAGCTTTTGTTCAGTAACCAAGTTTCATTCCTATTTGTGTTTTGGCTATGAGGAGCTCTTACATATATTTCTTTATCAAGTTTTGCATGTAGGTATGCAGTTTGTATGTCATATTGAAAGACTTTAAGATTAAGGGCTGATGCTATAACTAAAGCTGTCTTGACACTTTCAGTTCTTACAGTGGGGGAATATGTGTCGGTATAATCCTCAGGATATTTTTGAGCATAGCCCTGTGCAACTAGTCTTGCTTTATATAATGAATTGCCTTCTTCCAGATTTTTAATTTTAAATATCCACCTAGTGCCAATGATTGTTTTGTCTTTTGGAGCTGGTGTTGGAGTGAATACATTTAGTTCTCGCAGACTGTCCATTTCTTTGGCCATGGCTAATTCCCTTTTTTTTTTTCTTCTATGGGGAGTTTTAATATTTCCTCGTATGTATTGGGTGTTGATGTATTATCATTTATGTGCATTATATAATCCCTATATTTATTTGGTGTTTGATTCCTGTTACATCTAACTGTTCTCTCTGGTCTGCTATCGTTATCGTGTAAATATCTTGCTTCTTTTTTTGTTAATGAATCTGTTTTGATTTTGGGACAATTTCCTATCCATGTTTTATCGTTGCTCTTTTGTGTATTGTGGTCATGTTCTTCTCTTTCTGTCTTATCATGATTATCAATGTTTGATTTTGTACTTGGAAAGATCTCATTAAGATGTATCTTAGACCAATTGGCCTGTTCGTGAAATACAGCTGTTCTAGAAATTATGAATTTATTGTTATTGTCAATAAATCTATATCCTTTTGTGCCAGTTTCATATCCCATGAATCTGAGCCTTCTGGATACATTATCCCCTTTACGTCTCAATTGTTTTGGTATATGTACGTCTGCTGTAACACCAAATACATTCGTGTGGGCTATTTTTGGTTTTTTATTATATACTAATTCATATGGTGTTTTATTTATGACACTAGACCAAATTCTGTTTAGGGTATAATTAGAATATAATAGAGCTTCCGACCAAAATTGTTTGCCTAAACCAGCATCTTCTAATGTGCATCTAATCATACTTTGTAATGTTGAGTTCTTTCATTCTACCACTCCATTTTGAAATGCAGAGGAAGGGCTAGAGGTGAAGTGTAACATTCCTTTGTCTTTTAGCCATTGGGAGAATTCTTTTGACATGAATTCAGATCCCCTGTCTGTCATGATTTGCTTTATTTTTACATTGTGTTGTGTTTCTACACGTTTATAAAATTCTTTAAACTTTTGAAATGTTTCATCTTTGTGTTTCAAAGTATAGACAAATCCATAACGACTATAGCCGTCTACAATAGTAAGGAAATATCATTTTTTATATGTAATTGATGGGGTCAATGGACCAACTAGGTCCATATGTACCAGGTTAAAGACATGATTTGATGATCTTGTTGCCTTTTTTGGTCTGGGTTTAGTTCTGAGTTTTGAGGACTTACATACTGAACATTCCAAATAATTTTTACAATCTTTTATTTTAACACCTTCAGCATGTTCAACCATTTTTTGTATTACAGGAAAACTAGCATGTCCTAATTTTCTGTGTAATATATGTGCACATTCATCATGAATTGGTTTTCCAATTGTTGGTCTTTTGTTAATATGTGTATCTTTAATTGATGTGTTTTCATGGTTATGATTTGTTTCATGTTCCTCGTTGTTACTGTCACTGTCATTTTCATTTTCTATGCTATTGTCATCTTCCATGTTTGAATCAATGTTGTGTAGCCATCTTTCTTCAGTGACTAAGTATGGTAGATCTCCTTTGATAACTATATTTCCTAAGTTAGTTTTGTTTTTCTCTAGAGATGCTTTTCCTTTTGAGAATACTATTTATGTTAGAGTCTCTGCTCAACTTTATTGCACTAAGAATGTTATGGGGTATTTCAGGTATTAATAAAAACCCCTCTATTTTCCCTAGACGGGTAAATTTACTTTTCCCCTTCCAATGACTTGAACTTCTTGGTTGGCTACTTTAATTACAAATTTATCTTCTATGAAAGAAGATAATATTTTCTTATCACGTGTTGTCTGATTTGTTGCCGCAGAATCAATGAGCCAGGCATTATCTTTTGGGTTTTGATTTTTGCTTATGTTATACTTATCTAATCCATTTAATGATCCAGACTTTCTCTCTCTTGAGTTATCTCTGCCCCCTCTACGTTCTCTGAAATTTGGTGAGTTTCTATATCTGTACCTGTCAATGGATGATTGTCTGTTATGGTATCTGTTTCTATTGTCATGGTTTTGTCTTTCTCTAAGGAATTTTGGACAATCTCTTCTATAGTGTTCTTTGGACCCACAATTATAACATTCAATTGGTTCTTGATGCCTGTCTTGAAATACTACCCTTTTGGTCTGTCTGTGTTCTTTGTGTGTGCTGTAGCGGCTTCTCCTTAAATTATCTTCAGCTATTAGTCTATTTGATAAACTCTCTATAGATAGATATCCTAGATTAATTGTGTCCAAATGTGATATGTAATTATCCCATGATGAGTCTAATGAATTAATGATAACGCTTTTCATTGTCTGATCAGATATTATTTCTCCCCTAGAATGAAGCTCTGCTCTAATTGTGTTTAGTGATAGTAAATGCTCACTTACAGTAGTCCCAGGTTTTATCCTGGCTGAGAAGAAATCTTTAGACATTCTCGTTGTGGTTGCTACACTTTCACTATGAAACAATTTAAACATACAATGAATTATTTCTGAGACAGTTAGATTATGCTTAATACTATGATAGATAGCAGGAGATATGCTAGATATTAACAAATAGAATGCTCTGTGATGCAGGCAGTCCAATTTTAGAGTCCATGGTCTTTTGGGAGGGTTAGTTATGAAAAATAATAAATTCTCTTTTAAGAAAACAACCTGGAGTTGTTGACTCCATTCCTGTAAATTAATACCGTCTATTCTCAATTTTGGGAAATCACTAGGCAAGTTTCCAATGTTATTTGTTGCATTACTTACAACTGGAGGCTGTCCATGATCTTGTAGGTGTTGATAATTGCAGAATGGTGTAGGTATGCTAGCGATCAGTCTGAATGGTTCTCTCTGTTCTTCACTATATTCGTCTGCGTGAGTTCGCGCATGCGCGTTGCTCATTTTGTTTCTGAAGCTGTGGGGAGAGGTTCTCGTCGCTGTAGCTCCCTCGTAGTGCTCTTCTTCCAACAATTCGCTTTCTGGCTCGGCTTTTGGTGTCCAGGTGGGATCGGAGCTTGCTTCGTTCTGTCGTAGTCGTCTCGGTTGAGGCCTCTGGCTCCCGGGATCGTTTGCGGTGTGGGTGAGTACTTGCAGGGTCCCCTGGGTTCGGGCGTCAGCGCTCTCGTCATTTGGGCTGGAGTGGATGGAAGTAGGGACGCTTGTCCGCTTGCTTCTTTGTCCTTGGATTGAGTAGTTTGTTCTTTTTTCGTTATTTGATTTACAGTCTTTGGTACTTTTGCTGATTTTTTTGTGATTTTCAGATTTGGGCCAAAGGCTGCGAAGAGTGTTCTCATAGCTGTTTCGATTTGTATTTCAGTTGGCGTTTCTTCGGTGTCTGTATCAGATTCTTCTGAAAAATAGGATTTCTTTTTGTTCTTTATGCTGGGTAAAGTCTTTTGCGCCAGCCATTTTGAATTCTGTCCTTTGATTGGTTCTGAGCTAGCCATTTTGGTGGGCTGCCTAATCCAAGATGGCTGCCATTCAAAATTTTGCACGGGACCGTTAGTCTTCCTCTCAGTTATGTTTTCATCTGTAGGTGATTTGCTCACCATTTTGAGTTCTTTAGGCTCCGGTGTGTTGATGTGCTTTTCTCTCGCTGCTCCGTTGTCTTTTATAATATCTTGGAGGTTCGCGATGAGATTTTTGTCATCTTTACGGTTCTTCAGCAGTCTTAATATTTCTGATCTGAGCGTATCGTTTTCTGTCTCGCTCTCTTCTTGATCATCGGATTCATCGATTACCTCTTCTTCATCTGTGGTGTAGTTTTCAGGTTCTCTTGTTGTTTCAGTCGTGGATTCATCGATCATTTCTTGATCTGTTTCTATCTCTTTATTGTGTGCCCTGGTGTTGGGTCTTTCTCTCTTTTCTTTGGAGTTTTCTTTCTTTGGCATGTTTGTTTCTTATTGAGTCACTCTGCTACCAGAGTGTTGCGATAATTCGAGGATCGGACTCAATGAAGGATTCAGAAAAAGTAGTATTCAAACAAAGTATTATTTATTTACAGTAGGCATTCTATATTCTCTGGATGATTGCAGATAGAAGCAAGAAGGAGGAGCATGTATGCTCTTTTATATCAATAAGGCAAAGTTAGGGGTAGGAGTGGTTACATATGAATACATTAAGGAAGGGAGAATAAATTAACCCTTGATATACTATATACATACATTTCCTATATTTGAGAATAAGGCATTTACCTGTGACATAAATAACCCTAATCACAGTTCCTGCCTCCATGTTGACAATCATGAATTTGTAGGAGGTAGTTCATTCAAACTTAACCAATTATCCATTCATCAACAAGTGTGTCTAATACATAATAACAAGACTACATCCATCAAAACTTCCTTGCCTTGTCTTGTTCTTATTTTTAATACTCAGCCCTGCCTCTCCCTCCCACCCATATTAGTGAAACTAGTACTGGAAAAGCCCATTTCTGCCATTTTTGCAATTAAGCAACTGAAGACGATTTGGTCAAGGCTAAAAATTATTACTACTGCAGGCCTCAATTTAATATATATTGGATAGTTGGTGTCATTCCACCTATCAAAAAGAAAAATAAAATACAAGTAGTACTTGACTTACCACAATTGATCCCAAAATTTCTTTTACTAAATGAGACATTTGTTAAGTGAATTTTGCCCCATTTTACAACCTTTCTTGCCACAGTTGTTAAGTGAATCTCTGCAGTTAAATTAGTAAATCGTTGTTAAGTGAATCTAGTTTCCCCATTGACTTTGCTTGTCAGAAAGTAGCAAAAGATGATTATATGATCCCAGGACACAGCAACTGTCATAAATATGAATCAGTTACCAAGCATCTAATTTTGATCACATGACCATGGGAATGCTGCCATAAGTATGAAAAATGAACATAAGTCACTTTTTTCAGTGCCGTTGTAACTTTAATCACTCACTAAATGAACTGTTGTAAGGACTACCTGTAAAACTCCATCACTTAGAGAATAGAATTGCTCACATCTAAGTGATTATAATGTCCATACCATAATAGTCCATTTCCTGTTTTCAGCCTCTTGAAAAACCAGTGACTTTGGAGAATAAAATACTTCATCGTTAACTTCTTCTGGCTTTCTGGGTAAGCAGTGTAAGAAAGTCCAATCAGAAGCAGCCTCTTGCGCAGTCTAAATATTCAGAAGAAATACATACTTCAATCACATTAGTAAGTAATGTTGCAATAGAAAGGAAAAACAACTTTGTTTTTATGCATCTCACTAAGAAAGTGTTATATGTAATTTATAGTCTCTCTCCCCCCCTCCCATCAGTGACATGGGCAGCATATTATATATTATATATATGCGTATCTATGTATCTGTGTGTGTGTGTGTGTCTATGTATCTCTGTGTGTGTGTGTGTGTGTGTGTGTGTGTGTACATATATATGTGTGTGTGTGTGTGTGTGTGTGTGTTTTCTAAGGTTTTTGGGGGTGTTTGTATGTAGGTCTTTGGTTATTCGGGTTTTCTCACACCACCACCCAGCACAGATCAACTCCGTAGCCAAGACACTCATCTCCAGAACAAAACGCTTAGCTGACGAACAACACCTAAAAACCGAACTACACACTCTCACTAATGTACTAACATCCAATGGATTCCAAAGAGATAAGATTACCAACCTAATCCAAAAAGAAACCCCCACTAAAATCCAAGACAGAGAACAAGAAAATGGAAAAGCACTCCTCCCATACATAAAAGGCACCACAGACAGAATCAGCAAGATCCTCCACAAACACAACATCAAGACAGCATTCTGCACAAACCGAAAAATATCCACCATCCTAAGAAACCCCAAAGACAAAATTAAGTTAGAAAATCAAGGAGTATATGAAATCCCATGCACCGCCTGCCCCACCACATACATCGGACAAACCAACAGAAGAATAAGTGCACGCATTGAAGAACACAAGAACTCAGTCAGAAAAGAGGAACCAACTTCTTCCCTGGTCCAACACCTTAAAGCCAAAGGACATGATATTGACTTTAAAAAGACCAGAACTATCGCCAAAACTGAACACTTTAACAACAGAATAATCAGAGAAGCCATCAAGATAGAAAAACGCCCACACAGCATGAATAAATGAGATGATACCTTCCGCCTACCAGCCATTTGGAAACCTGCCCTCATTGACAAACGAGTCCCTAACACAAAGAATGACACCAGACCCACGCTCACGAAAACCACACAGGATGTCACCACCACACATCCACGCAAAAAGCAAACCCACACTGATGAGGCACGACCACAAACCAGAAACCAGACCACAGCTGCATCATTAGCCACTTTAAACCCCTCCAATCCATACATGAAGCAAACTGACACCCACCATGAAGATGTGGCACGACCACGAACGCGAAGCCAAACAACAGCAACACAGCTCACCAACTCAAATCCCCCTGCAACTCAGACTAACACAAGCACAACCAAGCCCCCACCCAAACAGAACACATCCCCATCCAATCAGGGCACAGCCAAGCCCCCCATCCAATCAGAGCACAGCCAAGCCCCCAACCAATCAGAACACACCTCCACCCAATCAGAACACAGCCAAGCTCCCACCCAATCAGTTCACACCCCCACTGGCAGTTAAAAGGAAGAAACAGCTGCGATCACACATTGCTCCTAGAAGCACGAAGCTGAAGACATCAGCCTGAAGATGACGAATGGGACTTCGTCGAAACGTTGCCAAGACACTTCCAATTTTACGTGGGGAAAAACCCGAATAACCAAAGACCTACATACAAACACCCACGAATACACACACACACACACACACACACACACACACACATATATATATCACCAATAAGGCAACTCTTATATCAAGATATCTCTTATAAGTTGACAGTTGGAAAGGACGTACAACTTACCATATTTATTAAAACTGGAAATTATTGATAACTACAGCATGATCGTGATAGTGTATATAAGGCTGCACAGTGCTTCAAATTTAAAGGTAAAAACTTGTTTCATTGTGTTAGCACCTGTTTTTTTTAAAAAAGCTGCATTTTTCCACAAGATTGCAGAGTTGCTCTTTCTAGCTACAGAACCAACCTATAAAAAGGTGGGTTTGGTTTAAAAAATTGTAAAAAAAAGGTACTGCATTCTTCCCCTTAAGCATTATAAACTACTTTTTAGCCTGTGTAGACCTGAAGTGCTATGCAACACTATATTGTACACTATATTTTACTATATTGTATGCTTTAAATTAAATATAAATAATCTGGTATTTTTGTCTTTCAGTTAAAGTAAGTTCCTTATTCTATGCTATTGAATTGCATGTGAAACAGTGGTTGATAGTAAACAAAGCACAAATATCCAGTGGTGGGATTCAAATAATTTAACAACCGGTTCTCTGGCCTAATGACCGGTTGGGTAGGCATGGCTGGATGGTCATGTGACTGGGTGAGCATGGCCGACTCAATGTCACTCACGTCGAGGGGCGCCTCAGCTCTCCTTGCCCCTCCCCTCCCAGCCACTCGTTGCCTTCCCTGATGCCTCGCTGCCTGGCCTCTCGCCTCGCCACCCAGCTTCCCAACTGCTCACCTAACCTTTGCCTAGCCTCTGGCCTGCTTGCCCGGCCTTTCAGCCACCTACTTGCGGCTCTGGCGGCTGGGAAGCCAAGTGAGTGGATGGCCGGGAGTTGCAATGTTACAATAGATATCCCCGACCTATTTATGACCCATTTTTGGAGTTACAACAGCTGTACAACCCTCCTTGCAATCACATGATTGTATTTGGATGTTTGCTAATCAGCTCACCTTTGCACCTTTTTGCAATATCCCATGGTCACAAGACCACTACTTGTGACTTTTTTTTGCCAATTTCCACTGAAAAACTGCCTATAGGGATAAATTGATTCATTTAAATGATTGACAATTGCTTAATGACTGTTGTAAAAAAAAACCAGCAATAACCTCAAATCCAGTCACATACCTCAACTTGTGACCACGACTTACAACCAGACTAAATTATAGTCGTAATTCAAGGACTATCTGCAAAGTGTTCCAAGAAGCTTCATTTCTCATGCATAGCCACTTTTGATTAGGAATTAAAAGTTAATATTAATTAAAATTAATATTATGCTAAAGATTAAAATTAAAGGCCCTACCTAACTATATGAAAAGGCACATCTATTTTCCCAGGCTACTGTCTGAAGAGCACAGACAGTGGTTTCCTGGGAAGACGGATGTTTATCTACTCAAATATAAATGACAAATTCTCAATCAGTACAATATTTAAAAGACTGAAACTATAAAAGAAGAGACAGTAATAATTTTGTATTGTGCACATTATGAAATACACAAAGCTACCTGCTCCCTTTTCTAATTTTCATGGTATAAACATTTTATTATGGAAAAATAACCTACTTAATAGAAAGACGTGGAAAGTGAACAACCTGAAAAAACCTATACAAATAATAGTCAGTTAACACTAGTGCTGTGCAAACTGTTTCCTTCAAAGCCCAACTGAAACGAGTTGCTTTGCAAAATATGAAATGTCCATTACTAAACAACATCTCATCAAGGCAGTGGTGAAATCTAAATTTCTTTCCTACCAGTTCTGTGGGCGTGGCTTGATGGGTGTGACTTGGTGGGGTCATGTCACTGGGTGGGCGTGGCTATATAACCATGTGACTGGGGAATCAAAAGACAGAAACTCACTAACAATGTCCTGCTGGAGCAGGGTTTGACTAGATGACCTCCAGGTCCCTTCCAGTCCTGGATTATCCTCTGAAGCTGCGTCTACTGCCAGGTTTGTAGTCCTTCCTTCCTCTCCTTTTTCCCTCCCTCCCTCTTTCTTTCTTTTCTTTTCTTTCTTTCTTTCTTTCTTTCTTTCTTTCTTTCTTTCTTTCTTTTTCTTTCTTCTTTCTTCTTTCTTCTTTCTTTCTTTCTTTCTTTCTTTTTCTTTCTCTCTCTCTCTCTCTCTCTCTTTCTTTCAAAAACGGACCACCCCCATCCCCATGTTTTTGGCCTGCACCCCCTGTTTTTGGCCTAGCAGGTTTCAGGGAAGCTTGCTGAGAGCAAAAACGGACCCCCCCATCCCCACCCCTGTTTTTGGCCTACACCCCCTGTTTTTGACCTAGTAGGCTTCAGGGAATGGACCCACCCCACCCCCGTTAAAAAAAAAGGTTCCGACGATCGCACACCACAGCTGTGATCATTGGAGCCTTTTCTTTACCTTTTAAAAGCATTTTTTTACTATCGGCTCCGGCGAATAGATTGTTAAAAATGCTTAAAATTTTTTTTTTTAAAAAAAGGCTCTGATGATCACATCTGAGGTGCGCAATCATCAGAATCTTTTTTTTAACCTTTTAAATGCATTTTTTTACTACCGGCTCGGGCGAATACATAGTAAAAAAATGCTTTAAAAAGGTAAAACAAAGGCTCCGATGATTGCGTACCACAGCTGTGCCTGGCATCAGCCAGCTCAGTCTCATAGAGGAATTTAAGGCCAGTGAGTTCACGGCCACATACCTCTTCCCACTCAGGAACTTGGAGGTAGACAGCGCTGTTCTTGATAGGCTAGAGGGAGGGAAGGAAGGAGGCTGAAAGTTTCTGGGGAAAATAGAGGGTTGGAGACATCTCCCAAGCCCAGTGGAACAAATCAGATTGAAAAGCAGAAAGGAGATTTACAAGCAAGCCCGAACAAAAAAATTAAAGAATCCCCCTTGCTTCAGCTATAGAAAAAAAAAGGGGGGGGAGTGAAGCAAGGCAAGCAGCCCGGTGAGGAGGGGTGGGGAGGGGCAGGACAAGGCTTCAACCGGTTCACCAAACTACACAAAAAGTTAGCTACCAGTTCTTGTGAATTAGTGCGAAACAGCTGAATCCCACCACTGCAAATATCTTCTTCTACTTCACAATTAGCTTTTACAAAGCCAAACAAAAACACATAAAAATGCTTTAAGAATCTGTGTGTGTGTGTGTGTGTGTGTCTATTGGCATGGGATACAGTATACACATAAACACTATACAGTATAACAGAAAAAATTAATGAAAAAAGAGAGCAAGAGAGATGCATACCACCTGGCATATCATTGTTGTAACCTGACAGTTATTAAACGGTAGCAATAAAAATGGTTCAGCTGTATTAAAGCACATATTATGTCATATGTTCCATATTGGATGTTCAGAAACCATGGAAGATAGGTGGTCCTGAAATAGCCAGGCCCTGTGTCATGAAATGCTTTCAAGATGATAATTAACACTTGGAATTGGGTTTGGAAATTTATATACAACCAGTGGAGCTCATGTGCATACCAAGACATGCTCATCACTATCCACATTGTTGCATTCTGGACAACATGTAGATTCTAACTGGTCTTTAAGGGCACTCCCATGTAAAGCACCTACCAATAGTTCAACCATAAGATGATTAAAAAACAAGTGACCATCTCAAGGGGTTACTTATCCAGGAATGGGTGCAACAAGGTCCCCAGATGTGCAGATATTCTTGGTCAAAGCTGGCACTGCTTTTGAGCATGAGCTAAGGATCTAAAACTACTATCTACTAAAACTACTACTACTGCTGCTCACCTATCTCAAACAGGTAAATGCAACTGCATCCAAAATTTAAAATGAAGGTCCCAGATCCTACTTTAACGTACAGAATTGTATTACCTGATTTATTTATTTATTGTTAAATGCAGTAAGCGTATTAGCATGATTTAATCAGAAGATTTTACAAATAGGCAATGAAATTTAGAGAAAGTAAAATAAACACATACTGCACATCTGTTAATAAGAAAATATCACCCAGCTTGGTACAAGCAATCCAAAATCTACAAAAAATGTTCAATAAACAGAGCATGTTTATACTCATTAAAAAATGTCATTAATATGAGAGTTGATAAAAAGAAGTAAAATGAGCTTTAGCTTTATATATGAAATATACAGTTACCTCATGTTTCAAATAATACTAATTTAGTTTTCAGATTAGAAAATTGCCAATACTTTATTTTAGAATCTTCATGCATTTAGAACTAATGTACTGTAGGTACCCCCCCCGCCCGCCCACCGGGCCTTTTACAGTAGAATCTATTCCTCTATCCACATGCATTCCATGTATTTAATAATCCATGATTTATTGCACTCTACTAAGGGAGATGGAAAATTATTCCCTATTGTGAAGAACAGATCTCTCTTACTTTTTGCCATATCCATATGATATAGATACATAATATCAAGTATATAAAGAAATTTTACTTTTTTAAAAAAAGATTCTGTCTTTAGTCGAACTTAATTTCTACTCTCTGCAAGTTCCAACACATATAAATCTAAATATAGGTGCAATAAATATATAATTTACTGCCCACAACACATGGCCTAATATTTCATTATTGCATACTGTCAAATATAGGATTGGATTTAAATTGGACAGCAAAACTTCCCAAGGGACATCTTCAAACTAGATTAGATTAATTTTTAGTCTCTTCTTCCCCTTAATAGGAGCTGGTCATTCTTGTTGCATTGTAGTTTCTTCAGAATAACTGAAAGTTTTATCAAAAAAAAAAAATTCTCATTTAATTTTTCCCAAATAAGTTAGCAAATCCTTAGTGGTATTTTTGAAGCTAATTTTTAAGAATGAATAAACCACAGAATGAAAGAAAAACATATTTTACCTCCATTGTTATTTGATAACCTTGGAAAGCCTTTAGCCTCTTTTGTTTCTCTTCTTCTTGCCCCATACTTATCCATGTGTCTGTAATTAAAACACTGGCTCCCTTGGCAGCTTCCAATGGGTTAGTTGTCAGAAGCAATTTGGTGCCATACTGATCAAATAAAGGAAAAGAGGTATGCTAAATTAACATGCTGTAGACTAGAAATCACATTTTAAAATTTAATGCTCATACCTTTATAGAATATTCTTCAGCTATTTTGATTACTATGGGATCTGGTTCAAAACCCTATCAAATGAGAAGAAACATATTACAATATGATCTAATATTGATAAAACCTTCTTTAACATGCTGAAAATGAGCTAATTATAAAATGTCTAGCCTTGTAATGGCCTCTCTACATAGCAAGGTAAAAGGGAAAGGATACACTGAAATGTGTGTTATGTCACAATTTAACTTACTGTATACCAAATTAAAGTTTGTTCCCTAATAAGTGTCTATCAGGAAATAAAATAATTCTCTAGTTTTCATTACAGTTGCCTAGATTATTGGTAGGTACTGAACACATTTAATATGGGCTTTCTACATATATAATAAGTGGCATGTCTTCAAATATAATTCTTCCCATTCTTCTTCAAGGACCATCATGTTCACAATGGTAGGTTGTTACTATTATATGATGCCAATAGTCTTTTTTTCCAACTACAATGATAAAGATGGGGCTATTTTGGTTATGGTTTGAACTGGAAAATGACTAGATGGTGGACAGAGCTTAAGAAATCATTCTATCTTTTTTATCAGTTCTTGCTGTATAAAATCATTTCTGGACATCTGTATGTCTTTGCTTACTGACCTCTCATTCAGCAGGACCCCCTGTCCATTAGAAATGGCAAAGACACTGGATGAGTGGTACTTAGTACTGGTCCTCAAAATCCCAGCCATTGGAGCACCCCAGTCATGTGATTACAATTCAGATGCTTGGCAACCACCTCATGTTTACAATGGTTGCAGCAATGTTCCACAGTCACATGACCACTATTTGCAGTCTTTATTGACAGCTTTAAGTTAATAAAGAAGCAAGCAGGGAAAGTTGCAAGTCGCTCTGGTACGCCCCTCCCTCTGCATTCCTGTATCCCACCATGTTTTCTTGGGCCTCCCTGCATTTGCATACATGCTTGCATGCATCCCATGCCCTTCTTTTCTGGCCTCCCTGTGCTCACATGCACCCGGTGCCCTCCTTCCCTAGTCTCCCTGTGCTTACATGTACCCATTAGCACCTCCCTCCCTCCCTCTCACTGTATGGGCTGAACTGCATCACCCATTCCAACTCATGTGTGCCCTCCGCCATGCCTCCCAAGGTCATCCCCATCCCTGTGGCACTCCACACTCCTTACCTGGGACTACTGTCACTTTCCACTTAACGATTACATTGCACCCTCCTTCCCTGCACTTGCATCACTTGCGCCAGACTATAGCACCCCCCTCCCCCAACTCATGTATAGCCTGTGACAGGCTTCCCAGGGCCTTTCCCATTCCCTTGCGATATCCTCCTCCCAGACTCCTGATGCTTCTCCCATAACAACCCACTCTCTTTGCTTAAGATAACAACTGGGACAGCCTTGATTACATTTGCTAAGTGATGCAGTCATGTAAGATTGTGATTTACAATTGCATCACTTAGCAATGGCAATCCTGGTCCCACTTGCTATCATAACTGGAGGAGTACCTGTAATCTTGTGGTATATCCTGTGTTAAGTAAATGAGCTGATTTATTACCGATTCACATTCACATTCACATTCACAAAAACACAGTGCAGGAGGAGGGGGAGGGGGAGGATAAAAAGCAGAAACAAAATTCCCTTTCTGTCAGGAATACTGAAAATTAATAAGAGTTCTTCCTCTCCGTTCTTTCTGCTTTCCTAATACAGTATCCTCAGGATTATAATACTGAGTTATAGTACCATACTCAGAAAGTCCATGTTGAGTGAAGGCTGCTCAAAGGGAATAAGGTGAATGGTAGCAAATATTTGCAAGTTATATTTGCAAAATGTGGACAAGAGTTATAATATGCTCTCGGAGCACTCCGAGCACTTGGAGGCTCCAACTGGTCCAGAATGCGGCCGCGCGGGTGGTTATGGGCACAACTCGTTGTGCCCACGTGATACCCCTCCTGCGCGAGCTGCACTGGCTCCCAGTGATCTTCCAGGTGTGATTCAAGATGTTGGTCACCACCTTTAAAGCGCTCCATGGCATAGGACCCGGGTACCTTCGAGACCGACTTCTGCCACCAATAGCCTCCCACTGGCCAGTTCGCTCCCACAGAGAGGGTCTCCTCAGGGTGCCATTGGCCAAGTTATGCCGGCTGGTGACACCCAGGGGGAGGGCCTTCTCTGTGGGAGCCCCAGCCCTGTGGAATGAACTGCCCCCGGAAGTGCATAAGATCTCCGACCTCCAGGTATTTCCCTGTGCACTCAAGACCCTGTTGTTCCGCCAGGCCGGGCTATCAACGTAATAATTTTAAATTGGTTGTTTTAAATTTCTGGGGTTTTAAATTGAGCCGAATTATTTAATAATTTTAAATTATTTTAATTGATGTTTGTCTTGTGTTTTTAATAGGCTGTACACCGCCCTGAGTCCTTCGGGAGAAGGGCGGTATAGAAATAAAATTATTCTTATTCTTATTCTTTTAAATTATTTCTGGTCCACCAAGTTCCTCATAGTTAAACTCCATGATTAGACGTAGTAGGCAAAAAAATAAATAAATGTTACCTCTTCTGTACATCTCATACTATGTTTAAAATCTTTTAAACATCGAAGCATCACAAACTGAGTTCTATTTATAACAATAAAATTCCCTTACCTTTGGAGTAGCAACATGAAGATTCATCCCAAATTTAGCAGCACTCAACAGAATAGAGTTTAGAACATTGTTTCCATCACCTATCCAACTGAGGGTCAATCCATTCAAGGACCTATAATGTTCCTATCCCCAAAAATAAATAAAACAAAGAAAGAGAGGGATTATATTTTGTTAATACAATTATTGTTATAATTACAGGTATTCATTATTATTCATTATTGTTAATAAATTACAATTTTAGCCAAGGCTGAATCAATACATTATTGTTACAACAATAACTGGAAAATCATATTTAACCTTGCTATATATGTTTGTTTGTTTGTTTGTTTGTTTAGTTAGTTAGTTAGTTAGTTAGTTAGTTAGTTAGTAGACTGAAATTCTGTTAGCATAATAGCCTTAGTGTCTATGGAGATTCTCAGTCATCCAGGTCATGGATGTCCCAAAAGTGCTTTTTTTGAAAAAGAATTCTTCTTCTTCCTTTCCTTTCCCTCCCTCCTCTCCTCTCCTACTTTCTTCCTCCTCCTCTCATCTTCCCTACTTCCCCTTCCTCTCCCCACTCCTCCCCTCTTTTCCCCCTTCTCACCTTCTCTCCTGCTCTTGTCCCCTATCCTTTCTTCCTCTCCTTCCCCTTTCTTCCATTCGTCTCTCTCCTTCTCATCCTCTATCCCTCTACTCCTCTCTCCTTTCTTTCTCCTTTGTTGTGCAATATTTCCCTTATTTGGTATCTGAGCAACTCCAATATTCTAATAATATATACTTTCTTTTCAATTTCTTTTCATTTTTACCCAATCTGTCACTTTTAGCATTGTAATTGTACATTGATACTTATACTCTTCTTTCTTCCCCCCTCCCCCTTTTCCATTTACTCTGGTGTAGTCTGGGTTTCTATTTCTTTTTTGTTCTCTCCATCATTTACCTTTCTATTAACTCCTTCATATCTATCATTTTTATTCATATTTCTTTTCTAACCATTCATAAAATCTTTCCCATGTCTTGAAATACACCGATTCCTCTCTATCCTTTATTTTTAAAGTTCATCTATTCATTTCTGCACAGTCTAAAATCTTTTTTATTATTTCACCTTCTGACGGGATTTTTTCTATCTTCCAATTTTGCGCAAATACAATTCTTGCTGCTGTTATTATATGTATAATTAAATACACATCTTCTTTACTATATCTCTCTGGCAGAATACCCAATAAAAAGAACTCTGCTTTTAGTTCTATAGATTTAGGTAACATTTCCTCCAACCATGTCTGTATTCTAGACCAATAATTTTTTGCTTCTATAAACAACCACCACATATGATAATATGATCCCGGCAACGCCTCTCCTGCACTGGCTCCCGGTGGTCTTCCGAGTGCGCTTCAAGGTTTTGGTTATCACCTTTAGAGCGCTCCATGGCTTAGGACCTGGTTATTTACGGGACCGCCTGCTACCACCAATAGCCTCCCACTGACCAGTACGCTCCCATAGAGAGGGGCTCCTCCGGGTGCCGTCGGCCAAACAATGTTGACTGGCAGCCCCCAGGGGGAGAGCCTTCTCTGTGGGGGCACCTACTATCTGGAACGAGCTCCCCCCGGAGATACGGAGGATCCCGGATCTGCGTACCTTCCATCGTGCGCTCAAGACTTTTTTATTTCATCAAGCTGGCCTGACCTAAATTTTTCCCCTTTTTAAGTGGAAATTTTAAATTTGGTTTTAAATTATTGGGGTTTTAAATTTGTTCAGCCAAATTATTTAATTCGTTTTATTCTATTTTAAATTTTGTATTTATATGTTTTATTCTATGGCTGTTCACCACCCTGAGTCCTTCGGGAGTAGGGTGGTATACAAATTCAATAAAATAAATAAATAAATAAAATAAATAAATGCAAACATTTCCAACGCTTGGCTGATTTATCCTTAAACATTTTTGCTAAAATATTTTATATAAATTTTCCTTATACACAGTTCCCATTGTCAATTTATAATTCCTTTCCCATAATTGTTGCCATTTCTCTAATTCTGTTGCATAACCAAAATTTTTCGCCCATGTTATCATTGTCTCTTTAATTTCTTCATCTTCTAGTCTAATTTGTAACTAATAATTGTACAGTCTTTTAATCATTTTTTCATCTTTTCCAGTTATTATCTGGTCCAACTATGATTCCCCCAAATTAAAACCATATTGTTTCAAATCTTTATCATATCTTGATTGTATCTGCAGCTGTGTGTACCAATCAGTCTCAATCCCTTGTTTTTCTAAATCTTGCTTCTGTTTTAATTCTCCCTTCTCTGTTAAAATTTCTTCATAACTTACAATCTTGTCCATATTAACCATATTTGGATGTATCAACGCTTCTATTGTTGAAAGCCACATTGGTATTTCCATATGTTTTTCTTTTACTCTCTCCCATACCACTAACAAACCATTCCTTACACAATGTCTCTAAAAGTATCCATGTATCCTATTTTTTCCATACCATAAGATAGCATGCCAACCTAGTTGTAAGTCATGTCCTTCCAAAGTCAATAGTCTTGTATATCTCAATAAAATCTGTTCTTTAATTCAAGTTAGCATTGCCGCTTGGTGATACAATTCCTAATTTGGTAGACCAAATCCTCCTCTACTTCTAGAATCTTGGAGCAATTTAAGATTAATTCTTGCTTTTTTCCCTTGCCATATATATTTCCACATCATTTTATTCAAACTCTCAAAGTATTTCTTCTCCAGCCTTATCGGAATTGTTTGAAAGAGAAACAACAATCTTGGCAATACATTCATTTTGATTAATGTTATTCTTCCCATTAAGTATAATTGTAAATTTTTCCATGTCTGTTTCAATTTGGTTTCTAAGTTTATAATAATTATCTTCCTTCACTGTAATACATCTTGAAGTTAATTGGATGCCCAAATATTTCACTTTCTTCACTATTTCAATATCTAGTTTCTCTGTTAATTGCTTCTTTTGTTATTTTCTCATATTTTTAACTATAATTTTTGTCTTATCTTTATTTATTTTCAATCCAGCTACTTCTCCATATTCCTCTATTTGTTCAAGCTTTGGGCATGTTTCTATTGGTTCTTCCATAATGAATACTAAATCATCCACAAATGCTTGTAGCTTATATTCTTCTTTTTTAATTCTCATCCCTTTTATTTCTTTATCTAGTCTTATTTTTCTGTTTAAAATTTCTAGGGTCAAAATAAATAATAGTGGAGATAGCGGACATCCTTGTCTAGTTCCTTTTCTTATATCTATTTTCTCTGTCGTTTCACCATTTATTATTACTTTTGCCAATTGGTCTTTGTATGTAGTCTTAATCATGTTAATAAATCTATCCCCAAAATCCATTGTTTGTAGTTGTAAAATCATGAATTGCCAATTCACATTATCAAATGCTTTCTGTGCGTCTAAGAATAATGATGCCATTTGTTTCTCTGGATATGCCTCATAATATTCCAATGTATCCAATATAATTTTATATTGTCTTTAATTTGTCTTTTAGGCAGAAAACCATTTTGATCTGAATGTATAAATTCATTTAACAACCTCTTCAATCTTTCCACTATAATTGATGCGAATATTTTATAATCTGCGTTTAATAATGAAATTGGTCTATAATTCTTTATTTGTTGTAAATCCGTTTCTTCTTTTGGTATAGAGGTTATATACGCCTCCGTCCATGAGTTTGGAACCTTGGCTTCTATTAATAAATCATTAAATACTTGTAGCAGTGTTTTGCTTAGTACATCCTGCAACTTTTTATATAATTCTGCTGGTAACTCATCTGGTCCTGGGGTTTTTCCATTCTTCTGCTTTTTAATTCTCTCCATCAATTCCAGCATTGATATTCTTTCTTCTAATGCTTTTTTAAATTGTTCTGGTATTTTGGGCGTCTTTACTTTTTTCAAATATTGTTCTATTTTTCCTTCTGGTGTCTGCTCTTGTTGATATAGTTTCTTATAATATTCCTCAATTATTGTTTTTTTTTCCTCATTTCAATAGCATATCTTTCCTTCTTGATCTAATAATTGGCTTATCAATTTCCCTCCTTTTTCCTTCTTCATCTTATATGTTAACCATCTCCCTGGTTTATTTGCATTTTCAAAAACGTTTTACTTTGATGATTTTATTTTCCTTGCCAGGTCTTCATTTTCTATTAAATTCAATTTATGTTTTTTCAAGTCCATTAGATTTTTGATTTTTTTTGTCTTGTGGATTTTTTTGTAGTTCTTTCTCCACCTTCTTATATTCCTCCTCCAATTTATTTTGAGCTTGTCTATTCTGTGTCTTCCTTTTTCCTGCATAGTTCTTTGCCAAACCCCTTATATGCTTTGCTAGTATCCCATACATTTTGCAATGATGTATCTTCTTTTCTATTTTCTTTAAAGAAAAAATCAATTCTTTTTCCATATATTGTATAAAGTCTTTCTCATTTAATAAACTTTGATTTAATGTCCATCTCATTCTTTTTCTTTGTCCTTTCCATATCATTATTGGATTGTGATCTGCCCATATATTTGCTTCCTTATCAATCTTATCTATCTTAGATATTAAATCTATTGTCATCCACATCATGTCTATTCTTGACCATGACATATGCCTGTTTGAATAAAATGTATATTGTTTCTCCTTAAGATTTCTTTTTCTTCAAGCATCCTACATTAGCTTCTCTAATTTATTAAATGTTTCTTTTCTTTTTATTGCTGAATTAAGTCCATTTATATTCAAAGATATTATTTTAATTTCTTCTTCCATTTCTTATTTATTTATTTGTTTTGTCGATCTAGTCATTCTTATCTCCCTTTGTTCCTTAACTTCTTTTGCTCTTGCTCCTTCTCTCAATGCTCTCTCTTCTTGTTCTCTCATTGTCTCCTTTGGCTGCTCTTTCTTCTCCTCCTGTCATCCATCCCCACTTTCATTTCTCAATCTTTCCTCCTCTTGGACATCTATATATTGTTTATAAAATAACTCCACTTTCTCTATTGAGTCTAATCTGTATCTTTGTTCTTGCCAGTTCACGAATATTCCTTCTGGAATTAACCATCTAAAATTTATTCCTCTCTTTATCAAACATTTCGTGAGAAATTGATATTCTTTTCTCAGATCTCTCACTCTTCTTGGAATTTGTTTCAGTGCCACTACTTCTTTTCCTTTGTGCTTTATCGTTGTGTTTCTCATCAATTGCAGTATCTCTGTTCTCAGTGTTTTCTTAGTAAATCTAACATGGATTTCTCTAGGCAGATTGTTTCTCATTGCATATCTTGTGTTCACTATATATTTTGTCAATCCTATTTAATATCCCTTCCTTACTTTCTTCCATTGCTTCTGCTAGTATCTCTGCAATTTTCTCTGCCAAATTTTCTCCCTTTTCTTCTTTAATATTTTGAAATCTTAGATAATAGTTAGCTTTATCCATTTCCAGAATTATAATTGTTTTTCCTGATTTTTATCACTAATTGTAAGTCTATAGTCCATCTCTTCAACTTTTTTCTGTTGCTTCTGCTTTTTCTTCCATTTGCTGCAATCGTTGATGATTTTTCCCTATCATCTCTTTAACTTCTTTCAATTCTCCTTCCATTATTTCCATGTTTCCTTCCATTTTTTCCATTCTCCCATCTACCTTGTCTAATCTTGTCTTGAGATCTTCATATATAGTCTGTAGCATATTTTTAACCAGATGATGTAGATATTGATGATGATGATAGATGTTGCGTTGTTTTCTTCATCTTGTTTTTTCAAATCTTACTGCCCAATTTATAATCCAAATATTCGATTTCTTCAAATGCAAACTGCCGAATCAGACTGTTCAGGTTCTTGCTACCCTAATCCACATAGGTTTAATCCATACTCCATATAAGAGGAAAAAAGATAGAAAAACTGTATCCAAAAAACAACACCAAACAGAATAGAAAATCAAACCAATTCAAAACAAAAATGAAAATTCAAAGCCCAATTATTTGCTCAAAATATCCAACCAGCAATAAAAGAGTGGAAAAAATATTTATAATCTCCCAAAAAGAGTTAAAAAATAGAAAAAACAAAAACCATGCCAATCAAAAAAAAAATAATCCAAAAATAAGATGCTTCTACAAAAAAAAAAAAGGAACAAAAGGAAAAACAGAAAAAAAAATTCCAAAATATCATTATTCCAAAATCTTCTAAAATTTATAAATCCATCAGGTGAAGGGGAAAAAAAGAGAAACAGCTTTCGTTCTTTTTTCTTCTTCTATATCTTT
Organism: Arizona elegans; assembly: GCA_022577455.1. Lineage (NCBI taxonomy): Eukaryota > Metazoa > Chordata > Lepidosauria > Squamata > Colubridae > Arizona > Arizona elegans. The sequence continues at coordinate 50,917,509 of JAKOOJ010000006.1, read as the reverse complement.
CCCCTTCTGTTACAAAATCACAAGACTACTTATCAAAATCTTCTTGCCAGTTTCCAAAACACTGTCCAAGGTCATTCCACTCTGATCTGCTCCTTTATTATCTTTAATTTCTTCTGTCACCACTAGATGGCACTGCAGTTCACTTAAAATAGTCTTAAAATATCAATTTACTTTTCTTCTTTCAGCATTAAATTCCCAGATGCAAAAAACTTCAAATTTTCAAAATACAGTTCATTAGCCAGAGAAGCCTCTTTTCCCAATCTGCTTCCAATTTATTAAATTACTTTTTCCGCTTTTACTAATTAGTCCTTATTAATGGCTCCGCCGCTATTCCAGAAGTGGGGAGATAGCTTTATTCTGCTCCCTCCCCTCTCCTCTTTGCCCGTTCTCTTTAATTTAGATCCTTTTAAAAGTTCAGGAGAAAATTTTTTTAAAAGGAATCTTGTTTCTAAGACCTCACCCACTCTCTCTTGCTCTTCTTCCTCTTCTTGTTTGTGGCCACCCTGGCTTTTGACAGCTCTGATGGCTGCCTTCCTTTGCTGCTGGGTCAGAGACTAATGCCGGCACTTCAGGGAATTTGTGCTTTCCCTATCGGTGCCAGTCTGTGCATCCATTCTTCGCTGTCCCTACAGGACAGCTATGATCCCTGGGGATCCGCAAAATCAGCTGGGATATCGGTGTTCTCCCGGAGCTCCAGAATCCACACCATATCACCATGATGTTGGCCATGCCTCCCACTCCCCAAAGATGCCTTTTTCAAAAGGCAACTCGAGTTTCTGGTTTTTCTTTGAAGACGTTTGGCTTCTCATCCAAACCTCCAGGTGATCTTAAAGACCCGCTAAAAGAATACAAATGAACAGCTGTCTGCAGGGAGTAGAAATCCTTCCATTCCCCACCATCCAATCGGAGCTGAAGAAGCTTCTTGGATGAGAAGTGAAACATCTTCAAAGAAAAACCAGAAAGTCCACTTGCCTTTTGAAAAAAGCACCTTTGGAATTGTCACTGCGTTTTTGTATTTACCAGCTGAGCTCATTATTTCTGGACTGTCAGTCTTTCTGTAGCTTGCCAAAATTTTGTTATCAGTAAGCTAACTATGTGTATCCACATTCCTTTCTTTCCACTTCACACTTTTCTTTCTTCTCTTGCCAAGAGAAGTCTGGCTACTGAGAAGTAGGAACTTTGCAAAAATGTAACAATTAAATATTTAGATAGTTAGATGTTTTATTTTCTTTACAATAAATATGAGTTTATTAAAAGATGTATTAGAAGATGCCATTTTGCCTTCTTCTTCGGAGCCAAAGACACACCCCCTGGTGGATTTTGTGTCAGGCCAATCAGAACAGAGAGCTGTGCACATGTCAAATGATCATTCCTATTCTCAAATTACATACAATGCCACGTATGCAGAAAGAGCTGAGCTGCCTGAAACTAAAGTTGCAGCACCATCTGCTGGCGAAAGTAATTTACTAGAGAAAGCTGAAATGCATCGCAATTTGAGAGAGCAATTACAATTACTGCAGAAGACTCTATTAGAGATGTCCTTAACTCACTCAGAGATTCAGACTGCAATGCCACAAGTGTCTCCACAGGCCCAATCGTCAGCACCCCCTGGTGGTGCTGGCATCCTTTTAGATGGAACACAACAAAGCTTAATGCAGCAAAGGCAAATGACTGCGTCTCCAGCAGGTCATGTTAATATTGCAGCTCAAATGCCACAGCCTCAACCACAAATGCATGCACACGTGCCTCCAACTGTACAACCAGGGCCAGCTCCTGGTCCACCTCCAGTGCAACAAGTGCCTTTACTTCCACAGCCAGCATACCAAATGCACATTCCTCACCAGGCATCTTCTGTTGCTCCACTGGCTGGTGAATCAAAATTAAAGATGTCAGGGCAGAATTACAAGGCCTGGGTCAGTGAGGTTGGACTTTTGCTACGTAGAGAAGGTACCCACTGTATGGTGTTTAACCCTCCTGCCCAACCATGGACACCTGAAATAAGAGACTTAGAGACTAAAGCTTGCACAACTTTATTGATATCCATGGATACTGAACTGCAGGTTACCTTTTTGCCTGATGCAATGGCCCAACAAATTTGGGCCCAATTGGAAAATTGCTACAGGCCTGTTTCAATTGAATCTTCATGTTTGCTCATGTCTGAATTCCATGGTTCAAGATTGAAACCTGGTGAACAAATTGGAGGACATTTGACCAAACTGAAAGGACTGAGAAAAGAATTAAGAGAAAGAGGCTATCCTATTGAAGACATTCAAATGATCAGCATTATTATTAAGTCTTTGAATTATGAATGGAAAGATGCCATTACAAAGATTAATCTAGTGCCTATTGCTCAAAGCACAGTGGACAATGCATGCAGACTTTTAATTGAAGAAGAAGCACTTATGTTAGCCATGCCACACTTGAGAGGACCACCTGCATCAAGAGCTCCAACTAGGCACCCCTTCCGAGGAAGGACCCATGCTCTGTTGCTGCTCCAAAGGCTCCTAAAGCCAACAAAAAGAAAATTGGGAAACAGGTTGCTCAGAGCAAGCCTGAGGTTCCTCATAAAACTGTTAATGTTGAAAATTCACTAACTGGTAAACCTTTGCATTCCAGGTGTATCCATAAGTGACATAGAAGTTTGGGGCATGCCAGTTTCCGTGTTCTTAGGAAGATGCCGGAGTTCGCAAAAGGTTTAGATCTAAAGGGGTGTAAGGTGTTTTTGGATTGTGCTGTCTGCAAAAAGGCCAAATCCAAAGCAGCAGCCATTCCCAAATGCGCTACATGCCAGTCAACACGCATTTTTGATTTGGTACATACTAACATAGTTGATCCATTTCCGCCAACAATTGGTGGTAGAAAATATTTTCTAACACTTGTTGATAATTACTCTAGATATGGATATGGATATCCTATGAAAGAAAAATCTGAGACCTTTCAGATGATACTGCTGATGCCACGCAGCCTGTTGACCAAGATTCACAGACGGATGTTCCATCCAACAGTTCTTCTCAACCTGATGTTCCATCTTTGCAAGCTGCGGATGCTGACGCTAGCGACGAATGTGAGGATGAGGATGAAGCAGAAGAAGACTGGACTGTTGTTCTGAGACGTTCCAAGAGGGCCACAAAAGGAATCCCTCCACAACCATATTCTTGGCAACTGACAAAAGCACCCTTGTCTTTGATTTGCAATGTTACACTTCCACCTGATAATTTCACACAAATCAAGCAGCTTCCTGATTCAGAGCAAGACAAATGGTATGAAGCAATGCAGGTTGAAATGGACAGTCTAAAGAAACTTAAAGTGTTTACACCTGCAAAACCTCCAGCAAACAAAAAGGTCATTGGCACTCGATGGGTCTACAGAATCAAAAAGAAGCCAAATCATGAGTCATGGTACAAGGCCAGACTTGTAGCTCAGGGTTTCGCTCAACGTTATCCTGAGGACTACACAAATACCTACTCACCAACAGTCCGAACTGAGAGTGTAAAAATTGCTTTAGCAACTGCAACTATTCTTGGTTTAGAAGTTTTCCAGTTCGATGTTGACACGGCTTATCTACATGCAGACCTAGATGAAGAGATCTACGTGAGAAGTCCTCCAGGATTCCGACAGCAAGAAGGGGATACCTGGTTTCTAAACAAAAGTCTTTATGGTCTGAAACAGTCTGGTTTAATGTGGTACTTATGTCTTACTGACAAACTAAATTCAATGGGCTTTATTAAGTCTGAAACTGATGAGTGCGTGTTCACAAAAAGGTCTAACAATGCATATGAGATAGTTCTTGTTTATGTTGATGATATTGTTTATATTGGTCCAAATAAGCAAATGAGTGAAATTTTTGCCAAAGCTTTGCAGAGATACTTCACATTGAAATCATTGGGTCATATTAGCACTTATTTAGGTGTTCAGATTGAAAAAACATAGAAGGGGTTTAGTCTTTCACAAGAAGATAAAATTGAACAAATTTTGCATCATTGCAACATGAAAGATGCTAACACAACAAAGACACCCATGCAAACAGATTTTCACAACTTGACACATGAAGCAAGTCCCAAGTTCGAGGATCAAACACTTTATCGTTCAGTTATTGGGTCATTGTTGTACATTAGTAGTTGGACCAGACCTGACTTTGCACTTAGTGTTAATCTCTTGTCTCGACACATAGGTAAGGCAAAACAGTTTCATTGGTCATGTATTAAGAAATTATTGAGATACCTAAAGCACACTAAACATATGAAGTTATTGTTAGAACCAACACATACTGATTATGCAGAATTATATTGTTATGCAGATTCTGATTGGGCAAGTGATAAGAAATCACGTAAAAGTACTTCAGGTTATATGATATTCTTAAATGGATGTCCTGTTTATTGGCAAGTGTGTAAACAAAATTTTGTTCCTTGTTCATCTACTGAAGCTGAATATGCTTGTGTTTCAGATGCATGTAATTCTCTAACTTGGTTTGATGCTTTGGTCACAGATATCTGGACACACCCGATCCAACCGATCACAGTGATGGAAGACAATGAATCGGTGGTTTATATTTCTGAATCACATTTCACAGGTTCTAGGTCCAGACACATTGACATCTGTTATCAAAACATAAAACAATTAGTGAAAAAAGGTTTTGTTAAAATGCAGTATGTATCTACACATGATCAGATTGCAGATATGCTCAACAAACTGCTTCCAGCAGCTCAACACAAATATCTGCGTAAGAAGATGTGCCTTATTTGATGATGTACTTGATATTCGCTCAACTGGCAAAAGAAGGGATTGTCACTGCGTTTTTGTATTTACCAGCTGAGCTCATTATTTCTGGATTGTCAGACTTTCCGTAGCTTGCCAAAATTTTGCTATCAGTAAGCTAACTACATGTATCCGCATTCTCGGCATTCTCGGAAGGCACCGAGGTATCCGACCTCGGTGCCTTCCGATGTGCCCTTAAAACTTTCTTTTCCAGCAAGCCGGGCTGGCCTAATGCTTTTTAAATGTTTTAAATGGTTTGTTACTGTTTTTAATTATGGGGCCAAATTTATATATCTCTTTTAATGGTATTTTAATATTTGTACTCTATGTTTTTATGTGGCTGTACACCGCCCTGAGTCCTTAGGGAGAAGGGCGGTATACAAATTCAAAAATAAAATAAATAAAATAAAATAAATTCCTTTCTTTCCACTTCACATTTTTCTTTCTTCTCTTGCCAAGAGAAGTCCAGCTACTGAGAAGTAGCCAACAGGAACTTTGCAAAAATGTAACAATTAAATATTTAGATAGTTAGATGTTTTATTTTCTTTATAATAAATATGAGTTTATTAGAAGATGTATTCCGGTTTTATTTTATCAAAAGTATACACAAGGAAATGCCACGATCCAGGCAATTACCCCAGGAAGGTAACGGGGCTAACTGCCTCTGACAGAGATAATAGCCTTAGATAATTCTAATAGCCATTGCTAGCCAATAAAAAGGTATTCTCTAGATAGGCATGGCCAGCGTCGCCGTGGCACAACACTTTGCTCGGATGCTCCCGAGAAAACTATGACATTGAAGTTGTTTGGGGTCTTTATTGACCGAAAACTGTCTTGGAGGGACGGTGGGCAAGAAAGACATGGACTGGCTAACACAGGGAAACCGCAAATTCCCTGGATAGTCAGAAGTAGCCTTTCAATCAGACAATCTAGAAAGCGGCCATTGAATCAGCTGCAACAAAGCTGGGGTGGTCACAGAGGGACCGGAGAAGTAACAGACATGGATTAATCTGGGTGAGGAGCTGACTTTTCTTTTTGTCTTCGGATTTGAAGTTTCCTTTTCATAAACCCTGGGAAACAACTTGAAGAAAAGTGAAGGGTATAAAGAGAAGTGGGGAGAGCGGGGCATGTGTCAGCTCTCTACCCTCAGCTGTTTAGCATCAAAAAAAGTGGATTGACCCAAGCAGAAGAAAGGAATTGAATGAAGTAACAAAATTACTTTTGGAGAGCAAGAGAATAAGAACAGGAATCCTGATTGGATATTTGTAAATTTTGGATTTGTGGATTTATGCTAAAGGAATGGGATTGAGTGGAATTTATTTAAAGAACTAGTTACTGTATAACACTTTTCCTATTTCCCCCCCACACTGTTTTTTCTTCTGAGTGAAAGTGGTTTGCAGTGCCATCTAGAGACACACAAAAAAAGATATTGTTTTAAATAAATTGACTGAGAGGACTGGCCTTGAGATTGTAGGCTTGGACTGATAAGAAACAGCTGTGTCTGGCAAGAATTGCATACTTGAGACAGATAGCCTTAATAGAAGTTGAAATAATGTGCCTTTTGAAGCTTTGGAAATAGAAACAAAAAGAAGACAAGTGAGGCAATATAAACAGCCTTGCTTGGAAACCTTTTTTTTCTTTTTCTTGTGACTGTGTCCTTTTGCTTCTTTTCTTTCTTTTTCTTTTTCTTTTTTCTCTTTTTCTCCTCCCCTTTTTGGTTTAGGATTTGATCATTTTTTGGGTTTTTTTATTTTTCCTTTTTTTTCTTTTGAATGATTTCCATTGATTGGATTGAGTTTTGTATCTTTCTGTTCTCTTTCCATTTTTTTTTTTGGCTGATTGGCTTTTTGAACTTGGACGATATATTAAAAAAATCGGATTAAGGTAAGAAGAACCTAAAGAATCAGAAGTCTTTGGTTTTTCCTTCCTCTCCCCCCCCTTTTTTTTTTCCTTTTCTTTTGGCCTTTTGCTATGTGTTGTTGGATGCGAGGGAGCTTTTTTATTTCTTTTTTTAAACCAATCCATTCAATGGGGTGGATTAGGTATTGGGATTACAAATTTAAATCTTATTTGGATAAAAATCCAGTGGATTATAGTAAAACAAGACAGGACAAGATGAAAAAGGCAACAACACAATTGCCTTCCACAACACCAGCTTCAAGCCCTGCAGTGCAGAGGACATTGGATACTATGGCCATGCAATTGGAATTAAAAATATGATACAGATCTTTCATGAAGACTTTAAAGAAAGAATGGAGAAGGTAGAAGGAGAACTTAAAGAAGTGAAGGCAATGATGGGAAAGAATGAAGAAAGAATACAGAAAGTGGAGGAAAAGGCAGATTCAACAGAAAAAAAAGTGGAGGAAATGGATGATAGACTCACAATGGCTGACAAAACCCAAGAAAAAAAAAATTATCTCTCTCAAAATGGACAGAGTTGAGTACTATTTAAGATTTCAAAACATAGAAGAAGAGAAGGGAGAGAGTTTGGCAGAAGTGGTGGTGGAGATACTGGCAGAAGTTGTGGAGGAAAACAAGGAAAAGATATTAAATGGGATTGACGAGATATACAGAGTGCATACTCGATATGCAATGAGAAATAAGTTGCCAAGAGAGGTGCATGTAAGATTTACCAGGAAAGAATAAAAACAGAAATATTTCAGGTAGCAAGAAATACTCCAATAAAATATAAAGATAGAGAGATTGTGGTGTTGAAACAGATAGCTAGGAGAATGAGAGACCTGAGGAGAGAATATCAATTTTTGACAAAACCTTTAATCCAAAAAGGAGTAAATTTCAGATGGTTAATACCAGAAGGAATATTGGTTTACTGGCAAGCGCAAAGACATAGACTGAACTCGATAGAGAAAGCAGAATTATTTTATGACCAATATTTGGGGCCCCAAGAAGGGCAAAGATTGAGAGAGGAAAAAGAAACTAAAGTCCAAGATGAAGCAGTGAAAGAAAAAGAAAATCAAAAAAGAGAGACAACAAAAGAACAAGAAGAAAAGGCAATAAGAGAGGAGGCAAGGTCAAAAGAGCCAAAGGATCAAAGAGAGATAAGAACGACAAGATCAACAAAAACTAATAACAAGTAAAATATGGAAGAAGAAACTAAAGCAATATCAATAAACATTAATGGTTTGAATTCTGTGATAAAAAGAAAAAGAATTCTTAATAAATTGGGGAAACTAAAAATGGACATTGTATGCCTACAAGAAGTTTATATTAGAAAGCAACACAAAAAAATATTGGAGTATCCAAAATTGGGTGATTTGTTTACCACATTGACACATCAAAGTAAAAGAGGTGTAGTATTATATATTAAAAAGAGACTAGAACCTAAATAAAAATATGCTGATGAAGAAGGAAGGATTTTAATGGTGGAAGCATCAATGAACTATAAACAAATATTGTTGGTGGTGATATATGCACCAAATGATAAACAAGAAGAATTCTATGGAAAATTGCACAGGAAAATAATAGAATTTGAGTATGACAATATTTGTATAATGGGAGACTTCAATGAGATAAGGGAAGTAGATTGGAACTACAAGATGACAAAAGTTAATAAGAAACCTAGAAAAATGCTCCCAAAGGCCTTTTTCACAATGGTAGAGGAAATAGGCATCAAAGATGTTTGGAGAGAAAGACACTTGAAAGAAAAGCAGTATACTTTTTATTCAAATAGACACAAGTCATGGTGCAGAATAAACATGATATGGATGTCAATCGACTTATTAGCTAATATATAAGCATTGAAACAAGTACTTGGGTGGACCATAATCCGATTATAATTATATGGAAGGGACAAAGAAAGAGATTAAGATGGACATTGAATCAAACAATATTAAATGAAAAAGAGTTTCAACAATCGGTAGAGAAAGAATTAGGTTTCTTCTTTAAGGAAAACAGAAAGGAAGACACCTTATTGCAAAATGTGTGGGATACAGTTAAAACATATATTCGAGGATTGGCAATGACTTATTTGGGAAAGAGAAATAAAAAGAAAACACAAACACAGAAAAAAATTGGAAGAAGAATACAAGGAACTGGGGATGGAATTACAAAAAACACGCAAAGCAAGAGAATTAAAAACCAAATGGATTTGAAAAAATATGAAATGAACTTAATTGAAAAAGAAGACTTGGCTTATCAAATAAAGATGTCTAAACAAAACTTTTTTGAAAATGCTAATAAGCCAGGTAGATGGTTGGCATATAAAATGAAAAGGGAGTAGGAGAAAAAACTAATTAATCAACTAATAGATGAGGGAGGACAGATATGTTACCAAAATGAGGGGGGGAAAAGTGGTACAGAAATATTATAAGAAACTCTATGAGCAAGAGACAGTATCAGAAGAGAAGATTATACAATATTTAGAAAAGTCTAATTTACCAAAAATACCAGAAGAATATAAGGAGGCCTTAGAGGGAAGAATAACGATGATGGAAATGATAGAGAACATCAAAAGACAGAAGAATGGCAAAACACCAGGTCCAGATGGGTTACCAGCAGAATTGTATAAAACTTGTCAGGATGTGCTTAGTAATATGATGCTGGAAGTGTTTAATGACCTTTTAGTAAATGCAAAAATAACTGACTTATGGATGGAGGCGTATATTACTCTTATACCAAAGGAGGATACAGATCTACAACAAATTAAAAACTATAGACTGATCTCTTTGTTAAATGCAGATTATAAAATATTTGCATCAATAATGGTGAATAGACTGAAGAGTTCATTAAATGATTTTATACATGTAGATCAAAATGGCTTTCTACCAAAAAGAAAAATTAGAGATAATATGAGAATGATTTTGAATATTTTAGAATACTATGAAGCACACCCAGAAAAACAAATGGCATTGATGTTTTTAGATGTGCAAAAAGCTTTTGATAATGTGAATTGGAAATTTATGACAAAACAATTACAGTGTCAGCGTTCCAAATTAGGCTCTCTTCCAGCGCTGACATAATGAGATGAAGCAGAGAGAGCAGAAGCTTGATTTATTGCTGAGATGAACTTTTACCTAGTTTTTGTATGTTACAGATAGTGTTTCCTGGGAGATGAGGATGGGGGCTACATTCCTGTGAAAAGAACGTGCTGGGATGTAGAGATGGATCTGCATGATGGCCAATGGGACATTGGGGTTGGAGTGCAGAAGAGGAGGGGGTTGGAAGGAGGGGCCAGTTTGGCTGCAACTTGAATCAGGAATGTCGGATTCTGCTATTCTTAAAATAAAAGTGATTCATTAGAGAGTTTGCGCTTGAGAATGAAGTTTATTCAAGATAGCACCGAAACCTGACAGACAGCCAAACTCTCCTCCAAATCCAGGCTGGCTGAGTTTAAATCATCCCGTTCCCTCCCAGACATCTGGTCAGATGGACTATGGCTGAAGCCAAGCTCTCGGAGGAAAGCCTGCTTCAAGAAACGGGAGGAGCAGAAGCGGTCGTGATTCCAGCCAACTTGGAAAATACAAAGGTTCAACTTTCTCCGCCTTCCCTCCCCGCAGAACTTCAAGCAAAGAAATGTGAGGCAGATAAGTACCCGGGGACTGTGCCAAAAGCCTTAGAGGCGGAATTTCCTTTTGCAAATGTAAAAGATAAAGAAAAACCCCTAAGTGAATTGGGAAGGGCGAGCTGGGGATGGGAATGGCAGCGAAGCCCAGACAAGGCAGCACCTCCCCACCCCAGGATGAGAGACGAGGCAGAGGACTATCAACACCAAGGCTGGCCCTCCAGAGCTCAGCACAGAGAGGAGAGGGCAGAGAGGGAGGAGCCACCCCAGTTCAGAGGGAAATTCGATGGTGACCCAGACAACCTCACCCAATTCCTCGATTCAGCTGAGATATACATAGAGCGGTTCGGACACCTCTACCCTTTCCCCAGAGCCCTAGTGAATGCTATCTCGGAAGGGCTGGAGGAAGAAGCAAAGAGGTGGTCAGCATCACTCTACAAATACAGGGCCCCCCAGCTACGAGATGCAGATGAGTTCTTGCAACTATTGAGAGCCCGTTATGAGGAGGAGGAGGAGGCCCCCTATGTGGAAGACAAGCTCAGAAACCTAATGCAGAGGGGGAAGCCTATCAGAGAGCATATCCGTGAATTCAGGAGAGTCATTGGGACACTGCCTCCCCTACCAGAGCGATTGCTGGTGTATTTTTTTAGAACAAGCCTAGATAAAAGAATTTCCCAAGTGATTGCCTATCATGACATCCCAAACCGACTCGCTGAATGGTTCCGGGTAGCGATAAAAGTCGACAGAGGGCTGCGGGCGAGTGACACGTCAAAACCACCAGAGGGAAAGGAGAGAGGCCGACCAGACCAGGGGCCACTCAACAGACGAGAAACCCCAACATCACAGCCCTCCTACAGACCAACTGCCCCACGGAGCCCACTGAAATGCTACAGATGTGGAGGAAGCGGCCACATAGCAGCAAGATGTGGAACGCCTAGACTGGGACCAGCTCCACCGCCCAAAACACGACCGGAACGAGGGCCCAAGCGCGTCACCCACGTACCGCGGGAAGCTCCCCAAATCCCTGAGTTTTTCGCTCATCTGACCTAAACCAGAGGAATCCCAGATGAGGGAGATCAGTCCCCCGAACCCTATGACACGGAAGATGAAGGCGAGGATGACCCGATGGTGAGTGGACCTGTCCATCCTTTTCTTTTCCCCATACGCCTAACAGCCCCCAAAACTTGGGCCCAAGAGACTTTCCAAGCCCTAATAGACTCGGGTAGCACACGGTGCCTAATCAACCTACCCACACTTCTAAAATTGGGAATCCGAGCTAAACAGCTCAAACAACCAATTCGCTTTGAGCAAGTTGATGGGTCCCTAGTGGGAGGAACGTACGCCACACACATGACTGAACCCGTGAGACTAGAACTCGCAGATCACTGGGAGACGATCCGCTTCATAATAGCCCCCAAGATGACAGAACCAGTCATATTGGGACTCTCATGGCTCGACAAATGGGGCCCAATCATTTGGTGGCAAGAGGGAACCCGCAGGCTGAGAATAGCAAAGGGGCCCCAACCCCTGCCCCCCCAACCAGAAGAATTCCCTCCCACGCTGAAACCCCAAAGCAGCCCTCCACTACAGAAGAAAACACCACCAACACAAGGGTCCCTCCCAGAAGGTATAGCAAAGCAATTGGCAGCCGCACCCACCACCACTTGTAACGCAAACCAGATCCCAAGGGAGTACCAAGACCTGGCAGGGGTATTCAGCGAGGCCAAGTGTGACATTCTGCCCCCCCACCGCGAGACCGATTGTGCCATCGAGATTATCCCAGGAGCGAAACTACCCAAACCTAAAATGTATGCTATGACGCCCCGAGAAATGCAGGAAATGCGAGACTACATAGACAAAAACTTACAAAGGGGATTTATTGAGCCAGTGAAACCAAGGGTAGCGGCGCCGGTCATGTTTAAAGAGAAAAAGGACGGCTCCATGAGACTGGTGGTCGACTTTCGAAGTATCAACGCTGTTTGCGTACACAACTTGTACCCCCTCCCCCTCATGAAAGACATGTTAGCCCACCTAGCTAAAGGGAAGGTAACTGCGGTGGGCACAATATTTCAATCGTTTCAATTTCGAGCTTAAGCACATCCCAGGAGGGAGAAATTTCCTGGCTGATGCCCTCTCCCGGATGCCCCAATACAACAGTGAGCGGGAGCAGGTAGTGAATGCCATCATCCCCTCCACCCAAGCTGCGGCCCAAGTGATCACCAGACGGCAACGACGTGACCAGCAAGGCCAACTTGCAAGTGACTTAACTGCAAAATTAAAAAATGAAACGCTAACAGACCCCTGGTATCGGGACAATCAACATCTCTTGACAAAAAGAGATGAACTAGCATGGAGGGGGACAAAGCTCTATGTCCCACAGAGTTTACGCATCCTGATTCTCAAGAGGAGCCACGACGTTAAACCAGCAGGACACTTCGGATTCCTAAAGACTCTGCACCTAGTACGAAGGCAGTTCTGGTGGCCACACATGAGAAAGGACGTAGACAGTTATGTAAAAAGCTGCACCATTTGTGCCACGATGAAGACAAAGCCAGGGTGCCCGCCTGGATTGTTGCAACCAGTAGCTGAACCAACAAGACCATGGGAGGAGATTGCAATGGACTTTATAGTAGACCTACCGAGGAGCAGTGGAAATACAGTGATCTGGACTGTAATAGACTTATTCTCCAAACAGGCACACTTCATTCCTTGTAGTGGACTGCCTTCAGCCCGTCAGTTATCCAAACTGTTCCTGAAACACATTTACCGCCTACATGGAGTCCCCAGGAGAATCATTTCCGACAGAGGGGTCCAGTTCACAGCAAAGTTCTGGAGGGAGTTTCTACGATCCATAGGTTCATCCCAAGGGCTCAGCTCAGCATTTCACCCGAGCACCAATGTGGGGGTAGAAAGACTGAACGCTATGATAGAACAGTATTTAAGATGCTACGTTGACTACCAGCAGTCCAATTGGGCAGACCTCCTATCTTTTGCGGAGGTTGCATATAATAATGCTGTCCACAGCAGCATGGGGCTAACCCCGTTCAAAATAGTGAGTGGCATGGATTTTGTTCCCATGCCAGAATACCCGAGGGAGCCCCCTTCCTCAGTCAGTTTGACCGACTGGATGGCAATGTTGAGACAAACTTGGGAAAATGTTAAGAGGGCGCTGGCAAAGGCGGCTCAATCTTATAAGGAACAAGCAGACAAGCACCGAACTCCCCAAAGACCATTTCAGCTGGGAGAGAAAGTTTACCTCTCCACCAAGTACTTGAGACTTAGACTCCCGAGCAGGAAATTGGGCCCAAAATTTATAGGACCATTTCCTATAATAAAAATAATCAACCCCATTACAGTGCAATTGCAGTTGCCACGGCTTTTGGGGAAAATTCACCCCGTTTTTCACAGTAGCCTTCTAAAACCTGTAGTGGGGTCTACTTTAAGGCCAACACCACATGAACCCCCTGGGCCCCTGGTTGTTGGGGGCCAAACGCACTACAAAGTGCAGCGGATTCTTGATTCAAGATGGCACAGGGGGCGCCTTCAGTACTTAATTAAATGGAAGGGTTACCCAGTGTCAGAGGCTTCCTGGGTGAAGAGCGCAAACATTCAAGCTGATCGCCTTATAGCAAAATTCCATGCAGACCACCCAGGAAAGCCGGGAGGGGGGGTGCACAGCCAGGGAGGGGCTGATGAGACTAATCTTGTTGTGTTTTCCCTATGGGATAGGTGATGTCGCAGAAATGAAGGGAGAGGGGCCGGATGTCAGCGTTCCAAATTAGGCTCTCTTCCAGCGCTGACATAACGAGATGAAGCAGAGAGAGCAGAAGCTTGATTTATTGCTGAGATGAACTTTTACCTAGTTTTTGTATGTTACAGATAGTGTTTCCTGGGAGACGAGGATGGGGGCTACATTCCTGTGAAAAGAACGTGCTGGGATGTAGAGATGGATCTGCATGATGGCCAATGGGACATTGGGGTTGGAGTGCGGAAGAGGAGGGGGTTGGAAGGAGGGGCCAGTTTGGCTGTAACTTGAATCAGGAATGTCGGATTCTGCTATTCTTAAAATAAAAGTGATTCATTAGAGAGTTTGCGCTTGAGAATGAAGTTTATTCAAGATAGCACCGAAACCTGACATACAGATTATGGACTGGGGGGGGGGGGGTTATAAAGATGATTGAGACAATTTATAACAAACAATTTGCAAAAATAATAATAAATGGAGATATGACGGAGAAAGTAAATATTATGAAAAGAACAAGGCAAGGATGTCCTCTATCACCATTATTTGTGCTGATGTTAGGTGTTAAGTAGAAATATAAGAAAAAATGAGGAGATAAAAGGGACAAAAATTTAAAAAGAAGAGTATAAGTTACAAGCATTTGCTGATGATTTAGTGTTTATTCTAGAGGAGCCGTTAGAAGTAGGACCCAAACTTGGGAGTATGTATCACAGCTTCAAATGTGAAATTATATAAAAATAATTATGAATTGTTGTGGCAAAAGGTACAAAAAGAGATTGAAAGATGGAATAAATTACAGTTGTGCCTGTTGGGAAGAATTGCAGCGGTGAAAATGAATATCCTGCCAAAATTTTTTATTCTTGTTTCAAATGATACCAATACTTAAGAAAGATGCAAACTTGAATGAATGCCAGAAAGGTATTAATAAATTTATTTGGGCAGGGAAAAGACTAAGAGTAAAGCTTAAGATAATGCAAGATGTACGTGAAAGAGGAGGTCTTAAAATGCCTAATTTGAGATTATATTATGATGCAGCTGTTTTATGAACAATTAGGTTTAATTTAACGGAAGATAGAATATTGAATATTGAGGGGTATGATTTATTATATGGATGGCATGTGTATCTGTTGTATGATAAAAAGGCAGATAATGTTTTTAAGACTCACATATTACGGAATGCTCTGTTGCGTGTCTGGAGAAAATATCAATATAAATTAAATCACAAGATACCTATATATATATATATATTAATTTGATTTATATGCCGTCCTTCTCCGAAGACTCAGGGCGGCTTACAATGTGCTCAGCAATAGCCTTCATCCTTTTGTATATTTATACAAAGTCAGCTTATTGCCCCCACAACTGGGTCCTCATTTCACCTACCTTAGAAAGGATGGAAGGCTGAGTCAACCTTGAGCCTTGGCGAGATTCGAACCCTGCAGTAATTGCAGGCAGCTGGTCTTAATAACCAGCTTAATAACAGGGTGCCTTAAACCCCTGTACTACCAAGGCTCTGGGCAATACCCAGACATGCGATAGAAAATATAAGTGTGGAACAGAAACAAGATAGGACTACATATAAGGAACTTCTTATAATGGAAGGGAATATATTGCAATTAAAGTCTTTAAATGTATTAAGAGAAGAAAAGATAGCCCAGACTTGGTTTCAGTTCGGACAGTTACATGCGAGATGGAAAGAGGATCAGAAAATTGGTGTTATAAAAACTGATTAAAATTTGGTAAAACAAATTAGAGATCAAGGTCAATCACATATAAAAAGGTTATATAATGCATTGATAGAAATAGATTCAGAAACTGAATTAGTTAAAGATTGTATGATAAAATGGGCACAGAATATCCAGGAACCAATAATGATGGAAACTTGGGAAAAATTTGGGTTAGAAATGTGAAATTTACACAAGCACAAAACTTGAGAGAAAATTTTTATAAAATGCTTTATAGATGGCATCTAGATCCTAAAAAATTAACATGTATGTACCCGAACCAACAACCTAAGTGTTGGAGATGTGATTGTGATGATGCAACTTATTATCATATATGGTGGACATGTAAAAAAGTTAAAGCTTTCTGGATAAAAATATGGTGGATTATTCAGAAGATTTTTAAGAAAAAGATAAGTTTCACCCCACAGTTATTTTTGCTAGGCATCATCTCAGACTGTACTGTTATTGAAACTAACTTGATGTTAAATTTAATAACGGCAGCAAGACTGTTAGTGGCGCGATATTGGAAGAAAGAAGATTTACCTACTATAGAAGAATGGACATTAAAAGTATTGAACTTAGCAGAAATGGCGAAAATCTCAGCATATTTGAAAGACCAATCACAAGAAAGATATATTGTGGACTGGAGAAGATGGATTGATTATATTCAAAACAAATATGGGACTAAAAAGTTTCAAGTAGTATATGAATGAATATTTGGATTTAAGAAGATATGTTATTACTTAGCTACGTAAATAGAGAGTTAAAGTGAAAAAGGGATGAAAAGAGTTTATAGATAGTTAGCATATGTTAGATTAAGATTGCTAAATGAAATACCCTCTATTTCACTCTGGGAAGTTGGGGGGGAGAAGGGGGAGGGGGGAGGGGTAATGGGGAGGGAGGTGGGGCTCAAAACTTGGTTAAAATGTTTGTAAAAACTTTTCAAAAAAAAAGAAGTAGGACCCAAACTGATAGAACAAATAGAGGAATATGGACGTGGCAGGATTGAAAATTAATAAAGATAAAACAAAGATATTGGTGAAAAACATCACTGAGAAACAGAAAAGAAAATTAATGGAAAAATTAGACATTGAGATTACTAAAAAAGTAAGATATTTCGGAATACAATTAACAGCAAAGTGTGCAACAATCAAAGAAGATAATGACTATAACTTGAAAGGGCAAATCGAAACAGATCTGGGAAAGTGGGGAAAGTTGCAACTTTCATTAATGGGAAGAATAGCAGTAATTAAGATGAATATATTACCCAGACTGCTGTTCTTATTTCAGACAATACCAATAAAATTGGAAAAGAAATATTTTGAAAACTTGAATAAAATGATATTGAAATTTATATGGCAGGGGGAAAAAGCAAGAATTAATATGAAAATGTTACAAGATCAAGACTAAGAGGAGGATTTGGATTACAAAACTGGGAACTATATTATCAAGCAGCAGTATTATCTTGGATAAAAAAAATGGATTGTGTTGAGAAACACAAGACTATTAACCTTGGAGGGACATGATTTACAACTGGGTTGGCATGCTTTTTTTTTTTATTGCAAAAGTTTTACAGTTACATTTTCACCCCTTTTTTCCCCCCTCATCCCACCCCAAACTTCTCAACCTCCCTAACCCACCCTAACCCTCCCTTTCCCCCCTGACTTCCCCACAGTAAACACATATCAAGTAAAAGGAAAAGCCCTCCTTTGTATGTAAAACTTGAACCCCTCCCTCCCCCTTATAAATTTTCATCTTCATTACATTAACCTATTTCTATCTTAATATAACATTTTCAAATAGATTTTCATTCTCATTACCTTCAGGTATTTCTATCTTAATATAACATTTTCAAATAAATTTTTCCTCCTCATTACCTTAAAATATTTCTATCTTAATATAACATTTTCAAATAAAAGCTATTTGGTACTTCCTAGTTTGATATTTGTTCTGAACGTAATCTATCCACCTCTTCCATTCCCATTCATAAGTCTCTTGTGAACAATCTTTTAGATATGCTGAAATCTTCGCCATCTCTGCAAAACTGGCCATCTTCAAAGTCCATTCTTCAATCGTGGGCAGCACTTCATTTTTCCAGTATTTACCTATCAACAATCTTGCTGCTGTTATCATATACAATATCAGTTTTGTTTCACCCAATGTAAAACCCTTAACTATACCCAGTAAAAACAATTGTGGAGAAAATTGAATTTTTTTCTTCAGAACATTCTGCATGACCCACCAAATTTTTATCCAAAAAGCCTTAACTTTCTTACAGGTCCACCAAACATGATAATATGTAGCATCTTGACAATCACATCTCCAACATTTAGGCTGCACATTAGGGTACATACACGACAATTTTTTGGGGTCTAAATGCCATCTGTAAAACATTTTATAAAAATTTTCCCTCAAATTCTGCGACTGTGTAAATTTAACGTTCTGAACCCAAATTTTTTCCCATGTTTCCAACATCACTGGTTCCTCAAAATTTTGTGCCCACTTAATCATACAATCTTTAACTAGTTCAGTTTCTGAATCCCTTTCTAACAAGACATTATAAAGTCTTTTAATATGCATTGGACCTTTCTCTTTTATATGTCTGACCAATTCTTCCTCATACATCATAATACCAGTTTTTTGGTCCTCTTTCCATCTCAATTGCAATTGATTATATTGTAACCAAGTTAGATTAATCCCTTTAGCCAACAATGTCTGTAATGTCTTCAGCTGCCATCTGCCCGCATCTGTAAAAAGAACCTCTTTGTATAAAAACCCCCCGAGTGACATTATATTTGTATTCCACAAAGTATGACCAAGATCCAACCATAGCGGTATTTTATAATCCCATTTGAGTCGGTGCTTCTTCCAAACTCTCAACAAAGAATCTCTAAGTATATGGCTTTTAAATGCTTTATCCACTTTGTTGTCATAAAATAAGTAAGCGTGCCATCCAAATTCCAAATCAAAACTTTCTGCATTCAATATTCCAGTCTTTTTTCCTCCAAACCAATCACTTGTTAAAGTCAAAGCTGCTGCATCATAATATAACTGTAGGTTTGGAAGTTTAAGACCTCCCCTTTCTGGAACATCTTGCATAATTTTCAATTTTACTCTTGGTTTTTTCTCGTTCCAGACAAACTTGTTCACTCCAGTTTGCCATACTTTTAGTTGTTTATCATTTTTAAGCACCGGAATCATTTGAAACAAAAAGAGAAATCTTGGCAAAATATTCATCTTAACTGCTGCTATTCTTCCAAGTAAAGACAGCTGCAGTTTTTTCCAAGTCTCCATGTCTTTTTGCACCTCTCGCCACAACACCTCATAATTATTTTGAAACAATTTCATATTTGATTCTGCAACCTGAACTCCTAGATATTTTACCTTTGGTACAATCTCAAAACCTGCCCTCCTTTCAAGCTCATGTTTACGATCTTGTGTCATATTTTTGACTATCATCTTAGTTTTTTTCTGATTCAATCTAAAACCTGAAACTTTACCATAGTCTTGTATAATGTCCTTCATCTGGATTATTGATTCCATTGGCTGTGTTAGGGTAACAACCAGATCATCTGCAAATGCCTTTATTCTGTATTCCTCTTGCCTTATCATTATACCTTTCAAGATATTAGAGTCCCTTATTGTATTTAACAAGACTTCTAGTGTTAAAATAAACAACAATGGGGACAACGGACATCCCTGTCTTGTTCCTTTTTCGATTTTAAACTCTGTTGTCAAACTTCCATTAATAATAATCTGTGCCTTTTGCTCTTGATAAATTGCTGAGACCGCCTGTATAAATTGGTCCCCAAAGTCCATCTTTTTTAAAGTCTTTAGTAGAAAATTCCAGTCCACTTTATCAAAGGCCTTCTCTGCATCCAAGAAAACCAGCACTGCAGGGATCTGTTTATTCTTCTCAAGATATTCCAATAAGTCTATTACTTGCCTTACATTGTCCTTCATGTGCCTACCCTCGATAAATCCCGCTTGGTCATCATGAATCACCTTTTGAATTACTGGCATCAATCTGTTGGCTAATACTTTTGCATAAATTTTATAAT
Source organism: Arizona elegans (assembly GCA_022577455.1). Taxonomy (NCBI): domain Eukaryota; kingdom Metazoa; phylum Chordata; class Lepidosauria; order Squamata; family Colubridae; genus Arizona; species Arizona elegans. The sequence goes on along the minus strand of JAKOOJ010000006.1, from coordinate 50,897,706 downwards.
CCGTATTCAAAAGAGATATTGGTCTGTAATTCTCCGTTTTTTTGGGACCTGCTTGCTCTTTTGGTATCAAAGAGTTATAAGCTGTAGTCCATGATGGGGGTACTTTTCCCCCTTGTTGTATATTACAAAATAAGTCTCTGAGTTGTTCCACCATTTCTGCCTGCAAAGTTTTATAGTACACTGCAGTCAGACCATCCGTTCCAGGAGCTTTGGCTGTTTTTAATTGTTTTATTGCTGCTATTATCTCCTCCTCTGTTATAGGATAATTCATTCTTTCCTTTTGTTGCTCAGTAATTTTTGTAACTCTTTTGTTGTCTAAATATTTTTCTATAAGTCCATTCTGCACCTCCTCTTTGGCATATAGTTTAGTGTAGTATTCAAGAAAAGCTTCTTTAATTAATTTCTGTTGAAAAATTTCTTTCCCTCCGATATCAATAATATCAATAGTCCGTATACTCTGTTTCTTCCTCAATGTGTAGGCCAACCACCTGCCCGGTTTATTGGCGTTGCAGAATGTATTATGCTTCACGTATTGTAAATTTGTTGCAACTTGTTCCGCTATAAGCATTTGGAATTGATCTTTCAAAAGTTTTATGACACCACGTATTCTTTCATCTGTTGGATTTTTAATAAGTAACTGTTCTTTATTCTTTATTTCTGCTTCCAATTCAAGTCTTTTCTTTTGTCGGATCAATCTATGTTTAGAGTTCATATAAATAAGCACCCCTCTCATGTATGCTTTGCTTGCGTCCCACACAATTTCCATTGGAGTGCCTTTATTCAGATTCATTTCAAAAAACTCTTTCAAATACTTTTTAAGTTCTATTATATTTTTTTCATATCTGAACAAGTTTTCATTTAATCTCCAAGAGCATCTCTCAGTCTTACATGTCTCAATTTCTATCCACACTGGGCTATGATCAGTCAAAGTTCTTGGCAAAATCTTTGTTCTTTTTGTCCTAACAAGTAAGTCATCTGACAACAAAATGAAATCAATCCTAGAGAAGGATCTATGTCTATCAGAAAAGAAAGTATAATCCAGTTCTTTTGGGTTATGTATTCTCCAAATATCTTTTAATTCCAAGTCTTCTTTCATATCAAAGAAAGTCTGTGGTAGTCTAATCCTTGACTTCGCCAAAGTCTTTTTATCTAATTTAGAATCAATTACTCCATTCCAATCTCCCATAATTAAAATAGATCTATAATCCCATTGTAGTATTTTAGTATGTAGCATTTTGTAAAAATAGTCCTGTTGTTGATTGGGAGCATAAATTCCTATCAGAAGAACTTGACTATTAGCAGAAAGTAATTCAATTGCTACAAACCTGCCATCTTGATCAGCTTCTATAAGTTTGGCTGTTAATTTTTTATTTACATAAATAACCACACCATTCTTTTTTTGGTTAGTTGAAGATATAAAATGTGTTCCTAATTTGGAATTTTTCAAATAGTTTTGATCTTGAACTGTAATATGCGTTTCTTGTAGACAGATTATATCATTATTATGTTGTTTCAAATATGCAAATACTTTCTTCCTTTTCTGTGTTGCATTCAACCCATTCACATTCCAAGATAAACATTTAATCATCATTATGCTCTTTCTGGAGCCAAGAACAGAATAATCGGATTTCATCCGAAATCTTCAATCCTGCATTCCCCATGGCCCCAGTCTCTTGTATAGTCTTTGCCCCCTTTTCATCTTGTCTTTCCTGCTGTAACTTTTCTTTAAGTTGCTTGGATTTTGCTCGGGTTATACGCTGGTCCTTGACTTCAGCCATCCAAACTGGCTCCAAAATTGGAGAAGGTTCCAGCAAAGGCTCATCCAGGAAACCTCCTTCAGCGCCCTTCAACTCCTCTGATTCCTGCTTAGATTGTTGTTGCGGATCTTGAAGTTGCTTCTTATCACTCTCCTTAATCTCCAAAACTGTGGATGTACGTGGGGATGGTGTTCTTTCTTTAAGGATATCAGTATAAAATTGCTCCGCCTTCTCCACAGTATTCAAACGGTATCTCTCTCCCTTATATCTCAAAATTATGCCAGTTGGAGCATCCCAATGAAATGGAATCTGGTTATTCTGCAGTTCTTTAACAAGAAAGCCAAAGTCTTTTCTAGATTTCAACATCTTAGGTGGAAGCTCTTTGTAAACTGTGATTTTTGACCCTCCCACTTGCACAGAGGTAAGAAAAGATTTTTGCAGGATATCATTTCTTATTGCTCTGTCTGTAAAATATATGACCACATCTCTGGGCAATTGTCTTTGTCTGGTTACTCTGTAAATTTTGTCTATTTTATAGAAAACCATATCAGGGTTAATTTTTAAAATCACAGCTAAGGCTTCAGCACAGACCTGTCTCAAATCTTGTCTCTCCTCTTCTCTAATTCCTTGAAGCCATATAGCGAATTCCATTGCCTTGAATTGCATCATAACAATTTCGTTCTCAACTCTCTGCATCTTATCATCAACATCAGAAAATTTATGATCATTATCTTTCATCTTAGCATTAACTTCTGATTTAAATTCATCCACTTTTGACTCAACTTTCATAATAAATCCTGCCAGGCCAGACGCCACATCTGTTATTTTTTTTGGTCACCTTCTTTTGGTTCTGCTGCATTTCCTGCATAATTTCCTGTTGAGACTTTTGGATTTTATCATCTATTTCCTGTTGAGCTTTTTGAAATTTGTCATCCAGGATTTTTGAAATAAATTCTTTTAAATCTCCCATATCAAAATCTTTTTTCTGAGCTTGTGACTGCGTGTCCTGTTTGCGTGTGGGGGATCCCCCCCCCTGTTTTGCCTTCCTGCTTCTTTGAAGCCATCCTGCCATGTAGGCTAGCTTTTCTGAAGAGGGAGGTTCCTCTTCTTCTGCCACCTCCACAAAACCTTCTAAAAAAGTCCCCCAGATTTAATCAGGGCAAAACTGTGGTTATGCAAAGTCAAGTAAAAGGGAGAGATTTTCCTCTTGTTCCTGTTATTACAGCTGAAGCAACTTTATAGCAACTTATTAACTTTGTAACAAAGCAAGATGACTTCACCAATCCACACTCGCTGATTCGTTTACTCTAATGCTGAGTGCCATATTTTTTCCAGTCACTTTCACTCATTCAGAAGTTTTCCCTTCAAAATAAGAAATCAGCAAAGTGCTAATACTTGCAGTTCCGAGTTTCAGGGTTCAAGTAGATTTCGGCTGTTTGTTTGGGTTGTTTCCTTTCTCTTTGAAGTTTCCTGCAGCCAGCTTGTTCTGCGAAAGCAGAGACGTCCCACGCCGCCCGGAGTCTCAGCAGGTTGGGAGGGAGCCGCGCCTGTTTCCTCCCCAGAAACAATTCCCTGGGGGGGTTGCAGGTGCTCGACCTGTGCCCTGCTGCCTCTTCTTCAAAAATCCTGAGGATTTTGAAGCTTTCAAGCCACTTCACGATCGGGAAGCGGCTCTACAAGCGGCTGGGCTGGCGGTGCTTAAAAAGGCACCGTCGTCGCCGAAGACGAGGAAACCGGAGGTCCGCTACTCCACCTACTGATTGTTAGTACTGTTACTATATATGTTTACTTGGCTGTGGTCCTGTACTCATTTTAAGCCCACATTGAACCCCGAAGGGGAAAAAACTGGAATGTACATGATTTCAGAAAATAAGCATTCCTTGTTTGTTGTAAAGAAACTTCCTGACAGTGTGAACCAATATAGGTGCAGAAATATTTCAGTCATAATTTCACATATAAAATAGCCATTCATGTAATACAACTTGCATATTGTTCAAAACAGTCATTAGTATTATGGCTGATGTTTGACAGCAAGCCTAAAAGTCAAAGATCATAAGAGTGCTTCTTTCTCTGTATGTATACAAAATATCACATACCAGGAATAGCATATTAAGATGGACTTATGCAACCTGATGTACAAATAAACACGCACATATTTATGCTCTGGACTATAGTCATTGAATGCATGTAAATCCCTGAAAAATATGTGGTAGCCCTGGGCAAAAGAAAGGCAGTAAAATCACTAGGTGTAAGGACAGAGTAAAATATTAATACATGATATATGGAACAATTAAAAATAATAAGCAAAGAGTTTTTTTCTCTCTCTCTTCCTTCCTTCCTCTTTCTTTCTCTTCTATCTCTCTCTCCTTCCCTTTCTTTCTTTCTTTCTGTCTGTCTATCTCTTTCTGTCTCTCTTACTCACACACACACACACACACACACACACACACACTTGGTCTTGGCACAAAGTATCTGTTGTTACAGAAGTTCTCATTTCTCTCTCTAATACACCTCATACTAATCGATACCCTCTCAATGTAAAGCCTATGCATGTTTACTTGGCAGTAAGGTTACTCTCTTTCAGTGGGAATTACTCCTAATAGATACACATGATTGCAGGCAGACAGCTAGCTCCTTTGTTTAATAGGCTGTAAGTAAAATTTCTACATTAACAAAATTTATACCTAAACAACAGAATATAGGAGCAAAAAATCATAGCAATAGTCTGAGCTATGCTTTTCTTCTTTAAATGGAAGTACTACCCATTTTAACCAGACATTAAGACTCCCCCCACCCTTCTTTTGCTTGAAATTCCTTTGAGGGTGGGAGGGAAAACCAAATAAAAACAGGAAGGAGGCAAGGACAGAAAATGGAAACAGGAGGCATTTTTCAGCCACTTTCTGGGAATGAAAAGTTGAGGGGATCCAAGGAAGCAGCATCCAGCTGGGAATAAGAAGACCCCCGCTTCCACCCCCACCATCCCACGCTGCCTTCTTTTTCTCTCCCTGCCCCTGCTCTTCTCTCTCCCAGGAAGAAGGGGAGAGATATTTTTTTAAAAAAGAAAACTCTGCTGCTGAGCAGAGAAAGCAATAGCTGGGAAGGATGTTGCTACGGAGTTAAAACAATGAAAAAATTGCCCTTCCCCTGTTCCTACCCTCCCTCTTTTTCTCCCCACCAATTTCTTTTGGCACCAGAGCCAAAGTGGTTTCTTTCGCTGCCTGCAAACTGCTGGCTGCCTCTACTCTGCAGTTTACTTGTGAGCAAGTTTACTCGTGAGCATGGTTCCTGTTGTGTATGTATCTATTTTGTGCGGGAAATTCAAATGCATAGTGAATTCTGATTGGTTCTTGGTTGCCTCTGAAAAGTGTATAAAGAGGGCTGTTGCCTGTGAGTTTTTGCTGAAGTCTCACCCCGTATTAAAGAGCTGTTGTTACTAGCCTGCTTGTGCCTCTCGTTATTCCCGCGCTACAACATTGGCGACGAAGGTGGGATTGAGGCCACAAGAGGCAAATCAAAAAGAGCTTGGAGTTTCAGCCAGGGTGACTGGCGAACACGGAGATGCGGCATGTCTGCCTACGTTCCGCCAAAACCCTTCGACCTGACCCGAGAGAAGTGGGGATCGTATCTGACAAGGTTCGAGTGCTCCTTGGAAGCGAGCGAAATGCAAGGGCTCTCCGCGAACAGAAAATGGGCTCTGTTTTTAAGCCACTGTGGGCCAGACGTATTTGAAATGGCCGAATCCCTCTGCGAGCCAACCCCAGTCCAGACGGTCCCCTGGGACATCCTTCAAGCCAACCTAAAGGCTCACTATGCTCCAGTTCCGTCCAAATTCGTTCAGCGCTACGAACTCCAGCAAAGAGTTCAAAAAGAAGGAGAGCTGGTCAGTGCTTATGTGGCCACGCTTCGAAAAGCCGCTACTCATTGTAACTACAGAGACTTAGACGATGCATTGCTTGAACAACTCATTTGCGGGGTTCGTGATACCCGGTTACAAAGGCGCCTTCTAGCCAAGCCAGACCTAACGCTAGCTGGCACGCTAGATGAAGCCCGAGCACATGAGGCATCAACAAAGACGTCGGAAGCGCTGCAGCATCCCACTTCAAGCAAGGACGGGCCAAAAACAGCCCCCGTCCACAGAGAAGAGGTGCGAACCAGCACAGAGGAAGAGTCAGACGAGGACGTCTTCCATACAGAAAAGAGATCGAGTGAACCAAGCCGCCGCCACAAGAACTGCCCCAGCTGTGGCGGCGATCACGAGAGACAGTCGTGTAAATACAGAGAAGCCATCTGCAGGCGTTGCAATAGAAAAGGCCACCTAGCACGAGTTTGCAGAGCTCAACTTCCCCATAGTCGAAAACCACGTGACTACCGCGACCAACCAGAATCGGCTCGTTCAAAACAGCCAATCAAAGATGACGGCACGAGAAAACGGTGCGAACCTCAAAAGTGGGAAACCTACAGCACGACAATCAGCCAAGCCAGCACACCCGACGACGAGAAAGTCTACACGAAAGTAGAAATCGATGGCAAATCGTGCGAAATGCAGATCGACACCGGGTCGACGTTATCGATCATGTCCTGGTCAACACTCAAGGCACTCCTGCCCAAGCTTCAGAAAAGCCAGCTATCCCGACAGAAAATCCACCTACTTGACTACCAGGGAAACCGAGTTCCCATTGAAGGTGTGGGCACATTCCGGGTCACCTACGGCGAGTTCCAGAAAGAGCTGTCCCTGACCGTCATCAGCAAGCCCCTTCCGAGTCTACTGGGCATGAAATGGTTCCGAGCCCTCGGCATGGGCTTCACGGGCGTCCACAACATCAACGGATCATCACTGAAAGAAACACTGCTTCACGAGTTTCGGGACGTTTTCGAAGAGACTCTAGGCAAGTACGTGGGGACCCCTATTTCTTTCAATTTAGACCCCAATGTAGCACCAATTAGACTGAAGGCAAGGCGGGTTCCCTTTGCCTTAAAACCCAAAATCGATGCGGAGCTCGACAAGCTCATAAAGCAAGGGGTGCTAGTTCCCGTAGATCACGCTAAGTGGGAAACCCCGATAGTTACTCCAGTTAAAGCGGATGGCTCAATTAGAATTTGCGCTGACTATAAGTGTTCGATTAACAAGGCATTGCAGCAGAGCGCCTATCTGGTTCCTATAGTCCACCATCTACTACACTCCCTGGGCCCTGGCAAGCTATTCGCGAAGCTACACCTTGCGCAGGTGTACCAGCAACTGCCAGTAGATGACACTACGGCAGAATCACAGACAATAGTAACCCACAGAGGTGCCTTTAAATGCACCAGGCTTCAGTTTGGGGTCAGCATCGCCCCAGGACTTTTCCAAAGTACCATGGAGTGCCTCCTACAGGGCCTCCCAGGTGTCGTCCCGTATTTCGACGATGTTTTGATTAGTGGCCAGGACGAAGTGCAGTTAGGCCAAAGGGTTAGACAAGTCCTAACCAGATTCAGAGAAGCGGGACCTAAACTAAAACGAAATAAATGCAGGATAGCAGTGCCATCAGTGGAATTCTTAGGCTACAGAATCGACGGCTCAGGCATTCACCCCACAGAAAGCAAAGTGAGGGCCATCCAAGATGCGCCCACCCCCAAGTCAAAAGCTGAGCTGCAGGCCTTCTTGGGCCTACTCAATTTCTATACGATGTTTTTGAAACAGAAAGCCACCGTTGCGGAGCCTCTGCACAGGCTCCTTGGAAAAAACGTTCCGTGGGTTTGGGGCAAGCGAGAAGCGACCGCTTTCAACGCAGTAAAGAGACTTTTGTCCGAGGACAGTTTCCTCATTCAGTACAATGCTGAACTACCTCTGGTGTTAGTCTGTGATGCTTCCCCCTTTGGCATTGGCGCAGTCTTAGGCCATAAGGATTAGAGGCGAATGGATGGATTAGAGGCGCCCATCACCTATTACTCTCGCACTCTGTCTAGTGCTGAAAGAAACTATAGCCAGCTAGATAGGGAGGCACTAATGGCTGTAGTGGGGGTCAAAAAATTTCACAAGTATTTGTTTGGCCGGACTTTTGAACTCATTACAGACCACCAGCCTTTTCTGGGACTTTTGGCTGGAGATAAACCAACCCCGGCGGCCCTCTCCCCCCGGATGACCAGATGGTCCATCTTCTTGGCCGCATACTCGTACAAACTGCTCCACTGGCCGGGCAAAACCTTAGGACATGCTGACGCCCTCAGCTGATGTCCTTTACCGGAACTATTGGACAACCTGACCCCGGAAGCCCCGGTTTTACTGCTTGACATTGTTTCCCCGGGCCCCATTTCTTCGAGTGAGGTGGTGAGGGTTTCTGCCAGAGACTCTGTTTTGCGCACAGTAATGGGCTGGGTAACAAGGGGTTGGCCTACCAAGGTGGACGGTGGTGACTTCCAATTGTATTTCAACAAGAAAAATGAACTGTCAATGTTGGGGGGTTGTTTCTTGTGGGGTGACAGGGTGGTCATTCCTTCGCGTTTAAGGCACAGGGTTCTAGAAATGCTGCATGAGGGACATCCTGGGGTTGTTTGCATGAAAGGCCTAGCTCGTAGCTATGTTTGGTGGCCGCATCTCGACCAAGATGTCACTGAGTGGGTGGGGAAGTGTAGGCCCTGCCAGGAGTCCCGCCCAGATCCTCCCATAGCGCCCGTTCGGGAGTGGGAAAAACCAAAGGGACCATGGGGGAGGATTCACATAGATTTCGCTGGCCCGTTCCATGGCCAGAACTTTCTGATTATTGTCGATGCATACTCTAAGTGGCTCGAAATTGCCCTAAAGCCATCGACCACTTCTGAGGCCATAATCAAAGTACTCAGAAAACTATTCATAACACACAGGTTGCCGGACACTCTGGTGTCCGACAATGGGCCCCAATTCACGGCAACTCAATTCGAAGGCTACCTAGCCGAATTAGGCATTAGACATGCACTATCCGCTCCTTTTCATCCGGCTTCTAATGGCCTTGCTGAACGATTTGTAAGAACGGCCAAAGAAGCCCTATCCCAACTCAATGCAGGAGACTGGCAGGCTAGGATAGACGAGTTCCTAGCAGTTCAGCATGCTACCCCATGCCCCACTTCGGGCCGTAGCCCGGCTGAACTTTTAATGGGCCGAAAGCTACGATGCGTTCTCGACAGACTGCATCCTAATTACTCCTCTGATAGTTTCACCGGGGAAGGGGGAGGACTAAGACATTTCAAAGTAGGATCACCAGTCTTTGCTAGAAGCTACACCAATGGGCCCTTATGGGTAGAGGGAACCATCGTAGGTATTACCGGTCCAAAGTCATACACAGTAGATATTGGGCATGGTAAAATCTGGAGGAGACATATAGATCAATTACGTAAACGTTTACCCAACGAAACACCATGTCCTGACTACCCAAGTCTTTCCGACACAGCTACCTCAAGCCCGAGTAAGCCAGAATACTTATCTGGCAACCCTGAGTTCCAGAGCCGCCCCAGCGAGCTGACACTCCCAGCCGGAGATCGCCACACCTCCGAAGAAATCCAGGAGGTTCCATTGGCGGAGCCGGGAGAGACGGGAGGTCCCTCCGACCGGCTCAACGCCTCACCAACAACTGAACTGCACAGGTCAACCAGGATTAAGACACGCCCTGGTCACCTGCGTGATTTTGTATGTAAATATGTAAATAGATAGAATAAGTGCCTTCTGGGAAGGGAGGGGTGTTGTGTATGTATCTGTTTTGTGCGGGAAATTCAAATGCATAGTGAATTCTGATTGGTTCTTGGTTGCCTCTGAAAAGTATATAAAGAGGGCTGTTGCCTGTGAGCTTTTGCTGAAGTCTCACCCCGTATTAAAGAGCTGTTGTTACTAGCCTGCTTGTGCCTCTCGTTATTCCCATGCTACAACAGTTCCCTTTTGTTTGTGAAGTCCCCCTCCTCCCCCCCCAGCTGGAGAAAGACAGGAGAGGGCTGCTGCTGCCCCTATCAGTCCCAGTGCAGTGGCTGCATGCAACATGACTGACTGGCAGGGAGAGGGGAGCAAAGCAAAGCAAAGCAAAGCAAAGCTTGCTGAGCTCCCCCCATCCCCTGCCCCACTTGCCACCCCAAATTGCGCTCCACTGCGAGACGAGCATTTTACCAGAGAGTGGCAGCTCTGGGTCATATCTCAACCATTGAGTTCAGGGAGTGTGAGGCAATTAACTTCTCGCACTCAGGAGAAGTTTTCCTTTACTTTGCAAGGTTTTTCCCTGCACACAACAGCTGAGAGATGACCTGGAGCTGACAGTCTGTGCTCTGCCAGGCGAGCAGCAGAGCGAGTAAGCCAGCGATCTGCCGGCTTCCTGTAATCTGCAGTTTACTCGTGAGTACCATGCTCACGAGTAAACTTGCTCACGAGTAAACTGCAGATTAGAGGCAGCCAGCAGCTCGCAGGCAGAGAAAGAAACCGCTGCTTCCTGCCTCCATGCATCGAGGAGGCTGAGCAGCAGTGGGAAGAGCCCGGGATGGGAGGCGCAGGAAGTGGCTGCCAGCAATGCCCTCAGGTGAAGATGTTGTGGGCGGGGAGACTCGACCCTCTCTTAGGAGCCTCTGCGATCTCCCGCACACTCCGCTCCCTCCCTGCACGCACCGGTCCACCACCTGCTGCTGGTATCACCCCTCCACCAGCTCTCCCTCCCCAGCCACCCGTGCCCTTCGGCCTTACCTTTGCCAGCAGCGGTGAGCAGAAGTATGGGGGTAGATTCTGCAAGTAGTGGCTGGGCGGGGCGGGCAAGCATCAGGCAGGTGGGATGAGTGAGCGGGAACCGGTTCGGGGGCATGGCCAGCTGTTCAGTGTGTCACTAAGGCAAGCTTTAGTTCGCAACTAAATTGGCCTCACTCGCAACACAGTGAGCGAAGCCAATAAATAGTGGTGGGGCGGGGCGAGGTGAGGGGCGAGCAAGCCAGCAATTTAACAAACGGTTCAGTGTGCTGTGAGGCCAATAAATTACAAAAAAACACAGAACCATTTGTTAAATTGTTGGCTGGCTCGCCCCGCCCACCACTATTTATTGGCAATAAATAGTGGTGGGGAGGGTTGGGTGAGCCAGCAATTTAACAAACGGTTCGTGTGCTGCATGGGCCGAGGCCAATAAATAGTGGTGCAGAGGGGCAGGGCAAGGGGCGGGGCAAGCCAGCAATTTAACAAACAGTTCAGCTGAACCGCCTAGAACCAGCAGAATCCCACCACTGAACCTATAATTATTTTTAGAAATATTTAAACCTATTTAAATTTCATATATATAATTAATCACTGACAACTATTATTAATTGTTTCATTCAATCTTCTCCCTCCTTGCTTGTGCTTATTCTGCCATTTTACTTTTAGTATTTTCATAGTAATAATTAATTATTCAAAATAAACAGATCAGTTAATTGATTAATCAATAGACAGGAATGTTGATTTTGGAGGAATTTTAAAGCTATTAACGAATTGAATTTGTTAAATAATTAGAAATTAATTCAGTATTGTAATATAGTAGGAGGATAAAGAAGGAAGGAAAAGAAAGAAGCCACATAGAAATTGGATGGTGATTTGGGAGAAGGTAGATAAAATCCTGGTGGAACAATACAGAATACTAAAAGAGATGACTACCACTACAACGACGGTGAAAACAGGGAAGAAAACTGCATCAATACTGACTGGAGCATCGGCCTCCCCAGTGACACAGAGGACCTTAGAGGGAATGTTCTCATCAGAGAAGCAGCCTACCACTTTAAGTATGCCAACAATACAGGCCACACTTATGACAATACAAGAGACTATGGTTAAAATGCAGGAATGCATGAGTAGGAACCATGAAGAAACAAGGAGGGATATGGATGAGATTAAAAGAGAGGTAAAAAGTGATATTCAGAAGATAGATGAAAAGATGGACTCGATACAAGAAATTATTTTAAAAAATGATCAAAGGATAATAGCTATAGAAAAGAAAACAGAATTGACGGAAGAAAGACTGGAATCTCTAGATTTAAAAATGATGGAACTAAATAAAGAATTAGAAAATACTATGGCACAATTGGAGATGGAAAGAGCTGCATTTTACTTACGTTTTCAAAACGTGGTTGAAGACAGAGAGGAGGACTTAACGTTAGTAATGGCAGAAATGATAGCAGAGGCCCTCCAAAGAGAGAAAGATGAAATAATAAATGAATTGGACAAAGTATACAGAGACCACACAAATTATGCTTGACAAAATAAACTACCCCGGGAGGTGCATGTAAGATTTATGAGACGGAAAGTTAGAGACATTGTATATAAAATAACAAAAGATAATCCTATGTTTTATAGGAGCAAAGAAATAATTACGTTGAAGCAAGTTCCAAAAAGAATAAGAGAGCTGAGAAAAGATTACTGGTTCTTAGCCACATTACTAAACAAGAGATACATACCTTTCAGATGGATAACACCAGAAGGAATGTTGGTAACCTGGCAGGGGAAGAAAATAAGGGTGGACTCACAAAGCAAAGCACGGAATTTGCATGATCAAGTGATGGGTATTGAAACAACAAGTAGTAGCAAAGAGGAGTTGGGACGGAACGCCAAAGGAAAACAGAGACGAGAACGTAAAACAGCGCCAAAGGAAGGAGAAAAAGAGGAAGAAGGAGAGATTCAAGAGGAAGAAGGAATACAAACAAGAGGCAAAAAAAAAAAGGAACAGGAAGAAACAAAAAAGAAACAACAGGAAAACCACTAAGAAATGGAACAAAACTTAAAAATTCTATCACTGAATGTAAATGGTCTCAATTCACCATCCAAATGACATCAAATTTTAAGAAAAGTCTTGAAACAAAAAATGGATATTATGTGCCTCCAGGAGGTACACATAAGAAAACAAGATGAAAAATATGTACAATATAAGAAGTTAGATAAATCATATGCAGCATTAGCTGAAGAGAAAAAAAGAGGGGTTGTGGTGTATGTTAAAGAAGGAATAAAGAGTCATTTAAAATATGTAGATTTGGTAAGGAGAACAGTGATGATAGAGCTAAAATTCAACGATAAAAATATCTTATTGGTGGTTATATATGCTCCAAATAGTGGACAATCAGAATTTTATTAAAAAGTGCATGAAAAACTAATAGAACAAAAAATGGAGAAAGTATGTTTGATTGGAGATTTTAATGCCATTATGGATGTAAGAAAGGATTATAAAAATGGCAAGAGAAATAAAAATAAGAAAAATGTATTGCCCAGAACTTTTATGGATTTGGTAGAAGAATTAAATATGGTAGACAGTTGGAGATTTTATAACCCGGAAGTAAAAAAAAAATACATACTATTCTAACCCTCATAAATCCTGGTCCAGATTAGATATGGCATGGGTAACTAATACATTGATACCAGAAATAGAAACAGTAGAAATATTGTCCAACAAGTGGGCCGATCACAACCCAATAATGTTGATATGGAAGGGACGGCAGAGGAAAAAAAGTAGATGGACAATGAATATACAGATACTGAAAGAAAAGAAATATAAGGAGTACAAGGAGAAGGAATTAGAATTGTTCTATAAGGAAAATATAAAACAACATTCCTCCCTACAAAATTTATGGGACACAACTAAGGTGTATGTGAGAGGTTTAACGATAGCCTATAATGCAAAACAGAAAAAAGAGAGAGAAAAAGAATATAATATAGTACAAGAAGAAATTAAAAAATGGGAAAGAAAATTACAAGAGAACCTGGGAGATGAACAAATTAGAGCTAATTGGACAGCAGCGAAACACAATTTGAACATATTAGAACAGGGGAAATACGCAATGGCATTGAAATATATAAAGCAGAATTATTTTGAACATGCAAATAAGCCAGGGAGGTGGTTGGCATATAGGTTGAGGAAAGAAAGGGAAAAAAGGACAATCCAGCAATTACAGGACAAAAAGAGTTTAGAGAAGAAAAAGGAGATAATAATTCAATATTACCAAGAGCTTTATGAGCAAGATAAAGTGACAGTGGAGGAAATAGAACAGTATTTAAGTGGGGAAGGGATGTCAATATTAACAGAGGAAGAAAAAGAGCTATTAAATAGAGAAATTACTATAGGGGAGTTAAAAGAAGCATTGAAGAGACAAAAAAATAATAAAACGCCGGGGACTGATGGCCTACCAACGGAATTTTATAAAAATTTAGGGGAATCACTAAATGGGATATTATTAGAAACATACAATGAGTCATTGACAGAGGCAAAGCTACCAAGTACATGGAGGGAAGCATATATCTCCCTGATACCGAAAGAAGGAGCAGATACAACATTAATAAAAAATTATAGACCGATCTCCTTATTAAATACTGACTAAAAAATTTTTATGAACATAATTGCAAATACGATGAAAAAAATACTAAACAACAGAATACATCAGGATCAAAATGGTTTCTTGCCAACAAGACAAATAAAAAACAATATGGTAATGGTAATTAATGTCCTAGAATACTATGAGATGCATCCAGAGAGACACGTGGCACTGATATTTCTGGATGCACAAAAAGCATTTGACCAAGTTAATTGGCAATTCATGATACATCAAATTAAAAATATGAAATTCAGAGAGAAATTTGAAAGAATGATATTGTCAATATATGTGAATCAAAAGGCAAGCATATTAGTAAATGGGGACCCTACAAATTTTTTTGGAATAAATAAAGGAGTACGGCAGGACTGTCCACTGTCGCCTTTACTTTTTAATTTTAATTTTAATTTTTTTTTTTAATTTTAATTTGATTTATATGCCGCCCTTCTCCGAAGACTCAGGGCGGCTTACAATGTGCTCAGCAATAGCCTTCATCCTTTTGTATATTTATACAAAGTCAGCTTATTGCCCCCACAAACTGGGTCCTCATTTCACCTACCTTAGAAAGGATGGAAGGCTGAGTCAACCTTGAGCCTTGGCGAGATTCGAACCCTGCAGTAATTGCAGGCAGCTGGTCTTAATAACCAGCTTAATAACAGGGTGCCTTAAACCCCTGTACTACCAAGGCTCTTTTTACTTTTTATTTTGACTCTGGAAAATTTGCTAATTAGAATTAGGTCAAATAAAGAAATAAAAGGATTAAACATAAAAAAAGAAGAATACAAGGTCCAAGCATTCGCGGACGACCTTGTCTTCTTCATAGAAGATCCAATAAAAACAACACCAAAGTTAATAAAAGAGATAGAATTTGGAAATGTAGCGGGCTTAAAAATTAATACAGAAAATACTAAAATGATAATGAAAAATAGAGATTTGGTGGGATAATATGAAATTAGTTGTATGTACGGCATATAAGGAAAACATCTATAAGATGATATATAGATGGCATCTACCCCCCGATAGATTAGCAAAAATATTCCTGGGGTTTACGGCAGAATGTTGGAAATGCGGGTGGGAACATGGCACTTATTATCATCAGTGGTGGACATGTCCGAAAGCAACAGAATTTGGGGGGGAAATAAAAAAATAGCTCAATGAGATTTTAATGGTAAAAATAGATTGGAGACCAGAGGCATGCCTGCTTGGGTCCAAGCCGGAAAATATAAAAAAGGATTTGTGGTATTTGGCTTTACATATCATCACAGCGGCGAGGTTGACATACGCCCAACTCTGGAAAAACCAGAATATCCCGGAAGCGGATACATTAACCAAAAAATTAAAGGAGAGAGAGCAATTACAAGGAGGTTTAGTATGGGATAAATTTTATAAATGGCTAGAAAAGAGGAAAGTAAATCCCATTTTAGAGGAGGAATGATATCTGTTGAGAAACCTATCCTATATAAGATAAGTGAGGTCAGACAGATCTAATTGATATATTAAGGCATGTAAATTGTTTTGTCTTCCCCGGATTATAATGTAGAGATACAGTACCGAACATTTATGTATTAAGGTACTGCAAAGAAGCAAGGAAATATGTATGTTTATTGTTGTTTTGGTTTTTTTTGTGTTATCTTTTTATGATGTGTTGTTTCTATGTTTTTTAACGAAAAATGTAAATAAAGATTATTTTTAAAAAAAGAAAAATATAATAGCAAAACAAGTAGAGAAATTAGCAAAGGATTCAGGATTACAGGTAGTCAAAAAAATGAAATACCTAGGGATAAATCTGACAGTGAGAAGTGCAACAATAAAAGAAAATAACTATGGATCTTTGGTCCAAAAAATAAAAGAAGATTTGGAAAAATGGGGGAAATTAAAACTGTCATTGTTGGGGAGAATCGCAGCAATAAAATCAAATATACTGCCAAGACTCCTTTATTTATTCCAAACAATCCCAATAAAATTAGATAAGAAATTTTTTAATAACTTGGACAAAATAACTACAAAATTTGTGTGGGAGGGGAAAAAACCAAGAATTAAATTAAGTATATTACAAGAAGATAAAATTAGAGGTGGATTTGGATTTCCGGCATGGGAAAAATATTACAAAGCAACAAGCTTAACATGGATTAGAGAATGGGTAACCTTGGAAAATCAAAGATTATTAAAATTAGAAGGCCACAATTTAATGAAGGGATGGCATGCCTTTTTATGGAGCCCTAGAAATAAAACATACAAACATTTCAATAATCACATTATTAGGAAATCATTAATTGGTACATGGCAAGAAATCAAAAACAAACATTACATGAAAATTCCCAGCTGGTTATCAATAATAGAAGCAATAACATACCCCAACACATTAGCAAACAAAAAATGATAAGATACAGAGAGATATTAGATTCACAAGGAATATTGAAAACACGGGAAGAACTCAAAAAACAAGGAATATTAATAGACTGGTGGCCCTATTTACAAATAAAAACAAGATACAGAAAAGATCAAGAGGAGGGAGGAATAGAACCAAAACCAAACCAATTAGATAAATTATTAGAAACCAAAGAAGAAAAATTAATTTCAAAAATTTACAAATACTTACTAGAATTTGATTTAGCAGAAGAACTTGTTAAAGGACAGATGATAGCATGGGCAAGAAACATTGGGCACAGTATACAGTTAGAAGAATGGGAAAGGGCATAGGAAAACAATTACAGTATGACAAAAACAGTAGCATATAAGGAGTATCATTATAAAATGTGGTACAGATGGTATCTAGCTCCTACGAGGCTAGCGAAAATGTACCCGAGCGTAAAATCGGTTTGTTGGAAATGTAAACAAGCTCAGGGTACTTTCTTCCATGCCTGGTGGCTTTGCCCGGAAATCAAGAAATATTGGAGGAAAATAAAAACATGGATGTAGAAATAATAGAGCAAGAAATTGAATTAGAACCAGAAATCTTTTTATTAGGCATAATTAAAGGGAACATTAGAAAAGACATAAAATATTTAACACTACATATAATTACGGCGGCTAGACTGGCACTAGCACAATTGTGGAAAACAGATTGTTTGCCAACGGATCAGGAGGTAATTCAAAACATTTATACATGTGCAGAAATGGATAAATTAACCTTAGAATTAAAAGACAAGGAAGACTCAAAATATTTTAAAATATGAAATAGATGGTACAAGTGGATAAATCAAAAGAAAAAAAAGTAAAGACAAAATTTAGGAAAAATTAAAAGTAATAAATAGGCACCGTCATGTAGATAGAGTAGGTAATAAGTCACTGTTTATATATGTGTGTATATATAATTACATATATTCAGTTTGTTTGTGGTGATTTGTATTGCATATGTAATTTTATGATTGAAAATAATTTGTATATTTTTATCTTTTTAAACTTAATAAAGTTTGTTTTTAAAACTTAAAAAAATATGAAAATGGCTTAATTAATTCTATGTTATGAATTTACATGATGTTATACTTTTAAAGCATTTTAAGTAGGCTGACTGCTTCTCATTTTCAATTAAGAGTATTTGCTACTTCACGGTATTACGATATAGTTGTTCCATTAGCTCTTCAACTATATTTATTATGGGAAAAAACTCAATCTCAATACATGGATGCCTGGGAAAGGCTTCAGTGTCTTCTGCAGTACAGAGATTTTTGGTATCCTGAAGGGATGTTCTTGCATATTTTTTTTCATGCACTGAAAGACATCCAGTCAAAGATAATTTGAATGATTCATCCAGTCAAAAGAATGACTATACACTTTAAACAGCAAGTGGTTGCTAGATCATTAAAAACTTATCTTTAATTCACACACATATTTTTATAAAACAATTAAGCAAGGAAGTGTATATATAAACCTTATTTCACATAAAGTATAGTAGTACTGAAAGAAAATAAGCTGAAGGGATCCAAGCTTTCATATATGAGTGTTAAATCACCCTGGGGGTTTCTCATTTCTTATTATTTTTTTCTTCACAAATTAATGTGAAGCCTTTGTAACTTGAATTAATTCCAGTAGATTTAAAAATATATGTTTCCATTAAAATGTTCCTCATATATATATGATACAATATGACATATGATAAAAAGGGATAGAGATTCCAGTTGATAGGAATGGGAAGGGAGGCAAAAGTACTGCTAAATGCCAACACTCCAACTCTCACAACTATTTGTTTCACTCCTTTTGGAAATATGACTTCAAGGATTTGGACAGGAGGAAATAACAACAGTCACAAATGTTTACACAAACCTTGATGATCTGGCATCATACAGTCTATATTAGCAGCACTTCTCTGTTCTAGGAAATCTCACTGCATTCACCTGAGAGTTTCCAGGCTGAGTCTTTTTAAGTAAAGAAGCTTTACACAATGATATAAGAACTTGTGGGAAAACTGGGAGCAAGATAGTTTATTTCAGAAAAGGCAACTCAATCCGAATGCTGAAAGATCTAGGGAAAATCACTTTAAAGAGACCCTGCTCACTAACTTACCACAACTGAAGCTGGTAAATTTCTATCACTGTTTTCAAGATTCTATATTTATCCCAGATTAATAATAAAGATACCTTACTGGAATCTGTGTGCTTCTTGCTTCCTTGGTTGGTGTATCAAGAATTTGACAACAGGAGGCACCGCTAATCATCAAAACTATGACCCTCCTTAAATTCAGGCAGGGTTTTCTTGATGGAAATTACAGTATACCTGGAGCTCTCCAGGGTGCTACCTATTTGGTTACCTTACAGAGCAGACTTCCTTATCAGATAATGAAGGTTTTCTGCCTTGAGGTTGTTTTACAGAAACCTGAGTATAAACTTACTTCACATTGTCTTGCTATTCTAGCCAGGAACCAATGTTCTATGCTACTAATATTTACTATGACTGGAATCAATGTCTGGAAGAAAATATCACTTGGTCTTTCTTCTTCTCCTGAAGAAAATAATTAAAAACATATAGCATTTATCATATACAGTACACTTCTCTAAATATATCAATATTTCTATGACCACTCTATAAAATATGTCAATATTATTGCCCATATACAAGACATGGGAATAACATAGTAACAGCAGCTTGCTGGGAGATTGAATCTGAAATAAGAATTGAATCAGTGATGATGTTACCTAGTTGATAATGAAATGCCATGAAATGGCAACAAAACCACCAAGCTCAGAGAACACTAAGAACCCCCACAGTTCAACCCTGAGCTACAAATATTTTCTTCTATTGATTTCTTAACTTCAGTTCAAATCTTAACTCTGTAAGATAGACGTATATATATTCTTAAACTCAAATATACCAAACTTTTTAGAAGAGCACAAATTGCTAAAACTATACTTTAAATCAAAGAATAGAAAGCTATTACCTGAAGTGTAAGATAATCAGCTAAAATCTGGATAGGATGATCAAAATCAGACAACCCATTTATCACTGGGATTATGGCTTCTTCTGCCAATGTGGTTAGGTCATGATGTTTATATACTCTGGCCAGGATTGCATCTGTCATGGTTGACAGTACCCTATAGAAAACAAAATATAAAGCTTTTGCAAAGTATCAATGCAATAATTATCTCTCCCAATTTTCCTTCTACCTGAATCATTTTAACCATTTTGCACACTTTAAAATATGTAGCACCACATGTCTATGTCCTAGTTATGTTGCAGGGAATGCACACAGATATTGTAGCAATGTAATGTTATGAAAAAGCAAGCAAATGGCTGAGTTAACATAATGTTAATTTATTGTTTTGTCATTATTGAATACAATTAAATTCCCTGACTTCAACCGTAAAAATATATTGTAACTGCTGAAATTCTGTATCATAGTTATTCAAAATAAGCAAAAAACATTATTTAGAGAGAGATGTGTATGAACTTAACTACTGAAACTAAAATATAGATATTTTTAAAATATGCAAAAAGTAGGTAATCTTTATATTCTTAAACTTCAATTATATATGTATTTATACACACAGGGAGAGACAAAGTTTAGGAACATGAGAGATCTATGTAAATAATATTTAATTCTAGGTTACAGAACTTGAGGGATTTGGTCTGTGAAGAACATCTTAAGACAGTGATATTTTTGATAAATGCAGAAGATAGTCTACATAAGTTGTTGTTTTATTAATATTACATTGTTAATTACAATGCTATTGTATTATATTGTAATTGTATTACAATGCTATTTTTAAAAAAATTCCTGGATGTTGAGAGAGTTTGTTTTTGATATTAAGCTACATTGTTACTGGTTTTTTTAGCTCTGAATTTATCAAAGAAAATGGAAAAACTTAAAACCTTCAATAAAAGAGCTTTTCTTTTCTTATCAATAACCTTCATCATTCAATATCATGTGTTTCTGAGTAAGAGTTGTGACTTTGTAGCTCACTATAATCTCCACTTCTGCTTCAAAATAAGTAGACTTTATTTTTCGGACAATGCACAGAATTCTACAAAAAAGTGCAATATCCACACAGGTAAATTTGTTCCTTGTTTTTTTTGGTGGGGGGGATGTTCAGACTTTTTATGCAGCATGTGAACTATATTGGCAGTACAGCAACCTCTATCTTACCTTCCATTTTGCCCATATTTTAGGATGGATGCCATTTCTTAGTTATAAAGTCAAATGTACAGTTTTAATATCATTAGATTCAAGCCAGTCAATGCTCTTGAAACATCAGGTTTTTTCCTTCTATTTTTTTTTTTGTGAAAAAAAATCTAATCTTTGAATAAAACTCATTGAATTTGTATTTACTTTATCTAAAAATGCAAAAAATAAAAATAAAAATAAAGAGTCACTGAATATTCTACAAACCGTGCTGTGTTGGAGATGTTTTCATTGATACCCAGATGTATATCTTGTAATGTAAGGAAACATGGATGTCCTCCAAGAAGTGCAAATCCTAAAATAAATAAATAAATGATCAAACAAACAAACAAACAATAACATTTGCTATGCACTTAGATAGTCCAGCAGTGTCTACACCACAGAAATTCTTCTATACAATGAGTCTATTCTGCTTGAAAGATGTAGTAACAAGCACTATCACCTTCCAAAGACTGAAGAGCTCCTCCAAAAAATGTGGAATTTCAGTAGCAACAAAACTTTGCTTTTTAAAAGAAGTGATCTATAAATGTACTGTATAACTATGCACAAACTCTAGTATTGTGCAGCAATCCAGATTTAAAGAAAAAAGGGTGATTTGGAATTCATATTGGAATGCACATAGCACCACCTTCAATCAAATGAACTTTCTGCAGTGAAAATACTTGTTTGCATGTTACATACACATGGGAGATGGAAATTGTGGAACAATATAATAATTTCACTAAGGATCGGTCAATTCTGATTAGAATGTGGACTTTCCTAATCTTATGTCATGATCCTGACTCTATTCAATTTCCTCGTCCTGTTCCCTTGACAATACTATACTGAAGTGTGTGTTCTTTAAGAAGGTGTCAAGATTTGCTTTATTCTCACCATAAGATGGCGGTACAGCCATTGCCATATGACCTATAAAGCAGTGAAAGTAGTAAGAGATAAATTTATTATTAGTAATAGTGCTCAACATGTGATAGCCACATGTTTATTACAATTCCTAAAATATTTCCAATAATAAGGGTGCAGAGAACAAGAAGACATTCTACGTAAATCAATGTTTCAGACAGATTTAGTGATTCTTGGTAGCTATTCTATTTTGTAAAATAAAAAACATGCTCTTTTTCTTTCATTGAAGACCATTTTTTTCTCCACGACTTCTGAAATATATTGCCAGAGTTCCCTAATTGATGTTCTCCAGATGTCACTAGGTTACAGTGCTTATGACTTCCGTGCCATTTGGTAGTGTGGGTAACTGAATTCCAGGAATGTTTTGGAAGAAAACTAGCATCGAACTACAAAAATCCAACAGCCACTTCAATACTTATGACCATTTATTCAATGGCTGCAGGGGTGCTTCAACTTCCCCCATCTATAGCCTTTTGGCTCCCTGCACTCTGTGGCCCCCCCTGCCCTAGTTGACATTCACCAGTCTTCTTGTTCCCACTGCTTATTAAGAATTCCTGCCCTGGCCCTTCATGAGGTAGCTGCTAGCTGCATGAGGCTTTTCTTCCCCAGGTTGCACATGGCAGTTTCTTAGTAAGACCTGGGGAAGAGGGTCTCAAGTGGCCAACAGCTGCCCCACAAATTGTCAGTGCAAGCACACCTTGTGAGCAGTAGGAGCAAGAAGATGGTGAAGATCAGCTATGGTGGTGGAGCACAGGGAGGCAAGGGAGGTTGTGGCTGGAACTAGGCTGGGGCTTCCCAGGATGGCTGCAACTTCTGATGACATGTGCTACTGGGCCAGGGCTGGAGCAACTGAGGCTTCCAAGGATGGTTTTGGCTTTGTGCTGTAGGTCAGGGGCTTCTTGCAGCCCCAAAGCTGGCATTCCAAGAAACCCCTGAACTGCAGAATGTTTAAGCAGCTCCAGAGCTTTGCAGGGCGGCCAAAAGAACAGAGATGGGAGGGAATAGGTGGGGAGTGTTGAAGGGAAGCCAGTTCCTTACCTTGGAACAACCAAGGTTTGGGGCTAGGAATAACCAATCTCAGAATGACTTGGTTTGAGATGGGGTCTCAGCTAACAATGAATGGAATTTGTTCAACAACAGCAACAAGGAGTTTTGGGATTGTCAATGCTAAGTAATGCAGCAATGTGATTTCTCACTTTATGGCCACATTGCTTAGCAATGGAAATTTTAGTCCCAATTTTGGTCATAAATTAAAGACTATCAGTATCTGTATAATACATTTTATTATTTTTATTTTATTTTATTTTTATTTTATTTTATTTTGAATTTGTATACCGCCCTTCTCCCTGAGGACTCAGGGCGGTGAACAGCCAAATAAAAACATCAGATACAAATATTAAAATACAGTTAAAATATATAGAGAGATTTGGCCCCATTAATTAAAACGATAAACAAAACAATTAAAAACACTTAAAAAGAATTAGGCCAGCCCGGCTTGTTGGAAAAAGAAGGTTTTAAGGGCTCGGCGGAAGGCACTGAGGTCATGGATTCTCCTTATCTCTGGGGGCAAATGATTCCAGAGGGTAGGTGCCCCCACAGAGAAGGCCCTCCCCCTGGGGGTCACCAGCTTGCATTGTTTGGCTGATGGCACCCCGAGGAGGCCCTCTCTGTGGGAGCGCACGGGTCAATGGGAGGTCGTCGGTGGCAGTAGGCGGTCTTGAAGATAGCTAGGCCCTATGCCATGGAGCGCTTTAAAGGTGATAACCAACACCTTGAAGCGCACCCGGAAGACCACCAGGAGCCAGTGCAGTTCACGCAGGAGCGGTGTTACATGGGAGCGCCACGCTGCTTCCGTCACTACCTGCGTTGCTGCGTTCTGGACCAGTTGGAGCCTCCGGGTGCTCTTCAAGGGGAGCCCCATGTAGAGAGCGTTGCAGTAATCAAGGCGAGAGGTCACGAGGGCATGAGTGACTGTGCACAGGGAATCCTGATCAAGAAAGGGCCGCAACTGGCGGATCAGGCGAACCTGATAAAAGGTCCCCCTGGTTACAGCCATCAGATGTTCCTCCAAGGACAGCTGTGTATCCAGGAGGACTCCCAGATTGCGAGCCCTCTCTGTGGGGGCCAAAGACTCGCCCCCAATAGTCAGTGATGGAGTCAACTGACTATATCGGGATGCCGGGAACCACAGCCACTCAGTCTTGGAAGGGTTGAGCTTGAGCCTGTTCCTCCCCATCCAGATCCGTACAGCCTCCAGGCACTGGGACATCACTTCAAGGGCATTGTTGGGGTGGCCTGGGGTGGAAATGTACAGCTGAGTGTCATCAGCGTGCTAATGGTATCTCACCCCAAAGCCACGGATGATCTCGCCCAGCGGCTTCACATAAATGTTGAACAGGAGGGGCGAGAGGACCGACCCCTGAGGCACTCCACATATAAGAGGCCTTGAGGTCGACCTCTGCCCCCCTGCCAACACAAACTGTGACCGGTCAGAGAGAAAGGAGGAGAACCACCGTAACACGGTGCCCCCCATCCCCAACTCTTCCAACCGGTGCAGCATGATACCATGGTCGATGGTATCAAAAGCCGCTGAGAGGTCTAACAGGACCAGAACAGAGGAGCAACCCCTGTCCCGAGCCCTCCAGAGATCATCAACCAACGCGACCAATGCCGTTTCCGTGCTGTGTCCAGGCCTGAAACCAGACTGGAATGGATCCAGATAGGATGTTTCCTCCAGGAATTGCGGAAACTGTCGCGCGACCACTCTCTCAACAACCTTCGCCAGAAAGTGAAGGTTGGAGACAGGACGGTAGTTGGCCAATATTGCCGGATCCAGGGACGGCTTCTTGAGGAGAGGCCTCACCACTGCCTCTTTCAAGGCCGCGGGGAAGTGACCCTCACTCAACGAAGCGTTGATAACACCCTGGAGCCAGCCTCGTGTAACCTCCCGGGAGGCCAGGACCAACCAGGAGGGACACGGGTCCAGTAAACATGTGGCCGCACTAAGTCTCCCCAAAATCCTGTCCACATCATCGGGAGTCACAGCATCAAACTCCTCCCAGATAACATTCTCAAGACTATTCCTCGTCACCCTGCCCTGATTTTTGATATTATTGGTATCACAGTCACAATATTATGTGCAGATTTAGACACTTAAATAACTTTTGTATGCCCCTAAAATATCAGGATGGTTATATTCAATATTCTGTAAGTACTTTGTAATCACTTTGGTTAAATTCTGAATGGTTTGAAATAATCCCTTCTGTTACAAATTCTGTTTTATTTATTGCAATGGTAACAAATCATAACTCTAAACAACTAATTGTGAGTTAAATAATGACAATCCATATTTTTAAACAATATTGGCCTTTCCTTAGGACTCTAAGTATATTGTAACTTCAGCAGTTAAATGTTATGCAGGCCACACAAGAAAATATATGTATAGCCATAATATTTTCATTTATTTACCTGTCTCTGTAGATAATCTAGTTCGTGTGCTTCTTTTCTCAAAAATCATGGCTAAAGATTTGCCTTGTAATAAAGGTAAATACTGAAATTCAAGAAAGAAATGGATGGTATGTATCATACACTGAAATGTACAATTATTATTTTGAATAAAATCAGCTTATAGTGTTTTGCTGTTGAATTGCTTTCAGATGAAGGATGGGACTCTTTCTTAAATGATATATTTCTTTCTTTCTTAAATGAAATATTCCTTTTCAGCAGGTAAGGATTTTCAGATCCTGCATGAAGAAAGCTGGGAATTGTAGTTCCAAACTAACCAAGGGATTGAGACTACCCTCTTTCATTTAAGGACATAACATAATGCAAAGCAGAAACAAAATGTTACACATTTTACTTTCAAATAAAATTTCAATAAGTGGTACTTATTCCCAAGGTCTTTAGCTTAAATATATTAGCCATAACATACTAAATATAAATTATGATAAGCATGCCATTTTAACAAAGTAAAGTATTTTTAAAACTTTGCTAATTTCTGAAGTACAATTAATATCTATAGTTACAGAATCACACAAGATTCTATATGTGAAGAAAAAGCATAAAGAAATGAAAGCAAAAGTATTCATATTACCTCTTTTTTGTATTTGATTCTGTTTTTCAAATCTGATGCTACCCAAAGCAAATATTTGATTTCTTCAGGTGTATAGTTTTGTAGGGTTAAGAGGTCCTGGCCTTTTAACTTAGTGGAAGTTTCAATAGGTTGCCCGTGTTTAGAACTATTGGAGGGGAGTGGGGAGACAACAATATTTATAGTTAAGAACTTGCTTTTCAAAAATAATCAATATTAAGTGATCATTTATGTTCCCTCTGATTATTTGTTTCTCTATAGTCCCAAACAGGAGTATGTAAATGTGCATCACATTCATTCTTCATTTCCTTCTACTTGTGCTCTTTTTACCTGCTTAATTTCTTGAAACATCTCAATAAACCAAGGAGACTTCTGAGATCTGTGTCAACAAAAGGCCACTCAGAGCCTATCTCATCTAGCACCCTCCTCATCTCTGAGTTCCAGAGGTTGGCAAGATGCACAGAGGAACTTCCCACAAAATCACTCAGGAATTCCTCCAGCATTCCCAGAGAACCCAGGTCATCCAACAAGCACGAAGAACATATATTCTTAACAGTTTATTAGTCTGTGGAAATGAAGTTCGTTAGTGACATACATATAAACTAGAAAGTGGTCTGACCATGGCAAAGGATTGATGACAATGTTATATTAGATGATGTAATGTGTTCTCTGAGGGACAAGAGTGCTATCGGCACACCAGGATGCCATCAGCACATATTTAGCAGCCCCATTCTACCTCAAAATTCAATAGAATTATGAGAACTGTAGCTCAAACTATCTGAAAGTCATTGGATAAAGGAAAGCTTTTCTGGATTATGACTTCATGGTCGAGGGGAATGGCAGAACAGAATAGGAAGAAGTAGACAAATGGTTGAAGAGGAATGTAGAATTTTTCAGTCAAAACAAGACGACATCAAATTGCATTGTTAGATTACAAATAGAACTAAAAATAGATTTCCTTTGAAACTTCACTTCAAAATAAAAGGATATGAATAAATAGATAAAAAAATATCCAGAGGTTATTAATACATGTCAATTGCCATGTGCCAGAATTTTGATCACATGACTATAGGTTGCAATGCTGCAAGACTTGTAAGTGTGAGGACCAGTTGTAATTTTTTTCAGTGCTGATGTAACTGTTCAATTGCTAAATGAATTGTTGCAAGTTGAGGACTATTTGTGTAATGGTATGACTCTGCAAAAGAGAGTTAAGGTTGATAGCTACTGGTAATATTCATAACTTTCAGCAATTTGACCCATCTGTTAATAGCCCACTAGCCAGGTTGGTATGTAGAATAAAGGTGGTTTTTTTTTTTCTTCTGTTCAATTGTGTCTGATTCTTGGAGACTGTTTGGACAAATCCCTGCAGTTTTCATGGCAAGTTTTTTCCCCCAAAAGTTATTTGCCATTGCCTCCTTCCTAGGACTGAGAGAAAATAACTGGCCCAAGGTCACCCAGCTGGCTTTGTGCTCAAGGCAGGACTAGAACTCACAGTCTGCACATCAGACAAGTGTTAGCCATAAAATACTTACTATGAGCTCTCTTTTAAAAGCAGATGTCCCCATACGAGTCTATAGCCCCTTTTTATTTTTACTTTTACCATGTAGGTAAATAAATAGTTAAGATTTACATGAAACAATGCAAATTGACCAACTGGCAAGACTGTTAATGAAGACAAAACAGTATTGCAGCGTTTATCAACATGACAGTTCAGTTCTCAGAATCTTATGCAACTATCTTCTTGATCAAAGAAATATAGGACATGAAGTCCATATATTTAGAGAGCACTCAAGTTGGTGCTATAGTATTTCTTTATTTTCTTCTTTTATATTCACAAGAGATCAAGAGAGATTGAAAACCAATGAATAACTGCAACACAATTTTTGACAATATAATTCAATTCTTTTGGTCACATTAGCATTATTCCAAAACTTAGTTAACATTACATTTACTGCCACCATGTTTCCTTTCACATTATATTGAGACAATTAAAAATTATTCATGCCAAATAAACAAATAAGTTGCTCTTATTAATTTTTCTAAGATTTGTCTTCCTTCCCCACACTTATAAAAGAACTTTATATGACTGTGACCATTTACATATCATCACAATAATATTTTTCTATACTCTATATAATTTTACAAAATTATATTTTGCACAGTCATGCAAAAGAGCAAAATAAGAATTGTTTAATTGTTAAACCCCAATAAAACTAAAAAAAAAAGAACTTTATATAATTTCTCAGATATATCAGAGAGGAAAAGTGTCAAACCATTTGTAAATAATAGAATATATCACTGATTTGAAATACATATGCAAATTATTTCCGGTACATACAATTATCACATACTCTAGAAACAGAGGACAAAGTTTGTAATATCATCAACATACCTATTTTTAAATAAAATTGATTTGTTTTAGTTTTATGGTTTGGAATATAAATTAACACTAAAAATAAAGATATAGACCATCGATTTCATAAATTTTATAGCAGATATTAAAGAACAGCCTGTAAGATTCACCTCTGAGATATTTAAACACTTACCGAATACATTGTACCGAATGCTTGATTTTATGTATATTTGCTGTATTAAATAGGAATTTGTACTTAAACATATTTATTAAATGATAATTTTTAGTTGCAGAAGAAAATGTTTTCATCAGAGCCAGATGAAATAGTGAATACTCTGATTTTCAGTGAAGCAACAAAGATAAACAATCATGAGACTATATTATCTTTAGTATTTGTTAGATCTACAAGCAAGGTATGTAACTTGACACAAATACTACAGATAAAGGTTAATAGTTAGCTGAGTTGCAAAATTCATAGTTGCATCATTAGAAGACAAGATCAGCATGTGATTGCAGTACTTATGGTCCATTCCAGAGTTTTTCCATATTGCTAAAGGTCAGATCATGCTCTTGGAGAAAAGGTGTCCCTCTGTTCAGAGTTTCCTGCCTGAGCAGGAAGACCCCCAAGATCCCTTCCAACTCTGCAATTTTATTATTCTGTTATGATAATCTTGTATTTAGGCATATGTCCCATATACATATAGTTAGAGAATTATCTCATTTTTAGCTCTTTTTCTTTTTTCTCACTAGTATGTATGTGTGTGAGAGTGTGAGTGTGTGGCAGAGGGCAGAGGCAGATATAATCAAAAACAGTAATCCAAGTTATTGGATGTCTACATATTACATCTATAGCAACCACTTTTCCTAAAGTTTCTTCCTGGCCTGCAGATAGTTGAAGAAAGCATACATAATATTATTTCTTAAAGCACAGGAGGATGCAATTTAACCCAGAAATAGTGCTGGCTGGCTGGGTGGATAGATTATCTGAAAAAAGATATAGCTGTTTTTCCGCAAGCACAACATCGGGCTACAGGCACCCCCACTAAAGTCCTTAGAGCAGACTTGGGTAAATTCCATTCTCAGGATAAGGAAGAGGAAAAAGAGCACAGACCCAGGGAAACAGTTAAAGAGCCTGCTAAAAAGTGGCAGCCCACTCAGAAAAACAGTCCTTCTCCAGATAAGGAGGAGGTATTAATAGAGAAGTTTCATGGGAAGACAGTAAAGCATCTCACCTACAATTACATCAATCACATCTCTCACTACAAACACATCGGGTTGTGCTTGGAATCCATATGAACAGATTTAATTATTGTCGCTGGAATACCAAGAATGCTATAGTAAATTCCCTAAACCAGCTTCTTCACTGTCTCTGGGGGCAGATTGATCTCTGTGCTGTGGAGTGGCTTCCTGAGGCCCCAAATTGGAAGTGGATATTTCTGTCTTTCAAGCAGCCCACCATACCGCTGATGCTATTTAAGATAACGGCACATCTGGCCTCCTTTCAGATATTTCCCATCTGTGGGAAATATCTGAAAGATATTTCTGTGAGGAAAGGGTTAAACCCTTAATTGTTAACATGTGAGCTCCTAAGGTTGCTGTCTCTTCCGCATTCTCAACCTTGAGAAAGAGAGAGGAAGAAAGTGGGAGTAAGCCAGCCTTGTCCAGCGAAGATGTACTTAACAGCACAGAAACTGGTCTCATTAATGCTTTTGGCACTCTCCCAAGGAAAGAACAAGATAACATACTATTCAAGTTAGAAAATTTAAAGAAAGCCTTATTGGTCATAATCGACATGGCTGAACTGCTTATTGATCTGATTTCCCCTATAATTGAGCCTCTTACTTCTCCCACAGGGGGCAAGGGTTTGCATGAATATGAGATCACGGAAAACAGAAGCCAAGATACACAGGGGCCAGTAGAGGCCCCAGTAGAGAAGGAGATGCTAGCAACCTTATGTAATTATTCTATGATACCTTCAGCACCACATCAAGAAATTGAGAGAGGACCCACTTCAGTGTCATCATCTCAAAGCCAAATGGAGCATGTCCTAATAACCCCCTGCTCTACACCTAGAAAAGAGGCACCGGAATGGCAAGCCTTGTTAGCTGGTGCTAAATCCTCTTACCCTGAACAATTTTCCCAGGGGTCTACACAAAATTTAGTTGAGGCTCCCCTCCTTTTAGAGAAGGCCAATTTTGTATGTGATGGCACCTCAAACCATTGCAACAACCCTATAACTTCCCTTTGTATAAATCAAATTTCCTGATCAGTTGCAAAAGATGATCCTCTCTCCATTATAACCTGGAATATAGCGGGTTGGACTGTGCCATCAAAAGACCAACTTTTTTTTTTTGACTGTATATCACAATTTGTCATTCTCTTCTTACAGGAAACCTGGGATTCCACAGAGATACAGTTAGATGGTTATTGGGTTAACTCTATCCCAGCTGTCCCAAGTAAGGTGGGTGGGAGAGCTAAAGGGGGCATTGAGACATTAGTGAGTACATCCCTGCAATTTAAATGTGTATCACTGCCACCTTTTCACCCTTGGGTTGTGACTACCTTACTGTTATTTAAACAGGTGGAGATTTTGCTTTTTAATATCTACATTCCTCCACTCATTAAGAATAATTTGATCAACAAGATTTGGGACGGTATAGAAGATTTTATCCTGGGTTGTTTAGACAAATACCCTACGGCAGCAATAATTAGGAGGGGCGGGGGGGGGACTTAAACACTAGGATGGGTCCAAACAATCAAACATTATTTAATCAATTTAAGATCCATTATGATGAGAATGTACCAGGAGAACCCCTGCATTCCAGACAATTTAAAGACACTAAGGCAAATCGGGTAGGACTGTGTGTAAAACAGATGACTATAAGTTTGAAACTTTGTATCCTTAATGGTTCCACATGGGGTGACTACCCAGCAGACTATACGTATCGGGGAACAGGAAGAAAATCCACAGTTGATTACTGAATAATATTGTAAGTCTAATAATATGTTTAAGCTCATAAATGCCAAACAAGAAATTTAAACAGAGGCTTGAGTAAAATAGCATTTAATCTTGATCAAGCTTAAATGGTTAGCTGTTCCAAACATATACAAGATACATGCATGTAACAACTACAAACAAGACAGGGAATGTGAACCCCTTTTATATTGTTTAGGAAAGTCATAAACCTCCAGTTCTGGCATCTTTGATTTGTGTATTCCCTGGAATTTGGTTTGTGTATATACCCCCCCCCCCCACCCAAACAGGGTAGAGCAGGGTAGAGCCTCTTAATGAGCATCATTAGCGTTATCTCTTCCTGATCACCTTCTTTGTGTTCACACTTGGCTATTTAGCCCCCTGGAGTGGAGGGAACTCAAAAGATCAAAGACGAGATACTTTCTTAGGCAGGAGGGGGAGAGATAAGGCTTTGATAAGTATTTCAGTATATCTATTTCCTTACATTCCACCCTTTTTATTTAAAAGATGGAATGCTTTCCATCATGGTGAATAACCTTCTAATTCTATTCAGCATATAAATGGGAGTGTTTCAATCAGCATACATTCCAGCTTCTGCCCAGGTGGTTGGCTGTATACCTGAAATCTGGAGGCCAGTAATTTTTCTCTGGCCTACTTCCTTATAAACAAGTACACCCAATTGATCACCTTGTTGTCTGAGCAGTATATAAAAAAGAAAAAATTGGTTTCACAGTTCCTAACACGTATACTTCATACCAGCGGCTAGGCAATTGCACATAGGCAAAATTTCCAATAGAAGCCATCTGGAGCATTCCAATTAAGAGTTGCCACATCTGTCCATAACCCACTCAGTCTAGTTATATTTTCAAATGGGTTACTAGGTTGTGTCAGATTAATACCCTTGCTGGTAATGTATGATTTTTCACACTTATCATTATTGCATTATCTGCTCCTCCCATTTGTCCTATGTATAAGAAAATCATTTCCAAATATTGAACCATTGCATTAAATCAATACATTTTATATCTTCAGGGATTATGATATCACTATCTCCTAGGACTATTGTGTCCAAGTCAGGTTTCTATGGGAGCAATCCCTTCCATATTTCAACAATCACAGTGTTCCACTATTCATGTATCAATTCATAAGTACAACAATAACAACATCAGCATTCAGTGATACAGTTACAATCATAAAACCAACACAATATGTAGAGTGCGAAGTTGCACAGCTGCCTTTAGGATCTTCAGATGGAATAAAAGAGACCATCAATCAGGCCAGAAAGACAAAAAATTGTTTCTCCTGCAAGGAGAAAACTCTCAAACAAAACTCAGGCATATCAGCATGACCACATTTTTGAAAACGTTCATTCTCAGCTGGACTCCAGGAATCATTTGACACTTATTAAGTTCTTTCATGGGGCAAATTTACCTCCCGCTGGCAGAAATCTAAGGTATTCAGAACTTGCTGTGCCAGCCACTCTCAAATAAAATCGTTATATGAGTACATTAAACAAGAAAGAAAACCTTACAATGAATTTCCACCCTCCCCCTGTAGTCTTTTCAGCTGTCTTCTGAGGATTGAAAAGAGTCTTTTGGTGGCATGCTTGGTGGTAAGGCTGGTCAGTCAGGCTTGGGAAGGTCTGCTCCACTCTGGTTGCTGTGATAACTTTCAGTGGAAGCTGGATCCAAACCCAATTACTGGCTCAAATGGATGGAATGTCTCCTCTGGGGGAAGCATCTGGACCATGTGTTCTGCTCCCTCAGATTTGAGTCATCTGTGCAGGGCTGAAAGACATGAGATTGGGGTCCCCTCCTCCCTTTCTGGGTGAGGAAAGGCATTGTTGGAGGATTAGGGAGGTCGGTCGAGTGGGGGAGGATAGGTAGCTTGCAGGCAGAACTTGAAAAGAAACAACAACATATCAGTATTGCAGGTACTAAATAAACTGGTACAATATTGGGATTTCCCAGTTGAGAAAAGGTAGCTGGATTCACATGCTTTAGGAAGGAGATGAACAGGTAACATTCATATCTCTAGGGATCAAATATTGAACAGTTGTCAGACATTGAACAGTTGCAAGTCATACACACACACAAAAAAAATCAAGGACAGAGGGGATAACAGAACTCGGAGGGGAGGTTTACACATAAAACTCAGTTAAATTAGGGAAGGCACAAATCTTAACAAACATACCACATGGTTGCATAGAAGACAGAGAAAGAGACAAACAAACAACAAAAACCCCAATACCCTCCCTTTTATTCATGTGTAGAACTTGTTTACTAACAAGTTTTACAAATCCACAGTATCAGAAACCCAAAAACAAATTACATCATATCTTAGCAAAATCAACATTTGTCTTACTTGCTCATACTTTTTAAACTCTTTCTTCTCACTTAACATTAAACTTTCAGTTCAGCTAAATTAGTGCCTCAAGCTTCAAATTCAAAGCTTAACTTTCTATTTTCTTCTAAAACTTCTTCCCTTACCTTCTACCATTCCCATCTATTAAACAAATTAATCCCTTCACAGCACCAGTATCCGATCACCCTTCTAAATCTCTTTCTACATCTTTTAATTTCTAACTTATCTCTGTAATAGTTCCTAAAAAGGGGCACATCTTGTGCTGCTAACAAACAAACAATACAAAGAAACAAACAAAATACCATAGGATGGGGCACCTTGACTCTGATGCAAAAAAATAAATAAATACACCCATACATAAATACATAAAAGAAGGAGGTAGGAAGAACAGCTTCAAAAATAAGACAAACAATCTAAATGAGGTATTTTAAGTCAATACTCTAAAATATTTTTGAGTGTCAACTCAAGTTTAGTGTCAACTCTCTGCTTTTAAAACATTTATAACTGTAAGCAAAATCTTTCAAAATCATTTCTTTAATATAGGTTTAATTAGGCAGTTTAAACCTCAAAAATTTCCAGAAAAGAAGGAAGAAAAAATAATACAAAAAATAAAATCAAAATTGTATTCAGGGTGGAAAAGAAAATATATCTGCATAGCTTTTTTATGCAGATGAAAAAGACCAAAACAGTGAAAGACAAGGCTGCAGGAGCAGTTCTCCCATTTCACCCATTTGCCCCATCTTTCTCAGACAGGCTCAGCAGAGAGAAAAAGTGGAGGGGGAATGGTTAAGATGAGCAGGAAAACCGCACTTCCCCCACCCTTTGCCCACCCCCTAACCTGGCTTGGCAAAGAGTGAGAGAAGGGGGGAAAGGTTACTTAAGATGAGCCAGTGAGGACAGAAAAAAAAATTCAAAAGACAACACAGAAATCTCACACCTTTTCTTCCCTCAGCACACTTAGGGAAATCGAGAAAATGAGTTTCTCTATTTCTTTTCCTTGCAACAGACTTCAATCAGGCTGCTTGCAGAAACAATTTCTCAGGCACACACACACACATTTCATGCAAACCAATCATTACAATTATTTCAGGGAGCTATTTCACAAGCCAATGAGCTCCATTTTCTAAATAATTTTTGAGAGTTTCATCCTTCATCCAGGTCTGGAAATGATTACACACAGACACATACACACACACACATACCATTAAACAACATTTGCAGACCTGGGGAGGTTGTCTCTTTAAATCGTCCCTTTTTATTTCCTTGGGCAACCTATAGTTCATTCTTAAAGCAGTGGGAAAACTCAGAGAGCAGTTTAAATCATAAATGTGATTGTGGGCCATAACTACTCTCCGTTTCCCACAGCTCCAAGCTGAGAAGTTTACTTAATTTGCAGGCTGGCCAGACATATCACATTCAATTCTACATGCTATTATGATAGATACATATCTAAGAATTTTTAACAGAAATCACACCAAATTGATCAACTCAAATTATCTGAATCTTCCCATTTAGACAGACTTTACCTTTTTTATTTCCTGCTAATCTCTGGCTCTTTTGAGAATGATAAATTATCAAGATCTTTATAACACTGCAGTATTTCTACTCCTGGATCTTCTTACCACACATAACAGCATGAATTAACCATATCTTCTATGAACTTCTCACTTTTACCCATTGATCTATCTCTTTAAGCACTAGGGTGTCTGTGTCTTCTCTTTCTAGTTTGGACCTCCCAGCAAGCGCTGGCTTATTTTTAAAGATCAAGGTGTATAAGAGGTATAGAGACCTATGTTCACATAAATGTCATGGGGTGCCCCCAGAGTTATTTTGTGATTCAGGCTGGCCATCTTCTAGCCACTGGATCCAGCACTTTATATAGGTAAGCCACAGGAACTTTTCCGGGAGCTTTCCCTTCATTTCAGAGACAGAGAGTTCAGAAGCATGGGCTAATGCATCTTTCAAGTCCTTGCTACGATAGGTTGTAAAATGTCCCAATGAATTAATTCACAGTCCAGAGGGGAACACGGCTATACTCTTCCAACGAGGTTACTCGTTCCAAACAGGCTGCCAGTATAGTTGCCCATTGTTTTGTTTTTTTCTAAGGGGATCAAGTCTTTGCTGCGCATGAGCAAGATGGCGGTTCCCCGAAGTGTCGGCTGAGTTTTGGTGGATGAAAGAATGAGCGACGGGAAACCGGGGGGAGGCCGTTTTTCCATTCTTCAGCCCCCTGCCCGATATGCTGAGCCTCCGGCAGTTCAAATGAGCCATCTCCAGCAAGAGACGGCTCTCGGATGACCTGGGACTGGCAAGGAGAGGATTGCATCAGCTGGTGCCGCTGAGAGGGTGGCGTTGGCCTCTGCAATGGCGCCGCGGCCTTAAAGTTCCATCGGCCGGATCGGTGCTACCCAGACGCGGTTTGCTTTGTTCTCGGCACTCCTGAATCGGGGGGGGGGCTGCTACAGGCGCTGCGGCTGCTGTAAGATCGTCAGCCCCCCCTGGAGGATCTGCTGAGGCTAGAACAGTGGCATCATGGGCAGTATGGAGGCCTTGTCGATGGCGGAGAGTGCCATATTGAAGGTGCTGGGAATGACCCAGCAGACATTCCACTGAGATTACATCTAATTGCCCTTGAAGGGCATGAGGCCAGGAAGATCTGGGCTGTAATAGCCCTACGAGGACAGGCTATGACTGCGGGGTGAGTGGACCTGGAGAAGATCGGGGGAGGGGGGTTGGGAGTTTGCCGGAGGGGAAGTGGTAATTGTACATCTTGCTCTTCCCTGAGGCCTCCCCCCCCAACTTTTGATGCTCCCCCCGGACTACTGCCTGGCTCGGTTTGGCCCACCCTGCCTATTCATCTTCAGCTGTTTGTTGAGACCTTTGTCATCTTCCTCCTTATTGATCTGCTATCTGATCCCTGGCTTTTCTCCCATCACAATGTGTTACATCTCATACTTTTACTCCCTATTACTGCCTTTATTGGACTTGGCGTATTGGACAGAGATATGGAGCCTCAGGCTGAAGAGCCATGAGTCCTGGTGGACTGCTGCTGCATTATGTTCCTAAGAACTGTTCTATGACTCCGCTGGCGTTTGTTCTCCGCCTAGCTGCCGTGAGAGGACAGTTGCGGCCGGTTCCGTTGGACCTATTCACTGCAGCTGTTCGGACTCCTCCACCGCTGTGAGAGAGTGGTGGTTATACCGGCCTGGTTTACTCCTATCTTGGCATTATATCTGCCCCTCTTTTTACCATCTTGGTTCCGTCGCTGTTTTACATCCACCTCTTATGTTTATTCTGGCGTACACTTCGGCGACCCTCCTCTCTCTGTGAGATGCCTCCCTCTCACAGACATGGCCTTCGAATTTATCGAAGGCCTAGCTCAAGGACGGGTTTTGGAACTCCGAGTGGTGGCATGCCTCAAAACATGATCTGAGGGTTTTTTTAATTAAGGCTTTTAATCAAATTTTAAGGGGACCCAGGAGGTGGGTGGTGACCAAAGGGGATGGGGGGGGGAAATCCACTAAGGTTGGAGCCGAGCCTGGCACTGGGTAACGGTTTGGAGGGTGCAGGACGAGGGATTGGGGAGGGGATGGAGGGCTATCCTAATGAGGGATGTACCATCAGCACGGTCGATGGGCGGGGCAGATATGGTGTGAGCAGGGGGCCATATCATGTGTCGGGGGTGCGCACTTGCTGTTTGAGAGCTATTGCACGCTCCGGTCCCCAAGGCTCCTCTCGGATGCTAGGTGGCACAGATACTCAGGATCTGGGCCTTCAGCTGATGCTATGCAACACCAGGTCCGTGGTAAATAAGGCTCCCCTCATCCACGATCTCATACAGGAGGGGGGAGCGGACCTGGCAGGTATTACCGAGCCCGAAGGGAGGGGTCCCCCTGGTTGAGATGTGCCCATGAGATTTCAGAGTGTTCCACCAGCCGAGGGCCCAGGGGAGGGGAGGGGGGGTGGCAGTCATTATTAAAGAAGGGCTCGGTCCAAGGGAGACCACTGTGCCTCAGACTGCCGGATGTGAATCCCTCTTTGTGAGATGTGGTCATGGGGTTCAGATGGGCCTGTTGCTTATGTACCTGGCTCACTGCCACATGGCAACGGCCCTGCCCGAACTACTCAACATGATAGCCATGGTGCCAGTTGATACACCCAGTCTTATGGTCATGGGTGATTTCAACTTGCCGTCCGTTGGTGAAACGTCTGAGTTGGCTCGGGAGTTCATGGCTTCCATGACGGCCATGGACCTGACCCAGTTAGTTCATGGCCCAACCCACAGGGGGGGTCACACTCTGGACTTGATTTTTGTCTCTGGCCAGTGGTTGAGTGGTCTTGTTATAGGGGATATAGTCATGGAACCCTTGCCATGGTCAGATCACTTGCTCCTTCGCCTGGACCTTCGAACCGCCATACCCCGCCGCAGGGAGGCGGAGCCAATAAGATTGGTCCACCCCAGGGGCCTGATGGATCCTGATAGGTTCCAGATGGAGCTTGGGCCACTTCCTGAGGATCTGGTGCATGACTCGGCCGAGGACCTGGTGGCCGCCTGGGACTGGGCGGCTGGTGGGGCCTTGGATCGAGTTGTGCCTTTGTGGCCTCTGACCCAGTGCCAATCCCTCACGGCTCCTTGGTTCACCGAGGAGCTGAGGGAGATGAAACGCTGGAAAAGACGCCTAGAAAGCAGTTGGAGGGCCAGTCTCACTGAATCTGATCGAACACTGGTAAGGTCACATATTAAGACCTACCTAGTGGCGATAAAGGCGGCAAAGTTTAATTACTTTTCTGCTCTTATTGCGTCATCAGAGAATCGTCCGGCCACTCTGTTTAGGGTGACCCACTCCCTCCTCCACCCGGGAGCGCGGGAGGACCCCCTGGAGGGCAGGGCTAAGGATTTCGGATGATACCTGTATGACAAAATCGCTCAGATCTGGGGGGATTTGGACTCTGACTGGGTAGTTTCGAGCAGGGTGACGAGGAACAGTCCTGAGAACATTATCTGGGAAGAGTTTGACTCTGTGACTCCTGATGACGTGGACAGGATTCTGGGGAGACTTAGTGCAGCCACATGTTTATTGGACCCGTGTCCCTCCTGGTTAGTACTGGCTTCCCGGGAGCTTACACGAGGCTGGCTCCAAGGAATTATCAATGCTTCATTGAGTGAGGGTTACTCCCCCACTGCCTTGAAAGAGGCAGTGGTGAGGCCTCTCCTCAAGAAGCCTTCCCTGGACCTGGCAGTATTAGCCAACTACCGTCCTGTCTCCAACCTTCGCTTTGTGGCGA
Organism: Arizona elegans; assembly: GCA_022577455.1. Classification (NCBI taxonomy): domain Eukaryota; kingdom Metazoa; phylum Chordata; class Lepidosauria; order Squamata; family Colubridae; genus Arizona; species Arizona elegans. Next base: position 50,859,072 of record JAKOOJ010000006.1, on the reverse strand, counting down.
AGGTTGTTGAGAGTGTGGTCGCGCAACAGTTTCCACAATTCCTGGAGGAAACGTCTTATCTAGATCCATTCCAGTTGGATTTCAGGCCTGGGCACAGCATGGAAACGGCATTGGTCACGTTGGTAGATGATCTCTGGAGGGCGCGGGACAAGGGTTGCTCCTCTGTCCTAGCCCTGTTAGATCTTTCAGCGGCTTTTGATACCATCGACCATGGTATCATGCTGCACCGGTTGGAGGACTTGGGGATGGGGGGCACCGTATTACAGTGGTTCTCCTCCTTTCTCTCAGACCGGTCGCAGTTCGTGTTGGCAGGGGGGCAGAGGTCGACCTTGAGGCCTCTCATTTGTGGAGTGCTTCAGGGGTCGGTCCTCTCGCCCCTTCTGTTCAACATTTATGTGAAGCCGCTGGGTGAGATCATCCGTGGCTTTGGGGTGAAGTACCATCAGTACGCTGATGACACCCAGCTGTACATCTCCACCCCAGGCCACCCCAACGATGCCCTTGAAGTGATGTCCAAGTGCCGGGAGGCTGTGCGGATCTGGATGGGGAGGAACAGGCTCAAGCTCAACCCTTCCAAGGCTGAGTGGCTGTGGTTCCCAGCATCCCGATATAGTCAGTTGACTCCATAACTGACTATCGGGGGCAAGTCTTTGGCCCCGCGGAGAGGACGCTCAATCTGGGAGTCCTCCTGGATAGGCAGCTGTCCTTGGAGGAACATCTGACAGCTGTAGCCAGGGGGACCTTCTGTCAGGTTCGCCTGATTCGCCAATTGCGGCCCTTTCTTGATCGGGATTCCCTGTGCATAGTCACTCACACCCTCGTCACCTCGCGCCTGGACTACTGCAACACTCTCTACATGGAGCTCCCCTTGAGGAGCACCCGGAGGCTCCATCTGGTCCAGAATGCGGCCGCGCGGGTAATCACGGGAGCCGCCTGGCGCTCCCACATAACACTGCTCCTGTGTGAGCTGCACTGGCTCCCAGTGGTCTTCCAGGTACACTTCAAGGTGTTGGTTACCACCTTTAAAGCGCTCCATAGCATAGGACCTAGTTATCTTCGAGACCGCCTGCTGCTACCGATAACCTCCCACCAACCTGTGTGCTCCCACAGAGAGGGCCTCCTTGGGGTGCCATCAGCCAAACAATGTAGGCTGGTGACCCCCAGGGGGAGGGCCTTCTCTGTGGGGGCACCTACCCTCTGGAATCAGCTGCCCCCAGAGATAAGGAGAATCCAAGACCTCGATGCCTTCCGCCATGCCCTTAAAACTTTCTTTTTTCAGCAAGCCGGCCTGGCTTAATATATTTTTAAATATTTTTAATTGGTTTGTTATTTTAAATTGGGGCCAAATTAATATATATCTTTTTAATTGTTTTTAATGTTTGTATTGTATGTTTTTATCTGGCTGTACACCATCCTGAGTCCTTCGGGAGAAGGTGCAGTATATAAATTCGAAATAAAAAAATAAATAAAAATAAATAATCCTGACTCAAATTCGGGGTCTGGCCAAACTCTTCTTTTTCCACAAAAGAATTTCTCGGTCTAGGGTCAGCTTGAAGTTCTGGCCAAAGACATTTCTTTTCCCTAAAGAATTTCTCGGGCTGTTTTGTCAATGGGGTTTGAGTTGGTTAAAACCCTCCCGTGTCTCAGGTTTTGTAAGGGGGTTTGTCTCAGTGAGGGGGGTTTCTCGGGTGCTTCCTAGGCTCGGAACTGACAAAACTCTCCTTTTTTCAAAAGGATTTCTTGGGCTCCCCTTTTAAGCTCAGAGTTTTGGCCAGAACCCACCCCTGCACTGCAGACTTTTCTTACACCAATCACATGCCTTTCAAAGCGAACAGTTCTGGCTGATCTCCTTGCGGATAATCAGAAACGCAGATTGGATCTCCACAATTCACTTGGAGGGCAAACCTCTAGTAGGAATTTCCCTCCTTTCATTCACGCACACACAAGGCAACACTCCTCTTCTCACCAAAAGGAAAAGAAAAAAAATTCTCTACTTACTTAGCAGAGTAGAATCTTCCCCAATACCCAGTTCAAGCCTCAATGGGGCGTTCAGATCTGGCTGAAATCAGGATCTGCTGTCATCCAGCCAGACCAACATCACCAGTTCAAACTTATTGGGAGCGCTCTTTTTTTTTTTTTGCAAAAAGTTTTTTTTATTTTTCCCAACACACAAATTACATCTTTTTGGAACAGAGCCCTGATCAGGTCATCAATTTATACAATTTTTTATCATCTTTAACAAGATTTTATATATTCTATTTTGTCATAACACTTATTTCTTAATCTTAAATCACCCATCTCAACTAATACCATCTTTAAAAAAAAATTACTCAAATTTACTTAATCAAAACAATTACCCTTCCATTAACCCCTTAAATCTTAATTCAATTAATACCTCATAGTACATTTCACAATTCTTACCCTAAATCCTATTAACAATACTTAATTTTAGATCACCTATCTCCGCTATTACCATCTTATAAAAAGTTTACTCTTATTTATTTAATCAGAACAATTACTCTTCTATTAATCCACTTTAAATCTCAATTCAATTAATACCTCATAATACATTTCACAATTCTTAGCCTAAATCCTCGCTATTGACAATACAGGTCAAACATGTTTATATTTCAAAGTCTTATTTCCCTTTCTAAAACTTCCCCACATTTATTATTACTTCGTATAATGCTCATTAAATCTTTATTTCCTTATTACTTCACCAAATTTAGATCCTATCTCTAATCCCAAAAATATAGCAATTTAACATTGAAACATAGTTCTTAATTCAAATAAAACTACAATACAATTTCCAATTATTTCCCACAATTCTATCTCTTTAACCATATCATTTATATAAAAACCAGTTTAAGTAATTCTTATTTATAATTCATAGTCCTATATTATTTCAATCTTTTCTTTTTTCAGTTTTTATAGTCATCAATTATTCTCAAGTAATACCATATAACATCTTAATAGAAATTTATTCATTGTGTCCATTGATATATTTTCTTTCAACATAGTCTATTTCTCATATATTATAGCTTCCATCCATATTTCAACTTTTAAGTATCTTCTCATATTTCTGTTAACCATTATTAATCTCAATATAGTTACTTTGTAAATCAAAGTCCTGGACTTTTTTATTTTACCCCATATTCCCCAATACTTCCACTGTTAATCCCAGTGTAATCATCTTTATAACTATTGTTATTCACAATATCGTCTCTAAAAACCTCCTTATTATCATTATCCACCTGTACATTATTATTCATATTTAATCATGTTGTCTTTGTCTTCTTTATTTCCAGCCATTGTGTCTTATTTCTTCATTTTCTTGTCTGCTTGCGTATACTTCATTTCAGCTTCAATGTCCTCAAATTTTGTCCTCCATGTATCATTTTAGTTATTTTTCTTATTTCCATTCCAAATCAATTTGGAATTTGTTCCTTCTCTAATTCCTGCACCATTTTATTCTTTTTAAGTTGATGTTATCCCAATTATAAAAGTTCCGTTGTGGTTCCCCTTTTCTTTTCTTTTTTTGCCCCCAAAGTCAAGCCGCCTGCAGACAAAGAAATAATCCTCCACAAATTCTCACGGTTCTTATCTGTAAAGTTCACAATTTTCCAAAACAAAAACCAAGTTGCAATGTTCCTTTTTACTCCAGAAGGTGTCTCTCTGCAATCCACAAGTTCCAATTGTTTAACAAGTATCCATTTTGTTTCAGTTACATAGCAATTTTACTTGGCTTCTCTTTTTCTTTTTAGTTTTAAAAATATCAAATCTTTTTTAAAGCCCAGTCCAAATTTAAACTCTTTCCAATCCTTTGACCATGTCTCAATGTTTAATGTTTCCAATTAGTTTTATTCAAAAGTCAATTTTCTATTGGGTCTTTGTCTCTTTAAAGTTACATTTCAAAATCTTCTTTGCCCCCATGCTCCTTAGCTGCTATGTTATCACTAGGGGTCTTGTAGTTAAACAATGTTTCCCTTGAAGTTATTACAAGCCTGGGTTGGCTGTCACTCACCTGGCTTTGAAAAACTCCATTCCGTTCCACTTTCCTCCTGCTCAATACTTGATCCGGTTGTCCCAGCTTCGTGGCAGCCTCCATGGCTGCTGTCCCCAGCTGCCGAGTCACAAAGAGTTCACTCCGACCTTCGAGGAACTTGTCTGTTCCTCTTGGTCATCCGAGGTGCCTCTCTTTCTTCCCCGTCCCTGCAGGACGGTTCTGGTCTGAAGATCCATTGGCGGCGATTCGTCAGCCGGGGTTTTTGCAAGGCTCGTCAGAGCCTGCTAATTCCCCGACTGTCTCGTCGCAATGCCAAACCAGAAGAGCCTTGGGAGTGCTCTTTGACATTGTCTGTGGCCCATGCCAGTTTTTCCTGTCAACTGTGTTGAAGGCCTGCTGAACCTCAATGGAGTTCAGTATGTGGGAGGCCAAATGTGGCCACCTCGAAGAAAAGCATTGCCTTTGAGCCCCACCTTGGGCGACAAAAATGTAAGGTCTAATAATAATGTGTTTAAGCTCATAAATGCCAAACAAGAAACTTAAACAGAGGCTTGAGTAAAATAGCATTTAATCTTGATCAAGCTTAAATGGTTAGCTGTTCCAAACATATACAAGATACATGCGTGTAACAACTACAAACAAGACAGGGAATGTGAACCCCTTTCATATTGTTTAGGAAAGTCATAAACCTCTAGTTCTGGCATCTTTGATTTGTGTATTCCCTGGAATTTGGTTTGTGTATATACCCCCCCCCCCCAACAGGGTAGAGCAGGGTAGAGCCTCTTAATGAGCATCATTAGCGTTATCTCTTCCTGATCATCTTCTTTGTGTTCACACTTGGCTATTCAGCCCCCTGGAGTGGAGGGAACTCAAAATATCAAAGATGAGATACTTTCTTAGGCAGGAGGGGGAGAGATAAGGCTCTGATAAAAAGGTGGAACATATAGTTTGACAAATGTCAGATACTTCACAACAGACCCCAATAACAGTCCAGGAAGTTAGTCAATGTGGCATGTTTGTGTTATAACTACAAAGGGCATAATATATATATGTCAGTGTCACAGGAAACAAATATTTACAGCATGCAAGTATACAAAGACATCGTATGTATGTATGTATGTATGTATGTATGTATGTATGTATGTTGCAGGAAACAATTAGCAAGTTTCTACTAATTCTAGTATTTCAGTATATCTATTTCCTTACAATATCATACGACCTCCTGAAGTTCTTGCAGAAGATGGAGGTAGACTCGTGACTGGAAAGTGATCACGATCCACTAATCCTTACTTTTACATTACCAGAAATTGCTAAGGACTGGCTCAGTCTATCTACCCAGGTTAGAGAACCAAAATACCCAGGTAAAAATTAAATGGACCGAGAAAAATGCAAAGGAAGTTACTAAATGGATGTTAGTTCCAGAAGCCATAGAAGTACGAACATCTCTACTAAGAAATAAGTTTGAAGGACCATACTTAGAGGAGTTTGAAGCTTTAATTTCAAATTTGAAATTGGTTCTCATTCCATTAGCCGGTTTTAAAGAATAAAAAATGGTTTGATAGAGATTGCATGCAACTAAAAAGGATATATAATAAGGAGTACAGAAAAAGTAAAAATGACCCTTCGGAAGATCACGCTCACCACTTAAAGCAGTTGAAGGCAAAATATAAGATCCTCCTAAAAGAAAAGAAAAGTGCAGCTTTTTGGTACATCACCAGAGGATTGGGGAAATCCCCCCTATCCCCAACTAATCAGATACTGATTCAAATCAGGGAAGAATATTTTAGAGAGCTATATAGTAACTGTGACTATGTAACTAAGGAGAGCCAAATTAGTTTGGACCAAACTGCTTACTGGCCCCCTGTTATGCCAGAAGAGATATCCCAGTTGATTGGAGCCCTCAAGGCTAATAAGGCACCTGGTGCTAATAATGTCCTCCCAGAAATAATCAAAAAGAACACCAGTTGGTGGGCTCCACTTTTAGCATCTCTGTTTACATTTATAGATAAAACGGGCCGTATGCCAAGAGATTGGGGATTAGCAATTATTATACCAATCTATTGTTAGAAGAAATATCCTTCTGGGAAAAAGACACTGGAAACATGGAGACTGCTTGGAAAGATGGTTTAATGGTGGACAGGATGACATGGTTTGAGTTCCTGAACAGAAAAAGGGGTAGAGATGCTGCGAGTCCCTGGGTTTTATCCCCTCTCTGGCTTTGAACTTCCTGGGGCCCAGGAAGAGTATCCTGATTGGTTGCTGCCAGAGGTCATAGCTAGTCTTTTAGGTTGTCTGTGTGCCAAGTTTGGTTGAAACTTGGTGGGTGGTGCAATACAGGGCAATTAAATGGCTTTGCCTGAAGGAGGTAGATCTTTGTTATGTAGAATAGACTAGCTCAGGCCTTAATGGCCCATTAACAAAGGTGGGGAGCTGAGTTTCTGCTTCTCTGAGTTTCTATTTCTCTTTTAGGGAAAATATTCTGCCTTTTTAGTATTTCCTAAAATATTTCATTTTTCTAGGAGAGGGGTGGGTGCTAACTTCCTACAATCCCTCTTTTTTTTTCAAAACATGTGAGTTTTGAAACAAGATCTTGGCAAAAGATTAAAATTGATCAGATCAGTGAGACTTGATGGGTGCTTTTAATTGTTCTGATTCAAAGGGGAAGACATTGATAGAGGCAACAGAAAAGGATTCCTTTTGTGGCTCCCATAAGGAGAGCTTTCAACCATGAAGGTCTAGCAGCCAGGGCAAAAATTCTGGAAAGAAATTTACAGTATCCAATTTCTATACCAATTAATTTCAGATGTCAGATATCACTTTCTGTAAGCTTTCAGTCAGGTTTCAAGCAAGCACACGTCCCAAAATTTTTCACAGCCATGGTTTTCCTTTAAATTACAGGCTGCCCATTTCCAAGGGTTGGTTACTGAACCTGCCCTAGCTCTTACTTTAGTGCATCCAGGATTTGTGAGTCCAAATTGAGGTTAGTCAGTGTTCAATCCAGGCTTTTTTTTTTTTAATTACACACAATGAGCCCTGGGACTTCTACTCATGAGACCACCAGTCCAACATATCTTTCTTTACTGGGCAACTGGGCAGCATCATTTGTGAGTCAAGGTCAGGGCTTGGGTTTTGGATATCACTTTTTCTGCTATCTCTTCAAGTGAGGGAATTGCCTGAGGGGGACTGCTCCCTCCCTCATGGAATTAGCAGGGAGATATGACTACTAGGGCTTTTAGTGCGACAGAGCAAAAATCAACCTAGGAGAAGCTTTGTGGAAGTAATTGAAGGGAATAGTTTCAGTCTAATTCTGAATGGTGTGTCTGTGTGTGCATGTGTATGCAGCTACTTTTACAATACAGGCAATACAGATATTTTGGACAAATTTCCCTCCCACCAGAGAGACATCTAAGGTGTTCAGAACTTGCTGTGCCAGCTATTCTCAAATACAAGCCTTACATGAATACATTAGACTGATTACTATATAAATGAGACAAGGGAAAAAAACCCTTACAATGAATTTCCACCCTTCCCCATAGTCTTTCTAGCTGTCTTCTAGGGATTGAAAAGAGTCTTTTAGTCTTTACTTGTACATCTCAGGGTCTTTTCTTTCACGTCTGCTGGGTAGCATGCTTGGTGGTAAGGCTGGTCAGTCAGGTTTGGGAAGGTTTGCTCCAGTCTAGTTGCTGTGATGACTTTCAGTGGAGGCTGGATTCAAACCCAATTCCTGGTTCAAACAGATGGAAGGTCTCCTCTGAAGGCAGCATCTGGATCCATGTGCTCTGCTTCCACAGTTGCAGAATCATCTGTGCAGGGCTGAAACACATGAGAACAGGGTCCCCTCCCTCTTTTGTGGGTAATCTTCCCAGGAAAGGCATTGTAACAGGATTAAAGATTTGGGGAGGGGGTAGATAGCTTGCAGGCAGAGTTTGAAAAGAAACAACAACACATCAGTATTGCAGTTACTAAACAGATAATGCAGTTTCAACAAAATGGAGACACAACAGATAAGAAAAAACTGGATTCACATGCTTCAGGAAAGAGATGAACAGGTAAACCCATTTAAACACATACAGTAAATGCAAGACTGATTTTTTTTTCTTGTAAATGAACTTAAAACGTTTCCTCATAAACTTGAGTTGTTACTTTAAGATACAGAGGGGGAAGGAGAAAAAAATAGAAATAAAATGAAAAGTTCTCTTTACTCTGTTCTTGTTGGCCAGACAAATACAGGGCAAAGGCTCTTCCTTTCTTTTTTTTTCTCTCTCTCTCCCCCATTTTCCATTGTTTCAACCTTTTTATTTTCCTAACAATTTAAAATTCTTGTCTCTAGGTACATTTTAGTTACAATTACCTCGAGGGTGCACAAAGACTCATTTTCATTTCATTTATTTTCATTTATTTAAATTTCTATACCGCCCTTCTCCAATATAGGACTCAGGGCGGTGCACAGCCAAAGTAAAAACCAGACATAGAAAAATTAAAAACTGATTAAAATAATTAGATAATTTGGCCATAATTAAAAACAATTCCAATTTAAAATAGTTTAAAAATTTGACTCAAGCCAGCCCAGCTAGTTGGAATAAATGGGTTTTCAGGGCCCGACGAAAAATCCGGAGGTCTGTTATTGTACGTAACTCTGGGGGGAGGTTGTTCCAGAGGGTGGGCACCGCCACAGAGAAGGCTCTCCCCCTGGGGGTCGCCAGCCGACATTGTCTGGCGGACGGCACCCTGAGGAGGCCCACTCTGTGCGAGCGTACTGGCCGGTGGGAGGCTATTGGTGGCAGAAGGCGGTCTCGTAAATACCCCAGCCCTAAGCCATGGAGCGCTTTAAAGGTGGTCACCAACACCTTGAAGCGCACCCGGAAGACCACCGGGAGCCAGTGCAGCTCGCGAAGGAGAGGTGTCACATGGGAGCGCCTCGTCGTCCCCATAATCCCCCGCGCGGCCGCGTTCTGGACCAGCTGGAGCCTCCGGGTGCACCCCAGGGGGAGCCCCATGTAGAGAGCGTTACAGTAGTCCAGGCGGGAAGTGACGAGTGCTTGAGTGACTGTGCGTAGGGAGTCCCGATCTAGAAAGGGGCGTAACTGGCGTATCAGGCGAACCTGATAAAAAGCCCCCCTGGCCACGGCCGTCAAATGATCTTCTAAAGACAGCCGTGCGTCCAGGAGGACGCCCAAGTTACGAGCCCTCTCTGTGGGGGCGAGTGATTCACCCCCAATAGCCAGCGATGGCATCAGCTGGCTATATCGGGATGCCGGAAGCCACAGCCACTCGGTCTTGGAGGGGTTGAGTCGGAGCCTGTTTCTCCCCATCCATGCCTGCACGGCCTCCAGACACTGGGACATCACTTCAAGGGCATCATTGGGGTGGCCTGGGGTGGAGATGTACAGCTGGGTGTCATCAGCGTACTGATGGAACTCCACCCCAAAGCCACGGATGATCTCACCCAGCGGCTTTACATAAATGTTGAACAGAAGGGGCGAAAGGACCGACCCTTGTGGCACCCCACAAGCAAGGTGCCTCGGGGTCGACCGTTGCCCCCCTGTCAACACAGATTGCGACCGGTCAGAGAGGTAGGAGGAGAACCACCGCAGAACGGTGCCTCCCACCCCCAACCCCGCCAACCGGTGCAACATGATACTATGGTCGATGGTATCAAAAGCCGCTGAGAGGTCTAACAGGACCAGGATAGAGGAACAACCCCTATCCCGAGCCCTCCAGAGATCATCCACCAATGCGACCAATGCCGTTTCCGTGCTGTGCCCAGGCCGGAAGCCGGACTGGAGCGGGTCTAGATAGACAGCTTCATCCAGGTACCGGGGAAGCTGTTGCGCCACCACACTCTCAACAACCTTCGCAATGAAGCGAAGGTTGGAGACTGGACGATAGTTAGCCAAAACAGCCGGATCCAGAGAGGGCTTCTTGAGGAGGGGCCTCACAACCGCTTCTTTCAAAGCGGCCGGCAGGACCCCCTCACTCAAAGAAGCGTTAACAATCTTCTGGAGCCAGCCTCGTGTCACCTCCCGGGAAGCCAGTACCAACCAGGAGGGACACGGGTCCAATAAACATGTGGTCGCGTTCAGCCGTCCCAGGACCCTGTCCATGTCCTCGGGAGCCACAGGATCGAACTCCCCCCAGGTAACACTCTCAAGACCTGCCTCAGTCATCCCGTCTGGACATACCCAGTCAGAGGCCAGCCCTTCCCGAATCTGAGCGATTTTGTCATACAGATACTGCACAAAATCCTCAGCACGGCCCTGCAAGGGGTCATCCCGCACCTCCAGATGAAGGAGGGAGCGGGTCACCCTAAACAGGGCGGCTGGGCGATTATCTGATGATGCGATAAGAGCGGCAAAATAGCTCGTTTTCGCCGCTTTTATCGCCACTAGGTAGGTCTTAATATGAGACCTCACCAGTGTTCGGTCAGATTTGGAGCGGCTGGTCCTCCAACTACTCTCCAGGCGTCTTTTCCGGCGCTTCATCTCCCTAAGCTCCTCGGAGAACCAAGGAGCTAGGTGAGTTTGGTGCCGGGTCAGAGGCCGCAAAGGCACGACTCGGTCCAAGGCCCCGGCAGCCGCACTATCCCAGGCGGCCACCAGGTCTTCAGCCGAGTCATGAGCTAGAGTCTCAGGAAATGGCCCAAGCTCCATCTGGAACCTATCAGGGTCCATCAGGCGCCTGGGGCGGAACCACCTGGTCGGTCCCGCCTCCCTGCGGCGGGGTGCAGCGGTTAGAAAGTCCAGTCGAAGGAGCGAGTGGTCAGACCATGACAAGGGTTCGATGGTTATATCCCCTATATCAATGCCACTCAACCACTGACCAGAGACAAAAACTAAGTCCAGAGTGTGTCCCCCCATGTGAGTGGAGTCATGAATTAACTGAGTAAGGTCCATGGCCATCATGGAAGCCATGAACTCCCGAGCCACCTCAGACGTTTCACCGATAGATGGGAGGTTGAAATCCCCCATGATGACAAGTCTGGGGGTGTCCACCGCCACCTCGGCTATAACGTTAAGCAGCTCAGGCAGGGCCGTTGCCATGTGGCAGGGAGCCAGGTACGTGACCAACAAGCCCATCTGTACTCCACGACCCCATTTCACAAAGAGGGACTCACATCCGGCTATCTGTGGAACAGTGGTCTCCCTTGGATCCAGACCTTCCTTTATAATAACCGCCACCCCCCCCGCCCCTGCCCTGAGCCCTCGGCTGATGAAATGCGCGGAAACCTGGTGGGCACATATCCACGAGGGGGACTCTCCCCTCCTGGCCCAACCAGGTCTCCGTAATACCCGCCAGGTCCGCCTCCCCCTCCTGAATAAGATCGTGGATGAGGGGGGCTTTATTAACAACGGACCTGGCGTTGCATAACATCAGCCGAAGGCTCTGGCCCTGAGAATCTGGACAACCTGGGGAACAAGAAAAGCATTGGGGACCGGAGTGTGCAATCGCTCTGAGATAACGAGTGCGCATTCCCCGAACATGATATGGTCCCCAGCTTCCGTCATATCTGCCCCTCCCACTCACTATGCTGATGGAACAGCCCTCTTCAAATCGAACTCCACCCCCCTCCCCGACCTCCGGTTCTATGTCCCTAATGTCGTAGCCCTTCGCTAAGGCTGGTCTTGAACCCGGTGGATTTCCCCCAGAACCCACCTTAATCCCCCCCGAACCCCTTAAAATTTTTGTTAAAAACCCACTAAAAAATCCACTTAAAAAACCCCTCAAACTCTTCTTTGCTGCATGCCATCTCTCGGGGCTCCAACGCCCATCATCAAGAAAGGCCCTCGATAATGAAGAGGGCCAGACCTGCGAGAGGGGGGAATCTCGCAGGGCACGAAGGTCATTCACCGAGTACATCTGAACATCAAAGGGGGGGTGATAGTCCATGGCCAATAACCAGGGGCCAATTTGATGTTATCACAGTCAGAAGGAGTGAAATGCCGGACTTCAAGAGAATTCCAATGGAGGACTTCCGGTTTGCTGCTGGCCGCCGCCAGACGTTCCTTTGGGATCGTCAGCTTCCATTGCCTGTCAGAGCCGCCTTCACAGCGGAATGGCGGCTCGAAAAAACTCCGTTTCCAAGATAGAGCCGGCAGGGGTGGGTAGAACTCTCTGCAGAGTCCCAAAAGTTTTTTTTTTACTTTTGGGACGGAGCGGATGAGAAGCCCCACATCCCCTGCCGCTGCTCCGGGCTTTGGGAGACCTCTGCTTATGCAGAGCCAGGCGTCAAGAGCAAGCCTGCGAACTTAACAGAATAATCAAAGAAAACGCGAGCTGGACCCTTAATACTGAATCGCAAGTATTTTACCCTTTAAAAAACTATTTAAGAGGAAAGAGGAGAGGAAAGGGGGAAAAAGAGCCTTTTAAAATGGCGTCTGCCGTTGCTGGAGAAGGGCTGAAAGGGAAAGTCCTTCCGTTTCTTATTACTACAATGTAGCGGAATAAATATCACTGGCTACATTTGTAGATAAAACCTCGCTCCTGTGTCTTCTCTTGCTGTTGATTGAAAAGAAGGTTTTTTTTTGCTTTTTTAAGGGAAAGTCCTTCCGTTTTCTATTTTTTCTCTCTTCTTTGTTAAATCTTGTCTGTGTGGGAAATGGCATCGGGACCTACACAGCTGGACAAACGGGGGGGGGGAACTTCCCCCATTAAGAAACTGCACCAACAAATTGTAACTCTCCAGTGTCAGAAACCTGATTTTAATATAATAGACTTTCTCCTTGAAGAGATTGTAAGAAGGGATGAGATTGTGAACCAGCAACTTGAAAAATTTAAGCAGGAAATTAAAGAAATTGGTGAATTGGTGAAATCAAAGTTTGACTTTTTGAATCAAAAGATTTTAAAATCAGCTAATGGTCTATCAGATTTTCTGATTCGGGTGGACGCAAAGACTAAATTATTAGAGTCTAAAATGAAGGAAACGGAGGAGAATTTGGATGACAAGATTCAAAAAATTAAAAAGGACTTGGTAAATATTCAGGATAATTGTCCAGAAGACAAATCTAAAATGGAGGCTGACCAAAAGACTGGTGATGGAGAAAATGTGCAACAGAGGATTGAAAGAGAAGTTTTAATGATTCAATATAATTTTACAGAATACGCAATTAGACTGAGAGGCCTGCAGGAAAATAATAGAGATGGCTTAAGGAAAATATCTTCTGAAATTCTGGCTGGGATTTTAAAGGTTCAACCTGATGAAGTGTTTTGCAGGATTGATAGAATTTACAGAATTAACTCCTGGTTGGCAAAGCAAAGGCAATTGCCTAAAGATGTGGTGATCTATTTTACAGATAAAGAAATTAGGAATAATATTGTGCAGAACTCTTTTAATTCTACTTTGCAATTTCATGGAAGAAAGATCTGGATTTTTAAGGAGCTCCCGACTAAAATGCTAATGGAGAGGAAGAAATTTGGCTTTCTAGTGACTGAGTTAAAAAAAAAAAAAATCCTATTCAGGTGGGACACGCCAGTTGGTTTAATACTGAGATATCAAGGAGTAAGATATCAATTGAACACTGTTGAAAAAGCGGAAGATTTTTATCAAAAAATTTTAAAAATGAATTTAACACCTTTAGGCATAATACAGGATAAGCAAAAGGAGTTGGAAACAAAAGGAAAATATCAAAATACAGAGGCTGTGGCAGATAAATTGTCTTTGGATTCCCTGGATACCCCAGCTGGTCTGTCTATAAATAAGAGAGTAGTGTCATCCGACACCAAGCTGATGAACCATCAAGTCACAGACAAGTGCGCAAATCAACCAGTTGATATACAAGTGACGGAGAAGAAAGATGAGATGATAAAACTAACCCAACAAGAACAACCCATAAAGCAGAATGAAAATCGACCAGCCGATACACAATCGGTAGGCAAGAAACGAGGATGGAAATTCAACCCGCAAAAGAAAAAGAAAAGAAATAGATCTCATAGAAACAGCAGTTTCTAAACCATGCAACATTGAAGCCAGGGACTTTAAAAAATGAATGAATATTTGAAAAGATAGTGGAGGCGAACAATTGTTTAATACTATCCTGAGGATTGTGGCAGATCTCTGCAATGCCGTGATTTTGGGATGTGAAAAGAGCCTCACCTTGTTGGATTTGAATCATCTACTTTGGATTTTTTTTTTTTTTTTTTGGTAAATATATTATAATTATTTTGAGTTATAAGGCAGGAGAGTTACGCCGGGGCATGCAGAAGATCTGGATGTTACTCATTAGGATGATGGGAATTAATAATCCTGATGAATACCACAACTATAACCATATGGATATAATTATAATGTCACTCGGGTGGTTGTTTTTACTTTTATATAGATGCGAGGATATCTACTACTGATGGGGGCAGAAGATGACTGAAGATTTTGAACAAACTGTTGCAACAGCATGTTATTTTACCCTATTATGGGTGATGGATTTAACAATCCAGTGGAAAGACACCAAAGAAGATATTATATGGATTATAAATTTAAAGTTATTGTCTTTTTTCTTTTTACAAAATGGAATGCATATATAGATATGTGTATATTTTAGCATAGTGGGCAGTGGATTATAATTAGAATTAGAACTGTATTGCATGATCTTGCAGGAATTGAAGGGTTGAAATAGGTTAGTTTGGGGAGTGGAGGTATTGGAGGAATGGATAGAACTGAATAAATGTTAAATTTGGATGTAGGGAGAAGGCCGCCTTAAAATGTTATATTATTAATATATATAAAAGATTAAATGTTAAACTGTAATAATATACTATAAGTTTAGGGGAGGAGAAAAAGGGCAGATTATTGTAAAGATTCAACGATCCAGTGGAAAGACATCAAAGAAGATATTATATGGATTATAAATTTAAAGTTATTGTCTTTTTTTTTTTATTTATAAAATGGAATGCATATATAGATATGTGTATATTTTAGGAAAGTGGGCAGTGGGTTATATTTAGAATTGTATTGCATGATTTTGTAGGAATTGAAGGGTTGAAATAGGTTAGTTTACTGATTGATTAGTCTAAGAAAAAGGATCCTTAAGTCATATATTTAGGGGAGTGGAGGAATTGGATAGAATTGAATAAACGTTAAATTTGGATGTAGGGAGAAGGCTGCTTTAAAATGTTATATTAATATATATAAAAGATTAAATGTTAAATTGTAATAATATACTATAAGTTTAGGGGAGGAGAAAAAGGGCAGATTATTGTAAAGATTCAACGATCCAGTGGAAAGACATCAAAGAAGATATTATATGGATTATAAATTTAAAGTTATTGTCTTTTTTTTTTTATTTATAAAATGGAATGCATATATAGATATGTGTATATTTTAGGAAAGTGGGCAGTGGGTTATATTTAGAATTGTATTGCATGATTTTGTAGGAATTGAAGGGTTGAAATAGGTTAGTTTACTGATTGATTAGTCTAAGAAAAAGGATCCTTAAGTCATATATTTAGGGGAGTGGAGGAATTGGATAGAATTGAATAAACGTTAAATTTGGATGTAGGGAGAAGGCTGCTTTAAAATGTTATATTAATATATATAAAAGATTAAATGTTAAATTGTAATAATATACTATAAGTTTAGGGGAGGAGAAAAAGGGCAGATTATCGTAAAAATGGGAGTTATAAGAATAATATGCTAAGGGTCAGTATTCTGAGGAGGGAGTAAGGGAAAGGGAAGATGTTATGTATGTAATTAGTTATGAAATAGCCTATTGTTGTGAAGAAGTCACGGGGGGGATGGGTGGTGAGGGGGGGTTAGGGAAGAGGGGGGGAAAAAGGGGGAAAAACTTGTATTTGAAAACTTTTTCAATTAAAAAAAAAAAAGAGAATTCCAATGGAGCATGTGGGACCTCATTGCCCTCTCACGGCAATAGCGGGAGTAAAATGCTGCTTCGATCCAGCGGAGGGTGATCCAGCCCCCCTCTCACGGCGGCTGGTCAACCACGATCGTCCAAAAAGCCGGAAATGAGACAGCAGTTATAGACCCACTCCACCAAGACTTGAATCCCCAGATGTAAACCTCCATTCAACGGAGGGAAAGAATGGGATCAGGTCAGTCCACATAGTCAAAACAGGCTCAAACAGCGAAGATCATAACCGTCATTGCCTCCGGGGAGGTCAAGATAGCACCTAGACCTGGAGATGATTGTTCAGCAGGCATACGCAGCATGGCATCCCCATATTCAGGGGGGTAGGGGTAAAAAAGGAGAGCAAAGGCAACAAACGCCGCAGGGGGAAAACCCCTGTCATAGTCCAGCTCTCCCCAACCCCTCCCAGGTCTTCCTTGCAACCATGCCGCCCGCCTCGCCCAGCCTCCATAAATCCTCATGGAGGTCTCTGGGGCGACCCAGGGGCCAAATAACACCCCACGGTCATCCAGGGGATCCAACACAGCAAGCGAGTAACTGCCAACCTCTCCGACGCTCCCACGCATCAAACTGTGGCGGCTTCTTCCTTGTCCCGGCGGCCGCCATTTCCACGCCGCCAGCAGCGCCGTCGCCGCCGCTGCCAGCCTCCCCGCCCTCACCTCGCCCCCCCTCCACCCCTAGCACATGTCCAGGGCGGATTGGGCTGGCGAGGATCCCGGTGAGGGTGCTGCATCGCCGCCACCGCCGCGGCGCTGACGTCGTCATCCTGGCTCTGCCGCCTTCGTAAGGGAAGTCTGCCGCCGCCCCTCTTCCTCCTTCGGGCTGCTCTTGCCGTCCTACGGTCTCCGCGGGCCTCAAGGACACTCTCAAAAGCCGGAGACCCCTCTACAGAGAGCCCCGACACTCCTCCAGCTGGGCCAGGGCTGCAACGATCGAAATTCAGCCCTCCAAAGGCCCCCTGGAGCCATAATCACCCCCTCCAGATCACCGGGATCACAGAGAAGCCGCCATCTTGCACATGCGCAGAAAAATCAGTGCACAAAGACTCAGACATACACACATAAAAACAAGGAGGACAAAGAGAGGAAAGCAGAACTCTGAGATTTACACACATACAGATCATTCCCGCCATAAATCTCAATTAAATTAGAGACGGCACAAATCTTAACAAACATACCATGTGGTTGCATAGAAGACAGAGAGACAAACAAACAAACAAAACAAACAAAAAACCCAACATTCCTATTTATACATTTCCCTTTTCTTTTAAGTACCTTTATTTAGCCAAATTTGTCTCCCGGTGTTATCTCTTAGCAGAGCCCATTTTTTGCAGAATTTCCGAGCTTTCCTTTTTACTCATGCCAGTTAAAACCGGCATCTGCCTGGCATCCCAGGCCACAATCAACTCTTCCAGGGGATTTTCCATCACCCGCGAGCTGCAGCTTCCCATGATCCTTGAAATGTAAGGTTCACTTTGGCTCAGCCGGGCTACCCTTAACCTCCTCCAATTTTCAGGGGGGAAAAAAGATTCTGGGAAGGACTTCGATTCCCTCAGGAAGTACGGGCCACCTTCCTGGTTAGGGAATTCATTTAGGTTTTCGGATCAAAAAGGGATCCGGGAGGACCTGGCTGCCCCTACAGCTAGTACTAGCACCTCCCTGTCTATACACACATACCAGGGTTGCTCTCTTGAAATACACCGGAGACTTCCTTTTTCCTTTTATTGCCCTTTTCACTTTCACTTAATGTTCGCTCAGCTTCCATTCCCTTTAAATACAAAGTCCCACGCTGGCAACCCACCGTTGCTTTCTCTATCCTACCGGTCACAGCTCGGTGGAGCTAGCGATAGGAAGAGGTGCAACTAGAGATCGCTCAAAGAGGTGGAATCAGACTGCTGTCCGGGTGGAATCCCACACACACACTTCCTCCTTCCCTAACAGAACGTCCTGTGCTCTGGCAAATCTCCCATGCTCTCCAGACTGTTGGTCTTTGTGGTTAGGAAATGCACAGAGGAAGCAAGATCTAGCTGTGATTGGGAGAAGGGCCCTCACACTCACACCCATGCAGGCATACACACATTTCCCATGCTTTTCCATGCTTTAAATTAAAATTTAGAAGTACTCACCTTCTTTCGAAGCAGCCTTTGAGCTCAACACTCAAAACCCCTTTAAAATCTAGTTCCAAATGGCCAAGGTCCACGAAAACATGCCCACAGATTCAATGGGTCTGCTGCTAGCAAGGGAGGCTTACCTGGGCCAGGTCCATTGGTTAGGTTAGCTTGGAGTCCCATCTGGGGTGCCAAATTGTTAGAAGAAATATCCTTCACGGTTCAGCTCCAAATGGGGAAAAAGACACTGGAAACATGGAGACTGCTTGGAAAGATGGTTTAATGGTGGACAGGATGACATGGTTTGAGTTCCTGAACAGAAAAAGGGGTAGAGATGCTGTGAGTCCCTGGGTTTTATCCTCTCTCTGGCTTTGAACTTCCTGGGGCCCAGGAAGAGTATCCTGATTGGTTGCTGCCAGAGGTCATAGCTAGTCTTTTAGGTTGTCTGTGTGCCAAGTTTGGTTGAAACTTGGTGGGTGGTGCAATAAAGGGCAATTAAATGGCTTTGCCTGAAGGAGGTAGATCTTTGTTATGTAGAATAGACTGGCTCAGGCCTTAATGGCCCATTAACAAAGGTGGGGGGCTGAGTTTCTGCTTCTCTGAGTTTCTATTTCTCTTTTAGGGAAAATATTCTGCCTTTTTAGTATTTCCTAAAATATTTCATTTTTCTAGGAGAGGAGTGGGTGCTAACTTCCTACACTATAAAAAGGGTAATAGAAATGACCCAGGCAATTATAGACCCATTAGACTTCTCAGTGTTGTTAGTAAATTATATGCGAAACACCTAAAGTATTGTAAGGTCCAATAATAATATGTTTAAGCTCATAAATGTCAAACAAGAAACTTAAACAGAGGCCTGAGTAAAATAGCATTTAATCTTGATCAATCTTAAATGGTTAGCTATTCCAAATACATACAAGTTACATGCAGGTAACAACTACAAAACAAGAAAGGGGATGTGAACCCCCTTCATAAACCTCCAATTCTGGCATCTTTGATTTGTGTATCCCCTGGAACAGGGTAAAGCCTCTTGATTAGCACCATTAGCATTATCTCTTCCTGATCATCTTCTTTGTGTTCATACTTGGCTATTTAGCCCCCTGGAGTGAAGGGAACTCAAGATAAAGATACAGAGATAAGGCTCTGATCAAAAGGTGGAACATATGTTTTGACTAATGCCAGATACTTTATAGACCCCAATAACAGTATATTATATAACATATCTATATGTTGCAGGAAACAACAAGTTTCTACTAATTCTAGTATTTTAGTATATCTATTTCCTTACAGTATAAACTCCAGGATTGCCTAGAAAAGCAGTTTTTAATTCTTTGTCTAAGGCAGCACCCCCACTCCCTGAACCCCCCCCAGCCCCTCTTCTGCAGAGAGAGAGATAAAAGAACAGTTTTGTCTGAAGGCAGCCCCCCTCCCCCCTCAGCCCCCCTCCTTCTCAGAGAGAGAGAGACAAAAAGGAACAAAGCTGCTTTATTGCCTGTTTTAAGGCAAAAATATGTTTTTATCAGAATTCATATTCCTCACTCACATGTCCATTACATCCACACCTGGGTCAGTGGTGGGTTGCTCCCGGTTCGCACCAGTTCGCAGGAACTGGTAGTAAAAATTTGTAGTGGTTCGGAGAACTGGTAACGTGGCGGGCCACGCCCCCGAACCGGTCCCCGGCCTGGTCACCACTCGCTTACCCCACCACCCTCATCAGAGGCTTTAAAAATTATTTTTAAAAGCATTTTTTCTACAACCTCTTGGGCCGAAAAAATGCTTTTAAAAGTAAAAAAAAAAGCCTCTGATGATCAGGCGGCTCAGCTGGGATCTCAGAGGCTTTTAAAAGCATTTTTTCCTGCAACCTCTTAGTTGTAGAAAAAATGCGTTTAAAAGTTAAAAAAAAAAAGTTGGCCATGCCCACCCAGTCACATTACCCCCACCCCCCACCAAGCCATGCCCACAAAATAAGGCATGCCCACCGAACCAGTAGTAAAATTTTTAGAACCCACCCCTGACCTGGGTCCTAACTCCACATATGGCCCTTCCTCTGATGCCCAGAGCCTCATCTGAACATACATCCCATGGTGGGTTTCTACTGGTTCGCCTTTGTTCGGGAGAACCGGTAGTGGCGGCGGTGGGAGGCTCCGCCTGGACATCATCATGGACGCACAGAAGCGCCAGGCACAAGCAAAGCATGCACATGCACGTGCACGCTCAGTTCCTAACTGATAGGGAAGGTAAGTGGAACCCACTACTGATACATTCCATCATCTGATATACAGGGGAGGAGATAATTTTACAGTGGTCTCATGCCAGCCTGAAGTAAATCTGCGTACCTCGATCTAACATGCTCACTTCTGCTTGTTTAGAATCTAGATTTACCTAACTGCACTACTAGCCATAATTATTTACAGGCATGTATTTGAATGTGCACAACGGCGTCTCCCCTCTCTCGAGTAATGTTTATGGAGGAGTTTATTTATTGATTTAGGAAGCTGAGCACATTGTAAGCCGCCCTGAGTCTTCGGAGAAGGGCGGCATATAAATCAAATTAAAAAAAAAAAAAAAAGCCCGGCTTCTGATATATTTAAACTGCAGCTCGAACCTTAGCTATTGCTTCGTGGGGGCGGGGCGACGACAAGGAGGCCAAGGGGAGGATGGTGCTCTATGGTACCCACCACTTACGCTCTATGCACCCTTACAAGTACTCTATGGTAGAGCCGGGCTTCGTTGCTAATGGCAGATTTGTTTACTTCCGGGCTCGGGGCGGCTTGCGGATCCATCTACCAGCCCGGCACCGCCCCCTCCCCCCTCCTGCCCGTCATGGGGGAGGCCGTGGAGCAGGTACCCGGTGAGTCCTGTCCTCACCTCGGGAAGTTAACTGATTGGTGCCGGCAGTCCCCTTTCGCTTCTGGCGCCGTCTGCGGGCTTTGCCGAGCAAGCCGGCGCGGATGCCTCGTCGCTTGCTCATCTCTTCTCCGCTCCCGTTGTTCCTCTGCTTGCTGCCTGAGGCTCACCCTGTTGTAATGGGACCTCGTTTCCTCGGAAGGCGCCCTTGAAGGTTTTAGTCCGTGAGCCCGCCGCTGCAAAGGACGGAGGCGGGATGCATTTCAATCATGGCTTTTGTCTTTCCACAATATGGGGACCGTTCTTGGTCTTCTGAGTATATCTCCTTTTTCAGCTTGCGGAGTAAAAGCATAAAGTTTAGCCTGCATTCTGACTCAAATAACCTTAATTTTCATAGGTTGCTGACTTTGGGCAACTGAACTGATGAAGGAGGCTTGAGGCTTCAGGTTTCTAGTTAGAATTGTTGTAAGGCAACAAACCTGGGGAGGCTAAAGTTCTAGCATAAGGCCTTTCATGACTGTTGAACTACATGGTACATACTATATGTGCTTTGTAACATACGTGTTGAAAATAATGTAGAAAAAGGTTGTGAATACAATAGGATGTTGTATTGTCTTTTTCTTCTCTTTTGAAGAATTATTTTTGTATGCTGTGGAAATTTTGGGGAATTGCTGTTCTTGGTGTGAGCACAGCATCCTCGGGTTATGTTTCCTATTGCACCCTTATTAAATAATGAACCAATAGTTTTTCATACCGCCAATAGAAGAGGTATAAGATATTGGTAGGGAGAATGCATCTCTGTAGAAGACTAAGGAAAATCAGTCCACTCGGTTCAGTGCTGTTTCATGTATAGCAACTTTAATGATCAATTATACTGTATTTTCATCCTACTTGTATTCTGAATGTAAAGGGCAAACATACATCAACCAGCCACTACTTTATGTGATACTATTTGATTCTTTTTTAAAAAGTTTTTTATTTTAAACACATTAAAACAAACACAAAACAAACAACACATGTATACATATCATTTTTCTGTTGTTAACAGCTCATTTAAGGTGATCCTTTCTTATTATTTACATATATTCTAACTTTATCTCAATCTACTTATATAATCCAATTTCCTTTATGTCGACTTCTCTTTACTTTGATCTTCAGCACATTCAAGCAATATTATCACAAAAATAAACAATACAGTATTATTTCAGTTCCCCCTTTTTTCCTTCTTTTCATTTTTCCTTTTCTCCCACCAATCATACCATCTGTACCATACTTTATAATAATCTGTGTCCTCTCTTTCCTTAAATTCCTTTGTAAGTTTGTCCATCTCTGCACATTCGAGGATTTTTTTAATTAAATCCTCTTCTGTTGGTGGATGTTCCTTCTTCTAGTTTTGCACATATATTATGCGAGCTGCTGTTAATGTATGTAGTGTTAAATATTGTATTTCTTTTGTATAATTTTCTATTGGAATCCCTAGTAGAAATTGCTCTGGCTCTCCCTTTACTAGTTTCTGTATTATCCTCTCTAAAAGCTTTTTAACTTTGGCCCAAAATTGTTTTGCCACCGGACAGCTCCACCAGAGGTGATAGTATGTTCCATAGTTATTCTTATTCTTCTTATTAAAGTTCTTTTGTTTCCCAACTCAATCCATTCTTTTATCCGGGTCAGGCATGCTGCTTGATAATAAATCTCCCAATCTAGAAGGGCTACTTCTCCTCTGTCTCTAGTATCTTGTAGAGTTTTTAATCTGATTCTGGGTTTTCTCCCTTGCCAAATGAATTTTGCAATCAATCTGTTTAATAGGTCAAAGAAACTTTTTTCTATTTTTATCGGTATAACCTGGAAGAGGAACAGTATTTTGGGCAAGATATTCATTTTTATTGCCGCCACTCTTCCCATCCATGAAATTTGAAGGTTCTTCCAATTTTCTAAATCTTTCCCAATTTGCAGCATTAATTTATCATAATTATCTTTTTTGATTGAGGAACCTCTTGTTGATAACCAAATCCCTAAGTACTTTATTCTCCTTGTTATCTGAATATCTGTAGTGTTCTCCACTTCTATCTCTTGTTTTTTAGTAAGGTTTTTTGTTAGCAATTTAGATTTTTTTTGGTTAATTTTTAGACCTGCCACTACGCCAAATTCCTCTATTCTTTTAATCAATTTTGGGCCTGATTGTAAAGGTTCCTCAATTACAAAAACCAAATCATCTGCAAAGGCTTGCAATTTATACTCTTCATTTTTAATCTTCAATCCCTTAATCTCTTGATCTTCCCTAATTTTTTTAAGAGTGGCTCCAATGATAGAATAAAGAGAAGTGGGGAAAGTGGGCAGCCTTGTCTCACGCCTTTAGTGATCTCAAATTTATCTGTTATATCCTGATTAATAATTACCCTTGCAGTTTGTTTTGAGTAAATTTTTTCAATCATTTTTTCAAATTTTAATCCAAATTCCATCTTTTTAATTTGTTGTATCATAAAACTCCAATTCAAATTGTCAAAGGCCTTTTGGGCATCAAGGAAAACCAGTGAAACCTGTTTCTCTGGGTGGACTTCGTAGAACTCTAAAATATCAATTATAATCTGTAAATTATTTTTAATTTGTCGGCCAGGCAAAAAACCATTTTGGTCTGGGTGTATAAACCTATCTAGAATTGTCTTTAACCTTGCAGCAATGATTGACATATATATTTTGTAGTCGGAGTTTAGTAATGAAATAGGCCTATAATTTTGTACCAATTGCTGGTCTGAATCTTCCTTGTATATAAGTGTGATTAGGGCTTCTGTCCATGTTTGGGGAATATTGGATTGTTTAATGCTTCATTAAATATTTCCATCATTAGTCCTCCTGTCTGTTTTTGTGTTATCCTATATAGTTCAATTGGTATTCCATCTGTTCCAGGTGTTTTATTGCTTTTTTGCCTTTTTATTGCGAATCCAAGTTCTATTTCAGAGATTGGTCAATTTATTACATCTTTCTGTTCCTCCGTAAGCTTACATATATTTAATTTATCTAAATATGTTTTAATTTCTGATTCGATTGTTTCTTCCTGTGAATATAGTTTGGAGAAAAAAGTATGAATTATTTTTTTCTTGTCTTCTTTTTTGTATTGGGTTTTTCCTTCCTCATCTTTCAAACCTTTTATCATTCTTTTATCCCTCTCCTTTTTTAATTTATAGGCTAACCATCTACTTACTTTGTTTGCGTGTTCAAAATAATTTTGTTTTGCCATCTTTATTTTCATAGCAATTTCTTCTTGGGTTATCAAATTTAGTTTGTGTTTAACCATTCTCCAGTCCTTTTTTACTTTTTTATTTTGAGGATCTTTCTGTAGAATTCCTTCTAATTTTCTAAGTTCTTCCTGTATTTTATTTTTTGGGACATTTTCTCTTTTCTTTTCTTTGCCATATATGCAATCGTCAACCCTCTAATATATGCTTTTAATATGTCCCATAAATTTTGGGTTGACGTATCTTCTTTCTTATTTACTCTTAGGAAGATCTCTAATTCTTTTTTCTAAGAACTGTTTATATTCTTTTTCTTTGCATATGGTTTGATTCAAGGTCCATCTCTTATATCTTTTCTGTCCTTTCCAATGAATAATTATCAGGTTATGGTCAGCCCATTCGTTTGTTCCTATATCTATTTTTTCTAACTCTAACTGTAATTGTGATGTCATCCCGGCCATATCTATCCTGGACCAAGATTGATGCAGATGCGAATAATATATATATTGTCTTTCTTCTTTGTTAATTTCTCTCCCTGTATCCCTTAAACTTAGTTCTGATATCATGTTAAAAAATTCCTTAGGAAGTGTTTCCTTTTTTCTTCTTCTTATTGCTATAATAATCTCTTTTACTGTCAAATATAGCATTATAGTCTCCTATCATACACACATTTTCTATCTCTTGTTCCAATATTCTATTATGTAATTTTTTGTAATATTCCTGTTGATTTTTGTTTGGGGCATATACTACTACCAATAGAATTTGTTTATGTTCCGTATTTAGTTTTATCATCAAAATTCTACCCTCCTCATCTGCATAAACTAGTTCTGAATTTATTCTTTCTTTTACATAAACTGCAATTCCTCTTTTTTTCTGTTGCAATAATGATACATATAGTCTTCTAATTTCTTATTTTCTAGTAATTTTTTAAATCCTGTTTTTTTTAATTTTAAAAATATAAACTTTATTAAATCACATATAAAACACATATAAAAACATTTACACAATAAACAACGTATAAGTAAATTAAACTTTTGAAGCATTTGTTTCGTATTAGTTTTCCAACTAATACGGTTGTATTTATTCCCCTTAATTTTACTCTAATACTTTTCCATTCCCCCCACTTATTTTCATTCCCTAAGAGTTCCCCTCTTATTAATATATACAGTACATAATGAGATTATATCTTTCTCTTTAAATTGCCCTCTATAAATTTATCCGCCCGTGGGGAGTTAGTTGTGTACATATTTACATTTCTATTCTATTTTTCTTCTAATTGTATTTCTTCAATAGTGACTTTATACCATTGGTATCATTTATCCCATATTTTATAATACTCTGTCTCTTCTTTTTCCTTTTTCTTTTTCCTTTAGCTCTTTTGTTAACCTATCCATTTCAGCGCATTGAATAATTTTATCCATGTTTGGGGCATATACTACTACCAATAGAACTTGTTTATGTTCCGTATTTAGTTTTAGCATCAAAATTCTACCCTCCTCATCTGCATAAACTAGTTCTGAATTTATTCTTTCTTTTATATAAACTGCAATTCCTCTTTTTTTCTGTTGCAATAATGATACATGTAGTCTTCCTAATTTCTTATTTTCTAGTAATTTTTGAAATCCTGTTTTTATATGAACCTCCTGCAAGCAAATCACATCCGTATTTAATTTTTTTAATTTTGTGAATATTTGTGTCCTCTTTTTCTGTGCGTTTAAACCATTGATGTTCACGGAAAATAGAGATATTGCCTCTTCCATCTCCTACTGTGCCTGTTTCTTGGTGTTTCTGGTCTCTCTTTTTACTCTTCCTCTGGCTCCTTTTTCTTCTCGTTCTCTTTCTTGGATTTTCTTAAATTCTTTTTCTCTTTCTATCTCTTCTTGCTGATCCTCTTCTTGACTTTTACTTTCTGATTCATCCTTACTTTCTTGCTCTTCTTCCAGGAAGTTTTTATTCATTTATTTATTTTCATTTATTTATATGCTGCCCTTCTCCCAAAGGTCTCAGGGCGGTGAACACAAATTAAAACATACAATAATAGAAAATCCTAATTAAAAACCAATTAAAACAGGATAAATAAATAATACAACTCAAGAATCGGACTCAGCCCAGTTGTTGAAACAGCCAAGTCTTTAGGCCTCGACGGAAGGAGCATAGATCAGGGGCCGTCCGGAGTTCGATGGGTAACTCATTCCAGAGGGCAAGGGCGCCCACAGAGAACGCTCTACCCCTGGACGTTGCCAGCCAACATTGTCTGGTCGATGGTATCCCGAGGAGGGCAGCCCTGTGAGAGCAGACAGGACGGTGGGAGGCGGGTAGGAGATGGTCCTGCAAATACCCCGGACCTAAGCCATGTAGGGCTTTAAAGGTAAGTACCAGCACCTTGAAGCAGAACCGGAGGACCACTGGTAACCAATGCAACTCGCGTAGGAGAGGTGTTATGCGGGAGTAACAGGGAGCTCCCATAAAAGCCCGCGCGTCCGCATTTTGGACCAGCTGGAGCCTCCGGGTGCACCTCAAGGGCAGCCCCATGTAGAGGGAGTTGCAGTAATCCAAGCGAGAAGTAACCAGGGCATGGGTGACCGTGGGAAGAGCATTTCGGTCTAGGAAAGGGTGCAACTGGTGCACCAGGCGAACCTGCACGAAAGCCCCCCTGGTCATGGCCATCAAATGATCTTCCAGCGACAGCCGGGAATCCAGGAGGACACCCAAGTTGCGGGCCCTTTTGATGGGGGAGGGCAAGTACCTCCCCCCCATCACAAGTGATGGGACCTCTAGAACACGAGGTGCCGGCATCCACAGCCACTCAGTCTTGGAGGGGTTGAGTCTGAGCCTGTTCCTACCCATCCAGGCCCGCACCGCCTCCAGGCATCGGGACATCAAAGAAAGGGCATCCCCGGGGTGGTCCGGGGTGGAGATGTATAACTGAGTATCATCAGCATATTGATGATACTCACCCCGAAATCACAAATGATCTCACCCAGCAGCTTCATATAGATGTTAAAGAGTAGGGGGGGGGAGAGAACCGAACCCTGCAGCACTCCACAGGTTAGGGGCCTCGGGGCCGACCTCTGCCCCCCCGCCCATACAAACTGTGAGCGACCTGAGAGGTAGGAGAACCACTGTAAAACAGTGCCTCCTACCCCCAAACCCCCAAGTCGCTGCAGTAAGATACCATGATCGATGGTATCAAAAGCCGCTGAGAGGTCAAGTAGCACCAGGATGGAGGAACAACCTCCATCCCGGGCCCGTCAGAGAACATTCACCAGAGCGACCAATGCCGTTTCCATGCTGTGCCCACACCGGAACCCCATTTGGTACAGGTCTAGGAACTCCGTTTCCTCCAGGAACTGTGGGAGCTGTTGCGCCACCACGGATTCAACAACCTTCGGTATAAAGCGAAGGTTGGAGACAGGCCGATAGTTATTAAGTGAGTCTGGATCCAGGGCAGGCTTCTTGAGGAGGGGTCGAACCACCGCCTCCTTAAGAGAGGCGGGGAAGACCCCCTCCCTCAGAGAAGCCTTGACAATTGCCTACATCCAGTCCCCAGTCACCTCACGGGCAGCCGAAACAAGCCAGGAGGGACACGGATCCAACAAACATGTGGAGGCATCTACTCTACCCACTATTCTGTCCACTTCATCGACGGAAACAGGGTCAAACTCAACCCAGATACTACTCCCAAGACATGCCCCAGTCTCCTGGATGGATTCTGCCCAGTCAGAGTCCAATCCATTCCGGATCTGAGCGATTTTATCTTGCAGAAACTGTACAAAATCCTTAGCTCTGCCCTGTCTTCCCTCGCTCCCTGATTGAGAAGAGAGCGGGTCACTCTAAACAGGGCTGCTGGGCAGTTTTCTGCAGATGCATTGAGAGCAGCAAAGTGATCCCGCTTCGCCGCTTCCATCGCCACAAGATAAGACCTAATATGGGTTCTTAACTGTGTTCAATCAGATTCAGACCGGGAGGACCTCCAACGCTCCTCTAGACACTTCATTTCCCGGAGCTCCATGGAAAACCAAGGAGCCACCCGGGATCTGTGTCGGGTCAGAGGCCGCAAAGGTGCGATTCGGTCCAAGGCTTCGGCAGCCGCTTGCTCCCAGGATGCTACCAGTGCCTTGGCCGAATTGTGGGATTGGGAAGCGGGGAATGTCCCAAGCTCCATCAGGAATCTCTCTGGGGCCATCAGGCGCCTGGGGTGGAACCATTTTACTGGTTCCACCTCCCAGCGGCGAGGGTTGGTGGGTTGAAAGTCCAGTCTAAGGAGGGAATGGTCAGTCCATGACAGGGGGGCAATGGAGAGTTCCTCCCTACCCCAGCCATTTATCCACTGCCCAGAGAGAAAAACCAGGTCAAGTGTGTGTCCACCCCTATGAGTTGGGCCCTGCACCACCTGAGTCAGGTCCAGGGCCGTCATGGAGGCCATGAACTCCCGAGCTGTCTCCGATGTCTCGCCGATCGATGGCAGATTGAAATCTCCCACAACCATTTTTTAGCTGCCCCAACGGAAAGAAAGAGGTTGTTTGGCAAAGTAAGAAACGCTTACGTGTGACTGTGCAGATTGCAGATCGCCATATTGAATCATTCTAAGCCGGAAAAGAAATCAGAAACAGAAGAAAAGGCTAGATACTGGAAACTTTTCTAAAAATTTACAACAACTTGGATAAAAAGAACTCGTGATAATATAGCATTATTCTTTTTTTCCCCTCTTTTTCTGGATATAATCACACACTTATAGTAATTTGTTAATCTTTCCATATTTATTCTTATTGACTTTGTAGTAAGTTAATTGAAACATTATAGAAATATAAACAGTACATATTTTATACTGAACTCATAAATAACCTGTAAATATTTTTTAGAATATCTTTTAGAATTATTTATAACTGCAAAATTTCATATATATAATAACTTATAGCAATTGTTACCAACTGTTTTACAACTAAGTATAGATTATTAATTATTGAAGTATTAGATTTTATTTAAGTGCTTATAAGGTCATTTTAAGTTTAGTATTTATAACAGTATTAATTATTTACATAGTAGTAGTAATTTATATAGTAGTAATTAAGTATTTACTATTTAATTGATTGAACAATAGATAGATTGACTAATTGATTGATTAATAGGTAGGAGTGCTGACTTTGGAGAAATTATATTTATAAGAAATTGTATAACATAAATATTAAGGAACTGAATACATGAAAACAAGTTAGAAGGGGAAAAAAAAGAAGGAAAGTAGAGAAAGAAAGAAGTTATATAGAATTTGGATGGTGATTTGGGAGAAGGTAGACAAGATATTGGTAGCACAATACAGAATACTTAAGGAGATGACGAGTACCACTACAACAATGCTGAAAACAGGGAAGAAACTGCATCAATACTAACCAGACCATCGGCCTCTCCAGTGACACAGAAGACGACCCTAGAGAGAATGTTTTCATCAGAGAAGCAGTCAACTGTATTAAGTATGCCAACAATGCAGGCCACACTCATGACAATACAAGAGACTATGATTAAGATGCAGGAGTGTATGACCAGAAATCACGAAGAAACCAGGAAGGACATGGATGAGGTTAAGAGAGAGGTAAAGAGTGACATCCAGAAGATAGATGAAAAAATGGATTCGATACAGGAAATTATAACAAAAAACGATCAAAGGATAATAGCCATAGAAAAGAAAACAGAACTGACTGAAGAAAAATTGGAATCTTTAGATTTGAAAATGGTAGGACTAAATAAAGAATTAGAGAATACTGTGGCGCAATTAGAGATGGAAAGAGCTGAATTCTATTTACGCTTCCAAAATGTGGCTGAAGACAGAGAGGAGGACCTAATGTTAGTAATGGCGGAGATGATAGCAGACGCCCTCCAAAGAGAGAAGGACGAAATAATAAATGAATTGGACGAAGTATACAGAATCCATACAAATTATGCACGACAAAACAAATTACCCCGGGAAGTACATATACGATTTGTGAGAAAAAAAGTCAGAGACATTGTATATAAAATAACGAAGGATGATCCCATGTATTACAGGAACAAAGAAATAAATACCCTGAAACAAATCCCTAAAAGAATAAGAGAGATGCGGAAAGATTATTGGTTTTTAGCCACGTTACTAAACAAGAGATATATACCCTTTGGATGGATAATACCAGAAGGGATGCTGGTAACATGGCAGGGAAAGAAAATAAGGTTGGACACACAAAGCAAAGCAAGAGAACTACATGATCAAGTGATGGGTAATGAAATAACAAGTAATAGTAAAGAGGAATTGGGACGGAACGCCAGAGGAAAACAGAGATGAGAGTGTGAAAGAGTGTTGAAGGAGAAAAGGAGGAGGAAGGAGAGATTCAAGTGGAAGAAGGAGTACAAACAAGGGGGAAAAAAGGAACAGGAAGAAGAAAAAAAAGAAACAACAGGAAAACCATTAAGAAATGGAACAAGAGTTAAAAATTCTATCTTTGAACGTAAACGGTCTCAATTCACCATCCAAAAGACACCAAACCTTAAGAAAAATTGTGAAACAAAAAACAGATATTGTGTGCCTCCAGGAGGTACATATAAGAAAACAAGATGAAAAGTATGTACAATATAAGAAACTAGGCAAAGCATATGTAGCATTGGCGGAGGAGAAAAAAAGAGGGGTTGTATATGTGAAAGAAGGAATAGATAGTAATTTAAAATATGTTGACACGATAGGGAGAACAGTGATGATAGAGTAGAAGATCAACAGTAAAAACATTTTATTGGTGGTTATATATGCTCCAAACAGCCGACAATTAGAATTTTATAAAAATGTACATGAGAAAATAATAGAACAAAAAATAGAAAATGTGTGTTTGATCGGTGATTTTAACGCGATTATGGACATAAGAAAAGATTATAAAAGTGGTCAGAGAAATAAAAATAAGAAAAATGTATTGCCTAGAACATTTAAAGACTTAGTAGAAGAGTTAAATATGGTAGACAGCTGGAGATTTTATAACCCGGAAGTTAAAAATTTTACATACTATTCGAACCCACATAGGTCCTGGTCCAGGTTAGACATGGCATAGGTTACTAATACGTTGATGCCAGAAATAGAATCCATTGAAATATTGACTAATAAATGGGCGGATCATAACCCAATAATGTTAACATGGAAGGGACGGTGGAGAAAAAAAAAGTAGATGGACAATGAATATACAGACCCTGAAAGAAAAGGAATATAAGGAGTACATGGAGAAGGAATTAGAATTGTTTTATAAGGAAAATACAAAACAACACACCTCCCTACAAAATTTATGGGACACAACTAAGGCGTATGTAAGAAGCTTGACGATAGCCTATAATGCAAAATGGAAAAAAGAGAGGGAAGAAGATTATAATAAAGCATTAGAAGAAATTCAAAAATGGGAAAGAAAGTTACAAGGGAATCCGGGAGATGAACAAATTAGGGTTAATTGGATGGCAGCGAAACATAATTTGAACATATTAGAACAGGAGAAATACACAATGACATTGAAATACATGAGACAGAATTACTTCGAGCAAGCAAACAAGCTGGGGAGGTGGTTAGCATTTAGGTTGAGGAAAGAGAGGGAAAAAAGAATAATTCAGAAATTACAGGATAAAAAGAGTATAATCCAACAGAGTTTAGAGAAGAAAAAGGAGATAATAATTCAATACTATTAAGAGCTTTATGAGAAAGATGAAGTAACAACAGAGGAAATAAAAAAATATTTAATTGGTGAAGGGATGCCAATATTAACAGAGGAAGAAAAATAATTACTAGACAAGGAAATTACTATGGGGGAATTAAAAGAAGCATTGAAGAGACAAAAAAAATAACAAAACACCGGGGACCGACGGTCTACCAATGGAGTTTTATAAAAGTTTAGGGGACTCATTAAATGAGACATTATTAGAATTATATAATGAGGCATTGACGGAGGCAAAGTTACCAAATACATGGAGGGAAGCATATATTTCCCTGATACCGAAAGAGGGAGCAGATACCACATTAATAAAAAATCATAGACCAATCTCCTTATTAAATACCGATTATAAAATTTTTATGGGCATAATTGCTAATAGGATGAAAAAAATACTAAATAATAGAATATATCAGGATCAGAACGGTTTCTTGCCTGCAAGACAAATAAAAAATAATATAAGAATGGTAATAAATGTTTTAGAATATTATGAGATGCATCCAGAAAGACAGGTAGCACAGATATTTCTGGATGCACAAAAGGCATTTGACCAAGTCAACTGGCAGTTTATGACATACCAAATTAAAAATATGAATTTCGGAGAGAAATTTACAAGAATGATATCGTCAATATATAAGAACCAAAAGGCTAGTGTATTAGTAAATGGGGACCCAACAAATTTTTTTGGAATAAGTAAAGGAGTAAGGCAGGGCTGCCCATTGGCACCCTTACTTTTTATTATGACTCTGGAAAACTTGTTAATTAGAATTAGGTCGAATAAAGAAATAAAAGGATTAAAAGTAAAAAAAGAAGAATACAAGGTCCAAGCCTTTGTGGATGACCTTGTCTTCTTCATAGAAGATCCAATAAAAATAACACCCAAATTAATAAAAGAAATTGAAGAATTTGGAAAAGTAGCCGGTCTAAAAATTAACAAGGAGAAGACTAAAATGATAACAAAAAATATAATAGCAAAACAGGTAGAGAAATTAGCAAGAGATTCAGGATTGCAGATAGTTAAAAAAGTGAAATACTTAGGGATAAACATGACAGTCAGAAGAACAACGATAAAAGAGAATAACTATGGACCTTTGGTCCAAAAAATAAAAGAAGATTTGGAAAAATGGGGAAAATTAAAATTGTCACTATTGGGGAGAATTGCAGCAATAAAATCAAATATATGTTCTGTCCCCGTCCCCACACACACACAAACAGCCAGCCGGGGGTTAAAGAATTACTTGGCACACACAGGGTTCGTTATCAGGAACTTGGCAGCAATACGATAACTGTCTGCCAAGTGCTTTACTTCAAGAAAAGGGAGTGTTCCTCCACCAGGTAATCACAAACAAATACACACAGTTTCCAAAACAGTCCAGTTCAAACAGAAACCTTCAGCAGATTTAGGCGTTGTACAAAGCGACTAGCCAGAAGTTAGCTTTGTCCGTCAGAGAATCTAAATGGCCACCACACTCTCTTATATAGCTTGTGGGGTGTGGTCCAGTGACTCAGCTTAATCCCTGGCACGCCTCCTCATCTGCTGCAAACGTTTATCTCGCCTTCGTTGGTGTGGATCCAGGAATGACGTATCACAGTCATTGCTATCATCGGAGACACCTGGCTCCTGGCCAATCTCCTCTCCCTCGGCAGACATCTGAGGCATGCCAGAGAGGAGGGGCCTGGAGAGGGAGGCCTGGCTGGCTCCTCTCTTTCATGTTCGGAGCCTTCTTCCTCCGATAAGATGGGTTCAGGGGTCGGAGCCACAACAATATATTACCAAGGCTCCTTTATTTATTCCAAACAATCCCAATAAAATTAGACAAGAAGTTTTTTAGCAATTTGGACAAAATAACTACAAAATTTGTGTGGGAAGGGAAAAAATCAAGAATTAAATTAAGTATACTACAAGATGATAAAACTAGAGGCGGATTTGGACTCCCAGCATGGGAAAAATATTATAAAGCCTCAAGTTTAACATGGATTAAAGAATGGGTAACCCTGGAAAATCAAAGATTATTAAAATTAGAAGGCCACGATTTAATGAAGGGATGGCATGCCTTTTTATGGAGTCCTAGAAATAAAATATTCAAGCATTTTAATAACCATATTATTAGGAAATCATTAATTGACATATGGCAAGAGATAAAAAGCAAACATTATATGAAAGTTCCCGGCTGGTTATCAACGATAGAAGCAATAACCCATCCCAGTTTATTAGTAAAACAAAAACTGTTAAGATACAGAGAAATATTAGATCCACAAGGAGTTTTGAAAACAAGGGAAGAACTCAATGAACAAGGAATATTAATAGACTGGTAGCCCTATTCACAAATAAAAATAAGATACAGAAAAGATCAGGAGGAGGGAGGAATAGATCCAAAACCAAACAGATTAGATTAATTATTAGAATCTAAAGAAGGAAAACTAGTTTCAAAAACTTACAAATACTTATTAGAATTTGACTTGGCAGAAGAACTGGTAAAAGGACAGATGACAGCCTGGGCAAAGAACATCGGGCATAATATACAGTTAGAAGATTGGGAAAGGGTATGGGAAAATAATTATAGTATGACAAAATCGACAGCATACAAGGAGAACCATTATAAGATGTGGTATAGATGGTATCTAGCTCCTTCGAGACTAGCGAAAATGTACCCGAATGTAAAACCTGTTTGTTGGAAATGTAAAAAAGCTCAGGGTACTTTTTTCCATGTTTGGTGGCTTTGCCCAGAAATAAAGAAATATTGGAAAAAAATAAAAACATGGATAGTAGAAATAATAGATCAAGAAATTGAATTAGAACCAGAAGTTTTCTTATTAGGCATGATAAAAAGGAATATTAGAAAAGACATAAAATATTTGACACTACACATAATTACGGCGGCCAGACTGGCTATAGCACAACTGTGGAAAACAGATCGTATGCCAACAGATCAGGAAGTAATTCAAAAAATCTACACATGCGCAGAAATGGATAAATTAACTCTAGAATTAAAAGAGAAGGAAGACTCAAAATATTTTATAGTATGGAATAGATGGTATAAGTGGATAAACCAAAGCAAAAAAGGGTAAAGATAAGAATTATTTATTTATTTTATTTTTTATTTTATTTTGAATTTGTATACCGCCCTTCTCCCTGAGGACTCAGGGCGGTGAACAGCCAAGTAAAAACATCAAGTGCAAATATTAAAATACAGTTAAAAATATACATATATAAATTTGGCTCCGTTAATTAAAAACAATAAACAAAACACTTAAAAACACTTAAAAAATTAGGCCAGCCCGGCTTGCTGGAAAAGGAAGGTTTTAAGGGCACGGTGGAAGGCACTGAGGTCTTGGATTCTCCTTATCTCTGGAGGCAGTTGATTCCAGAGGGTAGGTGCCCCCACAGAGAAGGCCCTCCCCCTGGGGGTCACCAGCCTACACTGTTTGGCTGATGGCACTCCGAGGAGACCCTCTCTGTGGGAGCGCACGGGTCGATGGGAGGTCGTTGGTGGCAGCAGGCGGTCTCGAAGATAGCTAGGCCCTATGCCATGGAGCGCTTTAAAGGTGATAACCAACACCTTGAAGCGCACCCAGAAGACCACTGGGAGCCAGTGCAGCTCGCACAGGAGCGGTGTTACATGGGAGCGCCATGCTGCTCCCGTCACTACCCGCGCTGCTGCGTTCTGGACCAGTTGGAGCCTCCGGGTGCTCTTCAAGGGGAGCCTCATGTAGAGAGCATTGCAGTAGTCAAGGCGAGAGGTGACGAGGGCATGAGTGACTGTGCACAGAGAATCCCAATCAAGAAAGGGCCGCAACTGGCAAATCAGGCGAACCTGACAAAAGGTCCCCCTGGTTACAGCCATCAGATGTTCCTCCAAGGACAGCTGCGTATCCAGGAGGACTCCCAGATTGCGAGCCCTCTCCGTGGGGGCCAACGACTCGCCCCCAATAGTCAGTGATGGAGTCAACTGACTATATCGGGATGCCGGGAGCCACAGCCACTCAGTCTTGGAAGGGTTGAGCCTGAGCTTGTTCCTCCCCATCCAGATCCGCACAGCCTCCAGGCACTGGGACATCCCTTCAAGGGCATCGTTGGGGTGGCCTGGGGTGGAGATGTATAGCTGGGTGTCATCAGCGTACTGGTGGTATCTCACCCCAAAGCCACGGATGATCTCGCCCAGCGGCTTCACATAAATGTTGAACAGGAGGGGCGAGAGGACCGACCCCTGAGGCACTCCACATATAAGAGGCCTTGAGGTCGACCTCTGCCCCCCTGCCAACACGAACTGCGACTGGTCGGAGAGAAAGGAGGAGAACCACGGTAATACGGTGCCCCCCATCCCCAACTCTTCCAACCGGTGCAGCATGATACCATGGTCGATGGTATCAAAAGCCGCTGAGAGGTCTAACAGGACCAGAACAGAGGAGCAACCCCTGTCCCGAGCCCTCCAGAGATCATCAACCAATGCGACCAATGCCGTTTCCGTGCTGTGCCCAGGCCTGAAACCCGACTGGAACGGATCTAGATAGGATGTTTCCTCCAGGAATTGTGGAAACTGTCGCGCAACCACACTCTCAACAACCTTCGCCAGGTTGGAGACAGGACGATAGTTGGCCAATATTGCCGGATCCAGGGACGGAATTAGGGGAAATGCAAGTAATAATAATAATAATAATAAATGCACCGTCAGAAAGATAGAATAGGTAAATAAGTCACTGTTTGTATATTTGTATATATGTGTTTATGTAATCACATGTATGTTAGTGTAACTGTGGATTGAAAATGTAAATTTTACGAGTGAGAAAATTTGTATATTTTCTCTTTTTTCTTGTTAATATTTTTAAATTCAATAATTTTTTTATTAAATTAAAAAAAAAGAAATCTCCCACAACCTTCTGGGAGTTCAACTGCCACTTCGGTCAAGACATCGAGCAGTGCGGGCAGGGCAGTGGCCACATAGCTAGGAGATAGGTACGTGACCAACAAACCCGACTGAACTCCAGGGTCCCACTTCAATAGGAGAGACTCACACCCACCTATCTGAGGGACAGTGACCTCCCTAGGACTAAGACTTTCTCTAATAACCACCCCCACCCCCCACCCCTTCCCTGGCATCGTGGCTGGTGCAGTACACGAAAGCCTGGGGGGCATAAGTCAGAGAGAGGCACTCCCCCCTCCTGCCCCAACAGGTCTCCGTAATGCAAGCCAGGTCCGCGCCCTCCTCGTCGATAAGATCTTGTATGAGGGGGGGCTTATTTGCTACGGACCTGGCATTCACATACACCGGTCGGAGTCCAGGGTTCCTCGCTCTCGCACCCCCGGGTAGCAGGATGAACAGTGGGAGTGGGAGCGCGCCACCACCTGAATACAATGGGTGCGGGGTCCCCGGGGTCCCCGGCCCCCACTCCCATCTCCTCTGCCCCTCCCTACCATCACAGGTATAAAATGTCCCTCTCCTCCCCACACTTCATCTTCACCCCCATCCCCATCCAACCCATCGAGCCCATCCGACTGGCTGGGCTGTTGATCCTTAAGAGGCCCGCCAGCCTCATTATTTACATTAGAAACCATCCTCCTCCCGGGTCCCCTTAAAATTGACTCTAAAAGTCTATTTAAGAAACCCCAAAGCCCCCGGTTCTTAGCATGCCACCTCTCGGGGTTCCAAAACCAGTCATCAAGGGTGGCCCTCGATAACTGAGAGGGCCAGACCTGCGAGAGGGGGGAATCTCGCAGAGCAAGGAGTTCCACAGTTGAATACATTGAGGACAGAAAAGGACTGGAGGTGATGCAAGACAGTTCTTCTTTAGGGTGTTGAAGATGGTTAAACCAGAAGGGAAGGAGGCTGTTATACAGAAAGACCAAATACACTGGAACATAAGAACACCACCGCCCTCTCACAGCAATGGGAAGTCTTGTGGCTATAATAAGTCAATCCAGGGGGGGAATAAAGTCTCAATGACTGCTCTCTCACGGCGACCAGTCCAGAATCACAAAGACAAAAGAGAGGATGGTCTGCCCCCCCCCCCGGCCCGGCGATGTAATGAAGAAATAATCCAAGACTCTCGGTATCCGTGATTCCTTCCCTCAAGAATTATAAAATTTCTAGAATTATAAAATTCAAGAATGATAAAACTCCCCTATTTTCAGAATGGCTAGGATTCACTTTTCAAAGTTTTCCAGTACTCAAAAATACCTTAAATGCATTCTAAAAATCAGGCAAAATGTCCACAATCCGTGATTCTTCCCTCAAGAATTATAAAATTCTTGAGCTTTTTCTATTGAATCAACTTTATACTTCTTGTCCTGCCATGTAATAAGAATTCCTTCTAGGATAATCCATCTAAACATTATTTTATATTTAATAAGGTGTGATGTTAAGAAATGATACTGTTGTCTTTGTTCTCAAATTCTTTGTGGGATTTGTTTTAGAATTATGATTTCCTTTCCTTTGTATGTAACTGTCTCTTCGCTTGATTTTTTGTAAATTTCGTCTCATTGTTTTTTGGTGAATCTTATATGTACTTCACGTGCTAGACGGTGCTTTCTTATGAATTGTTGTGAACTCGGTAAATTTCATCTATGATGTCTCGTATTTCCAATTTGTCTCTCTGTATTAATTCTGCTATTATTTCAATCATTTTCTCCCCCAAATCTTCCTCTTTCTCCTCCATATTCTGGAAGCGCAAGAAAAAAGAAGCTTTCCCCATTTCCAGGAGGATGATCGAATCTGATAGTTCTTTATTCAATTGCAGTGTCTTCTGCTCCGCCATTTCTAATTTATAATCTAGTTGGTCTACTTTGGTTTCTATTTTTTTAATGTTCCGCTCATTTTCTGCAATTTTCCATCTTTTCCTTAATATTTTTTAAATCTTCCTTTACTTCTCCTATTTCACTTTTAATTTCTTGATGGTGTTTCCTACCTTCTTCTTGATTTTCTGCCATTCTTTCTTGCAACTTCACTAAAGTCTCTTGAATCGTTTGGAGCATAATTTGCATGCTATTCATTGTTGGCTCTGTTTTATCTTTTTCCTTTCCTAACATGTTTTTAATTGACCGCTGAGTAACTGTGGAAGCCGTAGAAGTTAAATTAGAGGTTGTTTTTTTTCCAGTTTTTGTCACTGTTGTTGTGGTTGACATTATTAAGCTTCTCGTAAAGTTCTTCCACAAAATCGTATACGTGTGTTGTTCTATTTGTCTTGAGACACTCTTCTAATTTATTTTAATTAATTTTATTTCTCAGTATATCTATGTAGCTCTATTCATATAAGTATTTTATTGTATGGATTGTAGCTTTATTTTTTGTTTATATCAATATTCTATGTTCTGAATTAACCTTCTTTACCTTTTTCTAGTAAGTCTTATATATCAAATCCTTCAATTTATTCACCACCACTCAAGTAAAAATTTTACCGTTCAAATACTCTTTAACAATCTTTCCCCCCAAAAAAACCAAACTGTTAATTAATTGATCAGATATTATCTTTTTTTTCAAGTGATTTCACTATAATTATTATATAATATCAAATAATATCAACAACACAAATAGATAAGATATTTCTTCCCCTTTACTTCTTATTCGGATCTATTTTTTTTTAAAAAAAAATTAAGTCAGAATAATCTTAATAGTATCTTCTATATTTTGCCTTTTTCAAATATTATCCACAAAACAATATTTTACCCCTCTTCAATTGCTATTTTTATCAGTACATTAAATATTAAATATTAAAGAGCCTGGATAGCTCTGCAGACAAGGCACTGTAATTTAATACCAGCTATCTGCAATTAAAGTAAGTTCGAATCTTGCCAGGCTCAAGGTTGAGTCAGCCTTCCATCCTTTCTAAGGTAGGTAAATTGAGGACCCAGTTTATGGGGGCAATAAGCTGACTTTGTATAAATATACAAAAGTATGAAGGCTATTG
The DNA here is from genome assembly GCA_022577455.1 of Arizona elegans. NCBI lineage: Eukaryota > Metazoa > Chordata > Lepidosauria > Squamata > Colubridae > Arizona > Arizona elegans. Next base: position 50,819,425 of record JAKOOJ010000006.1, on the reverse strand, counting down.
CTTAACGCACTGTAAGCTGTCCTGAGTCTCCGGAGAAGGGCGGCATATAAATCAAATTTATATATATATATATGTGTGTGTGTGTGTGTGTGTGTGTAGGTCTTTGGTTATTCGGGTCTTCTCCCACGTAAAATTGGAAGTGTCTTGGCGACGTTTCGACAAAGTCTCATTCGTCATCTTCAGGCTGGTGTTTTCGGCTTCGTGCTTCCAGGAGCAATGTGAGATCGCAGCTGTCTCTTCCTTTTAACTGCTAGTGGGGGTGTGAGCTGACTGGGTGGGAACTTGGCTGTGTTCTGATTGGGTGGAGGTGTGTTCTGATTGGTTAGGGGTTTGGCTGTGCTCTGATTGGATGGGGGGTTGGTTGTGCTCTGATTGGCTGGGGGTGTGTTCTGTTTGGGTGGGGGCTTGGTTGTGCTCAGCTTAGTCTGAGTTGCAGGGGGATTTGAGCTGGTGAGCTGCGTTGTTGTTGTTTGGCTTCGTGTTTGTGGCCGTGCGAGCTCTTCATGGTGGGTGTCTGCTTCATGTATGGATTGGAGGGGTTTAAAGTGGCTGATGATGCAGCTGCGGTCTGGCTTCTGGTCCTTGGTCGTGGTTCATTATCAGTGTGGGTTTGAGTCTGCTTTCTGCGTGGATGTGTGGTGGTGACATCCTGTGTGGCTCTCGTGTGTGGGGGGTGTTTGCCCATAAGAACCAAACCGAGAACTTCAGCCAGAAGATGACAAATGTGATTTTGTCGAAACGTCGCTACTACCTTTTTAAGGATATGTTTACAATTACACGGGAAGAAACCCGAGATATTAACTGTACACAGATATACCCGTGAAAACCATTTTCTTACTTCTTCGTAGGGTTTATGTGTGTTTTTCCTCTAGCCAGGTTTTCCAGGTTGTGATTCTACTGAGCTAGGGCTGCAGAAAAACCTTGGTTACGTAGGGAAAACCTGGCTAGAGGAAAAACATATATATATATAGGATAAAGAAGAAGGAGCTGGAATGACGTAGAGACTGTCTGTAAGAATTGGAGTGACTAAGCGGAAATGGGGACAGAAATGATCTGATACAATAAGGAGTGGAAACAAGAATCTCAAAGGAAAGACTGGTTGGAATTTAATATATATATATAAGATATATATTAGATTCCAACCAGTCTTTCCTTTGAGATTCTTGTTTCCACTCCTTATTGCATCAGATCATTTCTGTCCCCATTTCCGCTTAGTCATTCCAATTCTTACAGACAGTCTCCACGTCATTCCAGCTCCTCCTTCTTTATCCTATGTCCTTTTTATTATTATTTTTTTTCTTTTAATTGACTCTATCCACTCTTTCTTCTTTTTATTGTTTATAAATCCCCAATTGTCCACAGATCCGTCTATAAGATTCTTTCCAGAATATCCCCTCCTCAATCCACCAGGTCTGTCAAATCCACCAATTGAAATAAACTGGAAAAGAAGGGAAACTTTTTAAACTATAGTTCCACAATTTGTAATTTTGATTTTCCTCACGATCAAATTGTACTCCCTTTTCCCCCCCTTTCTCCACAGTGAGTTCAAGTCCAAATGTTACTTTGTATCTTCTCTGTTGATTACTCCTTCCGCTGCTTGTTATTTTGTTGCCTCCGTTCGATCATCTCTAATTAAGCGCTCTCCTTCCTGATCGCCGCTCTCTTTGCTCTCTGCGTCTCTCTCACTCGCGATTTCCTTTATAAGTGTTCTCACTTTCTCAAATCCAAATCCTTCTCGACCACCAACGCTGATAACACTCTGCTTCCTCGCTACGCGGCTGCCATCGCTATCGATCTGCCCTGAAGACAGATTTTTTCCTGCCGGATTTAAGGGGTCCAGCTTTTATTCTTCTGGGCGCTAGCGTCTCACCTGGATCTCAAAGCCTTCCCCTTTAGTTTTCCAAACCCTCTGGGTCTGGAAATGCCCTTAAAGGGCTCCTTTCCAGGAATTAATTGGGTTTTCGGGAGCTGTAATTCGCACCCTTACCCACTCCGCTCAGATGTCACCGCCGGAAGTCCTGATACTATTTGATTGTTATTGGGGTGTAAGTAATAGTTAATTATGGAATAAATGTCTGCATCTATATAGGCAAAATTAAGACTTTGAAAAAGAAAGGTATACAATGCCAGTATTTTGACATTAAGTGGCAAAATTAGTTGTTAGTAAAATTATATAAAATTGATTTCAGACTAATATTTAAGTGTTTTCTTTTTAGAATCAGGTGCTATATTCACATTTGGGAAAAGCAAATTTGCAGAAAATGTACCTAGCCAGTTTTGGTTTAAAAATGACAAGCCTTTACACATGTCATGTGGAGATGAACATACATCTGTTGTTACAGGTTAGTATAACAAGATTTTAGAGCCATGTGTTTCGATGTTCTGATTTTTTAAGCGAAGACTGTATTTTGTTGATAATATTATATGAAGGCATTTACTAATATTTTCAGAAATTGATACTTTTATTGTAAAATGAACTAGATAAAATAGGCTTTCCTAGTCACCAAGCCTAGTTCTAAAGTTAACCTTGACTAGCCAAATTGTATTAGCCAAAAAAGTTAATACAATCCTTGGTTGTATAAACAGAGGCATAGAATCAAAATCATGTGAAGTATTAGCACCACTTTATATAAAGCCTTAGTAAGACCACACCTGAATACTGCATCCAGTTTTGGTTACCACATTACAAAAAAGATGTTGAGACTTTGGAAAAAGTGCAGAGAAGAGCAACTAAGATGATTAAAGCTATGGAGACTAAAACTTATGAAGAACTGTTGGATGCTTATCCTATGGTTGGGTAGGTAATATATAGAAAACTATGTTCTGTAACTTTAACTGCTACAAGATGACTAATTGGCTGTGCTAAGCAGACATAAAAGAAGGCAGGAAGTTCATTCACTTCTGCTCCTGCTATTAGAAGGTTGAACTGCTGAAAGGAACTGTGTCTGTGTTACTGAAGAGAACTGGAATTGTAAGCAAACTATGTTTTTGTGTTGAACCGTGATTATTTGAAGAAGTGTTATCTTTGTTTTGAGAAGCCAAGTTTGTTTGTTTTACTACAAGTAAAGACTGTTTATTTTTCTTTAAATGTTCAGAGTCTGTGAGTATCTGTGTGTTTTGCTAAGCAACATATCTATTCGCTGTATGGTCCGTTGCACCACTTTGCAGAGGGCAGTTTTACCCTCAACAAGAACAGTTGCAGGATTTGGGTTTGGTTAGTCTACAGAAAAGGACTAGCAGGGACATGATAGCAGTATTCCAGTATTTGAGAAGCAGCCCCAAAGAGGAGGGGTCAATTTATTTTCCAAAGCAGCAGAGGGCAGGACAAGAAACAATGGATGGAAATTAATGAAGGAGAGAAGCAACCTGGAATTAAGGAGAAACTTCCTAACAATGAGTACAATTAAACAGTAGAACAGCTTGCCTTCGGAACTTGTGGGCGCTTCATTAGTGGAGGTTTTTAAGAAGAGACTGGACAGTTATGTGTCTGAAATGGTATGGTCTCCTGCTTGAGCAGGGGCTGGACTAGAACATCTCAAAGGTCCCTTCCAGCTCTATTCTGATTGATTGATATTATATAACAACAGTGTCAAATTGAGTAGATGCCTTTCTCTCTTGGGGTCCGTAAATGTAATCAAAATACAGATTAGATACATTAAAAATGTTATAAATCCATGAGTAGTTCAAAACTAATAGACTTTAAAAAGTCTTAAAAGGTTTACTGAACAAATACAGGAAATCCTCAACTTACAATTGGTTGTTTAACAACCATTCAAAATTATGACAGCTCAGAAAGCCTGCTTTACAGTTTGTAAAGCCCTTCTGTCATGTATGTGGTTGTGATACGGGAATTTAGCATCCTATTCATATTTATGATTGGTTGCCAAGTGCCCTGTGGTCATATGATCAGTATTTGCAATTTTCTCTGCTAGCCTCCCTAGAAAGTTAGTGGAAAACTGGCAAGGAAGGCTGCATGCTGTGGATACCTGCTCACAGGTTCTCAACAAGCATGACCAAGTATTAAATTCTGACCTAAATTCCCTGAAATACCAAAGAAACTCAGAAGTCAAGAAATAGTAATGTTTACCAGTAAGTTCAAAAATGCCTAGAAACTTGCTAATGCAAAGTACAGAAGTTATAAATTACTTTTATTAATAGAAACAAAAACCAGGAAAAAGATAAACTGTACTAAAGTTATGGAGAAATAAAATGAAACAAAAACATAAGAGGCATGTATTCCCAGACACAAATATATGTTTAAAGTTTATATAATTCAGTAACACTAGCCCTATTTCATTGTAATCATCCATACCTAAACTATCCAATTAGTATTAATTTCTAAGTGGCAAATATATAAATTCTGCAGTCTATTTAATTCTTGGGGCTAGTTTATTGCCCTTTCAATGTTGAAGAATAAGTATTTTAATTGTAAACAGGATCCAGAAAATACTCTTGTCCGTATATCAGTTTATATGTCATAGAAATATAGTTTAAAAGAATAACAAGAATTTTGTATTTGCAACAAAAAACAAGGTCCATTCTTATTTTATTAAACATTTTATTTAATAATTTAAAACTTAACTATTAATAATCACTCCTATCAACTATTTTAATATAATTTAAGCTTACTCAGTATATCATTGCTTTTTCCACTTTTCAGAGCTTCTCCCAACTTCATGCAGTTTGTATACAGTGTTAGAATTTGCAGCAATCCAACAAGCACACAAGTAAAGAATTCAGCAGGATTCATTTCTATAATAAACTTCTTTATATATAATACCATATAGCAGAAGCCAGAACCAGAACTCAGAATCTAGAAGTACAGAATCAATAATCACAGAAGCTATATAATCATAGAAGCACTCATAGATAGATAGATAGATAGATAGATAGATAGATAGATAGATAGATAGATAGATAGATCAGTGAACCTAAGCCACACCCAGGCTCTGAGCCATCTGGGTTACCAAACAGTCCCCATTGGCTGACCTGTTACCATGTCTATTCCAATTCATGAACTCTCACACACTGACACTCCTCCCTTCATGACTGGAATAGACATAAAACCGAATAACTTAATATTCTTCCCATGGTGCACTCCACCTTTTAACTTTCCAGTATATATGCAGCCATCAGCCTTGCAGCTCTTGAACCCAAGACTCTTTAGTGCAGTATCTAAACAGATATTCCAATTCCTGGCTGCTTCAGCCCATAAATGGCCTTGTTCAATTTATATACAGTGTTAGGCTTTTTGCTTTCATACTCTGGCTTGAACCATGTAAATTTCTTCCTCTAATTCTGTATTGAGGAATGCTGTGGTTATATCAAAATACCAAATTTTATGGCCATGTGCCGCTGCCAACACTAGTGCCAACCTTATGCTTTCACTCTTTACATTGGCACGAATACCTCATCATAGTGCACGTTTTTCTTTTGTGAAAAACCTTGTGCCACTAATCTCGCTTTATATTGTAATCTCGCTATCATTGGGTAGTGTTTTCTTTTTGTACACCCACTTACATTTTCCACTGCGCTGCTCCTCCAGTCCATGGATGGGTAGCTTCTCCTTAGTTGCTGGGCAGAACTGAGTGCTGATCTCCTTCCTGGAAACTGGCCACGCCCACGCTGTCCAATCAGCTCCAGTCTTTCTCACTCAGTTGTTGTGAGAACTGGCTTTCCTGAGTGCTCTACAGTTTAAGATTAAATTCTTAATTTCTTGTTTATTATTTTGGCTTATTATTTTTGTCTCCTTCCCCTTAAATTCTTCATTGGAAACCGCACTTGATTTGAGGCTGTTTGGGTGCGTGTGAGCCTGGGGCTCCAGGCCGTAGGCCCTGCCTACTTAATTAGGCTAGAAGCCTCCGGATTTGGCCCGGCCGGGCGGATCCGTCTGGACGCAGTTGCTCACCGCCATTGTCATCGAGGCGGTAGGTGAGGAGTCGCCACAACGCAAGATCACTGGCGACTCCGTTTAATTTGGACTCCATTTAAATTGGCCGGGAGAGGAGCGAGCAGCTGGGAGGCGCTTCGCGCGCCCGACTTCTTCTATAGTCGTCTCTCGCCGGATTGCAGGTCGGAGCGACACCGGTACACACGACGCGATCGCGGCTTTATTTATTTGGCTGAAAAGACGAGCGGGCAGCTGTAAGGCGCTAGGCGCGCCCTTGCCGTCTGTCAGAGTTTCCCGCCGGGGCCGACATCGGAGCGACGGCCGCCATTACAGAGGCGGCGGCAGCCATTTTGTGAGCGATTGTGGGCCCTTTACCAGACCCAGGGATCGGTTTAACAGATTGGGCAGTTTCAAGACTGAATATATTACGGGCTTGAGCTCAGCGGCTTCTGAGCCTTTGACCCGCTTCTCCAGGGACATACTCAGAGTGGGAGTTCTACCTTTAGTGCCCTGTGTCGAGGCCTTGCTGCTCTAAAGCCTGAGCTCAGCGGCTTCTGAGCCTAGTGCTATTCAGCCTGCGGGACGCACACACCCGTTGAGGGTTCTGATCCAGTTGACGTGTGAATTTGGGATTCCAACTAAAGGACTTTAATTATTGTCTGTGGTCAGTTGATTTATTTCGCCTTCCTGCCAATCAACATGGCGGATGTGCCTCTCTCCTCTGATTCTGAATTAGACTGTTTCCCTCCACAACCTCAGCAGCAGGCTCGAGCAAAAAAGGACAAAACCAGACAACGCAAACATCATGCCTCTCAGTCTGGTTCTACAAAAGCTGAGCAGCGCAGACACCAAGTTTTGGAGAGACAGTTTGAAAGGGCACGACAGGAGTTGTCGACTCAGGGACAGCCCTCCACCACGGATGATGGAGCCAGTCCTTCCAGAGCCTCTCATTCGAGATCCACTTTGGGCAGAGAGGTGTTGCATCCCCCTTCCAATCTTTGCCAGTCCAGGGGCGTGTCTATGTCATTGCCTGATGTTTCACATCAATCCATGCCAGACTGTCCTTCTGTTCAACGTCGCTTACCCGAGGCGACCTTTACACCGACGGCTGCTGGCCTTCGGCCTGAAGTATCGGACAATCCAGTTAATTTTCAGGCAGCCTTGTCAGATGCGTTAGCTAAGATTCTAGCAGCTGGAATACAGCAGGGAGCAGTGGGTGCAACTCCTCCGTCCGTTGAACCACCAGTTCCAGCTCGTGCTGAGCCCAGACCCGTACATATTGCTACTCACCAGAAAGATGCTGATTCTTCGGACAAATTTGAGTCTGGAGAGATTTGCCCGGAGGACGTGGAGTTTTCAGAGGACAAGGGATTTCCACCAGAAAAACCAGTTTTCACTACTCTCTTTCGTCCTTCTGTATTTAAATCATTGCTCCACAAAGCCAAAGTTACCACAAAGTTTGGCATTTCGGAGACTCAGTCGGACAGTACTTCTCAATTGTCATCTTTGGCACCACATGAGGCTCTCTTTCACGTGTCAAAACCGGATCAGGACGTCATTCCTTACCCTCCGCTATTCTCCAATGTCATCAATTCTGCCTTCGGCCAGCCTGGCTCCTTATCTTCGCCCAGTGGCATTGACAAGTGGCTTTACGCTTCTGCTAAAGAACTGGAAGATACGTTGGCCTTACCTTCGGTTGACTCCCCGGTGGCTAGTTTGTCCACCTCTTCGTTATTGACTTCAGACATTGTGGATGGTCTCAGAGCTGAAGACCGTAAGATGGAGCTTGGCTTTCGAAAAGCGCACCAAGCGGCGGCTTGGGCAATAAAGGCGGCCACAGCGACATCATTTTTTAACCACGCTGCTTTAATCTGGCTCAGGCAATTACAGGAGAGGTTACTGCCTGATGATACACGGCTACATCAGGGCATTAATAAATTAGTAGCCGCAACAGAGTATTCGGCTGACGCATCGCTCACAGCGGCCAAATTCGCCTCCAGATCCATGGCAGCATCTGTGACAAATCGGCGTTTGTTTTGGCTCTGCAACTGGAGGGCTGATGCCAGGGCCAAATGGAAGTTGGCGTCAGTCCCCTACTCAGCACCTTCTCTCTTCGGTGCCGCGCTTGAACCTATTTTGATAGAAGACAAGGACAAACGCAAAGTCCTCCCGTCCTCCTTTCGTAGAACTGAGAGGAGATACACACCTTATTCTCAGCGTCAGCCCTTTCGGGCCTACTCAGGGTCAGGCGGACCCTATTTGCCTCGACCATATTTCCAGTCTTCAGATAGGACCACCGACAGGCAACGGTTCCAAGACTGGTCCAGGGGCCAGTCCCAACCAAAACGCCCCTTCCGAGGATCCAATTACCGACAGGCTCGCAGGGGCAAGTGACGCCCCCAAGTCAGGTCCTATTGGAGGTCGACTCCAGCACTTCCACCTCCAGTGGGACCTCTCAACATCAGATGCTTGGATCAGGTCCACGATTCAGCAGGGCCTCCGCATAGAATTCCACTCCACACCGCCCATCAGATTTCGTACCTGTCCCGTTCCACATTGTTCCCTAAAGAGGAAACTCATGGACTCAGAGATATTCCATCTTCTTTCAATCAAAGCGATAGAGCCGGTGCCCCAGGGACAGGAATGCACTGGATTTTACGCTACCTTGTTTTTGGTGCCCAAGTCATCGGGGGGTCACAGAGCCATCTTGAACCTAAAAGGACTCAACCGATATGTTCGGTATCGAAGGTTCAAGATGCAGTCTCTTCGTTCGATTCTGACGGCTGTCAGACCCAACGACTTTCTACAATCTGTGGACCTGCGTGAGGCCTACTTGCATGTCCCAATACATCCGGCCCACCGTCGTTACCTGAGGTTCGCCTACAACAACCACCACTATCAATATCGCGCGATGCCTTTCGGGCTGTCATCGGCGCCCAGGACCTTTACAAAACTGGTGGAGGTAGTGGCAGCGGCGGTCAGGACTCACACAATCCGCTTAATGTGTTATCTGGACGATATCGTCATGTCGCCTTCCCCGGATCAAGCAGTGAAAGACATGGGGTTGGTGTTGGAGATATTCCAGGCCCACGGTTTTTCCATCAACCGTCAAAAGAGCCACTTGCACCCAACGACCCGCCTCCAACATTTGGGGGCAATAATCGATTCACAACTGGGCCAGGTGTTTTTGTCCCCAACTCACATTCAGGACCTCAGAGCGATGGTCAGACAGGTACAGGACCAGAGGAAAGTGCCACTACTCCTCTTGTCTCAACTGCTAGGGAAGATGGTGTCCTGCATATCCATCGTGCCGTGGGCTCGCAGGCATGCCCGGCCCCTGCAGTGGTGCCTTCTTCCCTTCCAGAAACAGGGCCGCAGCACCTCCAGTTTTCCAATTGTCCTGCCTCCTCAGGTTCGCCTATCTCTTCGGTGGTGGAGGTCTTCCGCACTTCAAAAGGGGTGTCTGTTTCTCGAACCCAACCGTCTGGTCCTGCCATCCGACGCGAGTCTTCATGGTTGGGGGGCTCACCTACAGGACGCGGTGGTGCAAGGGCAGTGGTCTCAGGCGGAGCGGGCGAACAGCATCAATTGGCTGGAATTGAGGGCTGTTCGTCTCGCATTACGCCACTTCCGTCACATCCTCGAAGATCAACATGTGCTGGTTCGAACGGACAACATCACCACCAAGGCACACATAAATCGAGAGGGGGGCACACGCTCCAAAACCTTGATGATGGAGTCCGAGAGACTGTTAGCCTGGGCGGAGCTCCACACGGCATCTCTGGTGGCGGATCATATTTCGGGACAGTCCAACGTGACGGCAGACTGGCTCAGCAGGGAGCACATTGACCCTGCGGAGTGGAGCCTGAACCATACCGTCTTCGAGCAGCTGACACATAGGTTCGGCCAGCCTCAGGTGGACATGTTTGCCACAGCCCAGAATGCCCAACTACCCCGCTTCTACTCACGCTATCCAAGCGCAGGTTCAGAGGGCAGCAATGCGCTACGTTGCCAGTGGCCCACCGGACTTCTTTATGCTTTTCCCCCAATTCCTTTAATCCCTCGCTTGATTCGGAAACTGATCCAAGAAGGTGCAGAGCTGTTGCTGATAGCCCCGCTGTGGCCTCGGAGACCCTGGTATGCGGATCTACTGGAACTCTCCATCGTCCCGCCTTGGACGTTACCGGTCCGAACAGACTTGCTAAGCCCGGGGGTCGTCGTCCACCCAGATCCGGAGTGGCTCCGATTAACCACCTGGCGTTTGAGCGGCTCCAGTTACAGAAGGACAGACTGTCCGTTGGGGTCATCTCTGTAATTCAATCAGCCAGGCGTCCCTCCACGACACGGATTTACGAGGCTTCGTGTCGTGCCTTTACAACTTGCTGCCTGATGCACCATGTGGACCCGACCTCTCCAGATATCCCAGATGTGTTGGACTTTTTACACGATGGCCTCTCCAAAGGTCTCGCCCCAGCGACGTTGAGACGCCAGGTGGCTGCTCTTTCCACTGTCATCATCTGCGAGAGCCACCGCACACTCTCATTGAATCCCAGAATTTGGGCGTTTTTACACGGTGCCACTAACATCTCGCCACCGGTGATACATAGGTACCCGTCATGGGATCTCCCATTAGTTCTTAAAGCTCTAACTTCAACACTGTTTGAGCCTTTAGCGTCTACATCTCTGAAATTTCTTACCTTCAAAGTCGCCTTTCTTCTAGCGATAACATCCGCGAGGCGGGTGTCGGAACTCACCGCTCTATCCATCCGCAAAGAGCTCTGTATCTTTCACAGCGACAGGGTCGTCCTGAGGTTAGACCCAGCGTTTTTACCAAAGGTTAATTCACTGTTTCACAGAACCCAGGAGGTGATAATACCCGATTTTTGTCCGAATCCTCACCATCCGTCAGAGACTCTATGGCACACTCTGGATGTGCGGCGCGCACTTCGTCGCTATATCAGGCGTACAGAATCCTTCAGACAGACCGAAGCATTGTTCGTTTCCTTTCATCCTTCTTCACGGGGGCGGAAAGTATCGGCAGCTACCGTAGCTCGCTGGATCAAAGCCTGCATAGCGACTGCCTACGACGTTCGAGACCAGCCTCGTCCTTCACATATTTATGCTCACTCTACTAGGAGTGCGGCCGCCACGGCAGCTTGGTCTACACAGGCTTCTGTTCTGGAGATTTGTCGGGCGGCTTCATGGTCCTCCGCTTCGTCATTTATTAGACATTATAAAATTGATTCATATGCTTCGGCTGAGGCTTCTTTTGGTCTCAGGGCTTTACAACAAGTGGCCACAGCCCAGGACTCTGAGAACAGACAGCCCCCACCCTGAGCAATGAACTTGGGTACATCCCGTCCATGGATTGGAGGAGCAGCGCAGTGGAAAAAGGACGTTGTCTCACCTGAACGTCCATTTTCGATGTGCTGCGACTCCAATCCATACCCACCCTTGGGCTTTCTGCTAGGTTTGGACTTGTTACCATTGTGTTTCATATTCCAGTTTGAGTTCTTGCGCCTTCGTGAGGAAAGACTGGAGCTGATTGGACAGCGTGGGCGTGGCCAGTTTCCAGGAAGGAGATCAGCACTCAGTTCTGCCCAGCAACTAAGGAGAAGCTACCCATCCATGGATTGGAGTCGCAGCGCATCGAAAATGGACGTTCAGGTGAGACAACGTCCTTTCTACGGCTTTGCAACCTTGTGGCAAAGTCATAGATATGAACACTATGTTCACCTATGAATTGCATTTCTTTTTCCATGGCTTCTTTCCACTTTACTTGTTCAATTTTGGGTAGTGCCAATACTTCCTGATACCACACATTGGCTCATACCACACATTAAACACCTTAACCTCACCAGCAGAATACCTGTCAGGTGGAATCCCGTTGTTCCATTGCTTTGACCTGCGTGGCATTTACTGCTCTTGTGTTTCAATCCTCTCTTGTTTCATATCCAAGTCATCTTCTCCTGACTCCTTTTCTTGCTCTTTTTCAGTTTCTCCTCCCTGAACTCTGACACTGTCACTGAGTTACCATCACTAAGTGGGTCACCATCACTAAGAGGATCACTCCAAAAATTTGCATCAATTCTGTTCCAATTTTGCTCTGCAAAGCTAGCAGACCTGGAAATGATTACTCTTTTGTTCCCATTGCTAAATGAATAGCTCTTTGAGCGAGGCTCATAGCCTGTAAACCTGAGCTTTCTAGCCTTCGGTTGACCCTTTTCTCCTGATTGCTTTTTGGAATATGCACCCATGCATTGCTTCCAAAAACCCTTAAATGTGCCAGAGATGGCTGTCTTCCATATAGCACAGCATATGGAGTATTATTAATAGAGGAACTCCACAGCCTATTGATTAAATAATTAGCAGTCAACGTGGCTTCACCCCAATATGATCTGCTCAGACCAGAATCCTCCAGCAGTGAGTCCTTCATTGTTTGTAAGACTCCATTCCATCTCTCAACTACACCATTCTCAGCTGCTGTGTACGGCTGGATTTGTGTATCTGTGTTTTATATCTAACTGTCCAACTACTGTTAAAAACTTGCTGACATGAATTCTGAACCTCTGTCAGTTTGCAATTGACATACCTGTTGTTTACATCTTCTTTCTACGAAGCTTACCCATTGCTTAAATTTCTGTAGCACCTCTGTTTTACTCTTTAGTAAATAGCAGAACCCAAACCTGCTGTAGTCATCTATAACGACCAGCGCATACTTTGCTTCTCCCAAACTGGCTTGCATTGGCCCAACCAAATCTGCATGTACCAGTTCTAGAGCTCTTGTTGCTACTCTTGCTTACTGGGAATGCCTTGGACTTCGATGATTTACATACTGCACAGTCCAAGTATGCCTTATACTCTTTTAAGTTTAACCCTTCTCCAAACTGTTGCATCTTTTGCAAAACTCTGAGGCTGGCATGGCATGGCTGGTGGGTTTCTACCAGTTCGCCTTGGTTTGGGCAAACTGGTAGTGGCAGTGGTGGGAGGCTCTGCCCACCTGCCCCGACATCATCACGGACGCTATGCGCATGCACAGAAGCGCCATGCACAAGCAGAGCATGCACATGCATGTTCAGTTCCAAACTGGTAGCGAAGGTAAACTTAAGATGATATAGGGCAGTGCCTTATCATGCTGCCTTTGATCTGCAGCTGCTAATAGTGCCTGGGGTGGATTAACAACAATATCCCAGAGCTCCTTAGCCTTCAGGAAGCATTCCAATTTTGCAGCCCAAATGATATAATTCTTCTGTCCCAATTGAGGCAGAGAGCTGTCCTTGAATTCAACAGCCATCCTACAAGCCTCCTCTGCCTTGTTCCTTTTACTTTTTTAACACAGGCAGTCCTTCAGCTTAATTACAGTTCAGTATTACTGTGTCTGATGTGCTCTGGGCCCATAACCTGTTAGAGTTTGCAGCAATCCAACCAGCACACAAGTAAATAATTCAGCAGGATTCATTTATATAAGAAACTTCTTTATATACAATACCATACAGCAGAAGACAGAATCAGAACTCAGAATCCAGAAGTACAGAATCAATAATCATAGAAGAAATAGAATCAGAGAAGCACTCATACATATTTATACAGATCAGTGAACCTAAGCCACGCCCAGGCTCCGAACCGTCTGGGTCACCAAACAGTCCCCATTGGCTGACCTGTTACCATTTCTATTCCAATTCATGAACTGTCACACACTGACATACAGGTAGTCCTCCACTTATAGTCATTCGTTTAGTGACCATTGAAAGTTATAACACCACTGAAAAAAGTGACTTAGGACCATTTTTCAAATAACCATTGCAGCATCCCATGGTCATGTGATCGGAATTCAGATGTTTGGCAACTTGCTCATATTTATAACAGTTGCAATATCCCTGGATCACATGATCATCTTTTGTGACCTCATGATGAGTAAAGTCAATGTGGAAGCCAGATTCACTTAACAACCTTGTTACTAACTTAGCAATTGCAGTGATTCACTTAACAACTGTGGCAAGCAAGTTCATAAAATGGGGCCAAATGGACTTAATAACTGTCTTGCTTAGGAACAGAAAATTTGGGTTCAGTTATGGTCATAAGTCAAGGACCAACTATATTATCACATGCTACCTGATAAATCTCTATATAAATAGGTTTATAAAACATAAACAATTGTAAAATGTTAATAATGCAAAGTAAAGAATCTAGATTCTTTGAAGAATATAAGAATATTTTCCACTATAGCCTAAAGGAGGTCTAAAAGCATTTTCTTTCCTATAGTGGACTTAAATATAATTCCCAAGAGTAATATTTAGAAATCATATCAGCTGCATTTCATGTTTTTATATAGTGTAGTTTTGCTAAGAATTTTAATTATAATAGTAAAATCTAACACATTTAAACTTAAAGAGAAGAAAAAGAATAAAAAGTGCAAAGAAAAAGAGAAAAAAGAAACTGAGAATATAATAAAGAGAAAAGGAATATATAAAGAAGAGTCTTTCCATCGTTATCCAATCTTCATCAAAACAAGTACAAACGCATTTAATGACTGTTCACCCTCTCTAAGAGGTTACAATTCTCCATTGCATATCCCATCCTTTATATATAAATAAAAACATAAAGCATAATCTTTTCAGTCCTGATGCCAGCAGAAAGACCACAAAGGGTTGTCAGAAATAACAATATCTTTTGCTTTAACCTTGATCAAATAAGCCAATTAAATATTCCTTCCTTTTATTTCTAACAGTCTTAATCTTTAATTCATTAAAATACTATCATAGGATTTGATTTCTTTTCTTGGTTGTCCATTTTATATGGTTCTTCAAGGCTATAAGAAGCCTCTTTTGAAAACTAATAGGAAAAAATTCTCCAAGTCATTTTGTTGGCTTGTCATTTGTATTTCTCTTTAAATTTTAAAACATCAACCAATTTCTTATGTAAATCCAGTGAAATCCTTTTCAAAAACATTCTCTATATATGTTTTCTTTTCGTAGGCCTTTATGCGTATTTCTCTTTAGCCAGGTTCTTCCTATGTAAACCAAGATTTTTATGCAGCCCTAGTTCAGTGAAATCACAATACACTAGTTTCTAGGCTTTTTTCAGGCAGCCAGCAAGCACCCTGGGGAGCAGGGTGCTTGCTGCCTGCCTGAAAAAAGCCTAGAAACTCGTGGATTGTGATTTCACTGAATTAGGGCTGCATAAAAATCTTGGTTTACGTAGGAAGAACCTGGCTAAAGAGAAATACATACATACCTATACCTATACCTATACCTATACCTATGCATATACATACATACATACATACATACATACAATTTATATTTTGCTGATAAAGAAATAAAGGAAGACTAGTATAGATCTATTTCAAGCTATTTAGCTCTCATCAGCTAGCCATACCTTTACTTGGAGTCGAACTTGGGCTGCTTACATGTTAGGCAGTTGTTATAACCTCTGAGCCACAAGTTCTCCTCCCTTCATCAGTTTGACCCAGGGGAGGGATTAAGTGTTTTTCTTTCGAGGCACCTGGTCTATCCCAGCATGTGGGAGGGAGCATACTGCATCCCTGTTGCCTTTCAGCTCCAATCCAGGAGCCCTCAAGCAGTCGCATTCACGACAAACCATTTTATACCAAATTTATATTTCGCTGATAAAGAAATAAAGGGAGACTAGTATAGATCTATTTCAAGCTATTTAGTTCTCATCAGCTAGCCATACCCTTACTTGGATTCGAACTTTGGCTTCCTGCATGTTAGGCAGTTGTATTAACCTCTGAGCCACAAGTTCTCCTCCCTTTATTTCTTTGCTCTCTCCCACATGCTGGGGTAGAACAGATGCCTTGATAGAAAAACACTTAATCTCTCCCCTGGGTCAAGCTGATGAAGGGAGGAGAACTTGTGGCTCAGAGGTTAATACAACTGCCTAACATGCAGGCAGCCCAAGTTTGAATCCAAGTAAAGGTATGGCTAGCTGTTGAGAGCTAAATATCTTGAAATAGATCTATACTAGTCTCCCTTTATTTCTTTATCAGCGAAATATAAATTTGAGATTATATATATATGTATGTATATATGTATGTATATTATATATGTATGTATGTATGTATGTATGTATGTATGTATGTAAGTAAGTAAGTTTTCACGGGTATATATGTGTGTACAGTTAATATCTCGGGTTTCTTCCCATGTAATTGTAAACATATCCCTAAATGGGGAGTTGCGACGTTTCGACGAAATCACATTGATCATCTTCTGGCTAAAGTTCTCGGTTTGGTGCTTATGGGCAAACTGTGTGAACGTAACTGTGTTTACGTTCACACAGTTTGCCCATAAGCACCAAACCGAGAACTTTAGCCAGAAGATGACGAATGTGATTTCGTCAAAACGCCGCTACTACCCTTTTAGGGATATGTTTACAATTACACGGGAAGAAACCTGAGATATTAACTGTACACACACACACACACACACATATAACATTTTGCAGACTTACTTTATTACATGGTTATTATGTCTCTTTTTACAGTTGTGTCTAACTAAATTGAAAATATTGGGTATATTTTAACACAAATGCATTGGCAATCAATTATTTTCTTTAATGTCTGTATTCTGCAGAAAATGGTAAGCTGTACATGTTTGGAAGCAACAACTGGGGACAACTAGGCCTTGGAACAAAGAATACTGTCAGCAAGCCAACTTGTGTGAAAGGTTTGTCTTTAACTTATGTGTCAGGTTTTAGAATAGATCTGAGCTTTCTAGTTTCCAATATGAAATACTTTTAGATGCATTAAGACTTGAAGTCTCCCTATTCAGTATTGTTTATAGGAATTCTTCTGTGTATTTATGTAAAAATAGGCTGTGCTGTATTCAGTAATTTTCAAGTAAATGCTTAGAGCCGTGATGGCGAACTTATGGCATGCGTCCACAGGTGGTACATGTAGCCATATCGGTGAGCACACAAGCTCAGCTCCGGCGCACATCTGTGCACCGGCCAACTGATTTTCGGCCCTTCTGGGCCCACCAGAAGTAGGGAAACAGACTGTTTCCTGCCTCCAGAGGGCCTCATTGGGTGGTGAGGAAGGCCCGTTTTTGCCCTCCCCAGACTCCTAGAAAGGCTCTGGAGGCTGGGGAGAGCAAAAAACGGGCCTACTGTGCCATTGTGTGCCAGGAGCATGGGGGGAGTCACGCGCGCATGCACGGGTGTAGGATGCATAAAATTATGGGTGTGGGCACGTGCGCGACACCCCCCACCCCGATCCTGGCACACAATGGCAAAAAGGTTAGCCATCACTGGCTTAGAGTATTGCAGTTTTGCTAAATTATTTTTATGATTCAGACCTAACTTCAATAGAAAATCCAGTTTACTCATGATGTGCTCTGAAATGCTGAGATAGATAATGATTGGAAAATTAATCTCCTATAAATTTGGATACTTAGCAAAGTTCACAATTCATTTTATAATTATTAAAACAACAACAACAATAATAACCTTTTGTGTCCTTAATCCATAGTTCTAAAACCTGAAAAAGTGAAACTAGCTGCTTGTGGGAGAAATCATACTTTGATCTATACAGGTATGTAATTTATTTGTTTATATGCCAAAGAGATTTTCCTGTAGAAGATTTCTGCTTTGGTAGATAGTAACATAGAATATAATATAATTAGATTATAAAGCTATTTTATACTGAATCTAATGGTCCATCGGTGTCTGGTAGCAACTTCTTGATATAGTATATATTGGACTTAGGCAGAGGCATTCTTTGGTAACAGCATCAAAAGGCTGGAATTTCCATCCAAGAGAAGCTTGTCTTTTCTCTGTTCTAATGTCCTTGTTAAGATGATAAAAGCCTTCACATTAAGAGAGTTTTCTGAATTGGATATGAATTTGGCCATTTTTTTTCTTATTTTATTGAAAGACTATAAGTTTGTTCTACAAAAGTATGATTTATCAGAATTTTAGTTACCCAAAGAAAAACAGATTATGACCTTAATTAGATAAGCTAAGGCTTTTCTCAGCCTTACATCA
Organism: Arizona elegans; assembly: GCA_022577455.1. Lineage (NCBI taxonomy): Eukaryota > Metazoa > Chordata > Lepidosauria > Squamata > Colubridae > Arizona > Arizona elegans. The sequence goes on along the minus strand of JAKOOJ010000006.1, from coordinate 50,801,532 downwards.
ATGAGAAACTGGGCCCAAATGTGGGCTTTACACAAGCAATAGCTGCTATAGCTGTGCAATGAAACATATTTGGAAGAGAAACTGATTTGGACCATGTGTGGGCATAAAGTCGCTTCTTGAACGAATTGCCAACAAATGCCTGCCTATGCACATTCCAAATCACCTTTTCTCCCAATAATGCAATTTATTGCACATCCCTAATTTCTATAATTAAATAATGGGCCATAAAGGTCACTGAATCAGTTTCCAAGTACATTTTGGCCAGAAACTTTTTTTTAGGATTTGACAATGAATGAATCCAACGAATAGGATTTTGCTTGCAGTAACCAACATGTGAATCAAAATATAAATAATTTGCTGGATATTTAGGAATTCAGCTATTCTTTTTTTTTTAAAAGTTGTATGTCCAAATTATAGGTTTTCATCTTTCTGAAAAATGGAAATCGTTTTTAACAGATGCATTCCTATCAATGCTTTTAATAAAGACAAATTAGAGAAATCTGAAAGTTTTAAGCATTGTAAAATCAATAATTCTAAATATTATAGAATTATTATATACATGTACCATGCTCAATTTGGCATTTGGCATTTGATATAAATTTATTTTATGAGATTGAGAGAATCAAGTTGCATGTGAGAAAGATATTTTCTGTCAATTAATTTCATGGCCATTATTAGCATTTGTAGATGAGTATTTGAACACATTTATGGATAATTAAGTTTAGTTTGAATTTTAATGCTAATTAGCTCTAATTGCTAATTAACCTGTTACATCTCTGACATATTTCCATATATTGTAATAACTTAAATGAAGTATTTGTACCTTCAATTTATATCCTGAGTGCTGATACATAGGTGGAAATAAAAGTTAACGTGTCATTTTATAGAATTGCTACTTGTCCAGGAGGATAGGAAATGCATGTTTTAAAATATAAATACTGTATCAGCACTAAACTTAGTGCTGACTTGAGGGCAAGAGATACTGGAACTGAAGCCAAATTTGCCATTGTTAACTGATGCTCATTATTTAAGAATATTTTTTTAATTCTTTTCAAACGTAATGGACAAGACAATTTATATTTGTGTTGGAATTAATTTTATTTTTTGTTGCTGGTAATTTTTTGTAGTAAAAGTTTATTTGTGTGATAAAATTACATCCATTCAGTAAAGATGGTGTATACAATGATTAGTATGTGTCCTATAATTAGGAGCAGGTAATATTATGAATGTCGGATATAGAATTGCAAGAGAATGAAATTAAAATGAGATTGAAATTTTAAATATTACTCATGAGTTATGTAACTATTTTTTTTAAAGAAAAATACCCTTCATTGTCATGCAAAGAAAATAGAGTGTCTTTCAGGGTACAGACCTTTTATGACCCTTAAAATGAAATAAGCCAATAAGTGAAACCTAAACCATGCTTTACAACATCCAATAGGGAAAAAAAAAGATAAAAAGCAGTATCTGGTATGAATAATAGATGAGGACAGGAAGGGAATTCTTCCATTTCTCTAGGTTTCCATTTATTAGTTGTTAATATAGTGAACTGAGCCAGAGGGAGAGCCATATCACCTTTAAAAGTCTTAGCCCTGAATTCTCAGGCTAATCATAGCTAACCCTAACTCGTACATACCTCATTTCTGATTTTAGATAACATATATTCATATTTACAAGTAGAATGTATATACATGAAACAATTATTGATCGAATCTTTATGTTTTAAGCTTTTTAAAATTCCAAACATATTTCCTTTCTCCACCTCCCAATTGGGAATGAAGGAAATGCAATGAAGGAAATTACTCCTGTTTTAAAAATCTAGGTTCCAGACATGAGGAAAGTTTTGTAACTGATGCATGATCCAGAGGCGTAATAGGCTCCTCTGTTTCGAATGGGTTACAATAGTTAGACAGCCACTTTATAGTCCTTAGCCTTGAGACAGCCTTTCTCTGGAATATTTTAATTTAGATTTCTGCACTGAACTGAGTGCTGGGCCTGTGGTTTAAATGGTCCCTTCTGATTCTGTGATTCTAGTTTGCATAGTCGAATTCCACTATGTAGTCAGTAATTCTTTAAAAAGAGTTAAATTGTAGACAGTGACTTCTGCAGGTAACCATTAAACAGTTGTGATTAGTCTTAAAGACAATGTGAGACTGTGTAATATGTTCTTTATTTGAATTATTTTTTCACCTGGTGCTTCAAATGAAGTGTGCTTATTTTGGTTGTGCTTTTTTCTACACAGAAAAAAGGAACCTGTATGCCACTGGGGGTAACAGTGAAGGACAACTGGGATTAGGAGGCACAGAAGAAAGAAGTGCATTTCATCTAGTTAGTTATTTTACCAGTCAGCACAAGATCAAACAGTTAGCAGCTGGATCCTACACATCAGCAGCATTAACTGGTGAGCCCAGTAGTGACTTATATGAAAGTTATACTGAAGAGGAAATTAGTTGAAAGTTTTTTTCCATTAGGTCTTTATGGAAACCAAAAATCAAAAATATTTAGTCTATCAAAGGGCATTTTTTTTTCACAAAATAGGGTGTGAAATTCAGACAGTAAGTGCAGAAAGTAGCATTTTATTAGCTTCCTTAAGCTTATAAAGTGGATATTATTAGATTTATTTATTTATTTATTATTTTATTTTTATTTGATTTATATGCCGCCCTTCTCCGGAGACTCAGGGCGGCTTACAATGCGTTAAGCAATAGCCTTCATACTTTTGTATATTTATACAAAGTCAGCTTATTGCCCCCACAAACTGGGTCCTCATTTAACCTACCTTAGAAAGGATGGAAGGCTGAGTCAACCTTGAGCCTGGTAAGATTCGAAACTGCAGAAATTGCAGGCAGCTGTGTTAATTACAGGGTGCATTAAACCACTGTACTACCAAGGCTCATGCCAGATGATATTTATATGCCTATAACCTGAATTTGATCACTAAAACTTAAACAATGACCAAATAAACAAGTTCTAAAAAAATTGGTAATTTGGATATAAGCAAACAATTCATTTTCCTCCCAGCTTGGACAGAAGTGAGACCATTGCAGGTTATCAAGGGCATATTGTAGTGGAGTCTAAAGCATCCTTTCAGTTTTGTAAGTAATGTCCATAAATACAGAGAAACATAGAAAACTGACAGCAGAAAAAGACCTAATGGCTCATTGGGTTTGCACTTGGAGTTTTTTTCCTTGTTTGTGTTTTGTTTTTAATTTGTTTTTAATTTTTTGTTGGATGATGGAAGCATGTTTAAACTCAGATACTGATGATAGACCCACTACTTCTGCTGGAAATTAGTTCCAAGCTTCCATTACTCTTTTTATGAAGTAATACTAGCAAATATTACTTTTGAACTTCCTGTCAATTTGAAGTTATGCCCCCATGTTCTTGATTTTAGCTTAATATTGAAAATACTGCCCTCTAGAACTAATTCAAATCCTTAACATATTTAAAGGCTTCAATCATGCCCCCCAACTTTTCTTTCTGTCCTCCAGGCCAGTGGTCCCCAACCTTTCCGGCTTTGCAGACAGGCGGTGAAGAGGAAGAAAGAACATGGTTTTGTGAGCAGCGGGTGAGTGCACTCACTTGTGCAGCTCCATTTGCAGCTTGTGCAAATGGAGCTGCGTCATGCACTCACCTTCTGCTTGCAACGGTCTGGTTCCAAACAGGCCATAGCCTGGTCCTGGGCTGTGACCGCTGCTCCAGGCTGTACATATTCAGTTCCTCCAGTCTCTCCTGATATATTTTGTCCCTCAAACCTTACACCATTTTTGTTGCCCGTCTCTGGACTCACTCAATCTTATTTTTAAGTGAATCACCAGAACTGAACAGAGTATTCTAAATGGGGTCTGACTAAAGTCCTTTATAGCAGGATTCAAACTTCCTTTTTCCTGCTGGTGAATCCCTCTAGTGATACATCCCAGAATTTTGTTTGCCTTCGTAACTGCCTGGGCCAGGTGTGGGCTCCAATTTTTTTTACTACCGGTTTTATGGGTGTGGCTTATTTTGTGGGTGTGGCTTGATGGCCATGTGATGGTGGGGTGGCTTGATGGCCATGTGACTGGGTGGGGCCTTTGTGGTCATGTGGCTTTGTGAGATTTTGTGTTTCTGTGGTGAGTGTGAATCACCACACAAACACACATAAACTCACAAAGCTTGCACAAATCTGAACATATAAAAGCAGCTAAAATTTCCTAAATTTTATGTGGCTCTATTTCTTAAAAAAAAAAAAAAATTCCTAAAAACAATAACATTTCAAAAAAAAAAAAAACCATTTCCTAAAAACAATAACATTTCCAAAAAAAAAAATTTTTCCTAAAAACAATAAAATTTCCTAAAATTAATTTTTTTAAAAGCATAAACTAAAAAAACCCAGCCACTTACCCAATTGAAGGTACAAGGCAGGCAGGCAGGCAGATTCAGTTGCTTGCGAGAGATGGATGCCTTCCACTTCAAGCCAAGCAGGTCTGCCTGCCAGACATGCGGAATTTGGCTCCTGAAGGCTGAAGGCTGTACAAGGCAGACAGGTAAGACAGGTTGGGGGCTGGAGGGACAGTGGAAACATTAGGCCACCTGGGATGGAGCTGAGGCGGTTGCGAAGCCTACTAAAGGCCGGGGATTCGGCCTGCCAGCCAGCAGGGCTCCAAACAAGCTCCGGCTGGCTAGTGGGAGCCGGGGATCGGGCCGGCTATGCTTACCTGTAGGCGGGAGGAAGCAGCTCTGTTGGGGCGCAGGCGAATTCAGTGGAGCAGAATGGACAGGCATACATATATATATATATATATATATATATATATATATATATATATATATATATATATATATATATATATGTCTTTTTCTGTTTTTCGTAGGCTTTTATGTGCATATTCTTTCTAGCCAGGTTTTACCTACGTAAGCTAGGTTGTTCTGCAGCTCTGGCTGTGTGAAATCTCATTCACCATCCTCATTCTTATCCTTATCCTTATTCTGCCTAATTCCCCCTGTTGACACATTGTACCTTTACAGGGGGAATATCTGAGAAGTGGGTGTGGCTCACTGACGAAGCCTTATAAGGCAGAAATAGCTATCTGAGTCTCCCAGAGAGCAACGCAGAGTTGCAGTTTGTCAGCAGAGGAGGAGCTCTGAGGATGGTGAATGAGATTTCACACAGCCAGAGCTGCAGAACAACCTAGCTTACGTAGGTAAAACCTGGCTAGAAAGAATATGCACATAAAAGCCTACGAAAAACAGAAAAAGACACATTGTACCTTTACAGGGGGAATATCTGAGAAGTGGGTGTGGCTCACTGACGAAGCCTTATAAGGCAGAAATAGCTATCTGAGTCTCCCAGAGAGCAACGCAGAGTTGCAGTTTGTCAGCAGAGGAGGAGCTCTGAGGATGGTGAATGAGATTTCACACAGCCAGAGCTGCAGAACAACCTAGCTTACGTAGGTAAAACCTGGCTAGAAAGAATATGCACATAAAAGCCTACGAAAAACAGAAAAAGACACATTGTACCTTTACAGGGGGAATATCTGAGAAGTGGGTGTGGCTCACTGACGAAGCCTTATAAGGCAGAAATAGCTATCTGAGTCTCCCAGAGAGCAACGCAGAGTTGCAGTTTGTCAGCAGAGGAGGAGCTCTGAGGATGGTGAATGAGATTTCACACAGCCAGAGCTGCAGAACAACCTAGCTTACGTAGGTAAAACCTGGCTAGAAAGAATATGCACATAAAAGCCTACGAAAAACAGAAAAAGACACATTGTACCTTTACAGGGGGAATATCTGAGAAGTGGGTGTGGCTCACTGACGAAGCCTTATAAGGCAGAAATAGCTATCTGAGTCTCCCAGAGAGCAACGCAGAGTTGCAGTTTGTCAGCAGAGGAGGAGCTCTGAGGATGGTGAATGAGATTTCACACAGCCAGAGCTGCAGAACAACCTAGCTTACGTAGGTAAAACCTGGCTAGAAAGAATATGCACATAAAAGCCTACGAAAAACAGAAAAAGACACATTGTACCTTTACAGGGGGAATATCTGAGAAGTGGGTGTGGCTCACTGACGAAGCCTTATAAGGCAGAAATAGCTATCTGAGTCTCCCAGAGAGCAACGCAGAGTTGCAGTTTGTCAGCAGAGGAGGAGCTCTGAGGATGGTGAATGAGATTTCACACAGCCAGAGCTGCAGAACAACCTAGCTTACGTAGGTAAAACCTGGCTAGAAAGAATATGCATATATATATATATATATATATATATATATATATATATATATATATATATACATACATACATACATACATACATACATACATACATATATATATATATGTATGTGTATATATATATATATATATATATACACACACGTATACACACACACACACAGTTGCAAGAAAAAGTATGTGAACCCCTTGGGATTACGTGGAGTTTTGCATGAATTGGTCATAAAATGTGCTCTGAACTTCATCTAAGTCACAACAATAGAAAAACACAGTCTGCTTAAAATAATACTACACAAACATTAGATGTTGCCAGAAGAAGTACAACACATGAAGGCCACAGGACACAATATTGATTTTAATAAAACCAGAACAGTGGCGAAAGAGGAACATCTCAACAAAAGAATAATCAGGGAGGCCATCGAAATTGAAAAGAGGCTGCAGAATATGAACAGACGAGACGACGCCTCTAGGTTATCAAGTATTTGGGGACCTGCACTTAGGGAAACTCGAGTGTTAACATCAGAAGAGAGGCAGAGATTCCAACAAGCAACCAGTGATGTTGTAAGGCCTGCCAGAATTCTTCCCTTTTTGCAGAGGGTGGCTAGCAATAGGGAGAGAGAGAGAGGATCGAGCCAGAAGACAGGCTGAGATCTCAACTAACAATCAAGGGTGCTGGGATGCCTACCAGAATCCTTTCCCCTCTACAGCAGACAGATAATAATAGAGAACCTGAGAAAGCTAGGCCTGTAACACGTAGCCAAACAGCCAGGATGAGGAAGCAGGAAGAAAAACTGCTGTCCTCCAATCAGGACACAGAGTTACAGGCTAACCAGCATACGTCAGCAGCAGCAAACATAGAAAAGTGACAGCTCCGACCTCGCAACACACCCATAGCTTCTAACTAAACAAGAGCCTGAAGATGACAGGGTTGTGAGCCTGTCGAAACGTTGCTAGAAAGAAAAAACGTTTAAGGTACTGGTAGGATTTTAGCTAAGGTTTTTAAAGGACCTTGCAGAGTGCTCTGTAAGCATTTTTGGAAGATTTTAAGCTAGGATTTTAACCAGAATTTTGAACATTTTAACTAACTTATTTAACATGACGCGGGAAAACACCCGAGATTTTAATTTTTTGCATATACACACCCGCGAAAACTAAGAAGACATATATATATATCTGGAATGGGCGGGACGAACTTTGAATGGGCAAGTGAGCATCGAGCGTGCATCGTGCGAGCATCATGCGGGCGGGCGGAGCAAGTGAGCGATGATCAGGCAACCTGTTCAGGGGCGTGGTCCCCCAGCTGTCGCTAACAGTTCATAACCAAGGCCAAATTATCGCTACCGGTTCTCACGAACCGGTGTGAACCGGGAGCAACCCACCACTGGCCTGGACACACTGTTTATTTATTTTGCAGTTATCTGTAACAAGTACACTTAAATCTGTGTCAACTATATCCCCAATACTGTACCCTGCCATAATATAGAAGATGTCACTGAATTATGCATGTGAAACAATAATGTTAGCACAATTTGTTTATGCTAACAAATTTATCTCTGCTTTACAAGTGTTGACCTGGCTTTTAAAATGCAAATAATAATAATAATAATAATCCTAAATTCATTTAAAGTCTTTTCCAAGCTGAATGAACTCTTTTTTCCAGGCACACATAAAGTAGTATGAGTATGTGTAGGATCTTCACAAGATTATAAGTAACTTAATGAAGTGACCACCCCAGTGTCTTAGTTATAAGAGAAATGCTTCTAAATCTTGTATCCTTCTTTATAAAATTTATTTAAGTTTTGACTGATGTAAGAGAGAAATAATTTCAGAGATGGAAAACTCACAATTTGCAGTTATCTTTCAAATGTAACTCACTGACTATGAGAATATAAACTGGGAACTTCTATTGTTTCTGAACCTTTTCTCTCCCTCTGTACTACAAGTTTCTTTTCTAGTCTCCATAGCTTTAAACCTCATTTCCTTAGACTTTGCTTCTTTAAATAATTTGGAGGTTTTTTACAATAATAATCTTTCTTATTTTTAAGAGGATGGACAACTTTTTATGTGGGGAGACAACTCCGAAGGCCAAATAGGCTTGGGAAATGAAGCTAATGCATGTGTTCCTCATCAAGTGGATGTTGGGAAACCTGTTTTCTGGATCTCTTGTGGATATTATCATTCTGCCTTAATAACATGTAAGTGTAAAATTACTTATATAGCTGTATGTTCAAAGTCCAATACTGTGGCTTGAAATCCTGTATTTGCAGTGCTGTATGGTGCTGATCAAGTGGTACATCAATCACTTTTAGAGCAGTCTTAAATGGGCTAAGAGGGTGGAGTAAAGGTAATATTTTTCTACCATTTATAAAGTCCTAATAGTTTATGATAGTCAAGACAAAAAAGCAGTCTGTTTTGCATCTCTGATTTTCAATATTCTCTAGTTTCACAGATAGTGGATTATTAATTCAAGATCTAGAGGATAATAGGAAATTTTGAGCTTTCCCAAGAAATAAAAAAAAAATCCTTGGATCTAAAAACCCAAAACTAATATTCTACATTGCTCCCCCCACCCCATATTCTGCTTCAGAATTTGGCAATAGCTGTGGGAAGAATCACATTCACAGAGTTTCCAGGTATTTCCATAGTGGCATGGCTTCTTGCTGTTGGTAAATGTCTGCCTGTCGATCTCCCTAATGAAGGATTTCTTCTTGATCTCTCCAGACAGTGTTTGTGAAGCTTAGCATTACATGGTTTATTTTTCAAAAAGTTGAAGTTAGCATAGCTGAAAAAGTTTCTTGGATGAGAAGTGAAACATCTTCAAAGAAAAACTAGGAAGTCCAGTTGCACCTTTGGGACAACCATGACCTGGATGACTGAGAATCTCATGACATTGAAGTTAGCATAGTTCAGAAGATAATACAAGTATAACAAATAAAGTCTGCATAAAGTATTCCACAAATGAATGTCTTTTCTCTCTCTGTCATGAATCTTAATGTTCCCACTTTCTTTCCTACAGGTGATGGAGAACTTTATACTTTTGGGGAGTCTGACAATGGGAAACTAGGTTTGTCACTTGAACAACTGAAAAACAATAGAGTCCCACAGCTTGTTTCTGGAATTCCAAGTAGAGTTAATAAGGTTGCCTGCGGAGGAGGACATACAGTAGCACTGGCAGGTATGTATCCTTCAATATTTTTTCTGTTGCTTTCTAGTATATAATTGGTGTTCATAGTCACCACTCTGAACAAATTATGATACAAGTAGTCTTCAATTTATAATCACAATTGGGACTGGAATTTCCATTGCTAAGCAAGGTGGTTGTTAAGTGACTTCTGCTCAATTTTACACCTTCTTTGCCATGGTTGTTAAGTGAATCACTGCAATTGTTGAGTGAATCATATGGTTGTTAAGTGACTCCAGCTTCCCCTTTGCTTGTCAGCTGGGAAGGTTGCAAAGTTATTTATTTTTCACATTTTAAACCACTATTTTAAATTAAATTAAATTAAATTAAACTTTAATGCCTCACAGAGGGATTCTGACTGTGTATAATAAATGGTGATCATGTGACTCCAGGATTGCTACTGTCATAAATATATGCCGGTTGCAGAGCGCCGAACCTTTGATCAGGTGACCACGGGGGATGCTGTTACTGTTGTGGGTGCAAGAAAAAGTTGTAAGTCACTTTTTCAGTGCCGTTATAATTTTGAACAGTCACTTAACAAATGATTATAATCGGGGACTACCTGTACTTGCATATCTCTTAACACATTTTAAGCTGAACACCAAAGAGAGACTTTTAAATTGGAAGGGCAAGACTTGATTCTCCAGATGTTGTTGGACTGAAAATTCTATCATAAGAGTTGTATTGATTAGAACAGATGAGAATTAGAGCAACAACATGTGAATATCTAAAATTATCTACCCCTGCTTTAGGTGCTATATATAATCTCCTCATTTAATCATCACAATCAGTTCCTAGAAGTGAAATGGTGGGAGGGGGAGGGAGGGAGGGAGGGAGGGAGAGAGAGAGAGACCCACTCCCCCCTTTTTTACTGCCTCATAGGGTGTATAGATTGCTTAAACAATCTCTTCAGGGTTCAGTTGGGCTTGTTGTTGACGTACCTGCCTCCCAGCTGCGTGACAACAGCCCTGCCTGTGCTGCTAGAGGCAGTAGCTGGGTTGGCGGTGGAGTTCCCCAGGCTTATGGTACTGGGGGACTCCAATCTACTGTCACTTGCCGAATCCTCAGATGGGTCCCAGGAGTTCATGGCTTCCATGACAACCATGGAACTGACCCAAGTAGTTCAGGGTCCGACCCATGAGGGGGGGACACACGCTTTACCTGGTATTTCTCTCGGGGCAGTGGAGATATGATCTGGAATTAAGGGGTATAGAGATATCGCCCTTGTCGTGGTCAGATCATTTCCTGTTGAGACTGGACTTTAAGATGCCACTCCTCCATTGCAGGGAGACGGAGCCGATTAAGTGGTTCCACCCCAGACGCCTAATGGACCCTGAAGGGTTCCAGAAGGAGCTTGGGGCGATACCTGACTCCCTTGTCCACAGTCCGGCCAAGACCCTAGTGGCTGCCTGGCATAAGACGGCATCTGGGGCATTGGATCGGATTGCGCCTTTGTGGTCTCTCAATGGCAGCGGATCCAGGAAAGCTCCCTGGTTTACTGAGGAGCTCCGGGAGATGAAGCGCCAGAAGAGACGTCTAGAGCGATGCTGGAGGACCAGTAAAGCCGAATCTGACCGAACCCTTTTAAGAGCCTTTGTTAGGACTTACTTAGTGGCGATACGGGCGGCAAAATGTTCATATTTTTCTGCTCTTATTGCATCCACTGATTCTCAACCAGCCACCCTATTTAGGGTAACTCGCTCCCTCCTTAATATTGGGGGAGTGGAGGAGCCCTTTCAGGGTAGAGCTGAGGAATTTGCACAGTTTCTGTCGGATAAAATTGCCCAGATTCGGATGGACCTGGACTCTGATTGGGCAATACTGACCGAGATGACAGGGACGGGTCTTAGTCCTATTGTGTGGGAGGAGTTTGAGCCAGTGACTCTTGAGGAAGTGGACAAGACTGTAGGGGCGATGAGTTCCTCCACCTATTTATTGGACCCGTGCCCCTCCTGGCTGGTTTCGGCCAGCAGGGAGATGACACGAGGCTGGTTCCAGGCTTTAGTTAACGTGTCCTTGAGGGAGGGGTCTTCCCGCAGCCCTTAAAGGAAGCGGTTGTAAGGCCCTTCCTCAAGAAGCCTTCCCTAGATCAGCAGAATTAAAAAACTTTCGTCCAATCTCCAACCTACCCTTTGTGGGAAAGGTTGTAGAGAAAGCGGTGGCACTTCAGCTCCTGCGGTCATTGGATGAAACAGATTATCTGGACCTTTTTCAGTCGGGCTTCAGGCCTGGCTACAGCACAGAAACTGCTTTGGTCACACTGATCTATGATCTCTGGCGAGCCCGAGATGGGAGTCATTTCTCCATCTTGGTGCTACTTGACCTCTCAGCGGCTTTCGATACCATTGACCATGATATCCTTCTGGGACGACTAAGGGAGTTGGGAGTGGGAGGCACCGTGTTACGGTGGTTCTCCTATCTCTCTGGTCGGTCACGGTCGGTGTTGGTGGGAGGACAGAGGTCAACGCCTAGGCCCCTCATTTGTGGGGTGCCTTAGGGCTCGGTTCTCTCTCCCCTGCTATTTAACATCTACATGAAGCTGCTGAGTGAGATCATCCAACAATACGGGGTGAGATATCAGCAATACGCTGATGATACCCAGCTGTATATCTCTACCCCGCATCAATTCAGTGATGCAGTGGATGTGATGTGCCAGTGCCTGGAGGCTGTGAGGGTCTGGATGAGAGTCAACAGGCTTAGACTTAACCCAGACAAGACTGAGTGGCTGTGGGTATTGCCTCCTAAAGACTATGTTGCTTGTCCATCCTTGGTTCTGGGGTGGGGGCGGAATTGTCCCTCTCAGAATGGGCTCACAATTTGGGTGTCCTCCTAGACTCACAGCTAAGATTAGAGCAACATCTGACAGTTGCGGCTAGGGGGACCTTTTCACAGGTTCGGCTGGTGCACCAATTGCGACCCTACTTGGATCAGGAGGCGCTCCTCACAGTCATTCATGCCCTTGTCACCTCATGGTTAGATTATTGCAACGCGCTCTACATGGGGCTACCCTTGAAAAATGTTCGGAGACTGCAGCTGGTCCAGAACGCAGCCGCGCAAGCTGTTGTGGGTGCACCTAGATACATCCACATTACACCAATTCTCCGCGAGCTGCACTGGCTCCCTATTGGTCTCCGCGCACAATTCAAGGTGTTGGTTATTACCTTTAAAGCCCTACAGGGCTCAGGGCCAGGTTATCTTCGAGACCACCTTCTACCACATAGCTCCCAGCGGACCGGTAAGATCCCACAGAGTTGGTCTCCTCCGGGTCCCGTCAGCTAAATAATGCCGGCTGGCGTGCCCGTGGGGGGGGGGGGGGGGCTTCTCTGTGGCTGCCCCAGCTCTCTGGAACCAGTTACCTCCTGAGGTCCGGACCATCCCCACCCTACTGGCCTTCCGAAAAGCTGTGAAGACTTGGCTTTTCCGGCAGGCCTGGGGCCATTGATCTCGCTTTGCAATCTGGTGAGATCTGGCCATGAATGGTGTGAATGCGTTCTAAGGTTTTTAGAATGGTTTTTTTTTTTTTAATGTATTGTGAGCCGCCCTGAGTCTCCGGAGAGGGGCGGCATATAAATTTAATCAATAAATAAATAAATAAATAAATTTTCCTGAGTTTTCTGCATAGCTCAATGCTTCCCTAAAAAGTGCCAACTCAAAAGTTACAATGCTGTTTTGTGACTTTAATTATTATTAGTAGCACTCTCTGACCAGCTCTGCTGATGCCTTAAACTGACCAGAGCTTAACCAGTTTCAGCTTGAAGACTTTTGCTGGTGGAGTACAGGTAGTCCTCGACTTACAACAGTCCATTTAGTGACCATTCAAAGTTACAAAGGCACTGAAAAAAGTGACTTATGACTGTTTTTCACACAACTGTTGCAGCATCGCCATAGTCACATGATCAAAATTTAGATGCTTAGCAACTGGTTCAAATTTATGACAGTTGCATTGTCCCAGGATCATGTGATCAGCTTGTGTGACCTGACAAGCAAAGTCAATGGGAGCTTGTGTTACTAATTTAAGAACTGCAATGATTCACTTAACAATTGTGGCAAGAAAGGTTGTAAAATGGGGAAAATCTCCTTTAACAAATGTTTCACTTAGCAACAGAAATTTTGGGCTCAACTGTCGTAACTCAAGGACTACCTGTAGTTAAGGTGTTGGTCTAGAAACCAGGAGACTGGAAGTTCTAGTCCTTCCTTAGGCATGAAAACCAGCTGGGTGACCTTGGCCAGTCATTCTCTAATAGTCCAACCTATCTCACAAGGTTGCTGTTGTGGAGAAAATGGAGGAGGAAGGAGTATTATTTATTTAGCTATTAATCAAATTCATATGGCTATCCATTTCACAAATTGTGACTTTGGGCAGCACACAGCAATCCTATAAAACAGTGTGCATATAAAACAATTATAACCTAAAACCATTATATAATAATTGTTTTAAAAAGCATTAAAATCTAAAAAGCAAAGCTAAAACAGAAAAAGAAAATAATAAATGGAATAGTATTAATAATAGTTTATTTTACAATTCTACAAGATTCCACTATGTGGGTGCTACACCAGAAAGGCCCACTGCCTAGGACCAACCAAAATTAGCATTATGTATGTTCTTCTCCTTGAGTTATTTTTAAAAATAATAAGAGGCAGAATAAAAAGAATCTGGAAAATAAATTGGTTGTAAATGTATGCATTGATCAGAAAATTGTTTTTTTAAAAAAAACTTGCCATTGTATTTGCAAATATTCGCAAAACAATAGCTGCTAAACAAGGAGTTGCTATACAAATAGACCTCGAATTATGATGATAATTCAGAACAGGATTGTTGTTGCTAGGTGATGCAGTCATAAAGTGCAATCTCACATGACCAAGTCACTTAGTATCCCAGGCCCAGGTGTATTTGTAACCTGAGACGCTCAGATTAGTAAGTGGGAAGCAGGAATCCCAAGTAAGGAATTTTATTTCTGCAGCATCAATAAGGCAGATTTTAAATGCTGTTGCTGTTATATTCTGCTTACATGCTATTCTTAGAATCTTACTGGCTAATGTGGGAAACAAGTTTCTGTGTCTTATAATGTTTATCCACTTGCAATGGAGAAGAAAGCTGGAGTAACATGGCAATCTAGGTCAGTTGTAGCTTTTTTTCCTTTTGCACGAGACATACCTTGCCATGTTGATAATCCTGATACATTTTGCAATGGAAGTAGGATGGGTTAGCTTTACATTTCTTTGATACAATAATCAGTATAGCTACTGATCTGAATATCTGTTTGTTTTTATTTGCTAACAAGCTTATCTTAACAAGCTCTGCTATAACAGCCTGATTTTTGAAAATGACAGTTGTAAATAGAATATTATTTTCATGTGCATTTTTCAGGGGGAGAGGTCTATACCTTTGGACTAGGCCAATATGGGCAACTTGGACTTGGCACATTTATCTTTGAAACTTCTGAACCAAAGATGGTAGATCATCTGGGAAAGCATAAAATCTGTAACATTGCAAGTGGAGAAAACCACACGGCTTTAATAACAGGTACACATGATGTTAACTCTGGTGCTACATTTGCAGTATATCTACCGTGTTTTTCAGAGTATAAGAGACACTTCCTCGCCCCAAAAGAGGCTGAAAATTTGGGTGTATCTTATACTCCAAATGTAGCTTTTTCGAAGCTTTTTTTTCAGCCCTAATGAGGTGCTAGCGAGTGAAGCGATCTTCCGAGCTTTGCCTGCTCCCTCCAACTCTCAGTTGTGCTTTAGAAGCATTTTTTCAGCCCTAACGAGGCACTAGCGAGTGAAGCAATCTTCCGAGCTTTGCCTGCTTTTCTCATTGCTTCTCTCTCCAAAGATCAGCTGTGCTTTAGAAGCTGTTTTTTATCCCTAAGTAGAGGATAAAAAGTGTGCACGCGCACTCAAAACCAGCAAACTAATGTGCTGAAGCTGACCAGACTAAGGATGCTAGCCAGATGAATACCTGGTAGGCAGATTCCCCCCCCCCATTTTCCTTCCCAAAAACTAAGCTGCGTCTTATACTCCGGTGCGTCTTATACTCTGAAAAATATGGTAAGCATTTTATCATATTAAAGGTCAATAGATCTTCATAGTCCTAAATAGATTTCAAAGCAATTCTTTAATTGTTAAGTTAAGCATTTTTTTAAAAAATGGTAACTACCATGTTTTCCCGAAAATAAGCCCTCCCCCAAAAATAAGCCCTCCAAAAATATTTAAACGCATGCGCAGCTGGTCCCCGCCATTTCCTATGGTTAGGGTTAGGGAGACAGAGCTGGAAATCGGGTAAAGTGGCAAGATTATTTCTTGCTCCACGCACCCAAAATAATAAGACCTCCCTGAAAATAAGGCCAAGCGCTTATTTCAGGGTTCAAAAAAATATAAGACGTCTTATTTTCAGGAAAACATGGTAAGTTCACATGTAATTTGTTAACCAATGGGCTTGCATTGGGATGGCGGTCTGGGTGTTACAGTTGTAATCACTGTAATCAGTGTTACAACTGCTTTTTCATATGTTCAGATTTTCCCATGTTTCATTATTCTGAAAATCACAAATTGGCATTAAATATGAATATGGCAAATTGTGATTTCTCTCCAAATCAGAAATGGAGGCTGTACATATGACAATCATATTATTGCTAAGATGTATTAACTTTTATTGAAAATGAAAACAGAGGATGAACAAGGTAAAAGACTGTATGAAAGATGAGCAAAAATCTTGGATATAATATACCAATGGACTAATGGGGAAATACGTGGAAGAAAGGTTGAATTTCATGTTCAATTATACTATTAAATATGTTTTTTAAAATGATATATCGCTGGTATTTGACAACAGAAAATTTTTCAAAAATATATAATGGAATTTCAAATATTTGTTGGAACTGTAATCAATTTGAAGGTATATTTTTTGTCTTTGATGGATATGCAAGAAAACTAGAAAATATTGGTATCAAACACGTAGCTTGATTCAGAAGATCTTAAAGGTAAATTTACAATTGGAACCAGATATTTTTCTTTGATGATTAATGGACAAACAAATTGAAAAATCTCATGAGACTTCCTTTTTATATATGATAACAGTGGTGATATTCCTATATGCACAAAGGTGGAAGGACTTACAAATACTTACATTAGAAGAATGTTAAAACGAATGGAATTGGTGAAGATGGCAAAACTTATAATTTTGATTATACAACAGACTTTTTGTTTTATTTCTACTTGCAAGCCACCTTTGGACTTTTTGCAAGAAACTAAGAGAAATTAAATGTTGATTTGATGACTAGAGTTCTATGGGATTATAGAAGTAATGTATACTGTTGTTAATTATAGATTAAGAGTTAGATATATTTTAATCTATCTGTACCCAAGGAAGTCAGAAGCCATTCTTTTTCATTTTTCCTTCTTTTCTTTGCACTTTTATCTTACTTTTTGTCTGATTCTTTCTTTTATACTTCCTTTTTTTGCATGTTTACTTTTTATTTATGTTTTTTAAATTTAATAAAATCATATTTTTTTTAAAAAAAATGGAGGCAACAATTTATAACAGGCTTACTTGTGCATACGTGCAGTCTTTTTATTGAGTCTTTAAATTTTCAGTGGCCCTGGTTCTATACTCCTAATGAAAAGCCTATTCTACATGTTAAAATTCTCAAGTATGAAATTGCTGCTAGAATAACAGTCTTGTCTGCTGGCTGAGATATTAACATGTTTCTTTGTACTTAGAGAACGGTCTTATGTATACTTTTGGCGATGGACGGCATGGCAAATTAGGACTTGGGAAAGAAAATTACACTAATCAGTTTGTACCTACATTATGTTCCAATTTTTTGAGGTTTACTGTCCATTTGGTAAGTCTTCAGTTTCCTATTTATGCTTTGAAATAAGTATCATCTGGCATTTAAAACATCTGATGTCAGGGTTCCAAATAACACTCCCAATGAAAGAAAACTCCGAAGCTTGAGTTTCCTCAAAGTTCCCTTTTATTAGAGTTGTCATATTGGCACATCTGGGAAAACTCGAATCTGAGAGCTTCCAGGTTTTCCCCACCCAAAGGAAAGTTCAAGTCCCTGCCCAACACCCACATGTCCATCACATGGTCCAATCTAAGCACCGTCCCAACTGGAGATGCCTCCCAGTTCCAGCCATCCAGATGCAGGGCACAATGTCCTTGACTTCTGAGAAAGGAATGTTATTATGACTATATATCACTGGCTCCATACAATCCCCCCTCCCAGTTTCCCACAGTAGTAAATGTGGCAGGCCTGAAGATCCAATGAAAAAGATGGCTTCTAAGCCTCACAGACTGTCCCCCCCCCCAGGATCAGAAAAGCATGTCCTGAAATGAGAGTAGCATAGTGGTTAATTCAGCATACTCTCCCTCCCCCAGGGGGACCCTTTGGCTTATCAGGGAATTTATCATAAAATTATTTTAGTAGCCTGTCTGCTTTGGCATTCCAGCTTTTAACCCAAGTAGCTTCAGACAAAGAGTACCCTTTCTAATGCACTAAATATTGCAATCTACCTCTATACAACCTAGAATCTAAGATCTTTTTAACTTTGTAATGGGTTTCCCCTTGCACTACAATAGGCTTGGAAGATGCTTGAGCTTGTGGTCTTAACCTGGAACTTATGGCTGGTTTCAGCAAACTACAGTGGAAAACAGGATGTACTTTCCCTAGAATGCGAGGAGGTTAAACTGAACTGTCACTGGGTTAATTACTTTCACTATTGGGAATGGACCTAAAAATTTCTTGTTAGGCAGCCTCAGTCTTAAATATTTTGTTGACAGATAAACCCAATCTCTGACACAGGAAGGGGGTTGAAGAGATCGGTGTTTATCTGCTTGCTTTTTGTATGCTTCAGCAGCTTCCAGTAGTGCCTTTTTGGTATTCTCCCAGCCTTTCCTCAGCGACTCTATCCACTCAGTCAGGGTCACAGAGGAGGGGGGCTCTCTGGGCAGTTCAGGCATAGGTACAAAGTCCATGCCGCTGATGACCTGGAAGTGGGTCAATCCGATGCTACTGTGCACAGCGTTGTTGTAAGCTACTTCTGCAAAAGGCAGCAGGTCTGCCCAGTTTTCTTGCTGGTAATCCACATAGCATCTGATATATTGTTCCACCATTGTGTTCAATTGTTCTGCTGCTCCGTTTGTACTTGGATGGAAAGCCGAGCAAAGTCCTTGTGTGGATCCGACCGATCTCAGGAAGTCTCTCCAAAATTTTGCTGTAAATTGGACCCCTCAATCCGAGATGACTCGACGCGGTATTCAGTGTAGTCAGTAGATCTGTTTGATGAACATCTTTGCCAGTTTTTTCGCGGATGGTAATCTCGAACAAACTGTGATGTGGGCTTGTTTTGAAAACATGTTGATTACTATCCAAATGACTGTATTTCCCCCATCTCTGTGGAAGCTCAACTATAAAGTCCATCACAATTTCCTCCCAAGGTCTGCTGGGGCTTGCCACTTGCTGGAGGACACCAGGAGGCTTCCCTAGTCTCATTTTCTTTTTCTTTTTTTTAATAAAGTTTTTCTTTTTTAAAAAATATAAACATTCCATCTTCTCTTAAACAGTGTGTTGTCTGGGTACAAATATCTCTGTGCAATAACCATCAAAATTTACGACATCATTCATTACATTGATATTAATTCTCTGATCTTACAGTTGTAGTATTGAACATAGTAAACCTGTTCATTTTATTTCATTTCTCTTAACATATCTTCTAATAAGAATATAATAATAATATTAAGCATAATAATCATAGTCACAATAATAACAATCATCGCATTGTTTACATCTCTATCTCAACATATTTTCTACTCTTCTCTAATCTTCTTTTTTTACTTCCAACTTCCATTTTTATTCTCTAACCATCAATAAAATAATTCCCATATCATATAATATTCAGTTTGTTCTTTCTCTTTAATTGCAAGCGTTAATCTGTTCATTTCTGCACATTCTAATATTTTCCTAATCACATTCTCATCAGTAGGGATCTCTTCACTTTTCCAATTTTGTGCAAATACAATTCTAGCTGCAGTTAATACATGGATAATTAAATATGTGTTCTCTTTACTATAAGTTTCAGGTAAAATCTCCAACAAAAATATTTCTGGTTTTAAATCAGTGTGCTGTTTTATCATCTTTTCCAGCCATGTATGTATTTTTGTCCAGTATTTTTTTTTGCTTTTACACATGTCCATCACATATGATAATAAGACCCAGGTATCTGGCACGTTCAACATTTAGCTGACTTACCTTTAAACATCTTTGCCAACCTTGCCGGTGCAAAGTGCCATCTATAAAACATCTTATACAGATTTTCTTTATATGCAATTGACATCGTTAATTTGTACTTCCTATCCCACAGTTTCTGCCATTTATCTAATTCTATTGTATGACCAAATTTTTTTGCCCATGCTATCATTGTCTCCTTCACTTGTTCGTCTTCCAGTTTTATGTCCACTAAGTAACATTACAATTTCTTTATCAATCTTTCTTCTGTTCTTGTTAATATGTTTCCTAATTCTGTTAATTCTTTATAGAAACCATATAATTTAGCATCTTCCTCATATCTAGAATGTATCTGCACCATACCATATCGATCCTTTGATCACTCAATTCTTGTTTAGTTTTGAATTCCCCCTTTTTATTCAAAATATCTTTATATCTAACAATATTCCCCATGTTAATAACATTTGGGTGAATCAGTGCTTCCATTGTTGAGAGCCAAACTGGTATCCTCAAATAACATTGCTCTTTAATTTTCTCCCATACTAACATTAATGCATTTCTTACATAATGTCTTTGAAAGTAACCAAGTATCTTATTTTTCCCATACCACAAGAAAGCATGCCAGCCCAGTTGCAAGTCATGTCCTTCCAAAGTTAATAGTCTTATATGCCTCAATACAATCCATTCTTTCATCCATGTTAATATTGCAGCCTAGTCATACAATTTTCAATTAGGTAATCTAAAACCTCCTCTACTTCGTGAATCCTGCAACATTTTAAAGCTCATTCTTGCTTTTTTCCCTTGCCAGATATATTTTAATATTGTTTTCTTAAATTCTTCAAAGTATTTTTTTTGCACAATTTTAAGTGCAATAATCTCGGCAATATATTCATTTTGATTGTAGCTATTCTTCCTATCAATGATAGTTGCAGATAGTTCCATTTTTCCAGATCTGTTTTAATTTGTTGCAACAGTTTATAATAATTATCTTCCTTAATCGTTATATATCTTGCTGTTAGCTGTATCCTTAAGTATTTTACTTTCTTAGTAATCTGAATATCTATTCTCTTTATTAACTCTTTTTTCTGTTTATCTGTTCTTTATCTGTTCTTCTTTTTTTACTAAAATCTTAGTTTTCTCTTTATTTATTTTCAGACCTGCCACTTCATCATATTCTTTTTTTTTATTAGTTTAGGCCCTGTTTCTTGTGGATCTTCTAAGATAAATTGTCTGCAAACACCTGTAGTTTATACTTTTCCTTTTTTATTTCCATGCCTTTTATCTTTGTGTCTTGTCTAATATTTCTATTTAATACTTCCAATGTCAATACAAATAATTGAGGAGACAAGGGGGATCCTTGTCTTGTACCTTTTTTAATGCTAACCTTCTCAATCATATCTCCATTTACCATCACCTTTGCAGTTTGTTTATAATATATCGCCTTAATCATATTAATAAATCTTCCCCCAAAGTCCATATCTTTTAGTTGTGCTATCATGAATTGCCAGTTCACATTATCAAACTCTTTCTGTGCATCTAGGAAGATCAACGCCATTTGCTTCTCTGGATGTGCCTCATAGTATTCCAATGTATTTAAAATTATTCTCATATTGTCTTTAATTTGTAAAAAACCATTTTGATCTGGATGTATAAATTGATTTAAAAATCTTTAGCCTTTCTGCAATTATTGAAGCAAATATTTTATACTCAGCATTCAGTAACGATATTGATCTATAGTTTTTTATCTGTTGTAGATCGGTGTCTTCTTTCGATATGAGAGTAATATATTCTTCCATGAATTTGGCACCTTCGCTTCTAACAAAAGTTCATTTTAAATACCAACATTGGGGTATTTAAAGTACCTTGTAAGTCTTTATATAATTCTGCTGGCAATCCATCCGGACCTTGTGTTTTACCATTCTTTTGTCTCTTGATTGCTTCTGTTAATTCCATCATAGATATACATTCATCTAGCATTGCTTTCACTGTTTCAGGTATTTTAGGTAGTTCCGCTTTTTCTAAATATTATTTTATTTTATCTTCTGGGATTAACTCTTGATCATACAGTTTTCCATAGTTTTGAATCACTTTCTTTTTATCGTCATTTTGATGATGAAGAGTTCCTTCATCATTCATTAGTTGGTGTATCAGTTTCTTTTCTTTCTCCTTTTTCAATTTATATGCCAGCCATCTTCCTGGTTTATTTGCGTTTTCAAATAAGTTTTGTTTCGCACTTTTAATTTTTTGTTCTAGTTCGTCTTTATCTATTAGATTCAGTTTATGTTTCGTTAATTCCATTTGTTTTTTTATATTCTTTTTTTGTGGATCTTTTTGTAGTTCTGTCTCTAGTCTCTTGTATTCTTCTTCTAGTATCCTTTGATTTTGTCTTCTTTCTTTGATCTTCTTTTTGTTTTTCTTTCCCATCTATATTATAGTTAATCCTCTAATATATGCTTTAGCTGTGTCCCATACATTTTGTAATGACGTTTCTTCTTTTCTGTTCTCTTAAAAAAAAAAGTCCAGTTCTCTTTCCATAAATTGAACAAATTCCTTTTCTTTTAGTATTGATTGATTCAACTTAATTTCTTTTTTTGTCCCTTCCATATAACTTTTATCAGATTATGATCCGCCCATTTACTTGTTTCTATATTTATTTCTTGTATATTAGATTTTATCTCTGCTGATATCCATATCATGTCTATTCTTGACCAAGACATATGCCTATTTGAGTAAAATGAATATTGGTTTTCCTTGGGATGTATCTTGGATGCATAGTTCTTCTGCTATTTTAAAGAAAAATTTAGGAAGTGTCTTCCTGGTTTTTTTATTTACCTTTCTAGGTTTGTAATCCAATTCTGCATCTACAATTGCATTAAAGTCTCCTAGTATACGTATGTTTTCATACTCCAATTCTATTATTTTTTATGAAGTTTACCATAAAAGTCCTCTTCATTAGTATTTGGTGCGTTTATTACTACTAAAAGTATCTGTTTATTGTTCATTGTTATCTCCACCATCAAAATCCTCCCCCCCTCATCCATGAAGATTTGTTTAACATTTATTGTCTCTTTTATGTAAAGAGCTATTCCCCTCTTCTTTTGTTGTGATAGAGAAGTATATAACTTCCCAATTTTGGGATATTCCAGTATTTGATTGTGTTGTTTTTTAATGTGAACTACTTGCAAGCCGATTATATCTAATTTTAATTAATTGACTGAAAATCCTTTTCCTTTTTATTCCTGAATTCAGTGTGTTTATGTTAATTGACAGTAATTTTATTTCTTCTTCCATAATTTACTTATAAATGGGTTTTGTCATTTTAGTTGCTCTTATCTGTCTCGGTTCTTTTGCCTTTGTCTCTTCTTTTTTTGCTATTTCCTTCAAATCTCTTTCATCTTCTTTTTGTTGTATATTTCTCTCTCTTGTAGCTTCCTTTTGTTGCTTATCCTCTTCTTTTTCTCTTATTCGCATTTCCTCCTGTGGTCCAAAATAGTGCTCATAAAATTGTTCTGCTTTTTCTATGGAATCCAATCTATGTCTTTGCTCCATCCAAGTCACCAATATTCCCTCCAGTATCAGCCATCTGAAATTCATTCCATTTTTAATTAGGTGCTTTGTCAGGAATTGGTATTCTTTCCTTATTTCTCTAAATCTTCTCAGAATCTGTTTTAAGACTACTATTTCTTTCCCTTTCTATTTTAAAGGATCGTCTCTCGCTCTTTGTTAAATCTCTGCTTTCATTGCTTTTTTTGTGAATCTCACATTTATCTCTCTAGGAAGTCTGTTTCTTGCCGTATATCTGGTATTAACTCTAAATATTTCATCAATCTCTGCAAGAATATTTTCTTTGGTCAACTTTTTTTTTTAGAAAAGTTTTTTATTTTATAAGACAAACCAACATTTAATACATCAGTCATCCCTCCCCTGTGACATCTTGGTGTTATCTTCTTCAGATCTTTTTGTTCTTCTTGTTCCAGTAGTTTCTTCTATTTTAATCATCATCCAAACCACTATAACAATTCATTCCTATAACCATATTCTTGCCATCAAATTTTAAAATTAATCATTTATATCTCTTTTCCAACCAACAATAGAAATAATTCCATATTCTAAAGTATTCTGATTCTTCCCTATCTTTAATCAACAAAATTAATCAATTCATTTCTGCACAATCTAAAATCTTTCTTATTACTTCTTCTTCCAAAGGTATTTTCTCTGCTTTCCAATTTTGAGCATAAACAATTCTTGCAGCTGTTATTAGGTGTATAATTCAATAAATATATTCCTTTTTAATTTTGTCAGGTAGGATACCCAATAGGAACAACTTTGGTTTGAATTCAATACGTAATTGTGTAATTTCTTTCAGCCAGATTTTAATTTTATTCCAATAATTTTTTGCTTCAGGGCATGTCCACCACATATGATAATAAGATCCTGGTAATTGGTGACATTTTCAACATTTCGCTGATTTATCTTTAAACATTTTGTTAATTTCTCCCATGGCATATGCCATGTATAAAACATTTTATATTGGTTTTCCTTATATGCGGTGGACATTGTTAGTTTATAATTCCTTTCCCATAGCTGTTGCCATTTTTCCAGATCCATTGAATGTCCAAAATTTCTTCCCCAAGCTATCATTGTTTCTTTTACCTGTTCCTCCTCCAATTCAATATATAGCAAAAAATTATAAAACTTTTTAATTAAATTTTCTTCTGTACCTGTGAATATCCTATCCAATTCAGTCTTTTCCAAATAAAAACCATGTAACTTAGCATCTTTTTCATATCTTGTTCTTATCTGCATATACATATACCAATCTGTCTCAATCCCTTGTTCTTCTAGTTTTTGTTTCTCTTTCAATTCCCCCTTATCTGTTAACAAATCTTTATATCTAATAATATTTCCAAAATTAAAAGCATTTGGGTGTATTAAAGCTTCCATCGTTGATAACCATACTGGTATTTTCACATAATACTTCTCTAACCTTCTCCCAAACCAATAGCAATGCATTTCTTATATAATGTCTATGAAAATATGTATGTATCTTATGTCTACCATACCACAAAAAAGCATGGCAACCCAGTTGCAAATCATGCCCTTCTAATGTTAACAACCTTATAGTTCTTAGTTCAATCCATTCTTTCAGCCATGTCAACGTTGCTGCTTGGTAATAGAATTCCCAATTTGGTAGACCAAATCCCCCTCACAACCTCCTGTCTTGTAAGTATTTTTAAACTTATTCTTGCTTTTTTCCCTTGCCATATACATTTCCTCATTACCTTATTCAGATAATGAAAATATGTCTTTTCAATTTTTATTGGCACCGCCTGAAATAAAAATAACAATCTTGGTAATATGTTCATCTTTATCAATGCAATCTGTCCCATAAGTGATAATTGGAGATTCCTCCATTTTTTTATTAAATTATTATTATTTATAATTTAAATTATTCCAATTTATAATTTTCTTTTTTTATTGTTGCACATCTTGAAGTTAAATGTACTCCCAAATATTTAACTTTCTTCACAACTTGTATATCTAACTTTTTTTTTATCTCTCTGTTTTGTTTTTCTGTTGTATTTTTCACCAGGATTTTTGTTTTGTCTTTGTTTATTTTCAAACCGGAGACTTTTCCATATCTTTCTATCTGTTCTAATAATTTAGGGCCTGTTATTTGCAGCTCCTCTATAAAGAATACGAAATCATCTCCAAATGCTTGTAACTTATATTCCTCTTTTTTAATTTTCATCCCTTTTATCTCATCATTTTGTCTAATGTTTCTATTTAGAACTTCTAGAGTCAAAATAAACAATAGTGGTGATAAAGGACAGTCTTGTCTAGTCCCTTTCATTATATTGATTTTTTTTTCCCATCATTTCTCCATTCATCATTATCTTGGCAAAATGTGTATCATAAATTGTTTTTATAGTTTTTATAAATCTCTCCCCAAAGTCCATTTTCTGTAATTGTTTTATCATAAACTGCCAATTCACATTATCAAAAGCTTTCTGTGCATCTAAGAACATCAATGCCATTTGTTTTTCTGGATGAAAATATATTCCAAAGTATTCAAAATCATCCTCATATTATTTCTAATTTGTCTTTTTGGTAAGAAGCCATTTTGATCAGTATGAATATATTCATTTAGCAGTTTTTTCAACCTATTTGCCATTATCGAGGCAAAAATCTTATAATCTACATTTAATAGCGAAATCGGTGTATAGTTTTTAATCAATTGTAAATCTATATCTTCTTTAGGTATAAGTGTCACATATGCCTTTTTCCATGAGTCTGGCATCTTAGCCTTCAATAATTAGTCATTAAATAAGTCCAACATTACATTACTGATCACTTCTTGTAATGTTTTATATAGTTCAGCTGGTAGACCATCTGGTCCTGGTGCTTTTCCACTTTTTTGTCTTTTTATGGCTTCTGTTAATTCCATCATTGTTATTCTTTCTTCTAGCATTTCTTTATATTGTTCTGCTATTTTAATTAAATCAGATTTCTCCAAGTAGCTTTGTACCTCCTCCTCTGAGCTCTTCTCTTGAGAATAGAGTTTTGATAGTATTCTTGGATTACTTTCTTTTTTCCTCATATTGTAATTTCCCTTCTCCATCTTGAAGGTATTTTATAATTTTCTTCTCCTTCTCTTTTCTTACATTATATGATAACCATCTTCCTGGTTTATTTGCATTTTCAAAAAAAATCTGTCTCAATGTTCTCAATTGATTTGCTAATGTTTCTTGTTCATTTAAAATTATTACATGTTTCTTCAATTCCATCAGTTTCTTAATTTTTTTATTGTTTTGACCATTTTTCTGGAACACTGTTTCCAGGCT
Source organism: Arizona elegans (assembly GCA_022577455.1). Lineage (NCBI taxonomy): Eukaryota > Metazoa > Chordata > Lepidosauria > Squamata > Colubridae > Arizona > Arizona elegans. Next base: position 50,775,076 of record JAKOOJ010000006.1, on the reverse strand, counting down.
TTTATACTCTTTTTTCCATTCTTGCTTGTTTCTGGCATTTCTTTTTATTCTTTTTTCCCAAATATGTTATTGTCAGGCCTCTTTAATTTACAGTACCACCCCTGTTATCTTATCTTTCTCTTTTGCAGCATCTACCGCTCCCAAATCTCCATCCATTGGTCCACAGAATTGTTGGTAAAATCTTTTCGCTTTCTCAATCGAATTGAGTCTGTATCTTTGTTCTTGCCATGTCACCATAATCCCTTCAGGTATCAGCAATCTGATTGAAGGCGACTTCTGCGAATCCTGGTATAAACTGTAAAAATTTGCAAATCCCAGGAAGCTTTGAAGCTGTTTGCAGGTGCGTGGGGGTTACCAGTCTAGCACCGGTTTCACTTTTTCTGGGTCCATTTCCATCACCACCCCCCACTGGATATTCGGTAGCCTAGGTAGTCAAAGGAAATTTGGTGGAATTCACATTTTGACAGCTTTGCATAGAGTTTAGTGACAAGGAGTTTTTTCAGCACTTGCTGCACTAGTTTTAAGTGTTCCTTGAGGGTCTTGCTGAATAGGAGAATGTTCAGGTAAACTAGGACCCCTTTGTATAAATGTTAATGCAGCACATAATTGATTAATTGTATGAAGACTGCTGGGGCTCCTTGCAGTCCGAATGGCATGACTTTGAATTGGAAGCTGCCAAGCGGACAGTTAAAGGCTGCTTTCCATTCATCTCTTTCTTTGATTGTGATGTGGTAGTAGGCTTCCCTCAAGTCTAGTTTGGTGAACACCTTTCCCTTGGCTAAGTGGTTTAGCATGTCCTTCATAAGTGGGAGGAGTAGGTGTTCTCCATGTACACAACATTAATTTCACGAATATCCATGCAAAGCCTCATCCCCCCCATCTTTTCTTTAAGCAGCCACCCTGAACTTTGCAGATTGGATGAAGCCCTGTGTCAACTTGCAAAGCTTTCAGGTTGCCATGAGCAGGAGGGAGGGAGAACTGATAGAGCTGATTGATTTCCCTAACTGAAATTACATTCCATACATGCTTTCTTACCGCAATCAGTAGGAGGGTGTTGGATTTCACAGCCAGCCAAAGTGGTTAATTGGAGAATGTGATTTATGACATGGCAGGGAGGAGGGGAGAGACAGGGTCATAGGAGAACGTAAAGCTACGTGGAATTAGTTCTAACTGCATCCAAATATTGCCGAAATGGTGTTCCTAATAAATGACTGTATTTTTTTTTTTTTTGGAGTTTGGCTCAAGGCTCATGAATTAATTAGGGCATCTTTCGGAAACTTCACAGACAGTTACAACTACTTTTAAAATCTATCAATATTACCAGGTTTCCTGAATCGTGGACTCTCCAATCGCTCCCCAATATCTGGGGTGCTAGGAGGGAAAATCAGGCAACCATGGCCGAAGACGGGCTATCTGAAGAGAACCTGATTGCAGCCAGAATGCAGCCTCCCTCAGACATCAAAGCTGAGATGCTTGCTCCAGTGGCGGAAGCAAGAAGAGATGAGTATTGGTGGGAGTTAATCCCTAAAGCAGCTGAGGTTGAGTTCCCCCACCCTAATGTCTGGGAAAAGGGGAAGCCCCTGAGCGAGCTGGGAAGAGTGGAGTGGAGGCTGGACTGGAAACAAGCCAGGCTCCCAAAGCCCCTGGGGAGTTCCAGAGAGCAGCCGAGGGAGAAATTTGACCAGGCCACCCTTCCCAATGAGGGGCCATCACACAGGCCAAAGGAGAGGGGAGGAGCAGTGGATCCCTATGGAGTGAGGAGAAGCAGACAGGAACAGAGCCCCCCTTCTCCAGGAGGCTGCAACCAGTGTCTTTTCCAGCAGCAGGCAGGCTGCCCAGGGCAGACAAGCCCCCCTCTCTCTCCAGACTATAGCTGAGGAAGAGGGCCAGCTACATCAAATGCAAGCATACAGAGGCCAACAGGGGGAGAGAGGAGCAGTGCTGAATGAACTGCCCCAGTTCAGAGGAAAGTTTGATGGGGATTCAGACCAGCTAGCTCTATTCCTTGACTCAGCTGAGATCCACCTAGAATGTTATGGACACCTCTACCCATCCCCCAGAGCCATGGTGAATACCATCGCACAGGGGCTAGAGGGGGAAGCAAGGGAATGGCTAGCAGCCCTCCACAAGAAGAGAGCCCCCCAACTGCAAGATGCAGATGACTTCCTACGACTGCTAGAGGCCAGATTCGAGGAGGCGGAGGAAGACCTGTATGCAGAAGATGAGTTCAGCTATCTAAAGCAGAGGGGCCGTCCCATTAAAGAGCACATCCACGAATTTGGGACAGTCATTGGGAGGCTACCCCCTTTACCAGAGCGGTTGCTAGTGCACTTTTTCAGAATGAACCTGGACAAACAAATTGCCCAGGTAACTGCTTACTGGGACATCCCAAACCAGCTCTCTGAATGGTTCCGAGTAGCAATAAAAGTCGACAGTGGATTGCACACCAACAACATGAGAAAGCAACCAGACATGAAAGAGAGGGAGCAACCTGACCTGAAACCGCCCAGCCAATGTGGAACCACAGCACCACGGCAGATCCCAAAACCAGCCCTCCCTCGAAGCCTGCTGAAGTGCTACAGATGTGCAGGGAAGGGACACATGGCATCTGCATGGACGACCCCAGCCCCGAGGCCTAGGCCAGAGCCACCATCCAGGGCACAGCTGGAACAAGGTCCCAAACGGGCCACCAACATGTCCCGGAGGGCCCTCCAGGCTGAAGAGGTCGCTCCCCACCCAGCCAAAGGGGGGGGGAACCCCAGGCAACGATGACCAGTCGCCAGAATCCTATGACAGCGAGGACGAGGGCGAAAATGACCCAATGGTGAGGGGACCAGTCCACCCTTTTGTTTTCCCAATACGCCTCACAGCCCCAAAAATGGGGACCCAGGGGGCTTTCCAAGCCCTGATAGACTCACGCTGCACTAGATGCTTGATCAACCTAATCACAGTCCTGAAACTGGGGATCAGAGCAAAAAGACTGACCCACCCAATTCGGTTCAAACAGGTTGATGGGTCCCTAATGGGGGGAGCCTATACCACTCACCTGACCGAACCAGTGAGGCTAGAGCTAGCGGATCATTGGGAAGTAATTTGATTCGTAATAGCCCCCAAAATGACAGATCCAGTCAAACTGGGACTCTCTTGGCTAGACAAGTGGGGACCAACCATCTGGTGGCAACGGGGTATCCGCAGACTGAGAATAGCAAGGGGGCCCCAACCCCTCCTGCATCAGCCAGCAGAAACACCACCCATGCAAGGAACCCTCCAAAAGAGCATACCAGAACAACTGGCAGCCACATCCGACAAAACCCCAGAGACCGAGCTGATCCCGAGGGAATATCAGGACCTTGCAAAAGTATTCAGCGAGGCTGAGTGCAATGTCCTGCCTCCCCACCGCGAGGCAGATTGCGCCATCGAAATAATCCCCTGGGCAAAACTATCCAAGCCCAAACTATGCCATGACACTCTGGGAAATGCAAGAAATGTGCAATTACATAGAAAAAAAACTAGAAAGGGGGTTCATCAAGCCAGCCAAACCACGGGTTGCGGCGTTAGTCCTCTTCAAAGAAAAAAAAGATGGAACTATGAGATTGTGGGTGGACTTTTGAGGATTCAATGCCGTGTGTGTACACAACCTATACCCCCTCCCCCTCATGAAGGACATGCTATCTCACCTGGCCAAAGGAAAAGTCTTCACCAAACTAGACCTCAGAGAAGCATATTACTGAGTACGCATCAGGGAGGGAGACAAGTGGAAAACAGCGTTCAACTGCCCCCTACGGAGCTTCCAATTCAAAGTGATGCCTTTTGGACTGCAGAGAGCCCCAGTGGTGTTCATGCAATTAATAAATGAGGTGCTGCATGAGCACCTCTACAAGGGGGTTCTTGTCTACCTAGATGATACCCTCATTTACACTGAGACCATGGGCAACCACATACCCCTTGTCTGCCAGGTCCTGGAAAAACCTCTGGCAGCCAACCTGTATGCCAAGCTGTTGAAATGCAAGTTCTACCGTGCACGGCTAGTCTACCTGGGTTATCAAGTGTCAAATGAGGGAATAGAGATGGATCCAGCCAAAGTGCAAGGCATCCTAGGCTGGCAACCCCCTCGCACTCTTAGACAGCTACAAAGCTTCCTAGGGTTCGCGAACTTCTACAGGCAATTCATCCCCTCCTTTGTGAAGATTGCCAAACCCATGACAGACCTCCTAAAGACAGGGAGCCCAGGAACAAAACCCCACCCGGGACAACCTCTACAGTGGGACCTAACCTGCCAAGAGGCATTTAAAACACTAAAAGAAATGTTTGTGAAGGAACCGGTATTGAAGCATCCTGACCCCGAACAACCCTTCGTCATCCAAGCAGATGCCAGTGACATGGCAGTTGGAGCAGTGCTACTCCAAAGAAATAGTCAAGGAAATCTACAAATCAGCGCCTACACCTCCCACAAGCTCACGGACACAGAGAGACGATGGGCAGCATGGGAAAAAGAGGCATTCGTGGTGAGATGGGCACTGCTAACCTGGCGACACCTGCTGGAAGGGGGCCAGAAACCGTTCGAAGTCTGGTACCGGCTGGGGCCCCAGGACCAGTGGCTGGAAGTGCGCTGGTTGATAGATAGATGTGGGCTGCAGGATTGGGGCAGGTGTCCATTGGTATTGCACCCACCCCTTGCTAGGGTAAAATGCCCATCCAGGAGGGAACTGGTCCACCGGAGGTTGCTGGGGTACAATACTTGGTCCCAGTAGCCCCAGTTGCAGGCCTTGCAACCCCATGCCGGGCTGGCTCAGTAAACTCTGTTGCTGTGCGATTCCAATCCCTGTGGTGGCTGTCACTCTAGTAGCTCGGGCCCGATGTGAGAGGCTATGGAACAATCTGCTGTGCGCCGAATGGAAGGAGGTAGACACCCCGCTCAGTGGTCCTGCGAATTCCTGGCTCGGGAAGGTGAACGTAGGTTGAGCCAGGGTTCATCTGGGCTGCTCAACCCTGATGGCTTGAGCGGGGCTGGTCACACTGAGTTGGCCAAACTGTCCAGTGACTGGCTGTGTGATGGCGACAGGAATCCCCATTCTCTGGAGTGTTTGCGGCACAACTGGCCCGGTGTTCTCCATTCAAAGGTTGGGAACTGTTCCGCTCGGCTTCCACCCATTTGTGGTTCCAACAGCGCTGCTCTGGCGACCACTTCTTGGAGCGGAGTAGCTCCTGCAACTTCGTCCCACAGGATTAGATCCGGTTGTGCGGCTCGCTCAGGCGCTGGCTCTTTGGGCACCCATCTGGCATTCTTTTTCTGCGACTTCTTCCGTTTCCACCATGGCTTGGGAAGGGGAGTAGATGGTGTCGACAGGAGTTGCTGAGCCAGTCCCCATGGCTCCCTCCATGGCTTTCTTATCTTTCTCCATCTGATGTTAGGGGCTCAGGGCCCCGGACAGTACCCCAGTATCCAGGGAGCTGGTTGAATTTTAAAGGGGATTCGGGTTAATGTCAGGGTTCCAAGTAACACCCCCAACAAAAAAAAAAAAACCTCTGAGGCTTGAGTTTCCTCGAAGTTTAACTATTAAACAATATTTTTATTAAACATTTTCTTGTGTCTTTTGCATTGTCAAGTGTATGTAGATACAGTGACAATTATTTTAATTTTCTCTTATAGTCACTGTTTCTTAAAACATTGGCAGCAGTTAGAGGGGATAGTTAGGAAGTAGGAACACATTAGGCAAAAGCAACAGTAGAGTATATTAACAAGCTTAGGATTCAAGTCTGTAGTTTTGGCTATATTTCTCAGTGGTTCTTCTTCAGCTAAAGATAAATTAAAGATTTGCAGAAAATGATCCTGGTAAAATGAACATTAATCAAAATAAAAGGGTTTTTCCAACAAAAAATCAGGCTTGATTTAAAAAAATCAATAAATTTAATTTATATAATAATGTAGTTTTTTCCCCATTTAGTTTTGCATTATGTGTTTTTGAGATATTAAAAAGTCTAAATTATTAGATTACTAATTAATAATAATCTAAACTCAGGAAAATATTTTTCTGTTCAGGGTTATGAACCTGCATGTAGCACTTCTAATAATAAGTCTACTATGTTTATGTTATAGGCTGCTTGTGGTGGCTGTCATATGCTGGTTTTTGCCGCCCCAAGGCCTAAAACATATGATAACATTCACGAGCTAGAAGAAAATGAGCCCAATTTATCTCTTAAAGTCTCTGAAATGGGAGGAGATGTAGACACCTTTCAGCAAACATTTTCAGCACGTGTGCGACGGAGAGAGAAGGTACACTATAACTGTTCCAAGCTGGCTATTAAAAATGTGTGTGAAAAAGATTTAAAAATTTAAAAGATTTTAAATTTTTAAATCTTTTAATTTTTGGAACTTTTTTCTTGAAATGAATTTATCTTCATTATGAATTTTTTATTGTAATTTTTGGAATCAGAGGAAAGAATAGGTCTGTAATACTTTCAAAGAATGAATATAAAATATGAGATTGGTAACCTTAATTGAAATTAATGAAAGGGTGGGAGATACTTATTTGTTTATTAAATTTATATGCTACCCATCTCCCTGATAGGGCAATCCTGGGCAGTATAAAAGTAAATCAGTGACAGTATACAAAAAATAAACTACTTTCTTTTTGTCTTTCTCAAAATAAATAAAAGGTTACATTATTTCTAATGTATAAGTTTGAATTTGTACTCCCCGTACTATGAACTTGTTAAATCTTCAAATTAAGGTTTGAATTATGTTAAATCTTAAATATGTAAATTTGGCTCAGATAATTTAAAAATTTCAACCAAAATTCTAAGGGAATTAAACAGTTTTGATTCACAGAGCCTGTTCCAAAATCTGAAATATGGATAGTATCTTTAATATATTTTGTATATTATTCTTTAAAAATCTAATATAAATGTGATTTGCTTTCTTCTAACTCTTTCAGAAGGAAAAATCACCAGAACAATGTAGTCGATTGCTGAGAACGCTTCCCCCATTGGGGAAAACTTCTATAAAACTTACATCAAGTGACATCAGCAGTACTCTTCCACTTGGCAGAACTGATAGAAATAAAGAATCTGAATCCATTGTGGCTCATGAAACAGGTAAACTGTGTTTTGTTTACAGGTACTCCTTGACTTATAACCTTTTGTTCAAAATTATAACAGCCCTGAAAAAAGAGACTTATGACTGTTTTTCACACTTATGACCATTGCAGCATCCCCATGGTCATGTGAACAAATTTAAGATGCTTTGCAACTGGCATGTATCTATGATTGTTGCAGTGTCCCATGGTCATGTGATCACCTTTTATGACCCTCTGACAAGCAAAGACAATGAAGACGCCAGATTCACTTAAAAACTGTATTACTAATTTAACAACTGCAGTAATTCATTTAATAACTGTGGCAAGAGAGGACTTCCGGTGGCACTGCAGGCGCCGAAGACACTCCTTTTGTGAGCGCCAGCCCCGCGATCTCGTAAAGCCACTAGAACAGCACAAATCAGCTGTCTAGCGGCTTGGAAACTTTCTCCCCGGGAAAAGGAGAGGAAGAGAGCAGACGGGCGTAGGTAGAGCTCCCCAAGAAGCCCCAGAAACAATTCTGGGGCTTGAAGGGTGAGAGCTCCCTGGAAGCCCGACAGAACTCTGGATCCAGGACATTTCTGCTTTAAGCAGAAGAAGACGCTGCAACCACCCCTGCAAACAATGCTTGGAATAAACATCATTCAGAAGCAGGCTGAGCAAATTCAGGAGAGATCAGACTTGCAAGTACTGAACTTTTAACTCCAAATGTGTATTACTTCCTTCTGACTCATTAAGGGGAGAAAGTGAAACCAAGATGGCGATTGAGCTTTAATGGGGTGTGAAAGCAAAAGTTAAAAAGGAAAGTTTTGTTTAGCGCTGGTAGCCCCTATTCAAAATTAGAGATTTCTGCTTTTTTAAAAAAAAGAAGATTAAAGGCTAAAAAGACTACAGCAGTGATCTTTAAAAAAAAAAAGGATTGATATTATTTAAAGACTGGGAATTTTTGGATTTGGTGGATTTGTTGTTCTGGCTGCTGTATAAATTCAAATTGGAACTAAAAATGGCTTCAAAACAAAGACTATTGTACCTAAAAGTGCTGAGAGCTCGCCAACTCAAACGTCCAAATTGCAATCACTCTCTGTTCCAATAGAACCAACAATATTAACACTTGAAATGTTGCAGGAAGCCCTTAAAACACAAGCCTCTGTTACGGAAAAAAAAAATTGCTTCGGTGTTTGAGGATAAAATTCGAGATATTGCTGAGGAGATAGTTCAAATTAAAGAGATTATTCAAAAGAGAAAACAAGAAATTAGAGAAGATATTATCATGGTAGTTCAAGGTTTGGCAGGCCATATTGAAGCAGTAGATGAAAAAGTGGAAGAAATTAAGCATTCTAATGAGAACTTGGAAAATAAAATGGTGGAGGTCCAGGATAAGATGGAAAGAGCAGCGGCTGATGTGATAATGATACAATATCGAGATATGGAATTTGCTTTGAGAATAAGAGGCCTCAAAGAAAATAAGCAAGAGAATTTGAGAGAGATCTTTTCAGAAGCATTTGCACAGATAATGGGAGATCAAAAAGCAAATCTTGAATGGCAAATTGACAAAATTTATCGTGTCAATTCATAGGTTGCCAGACAGAAACATTTACCAAGAGACATTGTAGTCTATTTTACAACAAGGAGAATACGCAATGAAATCCTACAAATCACTTTTAAAAATAAACTTCAAGTGCAGGGGCAGGAGCTTTCAATACTGAAAGAAATCCCCCCCAAAATGTTGAGGACCAGAAGGGATTATGCCTTTCTGGTGAAAGAACTGAGAAACTGTCAGATACAGTACAGATGGGAAGTTCCAGCTGGACTAGTGGTGAACTATTCAGGAGAAAGATATCGTCTTAACTCAGTGTGGAAGGGAAGAGATTTTTACACCAATGTACTAAAGGCTAGATGCCCACAGCCCCCAGAAGCTAGAAGGAAGACGGAAGCAGAGGAGGCAAGAAAGGGGGAGAAGGAAGAATTGTTGGCTCAGGCCCAAAAGGGAGCTTTGATTACTCAAGAAGAATTAATACAACTTTCGACTACTGTTCAAGCCTTGGAGATAGAAGAGCCTAAGGATCAAAGACAAACCCGAGCGGCAGCCAAGCGTCAAGAAGAATTAAGAGTGCAGCAATTTCAGATAATTCAAGATACTACAAAAACAGAAGCAGTCGGGACATCCGGTGGCTCCGCGTTTCCTGAATGGACGCTCCTTTAGGAGCTCCAGCCCTGCGATTCCATTTGCCACTAGAACAGCGAAAATCAGCTGTTCTAGCGGCTTGAAACTCTCCCCCAGGGAAAAAGGGGGAGAAAAGAGCAGAAGGGTCTGGGTAGAGCTCCCCTAGACCCCCAGGCTTTTTTTTTAAGCCTCGGTTTTGCAGGGTGAGAGCTCCCTGAAAGCCCTTCAGTGCTCCGGATCCGGGACGATTCTGCTTTAAGCAGAACAAGGGGTCGCGACCACACCAGCAGCGCAATTTTAAGGACTAAAATTTGAACCTGGATGCTGGCAGAGCAAATCAGGAGAACAAAAAATGCAAGTATTAAACTTTAACTCTGTTTAAAAGAAAAAGGGGAAAAAAAGATGGCGCTTAAGGACGTTTAAAATGAAACTTATAAGTGAAAGTGATCGTTAAAGCTGCAACATTGTAAAAGCTACCTGATTACGTGGCAAGAAAAAGATTTGAAGTGTTAGTGAAATGAAAAAGACTGTGGTATTGACCTTAACTACTTTATACCTCTAAATTGAGTGGAAAATTATTGGATTTATTGACCTGATAGCTGAACAAACTTAAACTTGGAATTGAAATATGGCCGACATCAAGGATGGAGGATCATTACTATATGAGTCAGCAAATTCACAAGTTGTGACTATGGAGATTTTACAAGAACTTTTAAATTTCTATACTTCTGCTATACTGGAATCAATTGAAAGGACTTTTCAAAATTATAATCTGGAGAACAAAAATGATTTGCTGGCTGGAAAAGAGGAAGGAAATCTAATTAACTTGTCTTTGGAGCCGGGAAAAGAGTCTGTCAGGGACACAATGGAAGTTACCACATTGAAAACAGAAGTTTTGGCAGAGGCTTCTATGCAGTTAATTGAAAAGCAGCAAATAGACTCTTTCCTGCAGACTGATAAACTTTATCGTGACAATTCTTGGTTTTACAGACAGAATTAACTTTTAAGAGAGGAAGTGATTGATTATATAACCAGGAAGAATCGAAATGGAGGTTTCAAAATGAAGGAGATAACTTTTAGGAGAGAGCGATCTTCAAAGATGCATCAGTCTCAAATCTATATCCAAAAATTTTTGAAAATAAAAGCAGGGGGAGGAGCAATGCTGAAGGAGAAAGTATTATTGAAAATAACTTTACAGAAACTTTCAAAGAGACATCAACCTCAAATCCAAATTTTAAAATTTTCGAAAATAAAAGCAGCAGGAGGAGCAATGCTGAAGAAGAAAGAATTATCGAAGAAAAAGGATTGGAAAAAATACAGAAAGAAGGGAAGAATTGAAGATTAATTTTTTTGGGGGGGAGGATTTTGGCTATAGGTTGAGAAGCTTAATTAAATTTGTATTTTTAAAGTTTGTTCTAAGATAATAATATAGTGTGTTATTACAATTGGTTTTGGATATAAAAATGATAGCTTTTTAAGAGTTATCAAGGTAAAAATGATAGCTTTTTAAGAGGTATCGTATTAAAATGGCTAATTAAAAATTTGAGGAATATTTTTCTGAAGGGCTTGAAATTTATATTTTGAGAAATGACTTAATGTCTTATTGATGTATTAAGATATTTTTAAAATGTTTATTATAAGATTATAGTATTTTAAGAAGGTATATGAGATAAAATGTTTAAAGTTTTAAAATGTTTAATTTTATGAAGGATTAAAGAGGATAAATGTCTAATTTAGAACTTTATTAGGGAGCAATGTTGATTGAGGAAGAAGGACTGGAAAAAATATAGAAATGGTTAATTAAAAATTTAAGGGATAGTTTCCTGAAGGTTTTGGAATTTATATTTTGAGAAATGAATTAAGAAGGTCTTATTGATACATTAAGAGGTTTTTAAAATGTTTAATATAAGATTATATTATTTTAAAAGGTATAGGTGATAAAATGTTTAAAGTTTTAAAATGTTTAATTTAGAATTTTTAATGCTGAATAGTTAGCAATTGATAGTTGGTTTATGAAGGAATAAAGAGGCTAAATGTTTAATTTAGAATCTTATTAGAGAGCAATGTTTTTTTTTTTAATTTGATTTATATGCCGCCCTTCTCCGGAGACTCAGAGCAGCTTACAATGCGTTAAGCAATAGCCTTCATACTTTTGTATATTTATACAAAGTCAGTTTATTGCCCCCACAAACTGGGTCCTCAATGGACCCAGTTCTTTTTCAATGTTGAAAAAGAAAGGTATTTGAGGGATGAAAATGAAACTTATCAGTGTTTGTTAATGCTTGTAATATTGGTAAAGTTACTGGATTATATACCAAGAAAAAGGCTTTTATATTCAGGAAGAAAGAATTTAACCCAATTGATTTTAAGAATTTACAAAAGGGAGGTTGATGAATTTGTAAAAGAGGAGTTAAAGAGTGTGAGGGAGTTTTAAATTCTGTAGTAGGTTAGTATATTTTAGCTTTTGCTTGTTAAATGTTATACCCTGTTTTTGCTCTGGGAAGTCCGGGCGGGGTGGGTGGGGGGAGGGGGGTTGGAGGGAGAGGGGGATGGGGGGTGGGTGGAGGAGGGAAGGGGGGAGGAGGGATTGGAAAAATTGTAATACTTGTTAAAACTTTTTAATAAAAAAAATAACTGTGGCAAGAAAAGTTGTAAAATGAAGCAGAACTTACTTAACTGTTTAGTTTAGCAATGGAAATTTTTGGCTGAACTGTAGTTGTAAATCGAGGGCTACCTGTACTTATAGTAAAACTCCTTACAGGATCATCCCTGTAACACAAAATTCTGGGCAGGACAAAATCTTGAAGTGGAATATTGAATAATGGGTCAGCTTATTTGTGAAACTATCTCTACCAAAGCATCACTAGGTCAGAAAGAATGAGCACTTCCAGTCCCTTTTCTTAAATATTGACATCTGGTGCGACCTTGGAGGCATTCCTTCTCCATAGCTTCCCCTGGCCCTTTGATCTGGAGGGCCCCTATTCTTATGGCCTTTTGGAAGACCAGAAAGACCTGATTTCCCATGAGTTGGGTTAAGATGGGAGTGAGTATAGCAAATGTGGCTATCAAAAGAATATAGCATCTCAGGGATTTATGTTGTTTGCACGATGGTAGTAATTTCTACTACCGCATCAAGGTTTATGAAATAAAATGTCAGGCATGCCTCCTTTCAAAACTCAAGAAAGAAAACCCCGACTCCATTTTCATAGAGAAAGGTACTTTTAAGTATGAACTGAATGCAACCAAAGAAAAACAAGGTCTGAAGCAAAAGGCGCGAAAATTACATATAGAAAGCAACCCCAAAGCCTTTCCCCCAACTGTCCAGCATAAATCATCCAATCCACAATTCCCTAGGGGTCATGTGGGTGCAACGTCTGGTGGTGCCATCCTCCTGCTGTGCCACGGCAGTTGACCTTGACTTGTTATCAGCTTCAAAAAAATGCTGAAGCAAAGTTTCTCTCTTTTTCTCCACCAGCTCACTTCTCCCGTCCCAAGAATTCCAATAGCTCCCCCCTCCCCCTGTTTCATGGCAGCCGAGCATGCAATGAAAAAGCGGAGGCTGACATAAAGTTTCATTGTATTTCATTGTCTCTCTTTATTTGCATATTGAGATAAAAAAGTTTCTCCTGTTGTATTAACTATTAACAGGACAAACTTTTTCTCCCCAAAGAGTCAAAGTGTGTTATATATTTTGCTTTAAAGGAGATAAGAAAGAGGAGAACAGTGATACAGAGGACAACTCAACCGAGAATGATTCAGATGAAAACGAAGAAAGAACCCTTGGTGATACTACAGATGTCCTAAATATGGTAATGTATTTACTAATGAATGATTGAAGAGGTCTGCAGGAAAACCTGGAGATACACAAAATAGGAAAATGTATTATTTGAATTGTAACTGTGTGCCAGATTTTCTTTCTAACTATACTGGATCAATTACAGTTCATCAGAAAAAAAAACAACTGGAATGCTTTTGACAGTTCCAAGTATTGAATAACACAAAACATGACCAAGGTAATTTAAAATTAAATTTAAAACTAATTAAATTTAAATAAATAAAAAATAAGGATCTGGCACACATGATACTGTTAGATATTCTTACAGATTGAAAATAGAAGGCACTGCAATGCTTTGTTTAGGTGTCCCTACTTTTCCAGGAAAGAAGAAGCTGGAGTGGAAAAATAATCAGAAATGGGATTTCTGTTAGGGGTTCAGGCCAGGAACAGTTTTACCACTTGATTCATGAAATTTTGTAACTGATTGTGCCTGATAATTATAGTTACAAAATTCCAGATATGCACATCTGAACTAAAAATGTTGACAGTCTCTGACCTAGATTGGTAGCAGTGTTTATTTTATATCAGGAAAAACATTTTTAAAAAGAGATGTAAAAATTTGCTGCTTAAAATTCAGAATTTTCTTAGATAAGATTTTGTTTAAAATGTATTTCAGGAACTGAGTACATTTAATATTTAGAATTAGGAAAGCAATATGTGATATACTTTTCAAAGCTACAGAAAAATTAGGCCTTGTTTGAGAGGCATAAGACTGCTAATATTCTCCAGTTTTAATAATAATTTATTAAATTTATATGCTGCCCTACAGGAGGTAGGGAAATTGTAGATATGTGAGGTTACATAATAAGTAAAAGAAATTATCCTGGTTTCCAATCACTCTTAGAAAAGTTATATTTTGTGGATGTAAACAAATCAGTCAAAATAGCCATGACTGAGCTAAAACAAAAATAGTCTGGCATTTAGTAGAACTTTTTCCTGCATTTCTCTAATTCTGTTTATTTTCTGATTGTTCAGAAACTGATCTGAGATGTTCTAGTAAAAAAGCAGTTTTCATGTATGTAAACATTAATTACTTTCTTTTATTACTACTGGGATAAAAATGTTTTTCAGACCCATGTGATGAAACTAAATCCCAATGACCAATTGGTAGAATTAGCACCAGTTCAAAAACAAAAGGTATTGTCGGATTGTTTATATATTTCATGTTGCTTATTTTTCATGCTTTTTTACCAGTAGATGAAACCTGGGGAACCACTGGCCTGCAGATTCAATGCACTCTCAAAGATTTTAACAACTTGCCCATGGCATTTCAGATGCAATCCATCTTTCCCATGATCCTTCTCTCCATCTTGCCTTTCTCCATCTTTTCCATCTTTTATCAAGCATTCAGGAGAAAGTTGGAGAGTGATGGTTTCCCATATTCTTTAACAAACAAGAGAACTAATCCATTCTTCCCTGTGTGCAAAAAAGGCTTTAAATGATCATCTTTTCCCTCACTGTATGTGTAAGCAATCTTTTTCTCAATCTGATGGATTTACAGGAGATAGGATTTCAGCAGAGGGATCCTACCAACCACAAACTTCTGTTCCTTGATTATACAGGTTTGAAATGAATAAATTGTTGTACAAAACAAATGATGCACAATTTTGAGTGGCCTCAGAATATTTTTTCTGCATTAACACATTCAGATTATGTAAACCTTTATATTCAAAAAGCAGTTTGAGCTACCTACCTTAATCAGTTCAAACGATAAAAACAGTTCTGTTTTTGAAAATATATATTGTAGGACATGATAGTATAGTTTTAATTTTTTTCCTGCTTACCGGATATAACAATAATAATAAGATTATATTAATGCCTTAACTTGGCAATAATGTGAGAAAACAAATATTGCAATATTTATTTGCATTGTTTTATTAGCTAAAAATTACTTTCTTGCTTACCTCAACCAAAAGGTTAACACAAATCAGTTGCTAGAAGAAGTAGAATGCAATTTGCATAATTTTATGGGGGGGGGGGAAACTCAAACCAAGAGACCACTGATATGTCAATGAAAGGATTATCATGCTGTGTTTCCAGTTAGTACTGCTAAAAGTTTAAACTGCCTATTGTTCAGTATTGTTTTACTTAGTTTCATGGAAAGTACTTTTGTATAGGGGCAGATGATGGGAGGAGAGTAGGTACACACTAATAACTTTTTTATAAATCTTAAATCCTAGATCAGTGTCATAATCTAAGTGATTATCTTACAAACATGGAATTCTCCCACTATTAGAAGCCACCTGGGTCATATTAAAAGAAATATTGCTGAATAGTAATATTTGCATGCTTTAAGTTAAAATAAAATAATTGCATTCTTTACATGCAATAAAAGTAAGTTCTTTTGTGCAGAAACTGTATACATCCATGCTAGATAAGTGTAGCTGACAAATAAGACAAGTATATTTTAAAACTAAAAATCAGAATTGGCAATTGTATCATGTTAATGTAAATGTAACCTGAAGAATAAACAAGCAGATTGGAATGTTTTATAATCCTGAATTTTACAACTATTTAACAGTAACAGAGTTGGAAGGGACCTTGGAGGTCATCTAGTCCAACCCCCTGCTCACATAGGAGACCTTTAGTAGGGATTCGAACTGCCAAACTGCTGACTTTCTGATTGACACCTAGCCAGTTAATGTAACAAATTTAAAGAAGTGTGGAACATACTTACAAGTAGTTCTCCAGTTATGACTGTTTGTTTAACAGTTTTCCCAATTCTGATTAAAAAGTGCTTCACAGCCCATAAAGTACTTCCAACCATCATAAAATATCATATATTTTAGAAAAGCTGCTGCCATCTGCTATGGAAAATGAGATTCCCTCCTGGCAGGCAGCTCTGAAGGCAAAGGGGCTACTGCCAAGGGGAGAAGAATTCCACTGTTAGGCTGCAGAAACAGAAGTCAAATCCTAAAGATCTGAGCTCCATTTTGACAGCCCTTCAAAGGAGTTTTCCACCCACAGAAGGGAGACAAACTCTTCCAGTTGGCTGGAGGGAGAGAGCTAGGATCTTGAACTGTTCTTTTATCTGAACTATTTCTCCACCCCACAGGAGTTGGTTTCCCCTCTATGCATGGAAGAGAACAGATCTAGTGGATTGCCTACCAAAACAATTCTCTTCCATCCATGGAGGGGAGACGAACTCTAGCAGGAATGAGAAATGAAGCTCATATCCTCGAGATCCCAGCTGGCAGCCCACCAGAGCAATTTCTTTCTGTGCATGGATGGGAGCTGAGCTTGGCAGGCAACTACTTTACTCCATTTAATGACTCAGGAGATCAAGTGTGCCAGTTTTTAGTCATTCATGAAGCAGTCAGGTGGATGATTTGCTTAACAACCATTTTGCTCAACAACTGAGCTTCCAATCTCAATTCTGGTTATTAGTTAAGGACTATCTAATATGACATGAGGATTATAATGATAAAACTAAAGGTATTTGGGGAAAAATATTTCTGTTTGCACAAAAGCATTTACCTTGCCTCCAGGACAGTCAAATTCTTCATTCCATTATAGTTTCTATAACCTGATTTACCCTGATATGTTGACTCTGCTAACATGCAGAAGCCTATCATTATAAAGCATAGGAACCTGAAGCAGAGAAAAGAGTGTAAGGGTGTCTAAAGTGGTTCATGCTTTTTAGATGTTAGTGTTACTGTTTTAATTTTTTGATTTTGCTATATTTAAGTATCTTCTCCATTCTTTTATTGTCTGCCATTTTCATCTTCTGATGCCTTTTTATTTGCCCTTACTTTGTTCTTAATTCTCTTCTTTCTTTCTTTCTTTCTTTCCTTGCTTATCACATGGAGTAGAAGAAAAATAAGAATATGAAACTGACAATTGATGGTAAGGGTGGGTTGAAAGACTCTGATCATACCCAGTTTCAGGATTGCTTAGAGTCTGGCAGATCATCTTCTCATCTGGAGTCTTTGGCATCAAAAAGTTTTGAAAAAGGTTTCTGTACCAAAGAAAATAGCTATGATGCTTTTGTGCAGAAAGTTAAGCCTCATAAAAAGTATTCAGGAAATATATCTGAACAGCTTTCTATTATTTCATTGAACCATGAACCACAACAAACTGTAAAAGAAGAATTTAAAGTGACAAAAAAGAAAAATATTGACAAAATAAATTCCGGGCCAACTCAGCAAACAGTGCTACTCAGCCATTCTAGTAATGATCAGCTGGAAAAACAACATGAAGATCATCAGAAAAATAAAGTAGAAGCTAAACCTGATCAATATATTATGCAAGGTAACAACAATAGTGAAAAACAAAAAGAATATAATAACAAAGAAAGAATTACAGAACAAATAGTAAGAATGCCAACTTCCTTAAGTCAGGAAATGATGAATAAGTCAGCAACCTATGTTTTTGAGATAAACCAATTTAATTTTGAAAATGTGACAACTAGTGAAACAAGAATAGAAGACAGAAATAATAAATGGGAAAGCAATCAATTTGATTATAAAGAAAAGAAAAATTTAAAAGGTAACAATATGCAAAATGAAAAGAAAAATATGGATAATACATCGGAGAAGGATACCCAGGAAGAAAGTCCAAAAAAGGACCAAGGCAGTGAAGAAGATAAAGTAAATGTGGAAGAGGCTGAAAGGAGAGAAAAAGAAAGTGACAGCAAAGAAAAATCTGAAGAACAGGAAGTTGAAAATGAAGCAGGTAAAGGCATGGTGGATGCTACGATAGACACCAAGTGTAATGAAGGAGAAAGTGAAAATCATGAATTACAACCTGAAACAGAAAATGAGCAGAATCTGAAGGAAGAGGAGAACTTTCAGATAAAACAAAAGAAAGATGACAGAGATAATAAACTGCAAGAGATAGAGGAAACAGACATATATGAGCCAGAAAAGGAAAAAAACCCTAACATCAAGAATGACCAAATTAACAACAAAATGAAAAAAATGGAGAAGGAAAAGGATAATGAAGAAATGGGAGATGAGAAAGAAAACAGAAAATATGGAGAAGTAGAAAAGCACAACGAGCAAAATTATGAGGAATGTGAAGATGGAGAGGAAAGTGGTGATGCTATGGTGATAAAGGAGAACAGCACAAAGGAAGAGAAACCTGAAGAACAGGATCAGGAAGAGACTGAAAGAGAGGAAGAAGGACAAGAAAAGCAAGAGGGAGAAATTGAAACAAAAGTAGATGAAGAAAGTGTGGGATGTGAAGAAGAGAAAGAAGATGAGGAAGAGGGAGACAATGAAGAAGTACAAAATGACCCAGATATTTATGAAGGGGAAGAAGAACAAAGTGAGAAGGAGGAGCAGGAGGAGGTGAAAGAAGAAGAGGAGGAGGAGGAGGAGGAGGAGGAGGAGGAAAAAACAGCTGAAGAAGAGGAAGAGGAGGAGAAAGAAGAAGAGGAGAAAGAAAAGGAAGAGGATGAGAATGAGGAGTTGGAGGACAAAGAAGAGGTGAAAGAGGGGGAGGGAGAGGAGGAAGAGAAAAAAGAGGAAGAGGAGGAAGAGAAAGAGGAGGAGGAGGAAGAGAAAGAAAAGGAGGAGGAGGAGGAGGAAGAAGAAGAAGAAGAAATTGTTGAGCGTGAAAAGGAAGAAAAAGTAGACAAAAGCCCCAAAGGTCGAAAACATAAAGAAAATAATGAAAGGAGAAATCAAAATACAAGCAGCAAAATAAAAAACATTAAAGAAAAAAGATCACTGAAACAAGCAGTGAATAGATTTCAACACACACATGAATTTTGGAACAATGTTTTACCACATTACTTGACGCTAAAGTAATCCTGGAGACTAGAAATAATTTTTACATGAAAGTCTTTTTCAGAAAGCTATAGTATAATATCTATATACAATACCTGCATTAATGAGTGCATGTACACACACACACACACACACATATATGAGTGCATACACACATACACACACACACACACACAGAGTATATATATGAAATTGATTTTTTAAAAAAACCTCATCCCTTGACACTACTCTTAAACATCTAGAATGTGAGTTTCTTTCCATCTACATAGGATAAATCTCACCAAATCTCCTTGGTCATTAGAGCCAGAATTCTTCATAAAATATTAATTTCCCTATTTTGAAGTATAATTCCATTTCATATTATTATTTTTAAACCTGACCTGTCATATAAATTAACATGTCTAGAATAAACTTGTAAAGTATGGCTTCCTATCTTCATTTCATCACAAAATAGTAAGATGATGTAATGCAGTAGTAAGAAGTCTGTATAGAACCAGTTCCCTTGGTGCTCTTCCTAATGTGTCCTCGCTGTATAATTTCCTGAAGCATTTGACCAACTGCATTCATTGCCACTATGCTCTAAGCCAGCCTTCCCATGTTGGTGCCTCCAAATGTTTTATACTCAGCATTGTGAGGGACAAGACTTGCACAGGAGTAGCATAAATATTGCCAGTTAATCTACATAATTCACATCCAATACTAATCCAATATACTCTTGATTTATGGGAGTTGTTTTAGTAACGTAATACACTGGAGAGCACCAGGTTGGGGAGGGTATCCTTCAGATTTGGGTTACCACTTAATATTATTTAGACACCTTTGTATGTTTGCATTCAGTAAACATACAGATTAATGTTAAAAATCCTTGTAAAATAATACTGTTAAAAACAATATAGTCAATGTACTTGATGTGCCTTATGACAATTATGACATGCTTTAATAATTGTTGTTATTGTATGCATACATGGCTGTAATAAATTTCATTTTGGTTTTACCTGAGAAATTATTTTTAAAAAGTCTGCTAAGGATTTGACATTTGTAATGTGGAATTTAGATATGAGTATAAAAGAAAAATAAGATAAGGCTAGAAAGAAACATTTAGAACAAGGGTGTCAAACTCAAGGCCTGCGGGCCAGATCCGGCCCATGATGTGGTTAGATCTGGCCCACAGGGCTGCCCTGGAAACAGCAAAGGACCGGCCCTGGTGCCTTGTCCCTGGCCCAGGCTGGCCGGGCGCTGATCTAAAACTTGGTGGTGGCCATCCAGGCTGGAATGTGGTCACCCTTAGATCTGTGGGGCCATCCTGGAGCCAACAAGAGGCTGTCCTCACCCCACCCTTGGGTGCATGCTGGAGACAATGGATCCCCCTAGCCCCACCCAAGCCGCCACAGGTGCCCCTCAATGTGAATGACGTTGAACAGGGCACATCCACCCCAGCCTCTCAAGGTCAACCACAATCCTGATGTGGCCCTCAATGAAATCGAGTTTGACACCCCTTATCTAGAAGGAATGGTTGGAGATGTTAGATATGTTTATATGTTTACCAGAGGCTGTAGGGAAATGTGACACCTGATTTCATGTATCTGAAACAGTGGTCGGTTGCTACCGGTTCTTCCCGGTTCGCAAAAAACAGTAGTGGAAATTTTGAGTAGTTCAGAGAACTGGTAAATACCACCTCTGCCTGGCCCTGCCCCCAATCTGTTCACTGCCTCCCGACTCCCAACTGATCAGCTAGAAGGAAAAAATCGGCTCACTTGACAAAGAAGAGAAAAAAAAACAAGACACCGTCGTTTTAAATTGAGAAGCCAAGAAGCCTCCCAACTGATCGGCTAGAAGACTCACTTCTCAGCCAGGAGATCACTTGGTAAAGAAGAAGTGGGGTGGGACGCTGTCGCTTTAAATTGACAAACCAAGAAGCAGCTGCTGGAAGGAAGTTTTTACTTGCAGAAGCAAAGTGACATTCAGCAGTTCGTTTCTGGGTCAGCTGAACAACAAACTGGATAACAGGAGGGATTCTTATATGGTTCTATGTTTTTGAAGTTTTGGGGTTTGTGCAACATGGGCTTTGTGTTTCTAAAAAGGTTTGGGTGATTTCTATTGTGAAATATCCTGTCTTGAATGAGTTTTCTGCCTGCTTGTAAATGGAGCCAAACTTCCAGCTTCCGCTTTCTATTATCTCTAAGCACTGATAGCTGTTTTCTTCTTACAAAGTTTCCTTTATGCAGCTGGTAGGAATGTGGAATGAGTATCAGGCAGGTTCCTTGTTAGCAGTTTGATTTTTCCTTGCTTTTCTTATGAGTAATATTTTATTTGGGGAAATGAAGAGGGGGGAGTTTGATTCCTTCTCAGAGCAGATTAGTGGGGTGGGGAGGGAATGGTGATTTTGAAGTAACTTCCCCAGGAGTGGGGAGGGAATGGGGATTTTGCAGTATCCTTCCCCTGTCACGCCTACCATGCCACGCCCACCAAGCCACAGAACCAGTAGTAAAAAAATTTGAAACCCACCACTGCATAAGTCCATCTTAATATGCTATGCTATTCCTGGTATGTGATGTTTTGTATACAACCAGAAAAAGAAGCACATTTTTTTTGAACAATATTTTTAATTTTTTTAAAACACATAAACATACAAAAATCTTTTCAGAACGAGCCATTGATCTGATCATAAGTAGGTACAATTACTAATTCCTCTTTAACAAAAGCTTTTCCCAAATCCCCACTAATTACCTTCTTTTTTAAAAAAAAAAGCAAAAAAAAAAGAAATCATCTAATTTATAACATTTTACACAAATCAATTACCCTCTGTTATTTCACCACAAATCTTAGTTTTCAAATAAAACAACTTAATATTCTTTAACATTGTTGCCATAAATTCTATCTAATAAAAGAAAAAAATTCTTAAAACCCATTACACTAATCTTAAAGTCCTTAATTCAATATCATTTCAATTTTAATATGGATGGATATTATCTTGAAAGTATAAATCATCAAAGTATTTACGCAGTCACAACATAATCATTTCATTGTTAGTATTAATTCCAGTATGGTCATCTTTATTTCTAAAGGTTTATCCCAGTATATAATCTTCATGTTAGTCATCCTCTTTTGGCTGTTAATCACAGCATAATCTTCTTAAATTTTACTGTTACACCCAGTATAATCATCATTTTTACTGTCAATCCCAGCATAATTATTTTTATCTTTACTGTTATATCCAGTATAATCCTCTTGTTTTGCTGTCAAACCCAGCATAATTGTCTTTATTTTTACTGTTATATCCAGTATAATCATCCATGTTTTGCTGTCTATCCCAGCATTATCAACTTAGTTTGCTGCTTATCCCAACATAATCACCCCCTTTTTTAAATTTTACCAGCCATCTATACATTGCTTATTAATGTTCAATCACATTGTCATTATCATCTTTATAACAATTTAACATTGAGGCTTAGTTCTTACTCCAAACATATCCTTATGTAAATTAATAAAAATCTATTAATATATTCTATTCCTCTTATATTCTAACTTTCTTCTTTATTTCAATTTTTTATATATTATATCAAATTCTTCTCATATTCATATTCATTTTTGTTCATCTATAGAAACCTCCTTTTTATTATTACTGTCCATCTATGCATTGCTTTATTTTTAATCACATTGTTTCTATCTACTTTTTTCCAGCCGTGTGTATGTCGTTCCTCATTTCCTTGTCTGTTACCATATATTTCATTTCAATTTCAATGTTCACAATTTAATTCTCCATATATGAATTTAGTTCTTTTTCTTACTTCTATTTCAAGCAAATCACATCAATTTTCTTCTTTTGTTCCTGCGCCATTTGACTTCTTTTGTTCCTGCGCCGGTTAGTCCAATTATAAAAGTTCCATTATACTTTCCCTTTTTTTTTTCCTCACCAAAGTCATATCGCCTGCAGACAAAGAAAAAACAGCTCCAAGGCCAAAATCCCACGGTTATTATCTGTAGCATTCACAATGTTCCAAAACAAGGAGCAAATTACAATGTTTCTTTTTAAACCAGAAGGTGTCCCTCTACAATCCACAATTTCCTTTAGTCATGCAAATCGCCATTTTGTTTCAATTATATAACATTCCAGCTTAATTCACTCCTCCTTCTGTATTTTAAAGATAATAATTCTTCTTTATCTTCTTTTCTTTAAAAATCCAATTCAAATTTAAAGTTGTTCAATTTTGAACCAAGTCTCAATGTTTATTTTTCTAATTTAGTCTATTCAAATATCAATTTTCAGTCGGGTCTTTTTCTTTTCTTTTAAAAATTTCATCTTAAAATCTTCTATGCCTCATAGTTCCTCAGCAATTGTTTTAAGGCTAGGGGTCTTACAAATAAAAAAAGCCATTACTCCAAACGTTGTTTCGAGCCTGGGTTGGTTGTCACTCACCCGGCTTCAAAAGGCATCGCTTTCCTCCTGCACATCACTTGCCCGGTTTGTCCCAGCTTCTGTCGCCCCCCACCGCCGACTTGCAGAGAGTTCCTCCGACCTCCGAGGAACTTGCCTGTTCCTCTTGGTCATCCGAGGCGCCCCTCTTCCATCCCCATCCCTGCAGGATGGTTCCGGTCCGAAGACCCATCGGCGGCGGTTCAGCAGTCGGGGTTCTCGCGGGGCTCATCAGAGCCTGCTATTTCCCCAACAGTCTCGCTGTGACATCAAACCGGAAGTCTGAGAAAGAAGCACTCTTGTAATCTTTGACTTTTAGGCTTGCTGTCAAACATCAGCCATAATACTAATGACTGTTTCGAACAATATGCAGGTTGTATTACACAAATGGCTATTTTATATGTGAAATTATGACTGAAATACTGTATTTTTCGGCGTATAAGACAACTGGGCGTATAAGACAACCTCCGACTTTTCCTGTTAAAATATAGGGTTTGGGCTATACTCGCCGTATAAGGCTACCCCTCTTCTGACGCACACCAAATAAAAATTAAAAAACATCAACTGGCTCATCCACAATGTAAAAGCAGCTGTGCTAGACCCAAAATGGCCCCTACAACAAGCAGGAACCTCACACAGCCACAAAAAGCCCAAAAAAACAACTTTCACACTTTACACACACACAACACAACACAACTGGCTCGCCCACAATGTAAAAGCAGCTGTGCTAGACCCAAAATGGCCCCTCAACAAGCAGGAACCTCACACAGCCACAAAAAGCCCCCCAAAAAACAACGTTCACACTTTACACACACAAAATTCCACATACAGCTTTGTGAGATTTTTTGTGTTTGTGTAGTTAAGAGTGAAACACTACAGAAACACACTAAATCTCAGAAAGCTGCACAAATATTATTTTATTTTATTTTTATATGAAAACTAAATTTAAAACTTCCTAAACTTTAAATGGCTAGGTCTAAAAAAGAACAACTAAAAAAAACCCCAATTAACTATTTTTTTAAAGCTCCCAAAGGGGAAAAAAACTTACCCAATTAGAACAGGGGTCTCCAACCTTGGCAACTTTAAGACTGGTAGACTTCAACTCCCAGAATTCCTCAGCCAACTTTGTTTTGCTGGCTGAGGAATTCTGGAGTTGAAGTCCACAACTCCCTGCCTGCTTGACTGCAGGCAAGGAGTGGCTTGCTGATGGAATGGATTCAGGCAAGCGAAGCAAGGCAAGCATTGCGACTAGCAGCTAAGGTAAGCAAGCTGGAGGGGGAAAACTTTTTTCCTTCTCCATGGCTCTGGCGATCCCAGCTGCGTTGCCTGATTAGCAGGCAACTCAGCTGGGATCGTCAGAGCTTGGATCGCCAGAGCCATTTTAGGCTCATCAGAGCCTTTTGGGTTGGTCTGCCTGGTTACAGGAGAACTACACCCGGCGTATAAGATGACCCCTGACTTTTGAGAAGTTTTTCATTTGTTAAAAAGTCGTCTTATACGCCGGAAAATACGGTATTTCTGCACCTATATTGGTTCACATTGTCAGGAAGTTTCTCCTTAGTTTTAAGTTGCTTCTCTCTTTGTTCAGTTTCCATCCATTGCTTCTTGTTTTGCCTTCTGGTGCTTTGGAAAATACATTGTCCCCCCCCCCTTCTTTCTGGCAGCTCCTTAAAAGCCTGTTGCCTATCACATTCTTGGGCAAAGCATGTGAGCCACTTCCTCCTTTCAGTGGTCCATGGAAGTGCATCTATGTAGATAATAAGGTTGAAAAAAGGTAAACAACATTTTTAGAGAAGTATAGATACGTTGAGGCTGGGTGTGACAAGGAATGGCTGGGAGGGGAGGGGTCAGGCGAGGCACCCCTTGACATGAGTGACATTGAGTTGGCCACGCCTGCCTAGTCACATGACCATCAAGCCACGTCCACAAAATAAGCCACACCCACAGAACCAGTAGTAAAAAAATTTAGAACCCACCCCTGATCTGAAAGTGTCATGTAGAAAACTTGTCACATACTGTAGGATAAGAAACAATAGATTTAAATTATAAGAAAGTAAATTTTGGTTAGACAACAAGAAAAAACTATGCAACAGCAAACACTGTTTGGCAAAGGAATGGGGTGGGGATGGACCTTCTCTTTCAATGAAAATATTTAAACAGAGTCTGGAGAGTCATCTGTTCGTCATGATGCAGTAATGGAATCTTGTTTTGGGCAGTGGTTGGATGAGATAATTTCCATAGTTCTTTCCAAACTTTGCATTCTATGATTCTAAACAATAAAACTACACTACAGGTAGCCCTCAATTTACAACCATTCATTTAACAATGAATTAACAACAGCCTATGAAAAAGTCTGTTATGGCCTGAATTCGAACTTATGACTGCCACCCTCTTCCTCTGGTCACATGGTCACAATTTGGACACTCGGCAGCTAGCTCCCATTTACAACCATTTGCAGCACCCCTTGGTTATGTGATTGTGATTTGCCATTGGTTAAGGTAGATTTGCACTTATGACTTGATTATGACCACGGTGACTTGACTTATGACTGTAGTAAAAATGGTTGGATATACTTTGTTAGCTTACTGGATTCTTTTTATTGTTCAGCACATAGGAACAACATTAGAAATGATATGGTAGCTTTGTAGCTGTTTATCCTACTCACATAGAAAGAGATTGAAACCCTACTTTTTACATATATCTTCCACTGAATAATCTGATACTAGAAATAGAATAGAACAGAACAGGACAGAATTTTTATTGGCCAAGTGTGATTGGACACACAAGGAATTTGTCTTGGTGCATATGCCCTCAGTGTACATAAAATAAAAGACACATTTATCAAGAATCATAAGGTACAACACTTAATGATAGTCATAGGTTACAAATAAGCAATCAGGAAACAATATAAATATAAATCGTAAGGTTACCAGCAACATGGTTACAGTCATACAGTCATAAGTGGGAGGAGATGGGTGATGGGAACAATGAGAATATGAGAAGATTAATAGTAGTACAGACTTAGTAAATAGTTTGACAGTGTTGAGGGAATTATTTGTTTAGCAGAGTGATGGCGTTTGGGAAAAACTGTTCTTGTGTCTAGTTGTTCTGATGTGCAGTGCTCTATAGCATCGTTTTGAGGGTAGGAGTTGAAATAAAATGATCAGATGTAAGAAAATACAGTAGGTAGGAGACTGGATTGTTTTCCCTCCCTTGCATCATACTATGCAATCAGAAAAGACATAAAATGCACTGGCAGATTGCACAAGTATACTTTGGGCCACTATTGAAATTGGCACCTTCATTTTGCATATACTCAATTTCAAATTGAGGCTATGTTTTAATGAATGTGTCAATTTACCAATACAAATGTTATTTTATAAAATACAGCTTTGGCAATTGTTACGAATTTATGTGGCCAAACTGCTATTAAGATAAGTCACTTTATGATGCATTACTCCGGTAACTTATAAATTGCTGGGTATTTTTAAGTGATTGGAAGAGGTCCAAACAAAGTAGTATATCTGTATTTCAATCTTATGAATATTTTATAAACTGAAATTACTGTAAAGAAAACAAGTTGTATCTCTGTTTTGTTTTTATTAGTACTCTTAGAAAATGTTCAGTTTACCATGTCTTAATGTAATAACTAGAAGTGTTTCCAAGATGTACACCATTTTATGTTTATAGTTTTTCTATACCTTTGTGATATAGAGCTTTTGCATAGATTGTAGCACTGATGCTTTTTGCATTATAGTTGATGGTGATGATGTTATCCATTCAGTCGAGTCTGACTCTATGCACCAGGTCCTTCCGATCTTGCACTATTTCTTTCAGTTTTTCTATATTCTGGCTGTTGTCAGCTTTGATGGCAGCATTATAGTTAAATAACTTTTTATCTTAAGGCACTGCCAATTTGCAGAATGAAATAAGGAATGTTGGCCACAATGATTTGTTCCTCCATTTTCTCAATATTTTGTAAGAATTGCTAATAATAAAATAGCAAAGAAAGCTCTGATCTGCATTCAAACCAGAGTCTCTTCTGCATAAAAGAAATAATTACATTTTTAAATAACTTTTGAGTTTCAGCTCATGCATAAGGCATTGTATGAGCGATCAGTAGGCCCCAAATTTTATTTTGTTTGTTAGTACAATAAATAAAAGTGGAACTTTATTAAATTTAAGATACTATCGTATTAGTATTCATGTCTATCCGTAAAATAGATCATAGTATTTAAATTACCCTTTTGTTTGTTATAATCAATATATAATCTTGCCTTTTGTCATTTGGCAAAATGGAAAATGAAATCAAGTAACTTGAGTAAGATTTCATATAAACCATCTGTTGCAAGGAATAGAAAACTATCCTGAGATATTGAAAATGTTTGAATGGGCAGGAGAGATTTTGAGTTTATGCTTAAATTAAAGAAATGTTCTAGGGAAGATCATTACCTGCATCATTAATGGATCAACTTGAGATGTTTGCTGTGGGAAAAATTGAGACCTCTTCAGTTGCTGGCATGTCAGAAGGTAACTAAATTCCTCTAATCTAAGAATGTGAACTGCGTATATTTTCCCACATCATTCTCTTACCTTTTATCAAATATTCTATCCTCTCCTTTTTGAAAAAAATGTGATTCAGTATAATTGAATTTAAATTGTTTAACAACAAAAAAAGGGGGGAAATTGAAATAGTTGATTAGTTTAGGTACTCATTCTTATGTATAGAATGAGCATATGTCTAATTTTCTAGGATTATGGAATCTGGAAATGTAATTAAAATTTGAGAAGATGATTTTAAAAAAACAAAAGATGCCTTTTTACAATTAATTGGGACAAAGATTTGATGCTCACTGGGTGTGGGTGTGTGTGAAGATACAATGTCCACTGATTTAGAACTTTTCATTGATAGTTGTTATTTTGTCATTCTGTAGCAGATAAACAGCTGGGACAATTTTTCTTTATATATTGCAACTAAGCTGCACCTGTTTAGAAAGGTTACTTATCAATTAAAATATTTTTTCATGTTAATTAATGTCATTGTCTTTAGTAAAATACTGGAAAAATGACACAATACAGTTATAACTGATTTGGGAAAACAGGTGTATTCAGAACTAGAATCAATCTTATTGGCAAGTTTATAGAAGATTGAAAAAATGCCTTATAATAATTGTATATATTTATTTTATTTATTTATTTATTTTATTAGATTTCTATACCGCCCTTCTCCCGAAGGACTCAGGGCGGTGAACAGCCAAAAGATAAAACACGAAAATACAAAATTTAAAATAGATTAAAACAGATTAAACAATTTGGCTCAATTTTAAAAATATCCCATAATTAAACAAATTAAAATTAGTGAATAAAATTTAAATCTAAAAATTTTAAAAGGGAGAAGATTTAGGCCAGGCCAGCTTGATGAAATAAAAACGTTTTAAGCGCGCGGCAGAAGGTGCACAGATCCGGGATCCTCCGTATCTCCGGGGGGAGCTCGTTCCAGATCGTAGGTGCCCCCACAGAGAAGGCTCTCCCCCTAGGGGCCGCCAGTCGACATTGTTTGGCCGACGGCACCCGGAGGAGCCCCTCTCTATGGGAGCGTACTGGCCGGTGGGAGGCTATTGGTGGTAGCAGGCGGTCCCGTAGATAACCAGGTCCTAAGCCATGGAGCGCTTTAAAGGTGGTAACCAGAACCTTTAATCAAACACCACTATTTTAGTTTACTCAGTGTAAAATAAACTGTTTAAATAATTAATACAGCATTTAATCTCAGTAAAACGCTAATTTTAAATCAACATATTAACAAAAATTGAAATTTTGCTTTTGAAACTTTTCAGAATATTTCTATGCAATATGAAGAAAGTGCTTATGATGCCAATCAAGATTTCCTACATATAGGAAATTGTATTTCCAATTAAATCCATGGTATTTTCTAATGTTCCTGCTTTGGACTTAATTTCTACAAAACTGTTATGAATATAAGACATTTTTACTAATGCAAAGTTTGTTGGATTTTTTATAATTTTAAGATTTCTCTTCATAGAGATCTTTAAAACTATTTCAATAAGTTTGTTCAGACTGAAGTCATATCATACATACAGTATTGGTAAATGGAAGTATTTATTATGATTATAGATCCCACTAAGTTTTGCAAGAGATTAGTTCAATTGAATTATCCTTCTCCTCCCTCTCCCTCTCCCCCTCCCCCTCCCCGCTTCCTCCTTCCCTTACCCTCTTCCTTCCTCTCCTACTCTCCCCCCCACCTTCCAGCCCTTGCTTATTTTTCCACTATTAGTCACCTCGCTCTCATGGTGAAACTTCAGTGCATGAGAAGAGTGCTTTTGTTTATCAACTGATTTATTGCAGGGCCTGACACTGATTAACACCGAGAAATGTTGAGTAGCCCAAGATCACCTAGATGGCTTCCATGCCTAAAAGAGGATTAGAACCTATGTCTCCTCATTCCTAATCCAGCATTTTAACCACTATATCATGCCAGCGGCATGAATTTAATTTATGATTTGCATAATTTAAAAATAGAACTTTTTTACATTTACTACCTTTTCAACATTTTAATGAAGTTGCAAAATGAGATACTTGGAAGTAATTTGCATTCTGGGCCAGAATTAATTTATTTTCTTTTGAGGTCATTGGTTTTGCCAGCTTTCAGTTCAACTGTTCAGAAGTTCACAGAATTTCTTTATAAACAAAACTGTTCTTGTCTTTAAATAACTTTAAATCACAAAGTGTAAATTATATTATTTGACCTGCAATACTGCAGTGCAACTATATTGATAGAAAGTTTTATTCATTCTGATATACATCTAATGTCTGTCTTAAAAACATTAGTTTCAACAGTCATATGATGAGGAAGATAGAAGTGATAGTCATAATACCGAAGAACAAGTAGAAGAAGAACAAAAAGAGAAACATCAACAAAAACAATTTAATACTGCTCAGGTTCCTAAAGAGGGAAAGAGCAATAAATATTTTGAGAATGGAGAAAATAATCATATGGCTGTAGAAACCATAGAGGTAAATGCTGTGTTCATTTTTAGAATTCAGTTTTTGGAAAATGAAATGCTATCTGTCTCATTACCCACTTAAAGTTAGTTACATTGTTGAATTGCCAATCTTTCTCACCTTCTGGGGTGGGGGGGGGGGAGAAATGAAGCTCTTATTATCTCATTCTAAAAATTCTTTAAATGGCAAAATTCTATTTTGCAGTGTCTGACCAATGTGAAAGTTTGATGTGGAGATAAGAAGCTTTGATTCATAAACTTAGCAATAAAATATCTGTCTTCATATCAAAGGATCAAAAAATGTCCGATGAGGAAGCGACTTGTACTAGCAGTGATGATGACAATGAAAAAGTCCATGATGAAAACAAAGATTGTGAAAAAGAAGAGAAAGAACCAGATACAGCAAAATATTATGAAGATCAAGCTCTGGATGATGATGAGGAACAAAGCAGTCTATTATGTGAAAATGAAGAAAAGAATCTTACAAATACGGAAACAACAGAGGTAAATATTTTGTTCATTTTCAGTACTGAATTTCTTTGGAATTATAACAGCTAGTTTTTGGAAGAATAATATAGACCACAGTGTAAGATATTTTTATCCTTTTACTGCATGAGAAGTTTCATGATACAAAAGTTGTAATTTGTCTTTAAACAAAATTGCTAATACTTATTTCTGAATCTTCTCACTGGAATTATTTACTTAGTTGCCTATATTTAAACTTCTATAAACTTTATCATGAATCTAATTCTTAAGGATTTCTTATCTACAGTCTTATGGGCTTCTATGAACTCCTTTTTCTCTTCCCCCATTTATAAGTAGTCTTGAATTTCCAACATTTATAAATTACTAGGGTTAACTATTCCCCTTTTGACTGTTTGATTGTGGATTGTGGAGACACTCTTCAGCCTGAGTTCTAGCCACCCTTTAGCCAATGTTTAGCCTAGATTTTATAGCATACCGTTTTCAATAAATTTAGCATAAACGTCTATGAAAAGGAACACATAATTGTGATAATATTAAAAGTGGTAATATTTTCCAGTGTTTAACTGGAAAAATGCTAAAATACGTATTTGACTTCCTCATAGAATACTGTGCAACTTGCTTAATGTATGAAAATTGTATCTTTGTCTGAAGGTTGAAAGAATGCTGTTATTATTTCCATTTTCAAAGGGATAGGTAGCTAAAGTGAATGCAAAGACTACCCAAGAAGTAATTTGTTAATTATGCTTGTGCCTTAACAGATTCTTACATGAAAAATACCAGTGCAATGCAGCTTTAAACTGAGCAGGGGATAGTGTGATGGATGTGTTTATGTATTTATGTATAATTTAAAAAAAATAAATTTACAAATTCTTGGAGGTACTTTGCTTGTTTTTTTCTTTTAGAAAGATAAACCTATTTCAGATAATAGCCCAGTTAAACAAGGTAAGAGACAATTCACTTTTCTTTTTTTAATTTTCATTCTTTCATTTTTCTAGAAATATTGATTAGTTCTGTTCAAATGATATTGTTTCTACAAGCATTCTGCTCAAAATGTTTGTTTCTAGAAGTATTCATAGCTCTTTCTAGGTTGATAATGGTTATATCAGCCTCTTCTGGGAAGGCTTCTGCTGTTCCAATTTAATAGCAAAGCTTTCACAATTTTCTGATACAGTCACAGCAGTTGCATTCAGATGAGAAAGTTTGATGTCTACTATCAAAGAATAGTTCAGGACCTTACTGGAAAGGCTATTTGTAGTATTCTTCCTTTTTTGTAGGTATTCCCTGTCATCCGTTGTTTCTAAGCTTTTAAGCAAATATTTGACATGCCCACTCAATCCATATAAAACTCCTTAGTCATAAGCATCTGATGTCCAAGTGAAAAGCAAATCAAAACTAGCAGACTAAAAATCCATATAATAAAATAAAAATTCTTGAGGTTTGGATGTACAATTTGTGCTTTACTAAATACCTAATTAGCTACCGTACTTGTCAGAGTATAAGATACACTTTTTTTTCCCCTAAAAGAGGGTGGAAATGTTGGTGCGTCTTATATACCTAATACAGCCATTTTTGGCCTCCTTGAACCCCACTCCGTGCATCCCATTTTTGCCAAAAACAGGCCCATTTTTTTTGCAAAAATTGGGTCTGCAGAGGATTTGGGCAGCCTGCAGAGTACTCCTCGGGACTGGGGAGGGCAAAAATGTGATGCATGGGGGGTTTGGGAGGCCAAAAACGGGGCCATTTTTGCCTTCCCCAACCTCCAGGAGCACTCTGCAGGCCTCCCAAACCCTCTGCAGGCCCCACTTTCATGAAAAATGGGCCCGTTTTTTGCCTCCCAAACCCCCCATGCATTGTGTTTTTGCCCTCCCCAGCCCCCAGGAGCACTCTGCAGGCCTCCCAAACCTTCTGCAGACCCTGTTTTTGCGAAAAACAGACCCATTTTCGCAAAAAACGGACCCATTTTTGGCCTCCCAACCCCTCCCCCCATGCATAATGTTTTTGCCCTCTCTAGCCCCCAGGAGCACTCTGCAGGCATCCCAAACCCTCTGTGTGCCCCGTTTTTGCAAAAAATGGTGGCCGGGGAGGGCAGAAACTTTTTTTTCTTGTTTACCTCTTCAAAATCTTGGTACGTCTTATACTCCGATGCGTTTTATAGTCCGAAAAATATGGTAAATAATTCACCACTTGAAAATTGTGACTGAAGCAACTTGAACATATTTTAAAATGGTGGCTGATTTATTGTATTATTTTTAGCATGTGAGAAGGCTGAGATTCATACAGAGAATAATTCTTCACAAGCAACTACAGACAATCAAGATAGAACATCTGGAAGACTACTAGATAAGGCAAAAAGGGTAAAAGTAAGATATGATCATTTGCAACAATATCAAAAAAGAAAAAGTATTCCATATTTAAAATACGTATCTGGAGCTGCAAAATGGGCCATGTGCCCTAATATAATTTTATGTTTTTTGGGTTATGATCTAGATCAGTGATGGATAACCTTTTTCCCGTCACGTGCCAAAAGCGTAGAGAGCGTGTGTGTGTGGGGGGTGCGTGCTCATGTGCCTACACCCATAATTCAATGGGCCCCGCCCCCGTGTATGTGCACATCACCCCACCCGCGCTCCCCACGCTTTTGGCACACGATGGTATGATGGGACCAGTGGGCCCATTTTTTTGCCCTCTGGAGGGCCTCCGGGGGCTGGGGAAGGCCGTTTTCACCCTCCCCGGGCTTTTAGAAAGCATCTGGAGCCTGGGGAGAGCGAAAAACGAGTCTTCCCCACCCCCCTGGAGGCCCTTGGGAGGCCGGAAACAGCCTGTTTCCCGACTTCTGGTGGGCCCGGAAGGCCCAAAAATCAGCATGTGTGCTGGAGCTGAGCTAGGGCAACACTCGCGTGCCCACCAATGCTCGTGTGCCATAGGTTCGCCATCATGGATCTAGATTTATATTAATTTCAGTAGATTTTTGCTAACTGTTTTGTATGCTAATTTGTATTTGAGCACAATGTTCTTAAATATGGTTAACATCACTCAATGTTAACTGATACTTTGTAGAGTTTCAACTGAAATGCCTCAAAAAATGAAGCCAGATGACTTCTGTGTGAGGACCCTGATAATGTAAGATTTTAAGTGATGGAGAAGCTAATGTACATTCAAGTAGATATATGAGATATATAGAGGAGTACGGCAATGGCCTTGAAGAAAATAACTTTCAGTGATTAGTAAAATATGATTTTATCCTAAGAAAACAGGAAAGCATAAGAAGGAAATTCAAGATTGCCCTATCTAGACCCACTTTGGTATAATAGGGAAGCAAAGAAAAATACTTTTGTAATACTATTTATTTTAGATTGCAGAAGTGGGAGAGCTATACATTTCAGTTAGAGTGTTCTCTGGTTTTTGCTTCCATTAGCAGAAAGATGAAGATTAACTCTACCCAAATGCTTTAGCCCAGTTTTTTCAATAATATTCTGATTTTCCAATAAAAACATTGAAATTGAAATATGCAGTTTCCATAATACAATATGACAAATGTATGCATGTTTGAAAAAATTTAAACGAACAATATGATCTGGTTATATGAATTTCTAAGATACTTGGACATTTCACAAACTTTTACGAAGTACTCAAGATTTCCATAGCCAAATTATTTCCTAACTTGGGTATTTTGAATGGAAGGAAATTAAAGAATTTAATCAAATTAGAAAACAATGGATGGAATAATTTAACAATCAAAGAGCTACAAGAGCTAGTTTGAAAGCAAAGTAAGCTGCTTTGACATAATTCTATTTATGTTAGCAAAATATTTTGCACTCTATTTGAACGTTGTAAACAAAACATCTGTTACCAATTATAATGTGATTGCATAACAGTTTGTTACAATAATTCATTGGGAACTTTAGTCATTTATCCTACTTCTGCTGGCTTTAGTAGTAGTTAAATGGCTAAAATCTGAAATATAGTGCAAGTTTATTTGGAAATAAATCCTTGGAATTCAATGGAATATTCTTTAGAATATGTGATCTAAATTGCAGATATAATATATTCTTAATTCATACTATTTCAAAATAGTATGGATAAAGTCTTCAGGCTCCGAGGTGGGTTTCAGCAGATTCTGACCAGTTCTGGAGAACCGTAGCAGAAATTTTGAGTAGTTCAGAGAACCGGTAGTAAAAATTCTGACTGGCCCCACCCCCATCTATTCTCTGCCTCCCAAGTTCCAGCTGATCCAGAGGAAATGGGGATTTTGCAGTAACCTTCCCCTGGATTGGGGACAGAATGGAGATTTTACAGTATCCTTCCCCTGGAGTGGGGTAGGAATGGAGATTTTACAGTATCCTTCCCCTGCCACGCCCACCAAGACACACCCACAGAACCAGTAGTAAAAATTTTTGAAACCCACCACTGTTCAGGCTGCCTTCTTTTTAACTATTTTATATAGAGTTTCTTTATATTATTCATTTGTTTCAGGGTTGTTTATTATTATATGCTTTGTTGTTTTCTTTTTGTGTTTTAGTTTTCTTTTTTTAAAAGAAGGTCTATGAAGCAGAAAAATACACATAGTTGTGATGAAAGCAAACTGGAAAACCTACCTCAAAGTGAACAGGATACAGGAAATCAAGCCAGTATATCTGCTGAAACGAGTAAAGATGAAAACCAGAACCATACTGGGAAAAATCAAAGGGGATCACCATCAATATATCAGAACAGAAAGTCCTCTTCTACATGTATAATTCTTTAGTAATGAAAGTATAAGGCTTGTATATATGTGAGGTTTTACAAGCAGATATTGCAGTTTATACATGGAAACAATAATGGCATCTAGGTAATGATTACAATTTTTTTCATAAAATTTAGCATTTTGGGACTGATCTAGATTAATTTGAACCAACCTTCCAATATTTATTTGTATTCATAATTTTACTATTGACACAAAATGGGAAATACAGTCTTATTGATTTGTTGTGGCCTTAACTTTCAGTGATTTTAATAAAATATATTTTTGTACATCAGAAGTTGGAATAAGGATTGTGGTTTTTTTTCCTAAAAAGGTACAACTGCATGTGTACTCTTGGTTAGAAATAGGCAGAGGAATAACTAATGAAAGTGTTTGTTCTTAGTAGTCTTACCTTTAGAAGGAAACATTTGCAAACAATAAAACCTTAAGATAATTTAGTATTCTTACTAAAATACTGGATATTAAAGTAACGTGTAAGTAATGGTTTCTATGATCCAGTGAAAGTATTTTAACTCTTGGTATCACATTAACATGATGGAGCTCTGTTCCATCATGAATTACTGTACAATAACACTGGTTTGGTTGTCTCTGTAATCTGAAAATTTAAAACAGAATACTGGTACATGTCTTTGAAGGCAATAGTCAAAAGCACAGGATTCCCTTATCGTACAGTCTTAGATACAATTGGTTTTGGAACTTTTTCCATTCAAATCCATTGCACTGCACAGTCCTAATTTGTATAAACTCGGCTTACAAATATCCCAGCAAAAGTGTTTTCACATATGGGGGTAATTTCTCAAGATGCGGATTCATTTTCTGCCTGATGGCTTCATCTGTTCAAGGCATAGAGAAACTGTCAAACAAGGATTTTGTGCAAGATAAAGCCAGAAATGCTGACTTCTTCAATTGCCTGTCTGGTGAATGAATGATGACTGGGTTTCAAGGGACAAAGGGCGGGACCCATTGAATTATGGGTGTAGGCTCTTCACATCAACTAGCCTGCAAAGGCAAATGAATTGGATCTGTCTGTGGACATTCTCAGTCATACAGACCATAATTGTCTCAAAGGTGATTTTCCAAAGCCAACTGGACTTTTTTTTCCTTGAGAAAGAAGAAAAGTTTTGCTTCTCATCCAAGAAGCTTCATCAGTTCCAGCAGGAGGGTGGGAGTGATGGAAGTAAAATATGATCCTTCCAGCCTGCCCCCCCCCCAAATCCTGCAGGACTAATCCTTCCATTGCCCCCACCATCCTGGCAGACTTGGTGAAGCTTCTTGGATGAGAAGTGAAATGACTTTTTCTTCAAGGAAAAAACAGTCCAGTTGCCTTTTGAAAAAGCACCTTTGAGAGAATTGGATCTGGTTTTTCTCCCTTGGCTTATCTAATCAGTGCCCTCTTTTTCACAATGGCCACTTGGAGGTTAAAAGTAGGCTTCTAGCGTTGTTCCCCAATAAAAGTGCCAGAGAAAAGCACACTATAGTTCGTCTTGTGAACATTGTAGATGGTGCTCTGTTCTTTACAACCACAGCTCTGGAATGTGCACCTTACTGGAACAATAGAGAGGATTTTAAAAATAAACATTCTGCAGTGATCCCAAACCTGTCAAAGCAGAGCTGGGGTTTGCAGTCTCTGTTGGCAGCCCAGGCTGTAACCGCAGAAGGTTGGAAGAGTTGCAGCGGGAGGAGCCCCGAGGCAAACTGCTCGGGCTGCTTTGGGTCGGGGCAGAAGGCACTTCAGTTTCCTATCAACTTCATGGAGGTCTCCAGCTTTTTGCAACCATTTCCTCCACAGCCTCTCTTCGGGAATTAAAAGAATCAGCAAGAGAAAGGAGAAAAGAAAAGTGTATTTGGAACTGCGTGGTGAAGATTTTATTGAACCTATGTGTGAGATCAGAAAAAACGCCGACACTCAATATGCTCAACAGGCACTACCCACTGGGAGAACGGGCTGGAAGCAAGTTGCGTGTACCCTCGGAAGGCAACTACGGCGTCTCTCCTCAATCTCCCTGCAACTCTATCCAGGGGTGTTGGGGGGGGGGGGCAAAAAGGGAGGATTCCAGTGCGCTTCGCCGGCGGGAAGAGGACGCAAGGGAGGAGTTTCCACAGAGCGCCCCACAGCTTGCTTGGCGAAGGGCTCTGTCTCTTCCCCGCCCCACTGCTCCCGCCTTTCACTCGGGCGAGCCTTGGAGCAGCGGGGACCCAACCTCTCAGCCGCCGAGGATCATGACGGGGACTTCGGTATGCTTGGCAGTTCTGCTGGCTCTGGGCTCGCGCTTCAGCCTCGCGTACCAAGGTAGGAGTACGCCTGGGGATGGCAGGGGAGGGGAGAAGGCTTGCGGTCCGAAAAGGAGCTCTTGACACTGTAAAATAGGTACCGCGCTTCGATCGCGGCCACTTCTGGAATGTGGAAGCGCGTTTGGAATTGTGTGGCGTCCGCTCGGGAAAAAATATGCTCCCATCGTGGGATTGTCATACTCGCGCATTGGGAGCATCTGATATTTCCGAAGCGAAAGAAGGCATTGTTCGTGGAAGACGCTTGGAAGCGTTCTAAATCCCTGGAAGGCATTTCTATAAATACAAATGCTCCTGGTCAACTATCGAGCCAAATTGGCATTAGCGCAACGCGAGCATTGCAAGCGGTGGCTCTTGTCAGTGGTCAGTACTACTCGGATGCCAGCCCTGGTAAAACATATGTAAATACAGTTGGCCAACCAGGAGAATGCAGTGCTGGCTCTTCTTCGATGAATGAGACATAGGTAGGTACCTTTTCTCCAGCGGCATTCACATCTCTGTCTAAAAGGGATACAGTGTTAAAATATTGACACTCAGGAATATAAATATGCTCAACAGTTAATCATGATCTATGTCTGTAACTCATCTTACGTTTCTGCACTTAATCTTGAAAGCTATGAGGGTGTGTGTTGTCAGTGGAATATTGTTGCTGTACTATGAATACAGTAAAGTAACATGTGGGAATCGTGTCTTACTAGACTGTGAACTTATATTTTAAATCTCATCTCAGAAAATTTAATTTGGTATATTATCATGTCTTGTATGTCATTACGATGCATACAAGTATGTTACCATGCAGAGAACTAAGTAATTTGTGTGTATGTGTGTGAGACTGTCATATATTGTAATGTTCACAATTCCATTGCTTCTTCATTCAGGATAGTTGTAGCATTTTGATACAAATATACACATTCAGAATAGGATTGTTTACTTCAAACATATGTGTCTAAATAGATTACTATAAATAGATATAAAGTGAATGAAAGTTATTAACATTTTTAATATCACAATAATAATAATAGAATTCCTATCAAGTCATAATCTTGCAGAGTGAATTTAATAAAATCACTGTAACTTAACCTTTATTCTATATAGTTAACATTAAAAGTACAGGTCATCCCTGATTTACAATCACAATTGAACCCAAAATTTCTCCTAAATGTAAGCCATCTTCCTAGTTTATTTGCTGACTCAAAGTGTTTTTGCCTTGCTGCCTTTATCTTATGTTTCAACCTGTCCAGATCCAAGAGATTAAGTTGGTGTTTTAACAATATTATCTGTTATTTTGCTTCAATAGACAATTATATTGCAGTTGCTCCTCGGCCTTTGTTAATTTACTTAATATCTCACCCCTCTTTTGTTCTTCTTTTTTACGTTTAATAGCCATATGTTTGAAAATAAGACCTCTTATAAGGCTTTGGCAGCATCCCAGACTATTTGAAGAGGCATTCCTGGTGTCCTATTTTCTTGAAAGAAGAAGGTCACTTCTGTCTTAAGCTTTTGTGTAAATTCAAATTCTTTCAAAATCTCTGATCTCATCATCCACCTCTTCCTATTTTTCCCTTCTTTCTTTAATACAGCTAATACTGGGCTATGGGCTGCCCAGTCATTCAGCATAATCCTAACCTCTGTCACTTGAGAGTTAAGTTCTTGTGACATCCAAATCATGTCCAACTGGACCACGATTTGTGCCTGGGAGAATAATAAGTGAATTCTTCAATTGTTGAACTGTGCTCACGCCAAATATCTTTCAATCCTAGTTCATCTCTCATTTCATTACAAATAGATGGTAAGATCCTCTTATCTTGTCCCCTGTTTCCTTTTTTTGAGTTTTCCCCTGTTTTGTAATCCTGTGTCAGGTTAAAAAAGGAGAAACAGAGTAGACGAATTGAACAATTAGAAGATAAGGATGGAAATCTAATAAAAGATAAGGGAGGGAAAGAAAGAATTGCAGTGGATTTTTACAAGGAATTATATAAAAGAGAGGAGATTTTAGCAGGTAAGACGAAAAATTATATAGAGAATTCGGATCTACCTAAGATATCCAATTTAATGAAAGAAATTTTGGACGAGGAAATTACCCTAATGGAGATCGAAATAGCAGTAAAGAAACAGGAAAATTTAAAAACACCGGGCACAGATGGACTCCCAGCTGAGTTATATAAAACATTGTTTGAGGTAATGGGAGAACATATGAAAGATTTATTTAATGAAGTTCTTGGAAAAGCAGAAATTCCCCATTCATGGAGGGAGGCTAATATCAGTTTAATACCTAAAGAAGATCCTCCTCTGGTAGACATAAAAAACTATAGACCAATATCTCTTCTGAATTCAGATTATAAATTTTTTACAGCAATCTTAGCAAATAGATTAAAAGGTTTTTTTTTTAATTGAAAAAGTTTTACAATTACATTTTCTCCCCAATTTCCCCCCCAACCCTCCCTAACCCTCCCTAACCCCCCCTAGCCCACCCCTCCCCCCCGGACTTCCACAAAATATAATCCAAATCAAAATCCCCTTTTTATAAAACTTGAATCCCTCCACCCCTATATATTTTTCACATCTTCACAAAATTCAATTATTCTATCTCTATATAATACTTTCAGTTAAAAGCTATCTGATATTTCCTAGTTTGATATTTACTCTGCACATAATCTATCCACTTTTTCCATTCCCATACATAAGTCTTTTGTGAGCGATCTTTTAAATATGCTGAAATCTTCGCCATCTCTGCAAAGCTGGCCATCTTCAAAGTCCATTCATCAATAGTAGGCATAGCTTCATTTTTCCAATATTGACCTATCAGTAATCTCGCTGCTGTTATCATATACAATATCAACTTTGTTTCACCCAATGTAAAACCCTTAACTATACCCAATAAAAACAATTGTGGAGAAAACTGAATTCTTTTCTTCAAAACATTCTGCATAACCCACCAGATTTTTATCCAAAAAGCCTTCACTTTCTTACAAGTCCACCACACATGATAATATGTGGCATCTAGGCAATCACATCTCCAGCATTTTGGTTGAACATTAGGGTACATGCACGACAATTTCTTAGGATCTAAATGCCATCTATAAAACATTTTATAAAAAGTTTCCCTCAAATTCTGCGACTGTGTAAATTTAACATTCTGAACCCATATTTTTTCCCATGTTTCCAACATCACTGGTTCTGCAAAATTTTGTGCCCACTTTATCATGCAATCTTTAACCAATTCAGTTTCTGAATCCCTTTCTAACAAAACATTATAAACCCTTTTAATATGCATTGGACCTTTCTCTTTTATATGTCTAACCAATTCTTCCTCATGCATCATTATACCAGTTTTTTTGGTCCTCTTTCCATCTCAATTGAAGTTGATTATACTGTAACCAAGTTAAATTAATCCCTTCTTCCAACAGCGTTTCTAAAGTCTTCAGTTGCCATCTGCCCGCATCTGCAAAAAGAACTTCTTTATATAACCCCCCCCCGAGTGACATTATATTTGTATTCCACATGATATGACCAAGATCCAGCCATAACGGTATTTTGTAATCCCATTTGAGTCGGTGCTTCTTCCAAACTCTCATCAAAGAGTCTCTAAGTATGTGGCTTTTAAATACTTTATCCACTTTATTCTCATAAAATAAGTAAGCATGCCAACCAAATTCAAGATCAAAACTTTCTATATTCAATATTCCAGTCTTTTTCCTTCCAAACCAATCACTTGCGTCAAAGCTGCTGCTTCATAATATAATTGTAGGTTTGGAAGTTTAAAGCCTCTCCTTTCTGGAACATCTTGCATAATTTTCAGTTTAACTCTCGGCTTTTTCTCATTCCAGACAAACTTATTCACTCCAGTTTGCCACAATTTCAATTGCTTATCACTATTAAGCACTGGAATAATTTGAAACAAAAAAAGAAATCTTGGCAAAGTGTTCATCTTAACTGCTGCTATTCTTCCAAGTAAAGACAGCTGCAGTTTTTTCCAAGTCTCCATATCTTTCTGTACGTCTCGCCACAACACCTCATAATTATTTTGGAACAATTTCATATTTGATTCTGCAATTTGAACTCCTAGATATTTGACCTTTGATACTATCTCAAAACCTGCCTTGCTTTCAAGTTCCTGTTTTCGATCTTGTGTCATATTTTTAACTATCATCTTAGTTTTTTTCTGGTTCAATCTAAATCCTGATACTGTACCATATTGTTCTATAATGTCTTTCATCTGGATTATTGATTCCATCGGCTGTGTTAGGCTAACTACCAGATCATCTGCAAATGCCCTTATTCTGTAGTCCACTTGCCTTATCACTATACCTTTCAAGGTGCTCGAGTCCCATATTATATTCAACAAGACTTCTAATGTTAAAATAAATAACAATGGGGATAACGGACAACCCTGTCTTGTTCCTTTTTCAATATTAAAGTCTGTTGTCAAACTTCCATTAATAATAATCTGTGCCTTTTGTTCTTGATAAATTGCTGAAACCGCCTGTATAAATTGGTCCCCAAAGTCCATCTTTTTTAAAGTCTTTAATAGAAAATTCCAGTCCACTCTATCAAAGGCCTTCTCTGCATCCAAAAAGACCAGCACTGCAGGGATCTGTTTATTCTTCTCAAGATATTCCAATAAATCTATAACTTGCCTTACATTGTCCTTCATGTATCTGCCTTCTATAAATCCCGCTTGGTCACAATGAATCACCTCTTGAATAACTGGCATCAACCTGTTGGCTAATACTTTTGCAAATATTTTATAATCATTATTCAGAAGAGATATTGGTCTAAAATTCTCAGGTGTTTTAGGACCTATTTGCTCTTTCAGTATCAATGAAATATAAGCTGTTTTCCATGATGGGGGTATTTTACCCTTTGTTGCATGTTACAAAATAAGTCTTTAAGATTTTCTATCATTTCTGCTTGTAAAGTTTTATAGTACACCGCAGTTAAACCATCCGTCCCAGGAGCTTTAGCTGTTTTCAATTGTTTAATTGCGGCAATAATCTCCTCAACTGTTATAGGATAATTCATTCTCTCCTTTTGTTGACTGATAATTTTTGTAACTCTTTTGTTTTCTAGATATTTCACTGTAAGTCCATTCTGTGTGTCATCTTTGGCATATAGTTTGGTATAATAATCTACAAAAACTTCTTTAATTAATTTTTGTTGGGAAATTTCCTTCCCTCCAGTATCAATACTATCAATAATCC
Source organism: Arizona elegans (assembly GCA_022577455.1). Lineage (NCBI taxonomy): Eukaryota > Metazoa > Chordata > Lepidosauria > Squamata > Colubridae > Arizona > Arizona elegans. The sequence continues at coordinate 50,732,122 of JAKOOJ010000006.1, read as the reverse complement.
GTGTACTCTGCTTCTTCCTTAGTGTGTAAACCAACCATCTGCCCGGTTTATTAGCGTTGCAAAAAGTGTTGTGTTTCGCAAATTGTAAATTTGTTGCTGTTTGTTCCGCCATAAGCATTTGAAATTGATCTTTCAAAAGTTTTATAGCTCCTCGTATTCTTTCATCTGTTGGGTTTTTTATAAGTAACTGTTCTTTATTCTTTATTTCTGCTTCCATTTCAGATCTTTTCTTTTGTCGATTCAATTTGTGTTTAGAGTTCATATGAATGAGTACCCCTCTCATATACGCTTTACTCGCATCCCACACGATTTCAATAGGGGTACCCTTATTCAAATTCATTTCAAAGAATTCTTTCATCTGTTTTTTAAGTTCTGTTATATTTTTTTCATATCTGAACAGATTTTCATTTAATCTCCATGATCTTCTCTCAGTCTTTCCCATCTCAATTTCTATCCATACCGGGCTGTGGTCGGTTAAAGTCCTTGGAAAAATCTTTGTTCTTTTTGTTTTTACAAGTAAGTCAGCTGATAGTAAAATAAAATCAATCCTAGAAAAGGATCTGTGTCTATCTGAAAAAAAAGTAAAGTCCAATTCTTTTGGGTTATGTATTCTCTAAATATCTTTTAATTCCAAATCTTCTTTCATGTCAAAAAAAGTCTGTGGTAGTCTAATCCTTGACTTCGCCGAACTCTTTTTGTCTATTTTAGAGTCAATTACTCCATTCCAATTTCCCATGATTAAAATGGATCTATAGTCCCATTGCAATATTTTAGAATGTAAAGTTTTGTAAAAATTATCCTGTTGTAGATTAGGAGCATAAATTCCAATCACTAGAATTAAGCTACTTGCTGTGTGCAGTTCGATTACTATAAACCTACCACCTTCATCTGCTTCTATAATTTTAGCTGACAGTCTTTTATTTATATAAATAACCACACCATTCTTTTTTTCCAAATTTGAGGCTATAAAATGTGTTCCTAATCTTGAATTTATCAAATATTTTTGATCTTGTGTTCTAACATGAGTTTCTTGTAAGCAAATTATGTCATTATTAAATTGTCTCAGGTATGTAAATAATTTCTTCCTTTTCTGTGGTGAGTTTAGTCCGTTCACATTCCAAGATAAAAACTTAATCGTCATGTAGATTTTTTTGAAGCGACGAGCAGAGTTGCCGAATATCTTCCGAATCGGTAGTCTTCAGCTTTGCTCCCCCCATGGCTTCACATTCTTGTATATTGCTCTTGACTCCTTTCTTATATTGTTGTGGCTTGGGCCTTTCCTGTTGTTGTTTTTCTTTGAGTTGCTTAGAAATTGCTCGAGTTATACGCTGATCTTTAGCTTCACACATCCGGGCTAGGTCCAAAGCCACTTCTCTTGTAGTCTTAGGTGGTTCAATCACAATTTTTGAAGGAAGGTCTAGCAGGGGCTCCTCCAGAAAACCTCCTGTAGCTCCCTGCATTTCCATTGCCTCTGATTCCACCTGCTTAAGCTGCTCTTCCATCTCTTGCTGGAGTTGCTTCTCCTTATCACTCTCCTTTATCTCCAACACAGTAGATGTACGTGGGGATGGTGAACTCTCTTTAAAGACATTAGAGTAAAATTGTTCCGCCTTCTCAACAGTGTTTAATCAATATCTTTCTCCATTATACCTCAAGATTATGCCAGTTGGAGCATCCCACCGGAATGGAATTTGTTGTTTTTTTTAATTCATTCACTAGAAATCCAAAATCTTTTCTATCTTTTAACATCTTAGGTGGTAGCTCTTTATAAACTCCAATCTGTGTTCCCTCCACTTGCACAGAAGAAAGAAAAGACTTTTGCAGAATATCATTTCTCATTCTTCTATCTGTGAAATATATCACCACATCTCTAGGCAATTGTCTTTGTCTGGCCACCCATGAATTCACTCTGTAAATTTTATCCATTTTGCAAAAAATCTCTTCAGGGCTAATCTTTAACAGCACAGCTAGGGCATCAGCACAAATCTGTCTCAGATCTTGTCTATCGTTCTCTTTTATGCCTCTCAGCCTTATAGCGAATTCCATAGACCTGAACTGCATCATTGTAATTTCATTTTCAAATCTCTGCATTTTATTATCAGCATCAAAAATTTTATAGTCAGTTTCCTTCATTTTGACATCCATTTCTGATTTAAATTCTTCCACCTTAGCATCCATTTTAATAATTGCCTCTGACAATCCAGACACCACTGTCATTAATTTTTTAGTCACCTTATACTTTTCTTGCACCACCTCTTTAATTTCTTTAATCTCCTGCTTAATTTCCTGTTGTGACTTTTCAAATTTCTCATCCAAAGCCTGAGTAATAAAATCCTTTAGGCTTTCAAGATCAATCTCTTTTTTCTGGCTCTGCTGGCTGGGAGGCTGCTGTTCAGGTTTACGTGTGGGGGATCCCCCCCACTGCTGCCTTCCCTTCCTGTTTGGTCTGCTTAGAAGCCATCCTGCCACGTAGGCTAGCTTTTCCAAAAAAGGAGATCCTTTTTCCCTTTCCTCCACCACAAAATCCTCTAAAAAATTCCCCCAGTTTTAGTCAGATTAGGGGTGAAATTAAGGTTGAAGCAAGATCAGGCTTGTTCTTTAAAAAAAAAGATTTTTCCTTTCTTTTCCTCCACTTGTTACAGAAGGCGCAACTTTGTAGCTAGTTGAAATAACTTGCTAATCCACTCTCACTTTCAGCTCATTAACACTGAAGCCGGGCGCCATTTTCAAGCGACTTTCACACACTCACTCTCCTGCTTTAAACTTAATCACAGGGCTAGTAATACTTGCAATTTTTGAGATTCAAGTTGTTATTCCACCCTGGTTGTTTGAGTTTACTTTGTTTTAAGTAAAAAGGTTGCTCCTGCCGCCTTGCTCTGCACTGGGCAGACTCGTCCCATGCTGTCCGGAGTCTCGGTGAGCTGGAAGGGAGCTGCGCCTGTTTCCTCCCCAGAAACAGCTGTCTGCGGGCTCACAGGGGCTCAACCTGCTTCTCGCCCACTCTCTTCCACTAATCCTTTGGATTGGGGAACTTCCAAGCCGCTTCTCTGGATCGAAGCGGCTCTAACAGGCAGCGAGTCTGGCGGTCCAAAAATGGGACCGTCTTTCAGCGACAGGAAGCAAGCCAGAAGTCGATTAAAATGTTTTCTAAATGAATTTATACATACCGATCAAAATGGATTTTTGCTGTCACGACAAATACGAGATAATTTGAGAGTCATGTTAAATGTACTTGAATATTATGAAGATCACCCAGGTAAACAGGTTGCATTAGATTTTATAGATGCCCAGAAGGCATTTGATAAGGTCAATTGGGAGTTTATATTATTACAGTTAGAATACATGGGCTTTGGACAAAGATTTATAAATGCAGTTAAAGCCATTTATTCCAAACAAACGGCTAGATTACTGATAAATGGGGACTTGACGGAAGAATTTTCTATTGGCAAAGGCACAAGACAGGGTTGCCCTCTATCCCCCTTACTTTTTATATTATTGTTAGAAACACTACTGCGTAAAATAAGAAATGAGGAAAAAATAAAAGGTCTTGAAATTGGACACCAGGTATATAAAACTCAGGCCTTTGCAGATGACATGGCTTTTATTTTGGAAGATCCCATAAAATCTTGTTTATCCCTGTTAGAGACAATTGAAGAATTTGGGGCGGTAGCAGGCCTATTAATTAACAAAAAGAAAACAAATATATTAACCAAGAACGTTTCAGAGGAAGATAAGAAGAGTTTACAGGAAGTGATTGGATTAAGAGTAGTCAATAAAATTAAATATTTGGGAATCTGATTAACCGGCAGATACTCAAGCATACAAGAGGACAATTATAATAAATTATTAACCCAAATAAGAAAAGACCTTGACAAGTGGGGTAAAATTCAACTATCACTTTTGGGATGGGTAACAACAATAAAATCTTATGTTTTACCGAAGTTTAATTTTTTGTTTCAAACTGCCCCAGCGAATCTATCAAAAAAATTCTTTATGGATCTAAATCAAGCAATAACCAAGCAATAACTAAATCAAGCAATAACATGGGAGCGATGGGGCGCTCCCATGTGACCCCCCTCCTGCGCGAGCTGCACTGGCTCCCGGTGGTCTTCTGGGTGCACTTCAAGGTTTTGGTTACCACCTTTAGAGCACTCCATGGCTTAGGACCGGGCTATTTACGAGACCGCCTTCTGCCACCAGTAGCCTCTCACCAACCAGTACGCTCCCATAGAGAGGGGTGCCGTCGGCCAAACAATGTTGACTGGCGGCCCCCAGGGGGAGAGCCTTCTCTGTGGGGGCACCTGCCATCTGGAACGAGCTCCCCCCGGAGATACGGAGGATTCTGGACCTGCGCGCTTTCCGCTGTGCCATCAAAACATTTCTGTTCCAGCAGGCCGGCCTGGCCTAACCTCTCTTTTAAACTTTTTAAAATTTTTAAAATTCTTCAATTTTAAATTTGTCTTATGAATTTGGGGTGTTTTAAATTTCGTTTTCCGGGCCAATTATTTAATTGTATTTTAATGGCTTTTTAACATTTGTATTATATGTATTTTATTTGGTTGTTCACCGCCCTGAGTCCTTCGGGAGTAGGGCGGTATACAAATTCAATAAATAATAATAATAATGACAATGACAATGATAATGATAATGATAATGATAATGATGATAATAATAATTTGGCAGGGGAAAAAATCCCGGATTTTTAAAAATGATGCAGGAGATAAAAGAAAGGGGAGGCCTGGGTTTACCATGTTGGGAGAACTACTATTCAGCCGCTCTGTTAGTCTGGGTAAAAGAATGGATCACCTTAGACAATAGTCGTCTTCTCAAGATAGAAGGCCATGATTTACAACAGGGCTGGCATATGGCACTCTGGCGGGATAACACTCCAGAAAGCAAATGGTTTACCCGGCATTATATAAGGAATATCTTAATTCGAAATTGGGAGAAGATCAGTAAAAAATACTATCTTAAAACACCATGCTGGATATCACCTCTAGAAGCGTTGATATATCCAAAATTATATAACCTTGTGAAAAAATTAATGTACAAAGACTTGCTGAATGCACGAGGAGAGCTAAAGCCAAAACAGGAGTTGAATTCCCAGGGACTACAATTGGACTGGTGGACCTATCTACAGATCCAATCAAAATATAAAAAAGACAGAGCTGGCTTCCGGTTTGGCTTCCGTCATCGCTAGATGGTCTTTTGGGACCGCCACCCCCGCCGCCCGTAAAGAGCCGCCCTTACAGCTGAGAGGCGGCTTGAAAAACTCGGTTTCCTTAAGGAAATGTGAGGAGAGCTGGCGAGAGCAGGTAGAGCCCTCTGCGAAGTCCCCAGAGTTTTTTTTTTTTACTCTTGGGGAGGAAGCAGGATGAGGCTCCCTATCCAACTCGCCGCTGCTCCAGGCTTCAGGAGAACTCTGCGCTTTGCAGAGCTAGACAATGTGACCAACCTAATTAGCAAAAACTAACAGATTGCTTGAATAAGCAGGATGAAATCCGGATTTGGGACTCTAAATCGCAAGTATTTGTAACAACCCTATGATTGATTTTAAGAATGAAGAAAGAGTGAAAGGGGAAAAAAAAGTTTAAAATGGCAGCTGGCTGAGGCTTGAGAAGAAAGCTGAAAGCGAAAGTCTTTCCGTTTGAATGGTTTAATATGTTACAAAGTATCTGAAGCAATAGCGCTGGCTACAAGAGAAGAGAAAAATTTCTGTTTCATGCTTCTTCCTTTCTTAGAGACTTGATATTGATATTGAGTGGAGAGAAGACTTTTTCTTTAAAAAGAGTATGTTTGTGTGGCAGGATGGCGCTAAAACTGACAAAGCCAGACAACCAAGCTGTGGGGGGGGGGGGCTCCCCCATTTATAAATCACAAGAGCAATTTTTGAGCTCGCAGATACAGAAGAATGGTTTTAAAGATTTAAAGGAATTTGTTGTGGAGGAGTTGCAAGACATGATGAGATTATGAACCAGAATCTTGAAAAATTTAGACAGGAAATTAAAGAGTTGGTTCAACAAAAGTATGATAACCTGAAGCAATATATTGTAACAGCTTTGAAAAGCTTCTCAAAAATAATTCTAAAGATGGATAAAGATATCAATTTAGAAATAGACTCTAAAATGAAGGAAGCTGATTATAAGATTCATAATCTGGATAATAAAATACAAAGAATTGAAAATAATTTGACAATGATTCAAGAAAATAGCTCTGAAGTAGAGTCTAAAATGAAGGATGCTGATCACAAGACTTACAATGCAGATAATATAAAGCAAAGGATTGAAAATGAAGTTACAATGATGCAATTTAGAACTATGGAATTTGCGATCAGAATGAGAGGAATACAGGAAAATAACAGAGAGGACTTGAGAAAGATGTCTGCTGAAGTTCTGGCTGTGATCTTAAAGGTCAGCTCTGAAAAAGTACTCTGTAAGATTGATAAGGCCTACAGAGTAAATTCTGGGGTGGCAAAGCAAAGACAATTGCCTAGAGATGTGGTGATTTATTTTACTGATAAAGGAATAAGAAATGATATTGTGCAAAAGTCTTTTAACTCCACTCTAGAAATGAATAGAATGAAGATCTGGATATATAAAGAGCTGCCATCCAAGATGTTAAAAGACAGAAAGGACTTTAGATTTTTGGTGACTGAGCTAAAGAAACAAAACATCCCATTTAGGTGGGATGCTCCAGTTGGTATAATATTGAGATATCAAGGAGAAAGATAGCAATTAAACACTGTTGAAAAAGCGGAAGAATTTTACTACAAGGTTTTTAAAATGGGCCCAACATCTCCACGTATGTCATCAGAGTCAGGAATACAGGAAGGGGATAAAGAAAAGCAAAATGAACAAGAGATTGAAACTCAGGCTAAGCAGATGGAGATGGAGGTAATGGAAAAACGACAAGTTATAGAGGGCTTTTTGGATGAGCCGCTTTTGGATTCTTCTTCAGAGGCTATAGCTGGATTACCTATATAAGAGAGGTGGCTTTGGATCTCGATTTGATGTCTTATCAAGTTAAAGACCAGCATGTAACTCAATCAGCTGATATACAAGTCCTAGAAAGGCAACCAGGGTGGAGATCTAAACCACAACAAGTTAAGAAAAGAAGAAGCAGGTTCTACAAAACTAAAAAATTTTAAACTACAATTTTTTTTTAGCCAACAGATTAATGCCAGTTATTTAAGAGATGATTAAATATAATAAGCGGGATTTATAGAAGGCTGATACATGAAAATATAGCTGAGGCAAATTACAGACTTATACTATTTTGAGAAGAATAACAGATCTCTGCAGTGCTGGTGTTTTTGGGATGTGGAAGATGGCCTGTGATTGAGCGGATTGGAACTTTCTATTTTGGACTCTCTGAAAAATGGATTATATATATGTTGAGCTATAAGGCAAGAGAACTATGGAATTGGGGCATGCAGATGATCTGGCTGTTACCCTAACGTGGTTGTCGGAATTAATAATCTAGACAAAAGACATTACAGAATTACATTACAGAAGATACCATATGGAATATAAATATAAAGTCACTCGGGTTTTTTTTTTTCATATACAGAAATACTTATTAATGATGGGGGCAGATGGTAATTGAAGATACTGAATATACTGTTGGAAGCAGGACTTGATGTTACCCTAACATGGTCGATGGAATTAACAATCTAGTTGAAAGACATTACAGAAGATACTATGTGGAATACAAATTTAAAGTCATTTGAGGGTTTTATTTATATATGGAAATATTTTTAGTGATATGGGCAGAAGAATAAAGATATTAAATATATTATGTATGGTAGACCTGTAGGAAAGTGGGTGAAATAAAATTGATATGGTACAAGGTGATAGGTAACGTTACTGATTGCTTAGTTTAGGAAAAGGGATGTTATGTTTAGATATTAATATATTTAAAAGATTTGAATTAAGAGATATACGTATGGGGGTGGAGGAAATGGGTAGATTATGAGTAGAATAAATGCCAAATTAGGATTTATTATATAGTTTCATAGCCGAATGTTGTTTTGAAACGTATAGTATATGGGGGACATAATAATAGTGTTAGAAAGAAATGTTTAGCACATAGGGGGTGGTGTAAGAGGGTGGTAAAGTATTATATAATGTGATATTAATTTGGATTTCATCTTGTAGAAGCCATGGGGGGAGGGGAGGGGGAGGGGGGGTTAGGGAGCAGGGGGGGAAAGGGGGGGGAAATTTGTATTTGAAAATTTTTTTCAATAAAAAATATATATAAAAAAGACAGAGATAGGAAATGTTGACTTGCAGGAGTTAGACAAAATCTTGATGGGCCAGGAAAAAGGCATGATTTCTAAAAGTTATAAACTGTTGATGAGGTTAGAGATTGGCGACGAGATAATAAAGGATACAATGATTGCCTGGGGGAAAAATTTTGGTTACTCAATCCATCTGGAAAAATGGCAAGAGATTTGGTGGGGGAATATGAAGCTAGTAGTTTCTACGGCATATAAAGAAAATATTTACAAGATGGTATATAGATGGCATCTCTCCCCCGATAAATTGGCCAAAATGTTTACTGGACAGTCCGCTGAATGCTGGAAGTGTGGGTTTGAGTGTGGCACTTATTATCACCAATGGTGGACGTGCCCAGAAGCAGTAAAATTTTGGGGAAAAATAAAAAAATGGCTTAACGAGATCTTAAACCAAGAGATTGAATGGCAACCAGAGACATGCTTGCTCGGCTCCAAACCGGAAAATATTAAAAAAGATTCATGGTACCTTGCATTACACATTATCACAGCAGTGAGGGTTACTTCCCCACGGCCTTGAAAGAGGCGGGGGTGAGGCCTCTCCTCAAGAAGCCTTCCCTGGACCCGGCAGTATTAGCCAACTATCGTCCGGTCTCCAACCTTCGCTTTGGTGAAGGTTGTCGAGAGTGTGGTCGCACGACAGTTTCCGCAGTACCTGGAGGAAACGTTTTATCTAGATCCGTTCCAGTCGGGTTTCAGGCCCGGGGACAGCACGGAAACGGCATTGGTCGCATTGGTAGATGATCTCTGGAGGGCTCGGGACAGGGGCTGCTCCTCTGTTCTGACCCTGTTAGACCTCTCAGCGGCTTTTGATACCATCGACCATGGTATCATGCTGCACCGGTTGGAAGAGTTGGGGATGGGGGACACTGTGTTACAGTGGTTCTCCTCCTTTCTCTCAGACCAGTCGCAGTTTGTGTTGGCAGGGGGGCAGAGGTCGACCTCGAGGCCTCTTATATGTGGAATGCCTCAGGGGTCGCTCCTCTCGCCCCTTCTGTTCAACATTTATGTGAAGCCGCTGGGCGAGATCATCCGTGGCTTTGGGGTGAAGTACCATCAGTATGCCCAGCTGTACATCTCCACCCCAGGCCACCCCAACGATGCCCTTGAAGTGATGTCCCGGTACCTGGAGGCTGTGAGGATCTGGATGGGGAGACACAGGCTCAAGCTCAACCCTTCCAAGACTGAGTGGCTGTGGTTCCTGGCATCCCGATATAGTCAGTTGACTCCATCACTGACTATTGGGGGCAAGTCTTTGGCCCCCTCGGAGAGGGCTCACAATCTGGGAGTCCTCCTGGATACGCAGCTGTCCTTGGAGGAACATCTGACGGCTGTTGCCAGGGGGACTTTTGGTCAGGTTCGCCTGATCCGCCAGTTGCGGCCCTTTCTTGATCGGGATTCCCTGTGCACAGTCACTCATGCCCTCGTTACCTCTCGCCTGGACTACTGCAACACTCTTTACACGGGGCTCCCCTCGAAAAGCACCCGGAGGCTTCAACTGGTCCAGAATGCAGCCGTGCGAGTAGTCACGGGAGCCGCATGGTCTTCCAGGTGCGCTTCAAGGTGTTGGTTATCACCTTTAAAGCACTCCATGGCATAGGACCTAGTTATCTTCGAGACCACCTGCTGCTACCGACAGCCTCCCATCGACCTGTGCGCTCCCACAGAGAGGGCCTCCTCGGGGTGCCATCAGCCAAACAATGTAGGTTGGTGACCCCCAGGGGGAGGGCCTTCTCTGTGGGGGCACCTACCCTCTGGAATCAGCTGCCCCCAGAGATAAGGAGAATCCAAGACCTCGGTGCCTTCCGCCGTGCCCTTAAAACCTTCTTTTTCCGGGCTGGCCTAACACTTTTTAAAATGTTTTTAATTGTTTGTTATTGTTTTTAATCATGGGGCCAAAGTTATATATATCTTTTTAATTGTATTTTAATGTTTGTAGTTTATACTTTTACTTGGCTGTTCACCGCCCTGAGTCCTCAGGGAGAAGGGCGGTATACAAATTTAAAAATAAATAAATAAATAAATAAACATATGCTCAATTCTGGAAAGATAAAAATACCCCATCAGAGGAAGCAATTATAAAGAAGATTTTGGATTGTGCGGAAGCAGATAAATTGATGAAAAAACTGAAAGATAGAGACCAAACACCAACATGTTTATCTTGGGAAAAACTATATATTTTTCTATCAAAGAGAAAACTATAACCCAAACCAGATTAGGAGTTGTATTTATTGAAAAAGTTATATTATACAAGTAAAGTGAGGTTGGATAGACCTAATTGATTTATAAATGTAAATTAGGTTGTTCTGCCTCCCCCGGAATGTAACATAGATATATTGTACTGAATATTAAGTTATTAAGGTACTACTTATAGGCATGTATGTTATTTGTTTTGTTGTTTTGTTTGTCATTTATCTGGTGTGTTGTCTTGTTTTTTAATGATAAATGTAAAGGGTACTTACGGGACCGCCTTCTGCCACCAATAGCTTCCCACCGGCCGGTTCGCTCCCACAGAGAGGGCCTCCTCAGGGTGCCGTCGGCCAGACAATGCCGGCTGACGACCCCCAGGAGGAGAGCCTTCTCTGTGGTGGCACCTACCCTATGGAACAATCTACCCCCAGAGATACGAGTGATCTCCGACCTTCGGATTTTTCGTCGGGCCCTAAAAACTTATTTTTTTCAGTTAGCCGGTCTGTCTTGATTTTAGGGTGAGTTTTTAATATTTTAATATTGATTTTAATTGACAAGTTTTAAATTATGGGCCAAATTTTATAAATTATTTTAACTTATTTTAACTTTATTTTTAACTGATGTTTGTATAGATGTTTTTATCTTGGCTGTTCACCGTCCTGAGTCCGAAAGGAGAAGGGCGGTATAGAAATTTGAATAATAAATAATAATAAAAATAAAGATTATTAAAAAAAAACAATTGAACCCAAAATTTCTGTTGCTGAGTTTTGTCCCATTTTGTGACCTTTCTTGCCATAGTTGTTAAGTGAATCATTGCAGTGATTAAGTTAGTAACATGGTTGTTAAGTGAATCTGGTTTCCCATTGACTTTTCTTGTCAGAAGATTGCAAAAGGTGATCACATGACCCCAGGGCACTGCAACTGTCATAAATTGCCTTTACTCAATTGCCAAGCATCTGAATTTTGATCACGTGACCATGGGGATGCTTCAACAGTCGTGTTAAAAACGGTGATAAGTCACTTTTGTCAGTGCCATTGTAGTTTTGAATGGTCACTAAACAAACTAAGTCGAAGACTTGTTTAATAATCTTAAAAATTGTCCTTCACTCAAAAAGGTTTCAGTGTAACTTTAACCTGTGTAAAATGTTAAAACAATACTGATATTAAATCTAGTTCCAACAAAAACTGAATGGAAAGATGAACAAGGTAATACAATAAGTGCTGTGTTTTCTAAAAATGCTAAACAAAGCAGGGGAGAAATCCAATTTTTTTTTACCACCGGTTCAGTGGGCATGGCTTGGTGGGCATGGTGTGGCTTGGTGGGCATACCAGGGGAAGGATACTGCAAAATCCCCATTCCCATCTCACTCTGGGGCCAGCCAGAGGTGGCATTTGCCAGTTCTCCGAACTGCTCAAAATTTCCGCTACCGGTTCTGCAGAACCTGTCAGAACCTGCTGGATTTCACCCCTGAAACAAACTCATTCTGTCAAGTTCTGTAATGTCCTGGTTTCACTGCTGATCAGTCAGCATCTCATGTAGTTTGATTTTCTTTTTGCTTACCAGTAACCAGGATTACATCAAATCCTTATTTGTTATTGATCTGGGCATATGTTATATAAATCTGGCACAAACTTCAAACTTCCTATGCTGTAGCTTCTGCAGGAAGTTGAAAGGCTTCCTGGGGACTTGATTTAACACTTTTTAAAAGAAGCAGGAGGAGGAGGAGGAGCAGAAGAAGCAGAAACAGAGGAGGAAGAGGAGGAGGAGGAGGAAGAAGAAGAGGAGGAGGAGGAGGAGAAGAAGAAGAAGAGGAAGAGGAAGAGGAAGAGGAAGAGGAAGAAAGGCAAAACACCAAACTCTAGCATAAACTTTAATTTTAAATAAATCTCAAGGTATTTTCAGGAAATAAGAGGATGTGGAGACAGAAGCACAGTGATTCATTTAGAAATCCAACAGTTGTGGAGAAGACATATCTCTCACACAATAGATATTTTGTAAAAGGATAAAACACCCTGCCCCAGTTACTATTTTTGTCTTTTTGTTTGAGTTCTTGATATGAATCAATACTCATGTAAGGTCTGTCTGTCCTTAGAAATGTTTTATTTATTGCTTCGGTTCTTGATTTGTTAAAACTGCTTAATTCTAGAAGGACTCTGAGTGACATACAATATATGCAATACAAAAGTTAAAATTAGGCTAAAACAGCTTTTACTTTAAAAAAAAGGATTAATGGAAACCAAGGAGAGTGGGAGCCATACATATCTCCAGTGGGATTCTGCTTAGGAAGGCAGTGGCCGTGACAGAGAAGGCATGCTTTCTTTGTCCCGTTAGATCACATTTAATGGAGGTCATTGGATGGCAGAAATAACGGGAGACAGGTAATCTTTCAAGTAACCGGACCCCATGAGTATAAATATATCACATTAAGGCCATTTCTTAGTTCATTATTTTAAAACTTTGAATGTTGTCCTTGAAACCTTCCCTGGAAAAAATGTGCTACATTATTGAAGTGTTACAAATGCTCCAGTAAGCAAGTTAGTAAATATGTAAGTATAAATACACACATATATAAACAATATACAATGAAAGCAGCTACTTTACTCTAGTAATGTACATTATAACTATAAAAATAAAAACACAAGCATACATCCTTTACATTCTATATAATTGAAATTGAAAACCCGATATTGCACTATACCGTATAATTCAATATGGTTATTGCCCTGGGATAGAAGCTGTTTTTCAGCCTGTTTGTCCTTGTTTTTATTATCCTGTACCATCTGCCAGTTGCGTCCCTTTCTGGATCGGGACTCCTTACGCACGGTCACTCATGCCCTCGTCACCTCCCGCTTGGACTATTGTAATGCTCTCTACATGGGGCTCCCCTTGAGGAGCACCCGGAGGCTCCAACTGGCACAGAGTGCGGCCGCGCGGGTGGTAATGGGAGCGATATGGCGTTCCCATGTGACACCCCTCCTGTGCGAGCTGCACTGGCTCCCGGTGGTCTTCCGGGTGCGCTTCAAGGTTTTGGTTACCACCTTTAAAGCGCTCCATGGCTTAGGACCTGGGTACTTGCGGGACCGCCTACTACCACCAATAGCCTCCCACCGGCGGGTACGCTTTCATAGAGAGGGGCTCCTCCGTCGGTCAAACAATATCGACTGGTGGCCCCCAGGGGGAGAGCCTTCTCTGTGGTGGCACCTACTATCTGGAACGAGCTCCCCCCAGAGATACGGAGGATCCCGGATCTGCACACCTTCCGCCGCGCTCTTAAGACCTTTTTATTCCACCAGATGGGCCTGGCCTAACTTTCTCCCTCTTTTTAAATAATTTTTTAATACTTTTTAATATTTTTAATATTCAAAGTTTAATGTCAGCACTTCAACCTGCATTTACTCTAGTGCTGACATAAGAAGGAGAAGAGAGGCCAGCTGGCAAGAGGATGCTTGACACTTCACCTACTTATTTTCCTTGAAGATAATATCCCCTAGGAGATGAGAGGGAGAGGGGGCATTCCTGGGAGCTTAGGTAGTAGATATGGGGAGAGTGATTTGGAAGAAGGCCAATGAGACGCAGAAATTTGGGGAACGGAAGGGAGGGAGGGTTTGGGGTCAGGAAGCCAGAGCTGGCTACGTCACAATCGGGGCCAGATTGTCGTGCTTAATAAAATGAAAGATTTCTTCAAAGACTATCTGTTTGGAAATGCAATTTATTTTATTTGAAGACGATATCGAAACCTGACATTTAATTTGTTTTAAATTGATTGGGGTTTTTTAATCTATCTGGGCCAAACTATTTAATTCGATTTTATTTCTGCTTTTTAAATTTTGTATGTATGTATTTTATTGTTGGCTGTTCACCGCCCTGAGTCCTTCGGGAGTAGGGCGGTATATAAATCAAATAAAAGTAAAGTAAATAGTTCAAAAAAAGGGTGCCCAGGATAAGATGGATCTTTAAGAATGTTTTGAACTTTTTTAAGGCAGTGGGAGCTATAAAGCTCTTCCAAAGAGGGGAGAGGGCAACCAATGATCCTCTGGACAATGACGTTAACCCTCTGGAGTGCTATCCTATCTGCCACTGTGCAATTGGCAAACCATACACAGATGCACTAAGTTAAAATACTCTCTATGGTGCAGAAGGCCACCAGTAGTTTTTCAGTTTTAAAAGTCCCTGAGTAGGATATACCTTTAAAATTAATATACAGGCATATTAAAAGAGCTGAGAAAATGAACTTATCTTTGCCACCCAGAAATAAGACAATAAAATCAATGCTAGGAATATATCAGTGGAGAGGAAATACCACAATTGGGAGCTGCCACTGAGAAGCAAGACTGGAAGATTTTTCAGAGCAGCTTCTCTAAAGATGATCTTCAGGACAGGTAGGAACATACCAAAGAGACATTTTTTCTTATGCTTTAGTTCATGTAAAACTAAAACTCATGAAAAGTCCAAGTGCAATTTGGAAATAGAGAATATATTTGAAACAACAATAGAGACTTTTAAAAGCTCTTCAGTATTGCTAGAACAACTAAGTCTACTTAAGTTAAATAGCTGAAAAGACTTTTAATAGATATGTTACTGTCACAAGTAAATGCTTTATTCTCCATCATGTAAATAGTATCTGTACAGTATATCAAGAGTTAACTTATTTCCATTGCTTAATGTATGTATGTCTAACCACCCCCATATCTAGCTCCTCCCCTTGTATATATAAGGAGCTGTATGCCATTTTTCAGTGCTTCTATTTGTGAATATTCAGTGAATATAGAATGCCATCTGTGATTAAACAGAGCTTTATTTAAACATACTATTCTTACTTTAATTATTGAGTCTGATCCTGAAAATATTGCAACAATTTGGTAGCAGAGGATGGTTGATTGACTCAATAAAAAATTCAACAATGTCTGAGAGAGAAAAAGCAAAAAGCAAAAAAATAAGACCCAACACCAGGGCATATACTAAAGAAATGGAAGCAGAACAAGAAATAATTGATGAATACGCAACTGAAATATCGAGAGAATCTGAAGACTGTACTACAGACAACGAAGAAATAATAGATGAGAACAATGATCAAAAAGAAAACGAAATAGAAAATAACAAACTCAGGTCAGAAATACTAAAACTTTTAAAAGATCAAAAGAACGATGAAAACCTCATCGCGAACCTCCAAGACTTACTGAAAAAAAGCGGAGCAGCGAGAAAAAAGCATATCGTTACAGATGAAAATAAAGACTCAAAAAAGGTGAGCGATTTGTCTACAGACAAAAATGCAACGAAGGAGAAGAACAACGGTCCCGCGCAAAATTTTGAATGGCAGCCATCTTGGTTTCAACGAACCTTCAGTCTAAGCGATGAAGAGCCAATCAGAAGACAAGATTCAAAATATCTGGCGCGAAAGGATTTACTTGATGCAAAAAACAAAAGAGAAAAGATCCATACATCAGAAGAGTCTGACACAGAGACTGAAGAAGAATCAATAGAAAATCAAGTAGAGTCTGCAATGAAAACGCTTTTTGCAACTTTTAGGTCAAAATTGAAAATAACTAAAGAATCAGCGAAAAACTGCAGTAAAAAAACAAAAGGAAGAACAGTGAGTAAACGAACTTCCCGAAGATCGCACGCCTCTATGCAAACAGCGAAAGCATCGACGCCTGAACCCAGAGAGCCCTGCAGATACCAACCTACGCCACAAACAATTCCAGAGACCAGCGCTCTCAATAAAAGGACTCCCATCGCCACCAGGACTCCCAAGGCTGAACCAGAGACCGAGTCTTCTGAAGAAGAACAATGCGAGGGAGCTGCAGCGACGAGAACCTTTCACCATGACTTCAGGAGCGAAATGGACAATGCGCATGTGCAAAGCTACACAGACAGCTTCAAAGCAAGAGAAAGACAGAGACTGCCATTTAAAGTCGTCGCTAGCATCCCCATGCCATTCTGCGCTTACCAACACTTAGAAGACTATGGACTTCCTCCAGTTGTAAGTAATGGAGCTAACAACATTGGGAATTTACCCAATGATTTCCCAAAACTGAGGGTAGATGGTGTTAATTTACAAGAGTGGTGCCAACAGCTCCAAGTTGTCTTTATGAAAGAAAATTTATTGTTTTTCATTACTAACCCTCCAAAAAGACCTTGGACTTTAAGATTGGGCTGCCTACACCATAGAGCATTTTTCTTACTAATATCCAGTATATCTCCCGCTATGTATCATAGTATTAAGTCAAATCTAACTGTATCAGAAATTGTTCAATGCATGTTTAAGCTGTTTCACAGTGATAGTGTAGCCACTACAACAAGAATGTCTAAGGATTTCTTTTCAGCCAGGTTAAAATCTGGGGTCACCATAAGTGAACATTTAATATACTTAAACAAAGTCAGAGCAGAATTACAACTAAGAGGAGAAATAATTTCAGATCAAACAATGAAAAGTGTTATTATCAATTCATTAGACCCATCTTGGAATAATTATATATCCCATTTAGATACAATCAATTTAGGGTATTTATCCATAGAAAACCTTTCTAATAGGTTGATAGCTGAAGACAATTCGAGAAGAAATCGTTATAATAATCACATAGAGCATAAGCAATATAAGAAAGTGGCATTTCAAGAAAGGTACCATGAACCAATCAAATGCCATAATTGTGGGTCCAAGGAGCATAATAGAAGAGATTGTCCTAAATTCCTCAGAGATAAACATAGGACAGATCATAGAGATAGATATCAAAACAGACAGTCATCCACTGACAGACATAGATATAGAAGTCCACCCATCTATAAGGAACATAGAGGGGGTAGAGATGATTCAAGGGATAGAAAATCTGGTTCATTGAATGGACTGAACAAACACAACAACAACAACATACATAGACCAGAAGATAACGATTGGCTCATTGACTCTGGTGCAACAAATCACACTACACACAACAAAAATATATTATCTTCGTTTGTTGAAGATAAATTTGTAATCAAAGTAGCTAATCAAGGGAAGGTCCAAGTCATAGGTAGAGGAAATATAATCTTACCTGGCCTAGGAAAAATAGAGGGGGTATTGTTAATACCTGAAATACCTCATAACATACTTAGTGCAATAAAACTAAGCAGAGAATCTGGAATAAACATAGTCTTTTCAAAAGGGAATGCAGCTTTAAAGAAAAATGAAACAAGCGTAGGTACTGTCATTATAAAAGGAGGCTTACCTTACTTAATAACAAATGAAAGATGTTTACACAATATTGATTCCAACATAGAGGATGACAATGACATAAATAACGAAGAAAATAGTAATAGTGATAATGAGGAACATGAGGTAGTTCATAACAACAAAAACTCATCCAATGATAAAAGACCTAATATAGGCAAACCTATTCATGATGAATGTGCTCATATCTTACATAGAAAATTAGGACATGCTAGTTTTCCTGTAGTACAAAAAATGATTGAACATGCTGATGGTGTTAAAATAAAAAACTGTAAAAACTATCTAGAATGCTCAGTGTGTAAATCCACAAAACTCAAAACTAGCCCCAGGCCCAAAAAATAAACCAGGTCAACCAAACAAATCTTTGAATTAGTACACATGGACTTAGTTGGCCCATTGACACCATCAATCACATATAAAAAACGCTATTTTCTAACCATTGTGGATGACTATAGTCGTTATGGGTTTGTCTACACATTAAGACATAAGGATGAAACATTTCAGAAATTCAAAGAATTTTACAAACGCATAGAGACACAACACAACATTAAAATAAAACAAATTATGCCAGATAGAGGATGTGAGTTCATGTCAAACGAATTCTCACGATGGCTAAAAGATAAAGGGATGTTGCATTACACATCTAGTCTTTTCTCTGCATTCCAGAACGGAGTGGCAGAGAGAAAGAACTCGACACTACAAACCATGATTAGATCCACATTAGAAGATGCTGGTTTAGGTAAACAATTCTGGTCAGAAGCTTTACAATTTTCCAATTACACCCAAAATAGGACTTGGTCCAGCATAGTGAATAAAACACCATATGAAGTGATGTATGGTAGGAAACCTAAGTTAACACACATGCATATATTTGGAGTCACTGCAGACGTACATATACCTAAACAATTAAGGCGTAAAGGTGAAAACGTATCCAGAAGACTTAAATTCATGGGATACGAAACAGGCACAAAAGGATACAGATTTATTGATAACAATAACAGATTCATAATTTCAAGAACAGCAGTATTTCATGAACAGGCCAATTGGTCCAAAATACACCTTAATGAAATATTCCCAAACACCAATTCAGACACTGAACATCAAAATAAGAATATTGAAAAGAAAAACAATAACAGCACACGCAAAAACAAAGTTAGAACATGGACAAATAGTCAACACAAAATAAAAACTGATTCAGTAACAAAAAAGGAAGCAAGGTATTTACATGACAATGATAGTATACCAGTGAGAACAACCAGAAGTAACAGAAATCAGGTGCCTAATAAATACAAAGATTATGTAATGTGTATGAATGGAGAAATAGTAACACCAAACACTTATGAAGAAGTGCTGAAACTTCCCCCCAAAGAAAGAGAAAAGTGGGAATCAGCAATGACCAAGGAGATGAATAGCTTACAAGAATTGAATGTTTTTACACCCACACAAGCCCCAAGGGATAAGACTATTATTGGTACCAGGTGGATATATAAAATTAAGAATTTGGAAGGAGGTAACACACTGTATAAAGCCAGACTAGTCACACAAGGTTATGCTCAAAAATATCCTGAGGATTATACAGACACTTACTCTCCTACTGTAAGAACTGAGAGTGTTAAAACAGCTCTAGTTATAGCATCAGCACTTAATCTCGAGGTATTTCAATATGATATACAAACTGCATATTTACATGCCAAATTAGATAAAGATATATATGTAAGAGCTCCTCATAGTCAATATACAAATAAAAATGATATATGGCTATTAAACAAAAGTCTATACGGATTGAAACAATCTGGCAAGCGATGGTATGAATGTTTAGTCAAAGTACTTAAAACTATGAACTTTGTTGCCACTACCACTGACAATTGTTTCTTTGTTAAGAGTGAAGGTGATTCTCCAGAATTTGTATTGATTTATGTTGATGATATTCTATATATAGGCAAAGATACAAAAAGGAGAGAAACTTTTGTAACAAAACTCAATGAACACTTTTCCTTAAAATCATTAGGGAAAGTAAACAAATATCTTGGTGTTCAAATCAGCAAAACAAAGAAGGGATTCAAACTTTCCCAAAGGGATAAAATTATAGAACTCTTAAACAAATGTAACCTAAATGATGCCAAACCATGTGATACTCCCATGCAGACTGATTTTCTAAGAAACACTGATGAGTCATCTCCAGAATTTAAAGATAACACATTGTATAGGTCTGTTATCGGCTCTCTTCTCTATATCTCTAACTGGACTAGACCTGATATTGCTTTACCCCTTAACTTATTATCCAGACATGTCAGTAAACCATTATCATACCATTGGGAAGCTGTCAAGAGGATATTAAGATACTTAAAAAATAGCTTAGACTTCTGCTTGTTATTAGAACCCAATAATACAAATGAACCCATTCTCACATGTTATGCAGATGCAGATTGGGCTGGTGATGTCACTTGTAGAAAAAGTACATCTGGCTATATATTTTTCCTTAACGGCTGCCCAGTTTACTGGTACACTGGTAAGCAAGATTTGGTAGCTACATCAACTACTGAGGCAGAATATGTTTGTCTGTCTAAAGCATCAAATAACCTAGTATGGTTTAATGATTTATTGTCTAATATTTGGAAAAAACCTTCATTGCCTTATATCATACATGAAGATAACAAAGCTGCCATCGAAATATCTAGATCTGATGCTATTGGACAGCGATCTAGACATATAGATATAAAATTCAAACATGTAAGGCAATTATCACAAGACGGATTTATTAAAGCTATTCATTGTGAAACATCAGAGCAAATAGCTGACATCTTGACAAAACCTTTACCTACTAAACAACACAAATACTTAACTACCAAGCTACAAGTTTTATATTGTTCTGAATCTGAATGTAATTATTGTCATATGTTGAATCAGCATTTAGAGGGGGATTTGTCACAAGTAAATGCTTTATTCTCCATCATGTAAATAGTATCTGTACAGTATATCAAGAGTTAACTTATTTCCATTGCTTAATGTATGTATGTCTAACCACCCCCATATCTAGCTCCTCCCCTTGTATATATAAGGAGCTGTATGCCATTTTTCAGTGCTTCTATTTGTGAATATTCAGTGAATATAGAATGCCATCTGTGATTAAACAGAGCTTTATTTAAACATACTATTCTTACTTTAATTATTGAGTCTGATCCTGAAAATATTGCAACAGTTACAGTCTTGGACTCTTAGTGTTGCTTAATGAAAAATCTTTGCTTAAGTACATTGTTACTGGAAGCCATAATGCTAACCAATTAAATAATCTTAAAACAATTTGTTCATGTACTTTTTATGTTTGGCTGGATTCAACTATTGTCTAGCTAGGGAAGATACTGAAAACACATTTTCACTGTTTAATCATTTATGTTCCATTCTTATCAACTAACTGAAGACAATAACATTTGGTGCTCTCAAATTCTCATATTTGCTACTCTGATAGTTCAGCTAATTTAAAAATAAATTATTAAAATAAAAACAGAACTCTATTGCAATTGCCTATACTTCTATATATTATAATTTATTATCCAAATCCAAAAGAGGTGCAACAATAATTTCTGAATGTCATAATTCTGGAAAAAACAAATGCAAGAGCAGGATCAAATATATACTGTACCTTGCCAATATAGCAATTGCATTGTCCCCACAGTTTAAAGACTAGATAAAACTTTGTAAATATAGAACAAATTATAGAACTTAAGAGACATTGATGTGGTGGTCAGACTGAAATGCCTTTACTCACTGAAAGATAATAGCTACTTCTCGTAGCCCACCATGAAATGCATGTGAATAAGACCTGGTGATTCCATGTAATATGCTTAGTATGAAAATGTGTGTAAATGTGGGTAGTTTTGTAGAATACAACTGTGTATAAAACACTAATATATATATATTTAGCTGAAGCTGATCTCATCTTGAATGCATGAGTGGCTTTTATATAGCATTAATAACATTCATAGTGACATTCTTTTGTGTGCTTGGATCTCCTAGCCAAATAAAAGTTGGCTACGGTTCCAGTTTTCTCTTCTTCCCTTCCCTTCCCCTCCCTTCCCTTTGCTACTGCATTCCCAAAGACTCCAAACACTTCAACAATTAATAATATAACATTAAAACATAGAAAACCAGTAACGTAATTTACTTATTTTTTGCCTTCTTTAAAATAACAATATTATTTTGCCTGAAGATTTCAATTTTTTAATAAGATTAGACAGTTGGGATATTTATTTCAAATACTCCACTTTATTACTAATTGGTTCATTTTCCTCTGAAGAAATAATTTACTGCACTTACTGTGGTTTTACTAGGATAACTGCTGCACATTGTAAAGCAAGGAGAATAACTGGAAGATCATTGTGAAAATGATTGTGGAAACTCCTTGGAAA
Organism: Arizona elegans; assembly: GCA_022577455.1. NCBI lineage: Eukaryota > Metazoa > Chordata > Lepidosauria > Squamata > Colubridae > Arizona > Arizona elegans. The sequence goes on along the minus strand of JAKOOJ010000006.1, from coordinate 50,710,028 downwards.
TTTTAGTTATGTCTTACCCTGAAATTGTACATTGGGTTAATGAAAAGGAGAACTATTACAACTATGTGATCAACCCATTGTATAGACAGTAGTCTTGAATTGATAGCTACATTGCCACGCTAATTTTAGGATATTTTAAGCTGTATTAAAGTTAGTTGTTGTAATGTGTGGGTGAACTTGAGGGAATGAGGAGAACAGATGCTGCCTAGGAAACAATCAGACAAGAGTAGGAGGAGCCCCCAGTGGATTAATGGTCAGGGAAAGAAATTTAGAAAGGACACACCCTAATTGTTAAATGGTTAAAAGTGGGGCAGAAATCTGTACCTTCATAGTCACATTTCCTGTCTGGTTTACCCAGGAAAACGGACAATTATTTTACTAAAGAACTGAAACTTGTTAATAAATTAATATTATAAATACAATAAAAGGCTTTTGAGGGATGTATGGGGAACTGAAGACAGCTCTGCAAAAGCAGAGCTGATGACCACAGCAGAGACTAGGGAACCAGCAAGTAGACCAATTCCTTGGAACCTCTCCAGATAAGGAGATGACAGAAGATTGCCTTCAAGTGCTCTGGATGGCTGCTCCTTATGAGGAGACTACAGACAGCAGTTTCCAGTGGGTAACACACTGGGAAATGATGAGATCTTGCTCACAAGCACAGTGGAGACTTTTAAAGAACAAAACATTTACTAACCTCACATTGTAATTACTTTCAGAAATTGCCTGTTAAGTATTTTAAAACTATTAAAGCTGACAAGAATGACAAGTTTGAAAATTCTTCAGTGGGTGAATTTATCTTCAACTCTGAACAAATTATTTAAAAGCTTAAGAACATAAAGAATTTGAAATAAACAACAAAAAGCTAAATAAGTTTTTGGTCTAAAAAGTCCCCCCCTCCCCCTCCCCCTTTTCTCTTTTCCTTTAGGTATAGATAACCAAAGTAATTTTTAATGCAAGCTTTCTTTAATTAATTACCTGGAAAGAAACTACTAAAAGTTGGGGTTTAGAAAAACATTATAGTTCTTCTACATCAGTTCATTTTCCCCCAACACCTCATTCATTGTACAATTGATCTGGCTATAGTTCAGTCCGCGTGGGATGGATAGTTAAGCATGATTTAGCATTAGCCAGTCTGTCTCCTCTCTAACTTACCACAAAGGGCAACTTTTCTGAGAATTGTGGTACAAGCTGGCAGTTCTAAGAAGATGTCTGTCCATCTTTATGTAGCTGATGTCCCAGTTTTGATGAGAAATGGACTTCAATTCTTATGTCAGAATCTAGTTTGAAAATTAGATTGTTTCCTTCCTTCCTTCCTCCCTCCCTCCCTCCCTCCCTCCCTCCCTCCCTCCCTCCCGATTATTTTGCACATAAACACCTTATCTTGTTATTGTTCCATATTGTACCAATATCTGTATTTTCTTGTCATATATATCACAGTTCAAGATTTATTTCAGCATTGTTTTCTATTTTATGAATATTAAATAAATAAATGAAACATTAAGATTGTTTGAATATTCATGTGCTTTACTTGCAAATAAATAGAAAAGCATTTAAATCAAATACTTTTAAAAGTACTGGGCCTGGTGGCTCAGCAGACTGATAGCATTGTGACTAACACCAGCTGTCTGCAATTACTGTAAGTTCGAATCTCAACAGGCTCAAAGTTGACTCAGCCTTCCATCCTTTCTAAGGTAGGTAAATTGAGGACCCAGTTTGAGGGGGCAATAAGCTGACTTTGTACAAATATACAAAAGTATGAAGGCTATTGCTTAACGCATTGTAAGCCGCCCTGAGTCCCCGAAGAAGGGTGGCATATAAATCAAATTAAAAAAAAAAAAAGGAAAAAGTTGGAAAAGAAATGCCAGATCTTTATTTTACATTTTATTTATAGCATATTGCCATAACTGAAAACACATGTTGAGATTTACACTCAATTGACTTACAAAGACCTCACATAGATTTTTTTAAAAAATAGAAACTTCCTTCAGTTTTTTTAATCTTCATACTGTATATAAATGAAAATGTTTTATGTGCTGTTGGCATTATATTGTGCACTCTTTCACAATGCCACATTTTTCCTCCCAGGCCAAGACTTTCCATTGGCTTTTTAATTGTCCCAATTAAAGTCATTTGGAATACATTCTCTATGCTTTCTAGCTTTAGGAGCAAAGGTGGCCCTTGCAATAGTCTTAGTTATTAGTTGAGAATCTGATTTAGGACTATAGAAAAGTTAGTTTAGCATACAGTGGCATATTAAATAATGGTTAATAAGCTTTCTTTTAAAATATCTTTGCACTTTTAAATAGGCAGTAGTAGTGGTGGAATTCAAGTTTTTTAACAACTGGTTCTGTGGGCGTAGCTTCGTGAGCATGGCTTGGTGGTCATGTGACTGGGTGGGCATGTGGCTGGGTGGGCGTGGCTGGGTGGGCATAGCCAACTTGACATCACTCATGTTGAGGGGTACCTTGCCCGGCCCCTCCCCTTTCAGCCATTCCTTGTCTCGCCTGGCCTCAATGTATCCATAGTTCTGTAAAAATGTTCACCTTTTTTCGACTTTATTATCTGCATCTACATACTATAGATGTACTTTCATGGGCCACTGAAAGGAGGAAATGGCTCACATGCTTTGTCCAGGAGTGTGATAGGCAGGTCACAAAACAAGCTTTTGAGGGGCTGCCACAAAGAAAGGGGGCAACCGCCATTCCTCTCAGGCCATGCAAAGGACCCCTGGACAGCAGCGCAGGCTGCCAAGAGCCCTGGGCAGCAGAGGGAAAGTGCCCAGCCTGGCCCTCAAGCTCTCAGGGCACTGGGACCCCACAGCTCAGCCCCTGAAAACATGCTGCTGCTGTTTTCGCTCTCTTTGGGCACGTGGCTCATGGTGTATGCAGAAGGGCAAAGTGTGTGGCTCAGAGGGAGGCCCACTCCCTCTCCATGTAAGGAGAACCAGTTTTGTAACCAAAGCATCTTCAGCAATAGGATGGGAGACCACCAGTAGATGTCAGGAAGAGGGGACAAGGGGATGGCGAAAGGACAGCAGGGCTGCTGGTGGACAACTGCTAAGGCAGGACTTCCCTCAGAATCTGACTCCCTCTCATTATAATCCTCCTTCCTTCCTTCCCTTTTCTTCTTTTTGCTTCCCTCTTCATTTTCCTTTCTTCTTTCTTCCCCTCTTTCCTTGTTTTCTTTTCCTTGCTCTCTTTCCTTCTTTTTCTTTGTCTTTCCTGTCCCTTCTTGGATGCTCAAATGCAAAAAGAGAAACATTTCTCGATGCCTCCTTGCCTTGTGATCAAATGCCACTTTTGCTAGTATTTTATGGCCAAAGACTGAGAACAAACCAGGCTCAGTTTATCCTGTGCTTGCATTTAGTGGGAGAGTCCATAGACAACAGCAAAACTCAAAATGTTGGCTGTGATAGTTGATCAGAGTTCCTCAGTTTTTTATGTACAACAGCTTTAGCATTTAGGAACAGAGGTAAATTAGTTGCTTTTCTATTAATACATAATCCTGTAGGGAGCCACCTTCTTCTTCTTCTTGTGCCATATCCGTCATCAGACATTGGCAATCATGTTGGTGATCTTATTTTTATCAGCAGCCGCATGAAAAAATGCTGCTGAGTTTTGTCCAAACCAGTCCAGATGTTCTTCTTCTGCCTTCAATCTTCATTTGCCTTCAATCTTTCCTTGGAGGATTAAGTGAAGTATGCTGTATTTTTCTGGGTGTTGCATCACATGTCCAAAATATTTTAACTTTTGCTTTTTAATAGTTTTGATGATTTTCCTTGGCTTTCCCAGGTGGCTTATCACCTCATTTCTGCTTTTGTCAACCCAGCTTATACGTAACAGCTGTCTGTAAATCCACATTTCAAATGCTTCTAGTCTCTTCAAGTGGCTTTCTGTTAAGAGATCAACTCTCTACTTGATAGAGCAGGATAGAAAAGATATAACATCTGACAAGGGAGATGGTAGTGAGCCTGCCATGGTCTAATTCAGACTGGAAATATAGCAAAGGAAAATACTTTCTCCACCCTGCTTTATTCTGTTTTCCCCACTGGAAATGGCTGTTTGCAACACACAAGGAGGGGAACTTTCCTAAGAGCTCACAATTCAAAAATACCAATGTTAACTTGGATTGCCAACAAAGTTCTGTCTGTGACAAAACAGAACACATTACTTTCTCCTTTGAACTGGGGCATATCACCTCAGAAGGAAGGAGGAGTTGCCCCTCCTTCCTTCCTTCCTCTCCCCCTTTCCTTTCCTTTCCTTTTTTTTTAAAGCTGCCAAAGGGTCCCAACAGAGACTTCCCATTTTGACCCTTACCCCATCGTTGCTTCAGCGTGGTTTTTAGCTCATCTCCCAGACTCCTGAGTGTGTGTGTGTGTGTGTGTGTGTGTGTGTGTGTAAAAGAGCTTTCATTTAGCTTGCACCTTCCCGTGCCCGCCCCCCCCATACGTACACACATACACACACCACACACACACAGAAACTTCTTAGGCTGCAAAGTGCAAACTAACTGTTATGTCCTTATAAGGACATCCGTCCTGATTGGCTGCTAGCCATCGGGCGGGAGATTTGAATCCCTGGCAAGGGGCGGTGCGTCTGCCGGGAGCGAATATAAGGAGAGCTCCGGCAGCACACCGGCAGTCTTGCTACTGTTTCTGTTCTTAATAAAAGTTACTTATGTAACGAGCTGGTCACGTCTTCCATTCCTGCGCCGATCTAACACTGGCGACGAAGGACTAGAGAGAAGAAACGAACCTCACGGCACCAAGCCAACAAGACCAAGACTCCGGCACCTGAAACTACAGTAGGCATTCCAAAGGCATGGCATCCGCTGAAGTCACTTTGCCAGCCCTTGCTCCTTTCCGCCCAGGGAAGGACAAGTGGAAATCCTACGTAGTGAAATTCCGGCAATACCTGAGAGGCAACAACATCAGGGATACCGATGATGACCGGAAAAAGGGCATTTTCCTGGCCAACTGCGGCTTCGAGGTCCTCGACATGGCAATCGATCTCGTAGCACCACGAGACATCGAAGAAGTGCCATGGGCAGACCTGCTGCAAATCCTGGAAGACCACTATGCCCCAACAGGAACACCGGTGGCGAACCGTTTCACCTTCCATCAGAGGGACCAGATGGAAGGTGAGACCATCCTGGAACCGATCGATCATGCTTCATGGGAGACCCCCATTGTGACCCCACTGAAGCATGATGGGTCTGTGCGCATCTGCGCCGACTACCGTTGTACCATCAACAAGGCGTTGGCACAGAGCGCATACCCAGTCCCAGTGGTGCAACACCTGCTGCATTCCCTGGGATCTGGATCAATTTTCGCGAAACTGGACCTGGCCCAGGCTTACCAGCAACTGCCAGTAGACGAAAAAACGGTGGAGGCTCAAACAATTGTCACGCACAGGGGGGCATTCAAATGTAACCGCCTCCAATTTGGAGTCAGCGCTGCCCCCGGCATCTTCCAATCCATGATGGAACACCTTCTCCAAGGCATTCCAGGGGTGGTGCCTTACTTCGACGATGTGCTCATCTCCGGTGACTCAAGAGCTCAACTCCTTGAAAGGCTCAGGCTTGTCCTGCAGCGATTCAAGGCCAAGGGCTTGAGGGTCAGGCGGGACAAGTGCATCATAGGAGTACAGGAAGTCGAGTTCCTGGGCTACCTCATTGATAGCATAGGCATCCACCCCACCAAATCAAAAGTGGAAGCAATCCATGAAGCTCCAAGCCCAAAAAACAAAACGGAGCTTCAGGCTTTCCTTGGGTTGCTCAACTTCTACGCCATTTTCTTAAAACAGAAAGCCACAGTTGCTGAGCCGCTCCACCGCCTGCTGGGGAAATCGGCTTCCTGGAAGTGGGGCCAGGAAGAGGAAGCAGCGTTCCGGGCCATCAAAGGACTATTGATGTCCAAAAGCGTCCTCATCCAATACAGCGAGATGCTACCCATCAAGCTGACTTGTGATGCGTCTCCATACGGGGTGGGGGCAGTCCTCAGCCATGAACTGCCCAACGGCACGGAAGCCCCAATTGCCTATTTCTCTAAGACGATGTCCGGCGCGGAGCGCAACTACAGCCAGCTGGACAAAGAAGCCCTGGCAATCGTGGCTGGAGTGAAGCGCTTCCACGAATACCTCTACGGACGACGCTTCACCGTAGTCACCGACCACAAGCCACTCCTGGGACTCCTCGCAGGCGACCAACCCACCCCGACCTTCATGTCCCCACGGATGACGAGATGGGCCATCTTCCTAGCCGGCTACTCCTATAGGCTTGTGCACCAGCCAGGCACAGCCATAGGAAACGCCGACGCGCTCAGCAGATGCCCGTCAAAGAATCCAGTCGAAGACCCAGCCCCCACGCTCCATCTACTCCATATAGATGACGACACCAGCTGTCCTGTGTCATCCGCAGATGTGGCCGTCCACACCCAAAAGGACCCCACACTCCGCCAAGTGAAGTCCTGGATCCTCAGAGGGTGGCCATCGGAAAAGCCAGAGGAGAAATTCAGCCCGTTTGCCAGGAAACAGAAGGAGCTGTCCACCATAAAGGGCTGTCTGCTATGGGGAGACAGGGTGCTGATCCCAAGCACTCTGCAACGGCGGACGCTAGAAACGCTGCACAAAGGGCATCCGGGCATCGTCCGCATGAAGGCCCTGGCACAGAGTTACGTCTGGTGGCCCTCCATGGACAAAGACATTGAGCAATGGGTCTCCAGATGCGACCCGTGCCAAGAAGTTCGCCCAGTGCCGCCGCAATCCGAAGTCGCGAAATGGGAGACCCCCAGCAACCCCTGGTCAAGGATACACATCGACTTCGCAGGCCCGATGAAAGGGCGACACCTCCTCATGGTGGTAGATGCCTTCTCCAAGTGGCTCGAGGTGGTGCCCATGGCATCTACCACAACGGAAGCAACGATCCGAGCCCTGCGCCGTCTGTTCGCCACACATGGACTACCGGACGTGCTGGTCTCGGACAACGGCCCCCAGCTCACATCCCTGACCATGGAGTCCTTCCTGGCAGGACTGGGCATCCGCCACGCCCTGTCCGCCCCCTACAGGCCGGCCGGAAACGGACAATCAGAACGCATGGTCAGACTGACCAAAGAAGCCCTCACCAAGATGGGCCCGGGAGACTGGCAAGAACGCATAGACAACTTCCTCCTCACCCAGCACATCACGCCACATGCCACCACCCACAAGAGCCCGGCCGAACTGCTGATGGGCAGAAGGTTGAGGTCACCTTTGGACCGGCTGCACCCCCAATACAGCCCGGAAGTGACCGCAACCGCCAGCCGCCCGCTTCGCGCCTTCAGCAACGGAGATTCAGTTTTCGCGCTGAATTTCAACGGCTCTCCCAAGTGGCTGAAGGGGAAGATTGCCAGCACAACCGGCCCCAAATCCTACACCGTCGAGTTGGAAGATGGACAGGTCTGTAGACGGCACATCGACCAACTCCGAAAAAGGTGGGGGGGGCACACGAAAATCAGCCTGACGAGGGAGGCCTACAACACCCCGACGAGGTAGGCCTCCAACACCCCGGCGAGGTAGGCCTACCACACCCAGAGGAGGTAGGCCTACAACACCCCGGCGAGGTAGGCCTACGGCACCCCGACGAGGTAGGCCAACCACACCCCTGCGAGGCAGAACGGCGCCATCCCGACGAGGTCGGCCCAGCCCACTACCAGGTACTGTCATGTCGACAGTCCAGCGAGGTAGACCGGGGCCAACCGCACGGGGGATGGCAACACCAACCCAGCCAGGTGGGCACCCGGCACAACAGGGCCAGGGAACACTAACCCAGCCCGCAAGTAGACCGGGACCTGCCCAGAGGAGGAGCAGCGCACCCAACCAGTGACGGCAGCCAGCACCAGCCCAGCCCGGGAGACCGCAGTTCCAGGCGAGTAGACCGGGACCCAGCCAAGATGGGCACCCCACTACCCATGGGCGAGGGTGGCACACGACTCCCCGGCAAGAGGGACCCCGCCCATCGCAAAAGACAACCTGGAAACAACAACCCAACCAGGAGGACCCCAGGCACCACCTGACGGTAGACCAGGGTCTAGGGGGAAGGGAAAGCCGACAACAACCCGGCGAGGTAGACCTACACCACCCCGGCAGGGGAGACCTCCGCCGCCCCGCAGAGGTAGCCCCTCAACAACATCCCGACCAGGTCGACCACCGCCAACCAGACGGGGGAGACCTACACCAGCCCAACCGAGGGGACCAACGCCACCCCTGCGAGGTCGGACAGCACAACACAAGCCAGCACCACCCGCAGACGGCGGACCGGGCCCGAGGGCACCAAACGGAACCACCACCCGAACGGCAGCAAGCCGGACCGCGACCGAACCACAGCGCCCGGGGAACCAGGGAGGAGCAAGCAATGGACTTACCGAGGCTCAGACGCTCTTCCCGGGTCGGAACCGAGCGACCGAGACGAGGCAAGAGATCCACAGGCCAGGAGGAAGACCATCAGAACCAGCCATCCAAGGTCTGCGGTCCGGCCGGAGGCGCTGGGGGTGACCCCGCTCACTCGACAGCCGAACCAAGCCCGGTTCCGGGGAAGGAACCAGGAGACGAAAGAGCCCCGTCCATCCAGGCCGGAGACAGAGAAGAAGTGGGACTGCGCAGGTCAGCTAGGGTGCCGAGGCGTCCTACGTACCTGCGTGATTACGTGACTTTTGTGAACGAGATTGACAGTTCGGACTAAGGGGGGAGGAGTGTTATGTCCTTATAAGGACATCCGCCCTGATTGGCTGCTAGCCATCGGGCGGGAGATTTGAATCCCTGGCAAGGGGCGGTGCGTCTGCCAGGAGCGAATATAAGGAGAGCTCCGGCAGCACACCGGCAGTCTTGCTACTGTTTCTGTTCTTAATAAAAGTTACTTATGTAACGAGCTGGTCACGTCTTCCATTCCTGCGCCGATCTAACACTAACAAAAGCTCTTTTCTTAAAAAAAAAAGGCTTTTTTTTCTCAGCCCCAAACCTTTCCCGACGTTTTCCTCTCCATTGTCACAATGCCGGGCTGCAAGGGGGGGGGGAGAGACCTTAGGCGTGCGCGCGCACACACACATACACACACACACACGAGTTGGAGAGGTGAGCTGAGAGTCGTGCAGAGATCTGTCAGGCACAGAGGCAACAACAAGGGAAGGGGATCAAAATGGGAAGCCTCTGTCCATTAAAAAAAATAACCTGAGGACCTTCCCTTTTTGTCCACCCTCCCCTCTGTTGCCTCCATACCTGATGCCGAGCTCTGCTTCTGCCCTCTCCCCCCCCCCCGCAATGCCAGAAGTCAGTCAGTCTCACACACACCATCTGTGATGTTAGGCTGCAAAGTGCAAACTAATGAAAGCTCTTTTTTTTCAAAGCTTGTTTTTCTCAGCACGCCCCCGCCTCTCCTGATGTTTTCCTCTCTGTTGTCACAGCGCCAGGCTGCAAAGGGGGAGATTTTAGGCATGCGCATGCGTGCACGCACACACACACACACACACACAGGTTGGAGAGGTGAGCTGAGAGTCAGGCAGAGGTCCGTCAGACACAGAGGCAGTGACAGGGGAAAGGGATCAAAATGGGAAGCCTTTGCTTATTTTTTTTTTAAAAAAAACAACCTACAGAGCTTCCCTTTTTGTCCACCCTCGCCTCCATTGCCTCCATGCCTGATGCCAAAAGGGCAGCTCTGCTTCCTCCCCACCCCAATGCCAGAAGCTGCACGCCACCTCCCTTCGCTCACTCCCCCAGAGCCCATGCAATCTCCTACCGCCCATGGCAGGCAGAAGCCCCTGCCCTGGGTCCCATGCCCTCTCCTTCCCACCTCTTCCTTTCTCCATGCACAGGTAGGGACGTGGCTTTCCCACGTGGGAGTGGGGTGGTCCCAGGAAAACGCTAGAAAGCAGAGACAGAAGATGCCAGTGCCACCCATGGCCATCCTTAGATCCGCGCTGCCGCTTTGGCTCATCCCCTGGGCATGCACACAGCAGGCTCCAAGCACACAAGGGCTGGCATACTGTATGAAGGGCATGACTCAGCAAGCAATCCCAGGGACCAGTCACCAAGCCCTGCATGCTCTCTGTCTCTTGTGTGCATGCCCAGGGGGTGGGGCCAAGGTGGCGCTGCAGGTCTAAGGCTGGGCCTGGGGAAGGAACCAGAGAGCAGCTGGGCCACGGGCATCACTCTAGGCGAGCGGCCCAGGTAAGATAAGGAGTGGCTGGGAGGAGCCAGGTGGGGAGGGGGTGGGGGCAGCCAGTAGTGCTATCAACCAGTTCACTGAACTAGGCAAAAATTAACAAAGTCCAAACCGGCTGGAGCCCACCTCTGTGTGGGGAGGCAGCTAAGGGAGGAAGACTCACCAGGTAGAGATCAGCTGTGCTGCGGAGGCTGCAGTTGAGAGGGAACCAGAGAGCAGCAGCAGCTATGCCACAGATGTAGTAGGCATCAGTCAAGATGGGCAGGACAAGATAAGGCGTGAGGGACAGGGCAGGGCCAGCCAGCAATTTAACAACCGGCTCGGCCAAAGTGGTGCGAACCGGTTGAATCCCACCACTGGGTAGTAGGTATGTGAGCTGAGTTATGGAGCAGCTCTAGAAGTACCATTATCGATTTCTTCAGTTTTATATATGCTTGGGTAGGATACAGTATCGCATTTTATGGTAGTCCATGGATTATTCACAAATGGTTGTAAAATGGGTAGCTATATAAATTTTATAAATAAATGAATAAGCATTGCTGGTGGAGATACTTTATTTAGTAACATAATATCTTTCTGATATGGAAAGTTGTATGCTTGCAGTTTTGAGTTTTGTTTATCAGAACAACTGATATAGAAATGTTTCAGATGATATAATTGAGCTCCCTGTCATATGAAAGACTGCCATGTATAATGCAAAGCCATTTGTAACCATAGTTTATTGAACATGTCATAGTTGGCATAGAAGTTAAAGAAAGACAAGTGTGTGACTTTGGGCCATGCTCTCTCGGCCCAACTCATCTCACAAGGTTATTGTGAGGAAAATAGGAAGAGAAAGGACTATTAGATATGTTCACTGCCTTGAATTATTTATAAAAATAATAAAAGTGGGATAAAAAAATTAAATACATAAATAAAGATAAATAAATAACAAGCCTCCATACATTATGAATATTCATCCTCCTTATCCCATTCTTGCAGATTTGGGTTGTTTCCTGGTATTCTGTCTTTGTCATATTGTTTGTGATTGGACCTTATTTTTCAGAATGTCCTGAATTGTTGGGGTCCCCCCCCCCCCAGATTTCTATCCATGGAATCTATCACATCCATGTATCTGCCATTCTTCATGGAAGAAGGGGGGGGGATTTGGAGTTGTCACATTTAATTCTTTTCCTATGTGTCCTAAGCATCCAATTTCTTGCCTGATCCTTTTTGTATAAATGTTTCTGTGATTTATAACCGTTGCCTGGTGCCAGGAATGCCTGGAGAATTCTCACACCTTGGGAAATGAAAGAGAAGGTGAGGGAACAAGTGGATTGTAAAATGACCCTGAGAAGCTCTTCATATCTATTCCTCAGAGAGGCTGGTGCAATTCGCATTCATACTGGCGGATTGATCGGAATCCACATTGGAAGGTGGGGAGGGAGTTCCTAATTTCCTTTATCCTGAACTGCATGCCCTGAGGGACCCCAGAGCCTGCTTTGAGTTTTGACTTGCTTTCATCCCTTTCAATAAACGGTTCCTTTTGAAATACAAAGTTCTCAAGAGTTCATACTTTCTTGGAAGGGGGAGGGGGAAGCTGGTCCTCACATAAAGCAGGCTCTGCAATGGTCAACCCAGAGAGAAAAATAAATTTCCCTTAATTTCCACTCTACCGAGGCGACCCTGCAGGATCACCAACGAAGGAGAGCAGGCAGACCAGCAGCCAAGGAAACTCGAGCCATCACCCCTGACCCAGGCACAGCTGACCAAGCAGATGACCAAGCTGGTGGAGCAGCAGCCATGCCAGGTACCCAACTTCCCACTGTGCCAGCCCAGGTGATCATCCTAAGCCAACCCAGGGGCCCACAGTTACAGAGGAAGGCCCCTCCCTTGGGGGTAAAATTTGATGACCCCCAAAAGTTGGATTTTTTCCTAGCTCAAATCCTCACCTACATGTAAGAGTACGGGCGGAATTTCCCAACCCAGGGGGCACGAGTCAAGTCGTTACCCTAGCCTTAGAAGAGGCAGCAGTCAGATGGATGGTGAGCCTCCACAACTCTGACACTCCAGAGCTACGTAACTTTGATCAATTCATGACAGACCTCCACCACTGCTTTGAAAATCCCCATGCCAATCGCAAAGCCCATGACCACATCGGAGTCGTAAAGCAAGACCACCATCCTATTGCTGAATACACTGAAGAATTCCAGGACCTGGCCAGCCAAGTCGACTGGCCAGAAGATATCCTAGTCTGCTGGTTCAAAGATGGACTCAACGACGATCTGTACACTGCCTGCCTGGCCTTTGGTGCCCCTAACTGCCTGAATGAATGGTACCTGATGGCAGAGGAGGCAGAGATTGACATGACCTGAAACTAGTACTGCACCGGCAGGGCCTGGAGAAGATCCCTACCTCAGGGGAAGTGGGAGCCATTCAAACCCCAAACCACCTTAGACTAAGGATAGGAAATTATGGGAGGAACTTAAAAAATTGAAAAAATAAACGAATAGCGGAAGATACAGAAATAGTTAACAAAAATTTAAGCTATTTAAAAAGAGAATTTTTTGAATATGGTAATAAAAATTCAAAATTATTAGCAAGAATGGCGAAAGATAAAAAAGTAAAAAGAGAAATAGGTGTCCTAATAGATGAAAAAGGTAAGAGATGTTATAAAAAATTAGAGAAATGTGACTTCCGGGTTGGCTCCGCGGCGCCATGGACGGTCTTTTTAGACCGCCGCCCCCGCGATCCCGTTGAGCCATTCTGACAGCGCTAATCAGCTGTCAAACGGCTTGAAAATCTCCCCTTCGGGAAAAGAAGGGGAGGAGAGCTGGTGGGTAAGGGTAGAGCTCCCCGAAAACCCCTGGATTAATTCCAGGGGTTCGGAGGGCGAGAGCTCCCCGTTCAGCCCATTGAAGCTCCGGATCCGGGGGGACTCTGGTTTTACAGAGCTAGGCATCGTGTCCAATTTTTGCTGTCAAATAGAAGATTAAATGATTTCAAAAAAGCAGGCGGAACGGAAGCAGGAGGACAAGCTTTTTGCAAGTATAATGCTTAACTCTGAGGATACAATGTTTCTAATTGAATTTTCTGAGCTGGAAGTAAAGATGGCGTTTTTGTTGCAATTTTAAAAGTGAAAGCTAGAAAGGAAAGTGTTTGCTAACAGACTCGTGCTCAGAGACTGGCTTTAAATTGCTGGATTAGATTTTAAAGAGCTGTTTGGGAAAAGATTATTTCGTTTGGTGATTTATAAAGAAATTGCTGAAAGTTGCTCAAGAGGATGGCTGTGATTTTATGACTTTATGGTTGTGGAAAGAAAGAAAATCTTTTTAAAATAAAATGGCTTCCAAGAAAGGAGATTTTGAAAGTGCTGGAAGCTCTTTGGTGGTGTCAGAAATGATACAGTTGTCTGATTTACAGAACTACAAGGATCCTAATGCAGAATTTACAGAATTTATAAAAGAAGCCATGAATAATCATACTGCAGCTATAAGTAATCAAATAGCAATTCTCAAAGGGATAACAACAGAAATGATGGAGGAGACAAAAGCAAGTACGGAGCATGATGACAATCCAGGAGACATTTTGACTGAAGCAGAGAAGGTGGAACTGGTTGGTTCTCAAGAATTTTCTCAAGAATTTTCAAGTTTATTCTCTGCTTTTTTTGAAAAAATTGACAGAATCTTTCAAAATTACGACTTGGTCTGGAAGAAAGTAGTAAATGATCAGACTTCCGAAGTTTTAGAGGATGAAGGAGATTTGCCAGTGGTATTTATACATTTAATAGAAAAGAAACAACTGAACTTTTTTTCACAAACTCTTGACAATCTTTAGTTTTACAGACGAAGGAATGAACTGATCTATATAAGCAAGAAGAAGTGATATGGGGGCTCTAAATCAGAGGAAACTTTCTTAAAAAGGGGACAATCTTTGCAGTTACATCAACCTCAAATTAAAATTAAAAACCTCCTCAAAATAGAAGAAGGAGGGATGCAGAAAGACTGGAAAAAATAGAAAAAGAAAGCAAGAATGGAAGATTAACCTTTCTTTTTGGTTTTGCAGTTGTTCTATTAATGGTTAATGATTATGTTTTAGGTGTTACAACTATTGAGGGGGAAAATGTATAAATTTAAATATTGATTTTTAAATATGATGCATTAATGGTTAATTAAAATGATTATGTTTCAAAAAAATGTAGAAATTTAAATAATGATAATGGCTAAAAATGATTATGTTTTAGGAGTTAAAAGTTGGAGGGAGGAAAAAAGACTGAGGGGGTACAGATTATGATTAATTAAGGTTTATTTTTTGTTTTAAGATTTTTAAAACATTCGAGAGTAAGAATGTAAGATTAATCTTTTTTGGTTTTCTAGTTTATGTATTAATGGTTAATTAAAACGCTGATGTTTATGTTTTAAAATTTTAAAAGTTGGAGGGAGGAACAACGGAGGGGGATAATGTAGAAATTTAACTATTGAATATTTAAGGTTTACTTTTTGTTATAAGATTTCAAAATATCTGAATTTTGAGAAAAGTAGGAGGGGGAAAAATGTTTATGTAAATGAATTGAATACCTTATTGATATATTAAGAGATTTTTTAAGGCTTGAATGCGTAATATTTGTTAATGGTTTTAAAACTCTTAGAGTTATTGGATTATATGCTACTTTGAGTCTATAAAAAGGGAGGTTGATGAAATTGTAAAAGGGGAGTTAAGGGGTCTTGGGAGCTATTAAATCTTGCAGTTAGCTAGTTTATTTTAGCGAATGTTTGGTGAAATCTATGCCCTGTTTTTGTTTTGGGAAGTCGGGGGTGGGGGTGGTGAGGAGGGGTTGAAGATTGAGTTTAGAGATGGATTATGGATTAAAAAAATTTTCTTTTTTCTTTTCTTGATGATAGTTCGAATGATTGCTTATATTGTATACTTGTTTGATCATAAAATAAAAACCTTTTTAATATATATATATATATATATATATATATATATATATATATATATATATAAATTTTCTTACTTCTTCGTAGGGTCTATGTGTGTTTTTCTTCTAGCCAGGTTTTCCCTACGTAGCCAAGGTTTTTACTGAGCTGGAGCTACAAAAAAACCTTGGCTACGTAGGGAAAACCTGGCTAGAAGAAAAACATATATATATATATATATATATATATATATATATATATATATATATATATATATATATATATATATATATATATATATATATATATATAAAGAAAAATTAGAGAAATGTGAAATTGTTAAAAAGTTTTTTCAAGAATTATATCTTAAAAAAGAAATTGATAATTGTAAATTAAAAAATTTCTTAGAAAAATATGGTCAGAAGAAAATTGATAATAAATATAAAGAAAAAATGGAAAAGGATATTACCTCTGAGGAAATGAAAGATGTGATACAGAAGCTAAAACTTGGAAAATCTCCAGGTGAGGATGGGTTACCAGCAGAATTTTATAAAGAGTTTAAAGAAACTTTGATCCCAAAATTACAGAAATTGTATAATAAGATATTACATGGAGATGATATTCCCATGTCCTGGAATAGAACAATTATATCCTTAATCCCGAAACCAGGTAAAGATTTAGAAAAAATTGAATCCTATCGGCCCATTTCCTTGATTAATCAAGATGCTAAGATACTTACTGCAATTGTAGCAAATAGATTGAACAATTTTATAGATAAATATATAAATCATAATCAAGTAGGTTTTGTTAAAGGGCGTGTGTGATTTAGTTAGAAGAGTATTAAATGTTATTGATATTGCTGAGAAGGGGACGTTGGCAATGCCTGATACGCCCCTTCTCGTTGAGTGGAGACAGCAGCCAGACGTGACCTCTCTCCGACCCCAGATCAGATGTTGCTGCAAGACTTCCTGGTGTCAGTTGAGTCAGGCATTGCCAACGTCCCCTTCTCCCTTGAGAGTGGAGACAGCAGCCAGATGTGGGACATACCCAAGTTCACTGCCACAACTCATGGGAGGGAACAATCTGGGCCGAAAAACTCCTCCCTGACCTCAACACCTTGTAATACTCTTCTCCCAAAATCAGCCTCTGCAGAGGCAAATTTATCTAAATTATAGTGTTTAACAAATGGAGAAGGAGAGGTCCAAGTAGCTGCTCTGCATATTTCAGACAATGAAGCCTTAGAAGCCCAAGCAGCTGTAGTTGCAGCACTTCTGGTGGAATGAACTGTCACCTTGGTAGGAGGAGGCAAAGATCGCAGCTCGTATGCCATCTTAATCGTTGTTCGGATCCATCAACCTAACATCGAAGAAGATACCTTATTTCCTAATGAAGCCGGAAGATAGGAAATGAACATTGACTCTGTCCTACGAATATCAGCCGTCCTCTGGATGTATAACTTCAGTGCCCGTCTGACATCCAACATGTGTAATCTGTTTTCCAATGGATTGGAAGGTGAGGAATAAAAATCTGGTAAAACAATTTCCTGCAAACGATGAAAAGAAGAGTTAATTTTAGGTATAAAAGTAGGATCCAATCTGAGGACCACTCTATCTACATGGAATACACATAAATCATCTCGGACTGACAATGCTGCAAGTTCTGAAATACGTCGCGCCGAAGTAATCGCGAATAGAAAAACAACTTTTTCTGACAATAGGCGTAAACTGGTAGAGTCTATTGGTTCATATGGCGAACCCATAAGTGAATCCAACACAATTGAAAGTTCCCAAGAAGGGTATTGATGTATTACTGGTGGACAAAGGTTAGTTGCTCCTCTGAGAAAACGACGAATCATGGGATCTTGTGACAATGAATTATTGGAATTATATGTCAGGATAGATGAGATAGCAGCCATCTGTCTCTTGAGAGTGTTGGGAGAATTCCTAAACTACCTTGTTTTTGGTTCTGATACCACATTTTCTTAATCAATCTTGGTTTTTTATCCCCATTACAAAATTTATCTAATTTTTTTTGATATACTTCAATGTCCTTCTCGGTTAAAAAAATCGGAAGCATCTCAAATAAAAAATTAAATTTAGGAAGTAACATCATTTTACATAAAGCTACTCTACCAAACCAAGATAACTTAAGTTTTTTATATTTCCCAATTTTCTCTTCAATTTCCTAAAACTTGGCCGCAGAGTTCCGTTCCCCTCCAAATTCAGAGGAAGGATCTCCGACACCCTGAGAGGACCTGAGCCACTCCGAAAGCAATCTGGAAGATGACCCGCTGATAAGCAACTGAATCGAACTGCTCACCCTACCCCTAAGATGTTTTATCCCCAGCTGAAGGAAAGGGGAGGAAGTAGCAACATTGTCTGACTCAGGGTGCATCCATTGCCTAATTAGCTCAACCCTGACTAGGACATTGTGAATTCACCTAAGGAAAATTAAAACCCCCATTGCTTTTTGCCAGCTAGATGGAACTGTAGTGGGGGGAGCCAGCCATTTTTGCCACAGAACCATTGCAAATGAAGCTGGGGGTTCATAGCGAAACCCTCATGCTCATATTAGCCCCAGGAATGGAATGACCACTAGTCCTAGGACTAACATGGCTGCAGAAGTGGAATCCAAAAATAAACTGGAAGAGAGGAACCATAAAAACAGGAAACAGGGAAACAGGGAAACAGCAATGACTGGCCACCCTGCTGAACCCACTAACATCCCCAAAGAATACCAGGATTTGGCTGAGGTATTTAGCAAAGAGGCATCTGATGAACTTCCACCCCATCGCACCATGGACTGCCATTGAGATCCTACCAAGGGCTAAATTTCCAAAACCAAAAATGTACTGCATGTCCCCCAGAGAATTAGATGAATTCAGAGCATTTATCGACAAGAACCTAAAAAGGGGTTTCATCGAACCCACCCTACCAAAAATAGCAGCCTCAGTGTTATTCCGCGAAAAGAAAGATGGCTCTCTATGCCTCTGCATTGACTACCGAAACCTTAACACTATCAGCGTGGAAAATATATACCCACTCCCCCTCATGAAGGACATATTGGCTCACCTCTCTAAAGGAAAAATCTTTTCAAAGCTTGATTTACAAGAGGTGTACCACTGCATCAGAATTAGGGAAGGGGATGAATGGAAGACTGTTTTTAACACCATGCTGGGGTGCTACCAATTTAAAGTACTCCCTTTTGGATTACAAGGGGCCCCTGCAATTAATTAACGAGGTGCTCCATGAACATTGATGACATTCTTTTTACACCAAAACAAAAGCAGAATATATAAAACTAGTTTGAGCAGTTGTTGCTAAACACCAAGCTGCCATACTCTATCAAAACTGTTCAAATGTGAGTTCCATCAAGAAAGAATTGACTACCTGGGATATAGAATATCCCACAAGGGGATAGAGATTGATCCACTAAAAGTAAAAGCCGTCATTGATTGGGAGCCGCCCCAAACCCGTAAACAAGTTTTGCTAACTTTTACCGTCAATTCATTTCAGCCTTTGCTAAAATCACCCTCCCCATTACAAATTTGCTAAAGACGAAAGGTGTGGGGAATCAAAACCAAGGCAGTCACTTAACTGGACAATGGAATGCCAAGTGGCATTCGAAAAACTCAAACAACTATTCTCAGCCGAACCAGTCCTAAAACACCCAGACCCAGAACAACCATTTGTCATCCATGCAGACGCCAGTGACGTGGCAGTAGGAACAGTCCTACTTCAAAACAATGAACGGGCAGTTGCAACTATGTGCATACACATCCAAGAAATTGACAGAAACCAAGCAAAGATGGGCCATATGGGAGAGAGAGGCTTATGCAGTACGATGGGTCCTCCTCACATGGAGACAATTCTTAGAAGGGAACAAAATATCCTTTGAAGTCTGGACTGATCATAAAAACTTAGAAGACCCCACAAAAACTCTCCCCCAAACAAGTATGTTAGGCACAATACTTTAAACGTTTTAATTTTACCCTCAAATATCTCACAGGAGGGAAAAACTTCTTAGCTGATTCCCTGTCCAGAAAACCCCAATAGAACAGTAAAAAGGCTGAAATTGTTAAACCTATGCTCCAAACACTCCAGCTAGCTGCCAAAGTAGTTACCCGAGCACAAGCCAAAAAAGAACCGCTTGCCGACAATGCAACGATCTCAAAATTTAAGGAGGCACTACTTAAGGACGACTGGTTCCAGGCACACAAAAACATTTGTTTGCTCAAAGACGATATAGCCTGGGTTGAAAACAAATTTTACATCCCTGCTAGCCAAAGATTGGAGCTTATGAAATGATGCCACAACTCCAAGATAGCTGGACATTTCGGATTTGTGAAAATGCTACACCTAATCAAAAGGCAATTCTGGTGGCCATCCCTTAAAAAAGACATTGAGAGCTACATGGCTAGCTGCCCCACCTGCGCAGCTGCAAAAAGACAACAAGGAAAGTCCCCAGGGCTCTTACAAACTGTAGCAGAACCTTCAGCATCTTGGAGAGTAATTTCTATGGATTTTATAGTGGAGCTGCCTGAAACACAGTTATTTGGGTTGTAACGGACCTCTTTTCAAAACAGGTCCATTTCATACTCTGCCAGAAGATCCCAACAGCCAAAACCTTAACAAAAATGTTTTTAGTCCACATTTATCGCCTTAATGGTGCTCCCTATCAGATTATCTCAGACAGGGGTGTCCAATTCACCTTCAAATTTTGGCAGGATTTTTCAAAGCTATTAGGCTCCGCCCAGGGGTTGTCCTCTTCACACCACCCCCAAACGACTGGGGGGGGGGGTTTGAAAAAAAACTAATGGCGTATTGGAACAATGTTTTATTAACTACCAACAGGACAATTGGACGGACCTGTACCTTTTGCTGAAGTAGCTTACAACAACTCTGTACACAGCAGCACTGGTTTCACCCCATTTCAGATAGCCACAGGAGAAGAATTTAACCCCATGCCAGAGCTACAGCTAAGGAACCTGACATCCCTCCTTAAGGGAGGGGATAAACAACCTAAAAACCACTTGGCCAGTGGTCAGACTAGCTCTACAAGAGGCTAGAGGCTAGAGCAGCTTTTAAAATTCAAACTGACAAGAAACACTGTGAACCCAAATCATTCAACCCCTCATCTGCGATCTTATTCAGGGGGGGAGCGGACCTGGCAGGTATCACGGAGACCTGGTTGGGCCAGGAGGGGGGGTGCCCCTCGTAGATATGTGCCCATCAGGCTTCTGTGCATTCCATCAGCCGAGAGCTCAGGGCAGGGGCGGGGAGGTGGTGGTTATTATAAAGGAAGGTCTTGATCCGAGGGAGACCACTGTACCACAGATAGCCGGATGTGAGTCCCTTTTTGTGAAGTGGGGCCGTGGAGTACAGATGGGCTTGTTGGTCACGTACCTGGCTCCCTGCCCGAGCTGCTCAACGTCATAGCTGAGGTGGCGGTTGATACCCCCAGACTTTCAGTCATGGGGGATTTTAACCTGCCATCTATAGGTGAAACATCTGAGGTGACTCAAGAGTTCATGGCTTCCATGACGGCCATGGACCTTACTCAGTTAATTCATGACCCTACTCACATGGGTGGACACACTCTGGATTTAGTTTTTGTCTCTGGTCAGTGGTTGAGTGGCCTTGATACAGGGGATATAATCATCGAACCCTTGTCATGGTCTGACCACTCACTCCTTCGACTAGACTTTCTAACTGCTGCACCCCACTTCAGGGAGGCAGGACCGACTAGGTGGTTCCGCCCCAGGCACCTGATGGATCCTGATAGGTTCCAGATAGAGCTTGGGCCATTTCCTGAGACTCTGGCTCATGACTTGGCTGAAGACCTAGTGGCTGCCTGGGA
This sequence comes from Arizona elegans, assembly GCA_022577455.1. Taxonomy (NCBI): domain Eukaryota; kingdom Metazoa; phylum Chordata; class Lepidosauria; order Squamata; family Colubridae; genus Arizona; species Arizona elegans. The sequence goes on along the minus strand of JAKOOJ010000006.1, from coordinate 50,689,077 downwards.
CAGTGCGGCCGCCGGGGCTTTGGACCGTGTCGTGCCTTTGCGGCCTCTGACCCAGCTAGCTCCTTGGTTCTCCGAGGAGCTGAGGGAGATGAAGCGCCAGAAAAGACGCCTGGAGAGTAGTTGGAGGACCAGCCGCTCTGAATACAACTGAACACTGGTGAGGTCTCATATTAAGAACTACCTAGTGGCGATAAAAGCGGCAAAATCTAGCTATTTTGCCACTCTTATCGCGTCATCAGATAATCGCCCAGCCACCCTGTTTAGGGTGACCCGCTCCCTCCTCCATCTGGAAGCACGGGATGATCCCTTGCAGGGTCGAGCTGAGGACTTTGTGCAGTATCTGCATAACAAGATCGCTCAGATTCGGGAAGGCCTGGCCTCTGACTGGGTAAGTCCAGACGGGATGACTGAGGCAAGTCTTGAGAATGTTATCTGGGAGGAGTTTGATCCTGTGGCTCCCGAGGACGTGGACAGGATCCTGGGACGGCTGAACACGACCACATGTTTATTGGACCCGTGTCCCTCCTGGTTGGTACTGGCTTCCCGGGAGGTTACACGAGGCTGGCTCCAGAGGATTGTTAACGCCTCTCTTAGTGAGGGTGTCCTGCCGGCCGCTTTGAAAGAAGCGGTGGTGAGGCCCCTCCTCAAGAAGCCCTCTCTGGATCTGGCTGTTTTGGCTAACTATCGTCCAGTCTCCAACCTTCGCTTCGTTGCGAAGGTTGTTGAGAGTGTGGTGGCGCGGCAGCTTCTCCAGTACCTGGATGAAGCTGTCTATCTGGACCCACTCCAGTCTGGCTTCCGGCCTGGGCACAGCACGGAAACGGCATTGGTCGTGTTGGTGGATGATCTCTGGAGGGCTCAGGATAGGGGTTGCTCCTCTGTCCTGGTCCTGTTAGATCTCTCAATGGCTTTTGATACCATCGACCATGGTATCATGTTGCACCGGTTGAAGGGGCTGGGGGTGGGGGGCACCGTTCTGTGGTGGTTCTCCTCCTACCTCTCTGACCGGTCGCAATCTGTGTTGACGGGGGCAGCGGTCGACCCCGAGGCACCTTGCTTGTGGGGTGCCACAAGGGTCGGTCCTCTCGCCCCTTCTGTTCAACATTTATGCAAAGCCACTGGGTGAGATCATCTGTGGCTTTGGGGTGGAGTTTCATCAGTACGCTAACGACATTCAGCTGTACATCTCCACCCCAGGCCACCCCAACGATGCCCTTGAAGTGATGTCCCAGTGCCTGGAGGCCGTGCAGGCATGGATGGGGAGAAACAGGCTCTGACTCAACCCTTCCAAGACCAAGTGGCTGTGGCTTCCGGCATCCCAATATAGCCAGCTGGTGCCATCGCTGGCTATTGGGGGCGAATCATTGGCCCCCACGGAGAGGGCTCGCAACTTAGGCGTCCTCCTGGATGCACGGTTGTCTTTAGAAGAGCATATGACGGCCATGGCCAGGGGGGCTTTCTATCAGGTTCTCCTGATATGCCAGTTACATCCCTTTCTGGATCGGGACTCCCTACGCACAGTCACTCAAGCACTCGTCACTTCCCGCCTGGACTACTGCAATGCTCTCTACATGGGGCTCCCCTTGGGTGCATCCGGAGGCTCCAGTTGGTCCAGAATGCGGCCGCGCGGGGGATTATGGGAGCGACGGGGTGCTCCCACGTGACACCTCTCCTTCGCGAGCTGCACTGGCTTCCTGTGGTTTTCTGGGTGCGCTTAAAGGTGTTGGTGATCACCTTTAAAGCGCTCCATGGCTTAGGGCCGGGGTATTTGCGAGACCGCCTTCTGCCGCCAATAGCCTCCCACTGGCCTGTTCGCTCGCACAGAGAAGGCCTCCTCAGGGTGCCGTCGGCCAGACAGTGCCGGCTGGCGACCCCCAGGGGGAGAGCCTTCTCTGCGGCGGCACCAGCCCTCTGGAATGACCTACCCCCTGAGATACGCACGATATCAGACCTCCGGACTTTTCGTTGGGCCCTGAAAACACACTTATTCCATCTAGCCGGGCTGGCTTGATCCCATCCTCTCAGTTTTAATTGATTCGGTTTTAATTGGGTTGTTTTAAATTATTTGCCTTTCCCCTCTGCCCCAAAAGAGACCCCGAGAGCTGCCAAAGGCAGGCCAGCAGCCAAACCAAGATCCATGGTATGCTTCAGGTGTGGGAAGAAAGGGGACCAAGCAGCTGATTGCCTCACCAAGCCAAGCTTCAAGCTGACATCTGCTGGGGGAAGGAAGCCCAAGAAGCAGCCAGCAAAGCACTGCAAAACAGCGCTGAAAGGGGTGGAGGTCATTGAGTTCACCCCTCCTGGCCAGGAGGAGCTGGGAACTCTGACCACCCAGAGGAAAGTGAGTTCAACTCTGACAATGACCCTCTGGTAAGTCAGCATGTAGTACCCATGACCATCCCAATGGAGCTGCGGGTGCCTTCATCTGGCACCCAGGGGAAGATGCTAGCCCTTTTGGACTCAGGGTGAACAAGATGCATGATTAGCCCCAAGGTGGTAGAGAAACTGAGACTGAGAACACTGAGGGTGCCCATAGCATTTTGCCAGCTGGATGGGTTGGTATCTGGGGGAGGCTCAGCTCACTTTGTAACTGAACCATTGGAGATGTGGATGGGAGATTACCGAAAGACACTGAGTTTCATTGTAGCCCCTGGGATGGAGCTCTTGCTTGGATTACCCTGGCTCCAAAAATGGAACCCTCATGTGAATTGGAGGAAGGGGCTTTTATGAATCCATTCCACACAGCTGGGAAGAGGAGGAGGCAAAACCCCATCCAGAGCCAAGGCTGTGAGGGAGCTAGGAGCTGCAGCAAGCGAGCACCTAGATGGTGAGAAAATCTCAAAAGAATATTGGGACCTCAGGGAGGCATACAGCGACAGGGGCTCGGATGCATTCCCACCCCATTGCTCCACAGACTGCAGCTGAGCTGGAGGAGCTGCAAGCATTTATTGACAAAAATCTAAAGCGGGCCTTCATTCAACCAGCTAGGCTGTGGGTGACTGCCCCAGTGTTGTTTCATGAGAAAAAAAGATGGGTCTCTTCGTTTATGCATGGACTATAAAGGACTGAACACCTGTGTGGAGAATGTTTCTCCACTGCCCCTAATGAAGAACATGTTGGCTCATCTGGCCAAAGGAAAAATCTTTACTAAGCTGGACTTAAGAGAAGCTTATTACAGATTCCGCGTTAAGGAGGGAGATGAGTGGGAAACTACTTTCAATTGCTCTTTGGGTTGCTTCCAGTTGAGGGTGCTCCCGTTTGGATTACAAGGGGCACCTGCTATGTTAATGCAATTGATCAATGAAGTGCTGAATGAGCATTTGTAAAAGGGGGTCCTGGTTTACCTAAATGACATTCTTATCTACACTGAAACTATGGAGGAACATGTGAAGTTAATGCGTGCAGTCTTGAAAAAACTCAGGGCTGCTGAACTGTATGCCAAATTGTCAAAATGCAAATTTCACCAGGATAAAATTGACTATTTGGGTTACCACATATCACATGAGGGGATAGAAATGGACTCTGAGAAGGTGTGGGCAGTCATGGAATGGTGCCCACCCCCCACACCAGAAAGCAGTTGCAAATCTTCCTGGGTTTTGCAAACTTCTACAGACAATTCATCCGTCCCTTGCTAAAATTGTGTTACCCATTACCAACCTCCTAAAGACAAAGGGAGAGGCTAAGCCAAAACCTAGCCAACCCCTTGAGTGGACAATGGCATGCCAAGCAGTCTTTGAAAAACTTAAGCGGTTATTTGCAGCCAAACCCATCCTTAAACATCCTGACACGGATGACCTGTTTGTTGTCCAGGCTGATGCCAGTGACATGACTGTGGAGGCCATACTATTGCAGGCAAATGCCACTGGGGCCTTACATCCTTGCACTTACACCTCCAGGAAATTAACTGAAAGTGAAAGGAGATGGGCAATATGGGAGAAGGAAACATTTGCTGTCTGGTGGGTTTTATTAACTTGGAGCATTTCCTCAAAGGGGCAAAACATCCTTTTGAGGTGTGGACTGACCATAAAAATCTGGAAGCCCTAAAAACACCTTGAAAACTGTCACCCAAGCAAATTCATTGGGCGCAACACTTTAACTATTTTAATTTTTCCTTGTGCCTGGTGGGAAGAACTTTATGGTGGATGCTTTATCTAGATTGCTCCAGTACAATAGTGATCAGCCAGAAGTAATCTGCCCATTTATCCCTTCCAAGCAACTGGCTGCCCCGGTGATCACCAGAGCCCAGGGGAAAGTGGACCTCGATCTTCCCAGTGACTTAAGCGAGGAGCTGAAAGGAGCACTGAAAAGTGATGACTGGTTCCTGCTCCACTCAAATGAGTGCACCATGCAAGGTGGCCTAGCATGGATTGGTGCTAAAGTATACATCCCCACCAGTCTTAGGGGAACTGTGCTGCAACGGGCCCATGATTTCAAAGCTGCTGGACACTTTGGCTTCATGAAGACTTTACACCTAGTCAAACAGCAGGACTGGTGGCCCTCATTGAAAAAGGACATAGAAACCTACGTTTGTTGAACTACTTAAGAACACAATCATTTGGGTGATCACAGACTTATTTTCCAAGCAGGTGCACTTCGTACCCTGCTCCAAGATTCCCTCTGCAAAAATGCTCACCAAACTACTTAACCAACATGTATATAGGTTACATAGGGTTCCTGACCGCATCTTTTCAGATAGGGGGTACAATTCACCTCCCACTTCTGGAGGGAGTTCCTGAAGTTGTTAGGCTCCACCCAGAGTCTAAGCTCCACCCACCATCCTCAAACTAATGGGGCCTGTGAATGTATGAACTCGGTTCTAGAACAGTATCTTAGGTGCTATTGGGACAATTGGGCCGACTTGCTGCCATTTGCAGAGGTTGCTTACAATAACTCAATCCATAGTAGTACTGGCTTCACCGCATTTAAAGTTGCTTCTGGTCAGGATTTTGTACCCATTCCAGAACTGCCCCAGGGGAAACCCCAGATCCCTTCATTGGTGGAATGGATTGAACAGTTTCAATGTATTTGGCCTGTCACCTGTAAGGTACTAGACGAAGAACATCAAGCCGATAAAAGACAGGCTGACAAGAAAAGAGCTAAACTGAAGGAGTTCCAACTAGGGGACAGGATCTTCTTATCTACAAAGTACTTACAGACCACTCAGAAATCAAAGAAACTGGGGCCCAAGTATGTAGGCCCTTGCCCCATTGTTAGAATCATCTGGTTAGAGCTACCCAAAACCCTTAGGCAGATCCAGCCTGTGTTTCATGTTAGCTTGTTAAAGCCTGAGCATGCATCTCCTCTTCGACCAGGCCAACCTGCCCCTCCAATTCCCCTCCTCATCAAAGGTGAACAACACTTTGAAGTCAAAGAAATCCTGGATTCCAGGGAACATAGAGGAAAAGTACAGTATTTGGTGGCCTGGAAACATTTCCCTCCCTCACAGTCTGAATGGGTGAATGCTCGGGATGTCCGGGCCCCTAAACTCCTACAATGGTTTCACACTAAATACACTGACGAGCCTTAATGTTATTTTACCCCTGTGTGTGGTAGATTGCTTCTATCTCGGTAGGATTGTTCATGCTTTGGGAATGATTCAAAAAAGTGCTCTGTAATTTATATTAGCATGTCTATCCTTCATTAAAGCAGATTTCCATGCAAAAAAAGATGTGGATTTGTTAATAAATTAACTCATTAATGCAGCTGCAGTGTTAATTCTACTTTAATGTGCACAATGCATTTCACTGCTTCTTAATGTGCATGCGGTGGTTAAACAAGTTAAGAAATACCGTACTTGAGTCAAATCATTTGCAAAGGTGTGCCAAACTTTATATACATTATATCTGTGCTGCTGCTTTATCTGTCATTGTTGGTCACTCAATTCCCAGGCTCAGTGATTTGGATAAAGCCTTGATATGCTATGAGAGTGGAAAAGGAAGGTGCATTAATACTATAAAAATGGTACCGGTCTGTGCTTTTATTTATTTTTTTTTATTGCAAAAGTTTTACAATTACATTTTCACCCCTTTCCCCCCCCCCCCTCAACCCACCCCAAACTTCCCAACCTCCCTAACCCACCCTAACCCTCCCCTCCCCCCAGACTTCCTCACAGTATACTCATGTCAAATAAAAGGAAAAACCCTCCTTTGTATATAAAACTTGAACCCCTCCCTCCCCCTTACAAATTTTCATCTTCATTACATTAACCTATTTCTATCTTAATATAACATTTTCAAATAAATTTTCATCCTGATTACCTTAAAAATATTTCTATCTTAATATAACATTTTCTAATAAATTTTCATCCTCAACCTTAAAATATTTCTATCTTAATATAACATTTTCAAATAAAAGCTATTTGATACTTCCTAGTTTGATATTTGTTCTGAACATAATCTATCCACTTCTTCCATTCCCATTCATAAGTCTCTTGAGAACGATCTTTTAGATATGCTGAAATCTTCGCCATCTCTGCAAAACTGGCCATCTTCAAAGTCCATTCCTCAATCGTAGGCAGCGCTTCATTTTTCCAATATTTACCTATCAACAATCTTGCTGCTGTTATCATATACAATATCAATTTTGTTTCACCCGATGTAAAACCCTTAACTATACCCAATAAAAACAGTTGTGGAGAAAATTGAATTTTTTTCTTCAAAACATTCTGCATGACCCACCAAATTTTTATCCAAAAAGCCTTAACTTTCTTACAGGTCCACCAAACATGATAATATGTAGCGTCTAGACAATCACATCTCCAACATTTAGGCTGCACATTAGGGTACATACACGACAATTTTTTGGGGTCTAGATGCCATCTGTAAAACATTTTATAAAAATTTTCCCTCAGATTCTGCGACTGTGTAAATTTAACATTCTGAACCCAAATTTTTTCCCATGTTTCCAACATCATTGGTTCCTCAAAATTTTGTGCCCACTTAATCATGCAGTCTTTAACTAGTTCAGTTTCTGAATCCCTTTCTAACAAGACATTATAAAGTCTTTTAATATGCATTGGGCCGTTCTCTTTTATGTGTCTAACTAATTCTTCCTCATACATCATAATACCAGTTTTTTGGTCCTCTTTCCATCTCAATTGCAATTGATTATATTGTAACCAAGTTAGATTAATCCCTTCAGCCAACAATGTCTGTAATGTCTTCAGCTGCCATCTGCCCGCATCTGTAAAAAGAACCTCTTTGTATAAAACCCCCCCGAGTGACATTATATTTGTATTCCACAAAGTATGACCAAGATCCAGCCATAGCGGTATTTTATAATCCCAATTGTTTCGGTGCTTCTTCCAAACTCTCAACAAAGAATCTCTAAGTATATGGCTTTTGAATACTTTATCCACTTTACTGTCATAAAATAAGTAAGCGTGCCATCCAAATTCCAAATCAAAACTTTCTGCGTTTAGTATTCCAGTCTTTTTTCCTCCAAACCAGTCACTTACTAAAGTCAAAGCTGCTGCATCATAATATAACTGTAGGTTTGGAAGTTTAAGACCTCCCCTTTCTGGAACGTCTTGCATGATTTTCATTTTTACTCTTGGTTTTTTCTCGTTCCCGACAAACTTGTTCACACCAGTTTGCCATACTTTTAGTTGTTTATCATTTTTGAGCACCGGAATCATTTGAAACAAAAAAAGAAATCTTGGCAAAATGTTCATCTTAACTGCTGCTATTCTTCCAAGTAAAGACAGCTGCAGTTTTTTCCAAGTCTCCATATCTTTTTGCACCTCTCGCCACAACACCTCATAGTTATTTTGAAACAATTTCATATTTGATTCTGCAACCTGAACTCCTAGATATTTTACCTTTGGTACAATCTCAAAACCTGCCCTCCTTTCAAGCTCAAGTTTACGATCTTGTGTCATATTTTTAACTACCATCTTAGTTTTTTTCTGGTTCAATCTAAAACCTGAAACTTTACCATAGTCTTGTATAATGTCCTTCATCTGGATTATTGATTCCATTGGCTGTGTTAGGGTAACAACCAGATCGTCTGCAAATGCCTTTATTCTGTAATCCTCTTGCCTTATCATTATACCTTTCAAAGTATTAGAGTCCCTTATTGTGTTTAACAAGATTTCTAATGTTAAAATAAACAACAATGGGGACAGCGGACATCCCTGTCTTGTTCCTTTTTCGATTTTAAACTCTGTTGTCAAACTTCCATTAATAATAATCTGTGCCTTTTGTTCTTGATAGATTGCTGAGACCGCCTGAATAAATTGGTCCCCAAAGTCCATCCTTTTTAAAGTCTTTAATAGAAAATTCCAGTCCACTTTGTCAAAGGCCTTCTCTGCATCCAGAAAAACCAGCACTGCAGGGATCTGTTTATTCTTCTCAAGATATTCCAATAAATCTATTACTTGCCTTACATTATCATTCATGTGCCTACCCTCAATAAATCCCGCTTGATCATCATGAATCACCTTTTGAATTACTGGCATCAATCTGTTGGCTAATACTTTTGCGTAAATTTTGTAATCCGTATTCAAGAGAGATATTGGTCTGTAGTTCTCTGGTTTTTTGGGACCTGCTTGTTCTTTTGGTATCAAAGAAATATAAGCTGTAGTCCATGATGGGGGTACTTTTCCCCCTTGTTGTATATTACAAAATAAGTCTCTAAGTTGTTCCACCATTTCTGCCTGCAGAGTTTTATAATACACTGCAGTCAGACCATCCGTTCCAGGAGCTTTAGCTGTTTTTAATTGTTTTATTGCTGCTATTATCTCCTCCTCTGTTATAGGATAATTCATTCTTTCCTTTTGTTGCTCAGTGATTTTTGTAACTCTTTTGTTGTCTAAATATTTTTCTATAAGTCCATTCTGCACCTCCTCTCTGGCATATAGTTTAGTGTAATATTCAAGAAAAGCTTCTTTTATTAATTTCTGTTGAAAAACTTCTTTCCCTCCAATATCAATACTATCAATAGTCCGTATGCTCTGTTTCTTCCTTAATGTGTAAGCCAACCACCTGCCCGGTTTATTGGCGTTGCAGAATGTATTATGCTTCGCGTATTGTAAATTTGTTGCAACTTGTTCCGCTATAAGCATTTGGAACTGGTCTTTCAAAAGTTTTATGACACCAAGTATTCTTTCATCTGTTGGGTTTTTAATAAGTAACTGTTCTTTGTTCTTTATTTCTGCTTCCAATTCAAGTCTTTTCTTTTGTCGAGTCAACCTATGTTTAGAGTTCATATATATAAGCACCCCTCTCATATAAGCTTTGCTTGCGTCCCACACAATTTCCATTGGGGTGCCTTTATTCAAATTCATTTCAAAAAACTCTTTCAAATACTTTTTAAGTTCTATTATATTTTTTTCATATCTGAACAAGTTTTCATTTAATCTCCAAGAGCGTCTCTCAGTCTTGCGTGTCTCAATTTCTATCCACACTGGGCTATGATCAGTCAAAATTCTTGGCAGAATCTTTGTTCTTTTTGTCCTGACAAGTAAATCATCAGACAACAAGATAAAGTCAATCCTGGAAAAGGATCTATGTCTGTCAGAGAAGAAAGTATAATCCAGTTCTTTTGGGTTATGTATTCTCCAAATATCTTTTAATTCCAGGTCTTCTTTCATATCAAAAAAAGTCTGTGGTAATCTAATCCTTGACTTCGCCAAAGTCTTTTTGTCTAATTTAGAGTCAATTACTCCATTCCAATCTCCCATAATTAAAATAGATCTGTAATCCCATTGAAGTATTTTAGTATGCAGCATTTTATAAAAATAGTCCTGTTGTTGGTTAGGAGCATAAATTCCTATCAAAAGAATTTGATTATTAGCAGAAAGTAATTCAATTGCTACAAACCTGCCATCTTGATCAGCTTCTATAAGTTTGGCTGTTAATTTTTTATTTACGTAAATAACCACACCATTCTTTTTTTGGTTAGTTGAAGATATAAAATGTGTTCCTAATTTGGAATTTTTCAAATAGTTTTGATCTTGAGCTGTAATATGCGTTTCTTGTAAACAAATTATATCATTATTATGTTGTTTTAAATATGCAAATACTTTCTTCCTTTTTTGTGTTACATTCAACCCATTCACATTCCAAGATAAACATTTAATCATCATTATTCTCTTTCTGGAGCAAAGAGCAGAACATTCGGATTTCATCCGAAATCTTCTGTCCTGCATTCCCCACGGCCCCAGCCTTTTCATCTTGTCTTTCCTGCTGTAACTTTTCTTTAAGTTGCTTGGATTTTGCTCGGGTTATACGCTGGTCCTTGACTTCAGCCACCCAAGCCGGCTCCAAGATTGGAGAAGGTTCCAGCAAAGGCTCATCCAGAAAACCTCCTTCAGCGCCCTTCAACTCCTCTGATTCCTGCTTAGATTGTTGTTGCGATTCTTGAGGTTGCTTCTTATCACTCTCTTTAATCTCCAAAACTGTAGATGTACGTGGGGATGGTGTTCTTTCTTTAAAGATATCAGTATAAAATTGCTCCGCCTTCTCCACAGTATTCAAACGGTGTTTCTCTCCCTTATATCTCAAAATTATGCTAGTTGGAGCGTCCCAACGAAATGGGATTTGATTATTCTGCAGTTCTTTAACAAGAAAGCCAAAATCTTTTCTGGATTTCAACATCTTAGGTGGAAGCTCCTTGTAGACTGTGATCTTGGATCCGCTCACTTGCACAGAAGTGAGAAAAGATTTTTGCAGGATATCATTTCTTATTGCTCTGTCTGTAAAATATATGACCACATCTCTAGGCAATTGTCTTTGTCTGGCCACCCAAGAGTTGACTCTGTAAATTTTGTCTATTTTACAAAAGACCATATCAGGATTAATTTTTAAGATCACAGCTAGGGCTTCAGCACAGATCTGTCTCAAATCTTGTCTCTCCTCTTCTCTAATTCCTCGAAGCCGTATAGCAAATTCCATTGCCCGGAATTGCGCGTCCCGCTGTGCCCATGTGACACCCCTCCTGCGCGAGCTGCACTGGCTCCCAGTGGTCTTCCGGGTGCGATTCAAGGTGTTGGTTACCACCTTTAAAGCGCTCCATGGCATAGGACCCGGGTACCTCCGAGACCGTCTTCTGCCACCAATAGCCTCCCACCGACCAGTCCGTTCCCACAGAGAGGGTCTCCTCAGGGTGCCATCAGCCAAGTTATGTCGGCTGTTGACACCCAGGGGGAGGGCCTTCTCTGTGGGAGCCCCAGCCCTATGGAATGAACTGCCCCCGGAAATTCGTAAGATCTCCGACCTCCGGGCGTTTTGCTGCGCATTGAAGACCCTGTTGTTCCGCCAAGCCGGACTATCAACACAATAGTTTTAAATTGGGTATTTAAATTTATTGGGGTTTTAAATTTGAGCCACCTATTTAATTATTTTAAATTTTATACTGTTGTTTTGTCTGTGTTTTTAAATAGGCTGTACACCGCCCTGAGTCCTTCAGGAGAAGGGCGGTATAGAAATAAAATTATTATTATTATTATTATTATTATTATTATTATTATTATTATTATTATTATTATTATTATTATACAATCTCGTTCTCAACTCTCTGCATCTTGTCATCAACATCAAAAAATTTATGATCATTATTTTTCATCTTAGCATTAACTTCTAATTTAAATTCATCCACTTTTGACTCAACTTTCATAATAAATCCTGCCAGGCCAGACGCCACATCTGTTATTTTTTTGGTCACCTTCTTTTGGTTCTGCTGCATTTCCTGCATAATTTCCTGTTGAGACTTTTGAATTTTATCATCTATTTTATTTATTTTATCATCTATTTCCTGTTGAGCTTTTTGAAATTTGTCATCCAGGATATTTGAAATAAATTCTTTTAAATCTCCCATATCAAAATCTTTTTTCTGGGCTTGTGACTGCGTGTCCTGTTTGCGTGTGGGGGATCCCCCCCCTGTTTTGCCTTCCTGCTTCTTTGAAGCCATCCTGCCACGTAGGCTAGCTTTTCTAAAAAGGGAGGTTCCGCTTCTTCTGCCACCTCCACAAAGCCTTCTAAAAAGGTCCCCCAGATTTAATCAAGGCAAAGCTATAATGCAGCAAAGTCAAGTAAAAGGGAGAGATTTTCCTCTTGTTTCTATTACAGCCGGAGCAACTTTATAGCAACTTTTTAACTTTGTAACAAAGCAAGATGACTTCACCAATCCACACCCGCTGATTCATTTACTCTAATGCTGAGCGCCATATTTTTTCCAGTCACTTTCACTCATTCAGAAACTTTCACTTCAGTATAAAAAATCAGCAAAGAGCTAATACTTGCAGTTCAAAATTTCAGGGTTCAGGTAGATTTCAAGTGTTTATTTGGGTTATTTCCTCGCTCTTTAAAAGTTTCCTGCAGCCGGCTTGTTCTGCGGAAGCAGAGACGTCCCACGCCGCCCGGAGTCTCAGCAGGTTGAAAGGGAGCCGCGCCTGTTTCCTCCCCAGAAACAATTCCCTGGGGGGGTTGCAGGGGCTCAACCTGTACCCTGCTGCCTCTTCTTCATAAATCCTAAGGATTTTGAAGGTTTCAAGCCGCTTCGCAATCGAGAAGCGGCTCTACGAGCGGCGGGGCTGGCGGTGCTTAAAAAGGCACCGTCGCCGCCGAAGACGAGGAAACCGGAAGTGTCGGTCTGTGCTTTTAGATGGTCCAATACCATTGAACAGCAGCTATGACTTGATTAGAAAACAAATCTCACTTGTGCACCAAGCCATTATTGAAAACCACATGCTCATTAACACACATCAATTTTATCTCGGTTTTATTGTAGATATTAGTAGTTTGGTTTCCCTCATTACTGCCCATGTTAGGAATAGTTAATAATAAATGAAAAGATGGTGATGTCACTTGTAAGCTAAAAAATGATGTTGATGTATTAAATGTACATCTTTTAATGCATAACTCAGGAGCATTCTTCCATTTACATAATATCATGCTATGTTCAAAGAATCTACTGCTGAGAAACCTGCTAACTGCCAGGAGCTGTTTAGTTCATTTTCAATTTTCTATTAATTTTCTATTAACCCAGTCTTAAGAAGCAACTGGAATTTGAACATGGCTTTTCTTTTCTTATCTCCTGTTCCCCCAGGCCACAAGAATAAGGGAGCTAGTTGTCTTCCTATCCCCTACTACTGTATTTTTCCTTACTGCTATATCTATTATTTCTCCCTTTGTATCTATTACTATATACTACACAATAGATATAAACTGTGCAATATGAATTTATAACACATATATTATGCATTTGCAATATACATTATATTGTATATAATATACAATTTTACAATTATATTGCAACTATATTATGTATATTTACAATATATAATTTACAATATACATACAATTATATGTAGTTTGTATATATTTTGCAAGTATGTAATTTGTATTTTATAATATAAATAAAAACTATTTATAATATAGTTATTTTATAATTTATAAAATAGTATATAATATTTAAAAAATATTTTATTGCATTTTTAAAATAAACAAATCTTACTCACATCTTACGCATAACTGCGACCATTTACATACCATAACATTTCAATTCAAATACACTCTATACATTTTTACTATACATTTTAATTCTACTTCTATTTTGTCTATTTCTTTTCCCTTTTTCTGTTCTCAGTCCAGTTCTCCAGTTTTTCTGTTCTCAATCCAGTTCTCCAGTTCTCCTGTTCTGTACCACTTCTCCCATGTTGCATAGTATTCAGAATCTATTTGTCCTTTCAGTTCAATTGTTAACTTGTTGATTTTAGCACAAATATTTTTTTAAGTACTAAGCCTTCAGAAGGTATGTTTGTATTTCTCCAACATTGTGTGAAAGCTAACCTTGCTGCAGTTATTATATGCAAAATGATATATATTATTTTTTTGTCATATTTCCTTTTAACTATCCCTAGGAGAAATAGTTCCATGGTATATTCTATCTGATGTCCTGTTAATTCCTGTAACCACCTATGTTTTTTCAAATATTTTTTCATTTCAGGGCACAACCACCATGTATGATAAAAAGTACCTTGTTTTTGACCACATTTCCAACAATTTGGACTTAAATTTGGGTATATCTTCTCTAATCTAAAGGGTGCCAAGTGCCAGCGATAGAACATTTTATATTGGCTCTCTTTATACTTTGCCAGTTTAGTTATCTTATAATTTCTATTCAAAATTTTCTCCCAATCCTCCAATTCAATACTATGCCTGACATTTTTTGCCCACGCTATCATAACTCCCTTTACTGTATCTTCAGCTCTATCAAATTCTAATAAGTAATTATACATTTTTGTTATCAATTTTTCATCTGGGCCAATCAATAATTTGTCCAATTGTTGTGGCACCATCTCAGTTCCATACTCATCTTTATCTTTTTTGCTCCGTGATTGAAGTTGCAAATAAGGCCACCAATCTATAATTATGCCCTGTTCTTCCAATTTCTGCCTGTTTTTTAGATTCCCTTGGCTGTCTAGAATTTCATTGTTTTTGACCATTTTATCTACAGTATATCCAAAGTGTTAGGGTGGATCATCGCTTCCATTGTCGATAACCAACTGGGGAATTTCATATAATGCTTTCTCTTAAGTCTCTTGCCATATTTGCATCAGAGCTTCCCTTACTTTATGTCTAAAAAAATATAAATGAGATTTATTCTCCTTATCCCATAAGAAGGCATGCCATCCTTTTTGTAGGTCATGTTCTTCCAATGTAAGTAATCTTCTGTTTCTCAAATTAATCCACTCCCTGATCCATACTAAAGTTGCTACTTTATGATACAGTCGCCAATTTGGAAGGCCAAAGCCACCTCTGATTCTACTATCCTGGAGATCTGTTAATTTTATTCTTGCTTTCTCATCTGTCCATATAAATTTTGTTCTAATTCTATTCGTAAAAAAATTCTTCTCCAATTTTATATGTATATTTTGAAAAAGGTAAAGTAATTTCAGCAAGATATTCATCTTGATGGTTGCAATTTGACCTAGTATAGATAGCTGTAATGCCTCCCATCTTTCCAAATCCAATTTTATTTGTTGTATTAATTTCACATGGTTGTCTAATTTGATCGAGGAACACCTCGTTGTCAGCCAAATTCCTAAGTATTTAATTTTTTTCATACTTTGTAGCCCAATTCTAAAATAGTATATAATATATACTACCCATATACTTATTACTATGCCCTACTACTATGACTTACATACTACTCCTAACTCCTACTTTGCAGAAGTACATACATACATACCCAGGAGCTTTTACTTCAACAACAAAATCTTTTCAGTACTTTTAATAATACCGAGGCACTGAGATAGTATTTTAACAAGACAATTTTTTTAAATAATTTTTTTTTATTTTGAATACAACTAATACAAACATAATACATATAAATCTAAATACATAAAAAGGAAAAAATACAAATATTACCGTACACACACCCCCGAGACAATTTTTTCCCTTATATTTCTTTTTCTATAACAACTCAAAGATATACAATATATTCCAATTGTGCCCTTATCCCTGCCTAAACAACATATACTGTATTTTTCAGACTATAAGATGCACCGGTATATAAGACTTCGAAGAGGTAAGCAAGAAAAAAAAGTTTTTGTCTTCCCCGGCCCCCAGGAGCACTCTCCAGGCCTCCCAAAGCCTCTGCGCGTCCTGTTTTTGTGAAAAACGGACCTGTTTTGGGTGGGGCTTTGGGAGGCCAAAAATGGCTGTATTCGATGTATAAGACGCACCAATATTTCCACTCTCTTTTGTGGGGGGGTGAATACCAAAAAATACGGTATTTTTGAGTAGGTTTATTCCCTTTGTCTTCCACCAACACTGTTTTTATAAAATCCCCCGATATTTCATTATAATTGTTTACTTTAATCATCCCTTTTTAAAATGTAATTTCTGTTGTTAATCTATCATTTGTTGCCATACTCAAATTTCATTATACCACTCATTTCTTTGAATATCCCAATTTTGTCCCCAATATTTAGCCATTACTAATCTAGCTGCCATTTTCAAATTTACAATCAATTCCTTTTTTGTTTCATTTATATCCTGTTTTTCCACCAGCAACAGTATGCAATCCTTGGTGACATATCTAAATTTACATTCAAAAGTGCTCTAATTTCCCTAAACACCATGTCCCATATTTTTTGTGCACTATCACAATCCCACCACATGTGTTTTTATGTTCCAACCTCTTTCTCGCACCTCCAACAAATATTTGTATATTTAACATCTACTTGATTTAATTTATGTGGTGTTAGGTACCACCTCCATATCACTTTATATTCTTTTTCCATAACTCTAACTGACATATTCTTATATATTCTTCTATTCCAAATATTTTTCCAATCATTATCATTTATTTCTCCTAAATCTGATTCCCAAATTAATTTTAAACCTTTTGCCTGCTCTTCTAATTCAGTTAATATTCTATATATTTTCCCAATTCTTCCTTTACCTATATATTCTTCATTTACCTCACATTCTTTTATAATTATTTCAAATTTTGTTAACTGTCTATCTTTCTCCTCGATTTTTTTTCTTCCAATTTTATCCATTTCTCTAATTGTATTAAATCCAACCAATTGAATTTAATATCTGATAAAACATTCTTTAGTTGTGTTATATTCTTTATCTTGTTCTTCCAGTCTTCCCATTTATATATCTGATTTTCTTTTAGTTTACTAATCCATTCTTTCAATTCAATCTTAGGGAACTTCTCCATCTCCACCACCGGTGTTAAAGGAGAAATTCCAGGCATTAACCAGTATCTCCATCTATTCCATAGTTATATCAAATTTTTAAAAAAGGGATTTTGAATCCTCCTAACAATTTTTTAAATATCCTTTTTAAACCAATATGTTTCTATAGGATCACCTATTTCCCTTAATTGTTTCAACTGTATCCCTCCATATTAAATCTCTGGTTAATGCTATAATATCCGGGACCACCTTTAATTCATTAGCTACCCAATAATTTCAAATATTTAGAAGACCCAGCCCACCCTTTTTTAATGGTTCATATCATAATGCTTTACTTATTCTTGCTCACTTACCTCCATTACAATACACCTCTAGCAACCTCTGTATTTGCTTTAATTCTTGATCTGAAAATTTAATTAGGATCATCCAAAACAAAAAAATAATTTTTGGTAAAACTTTCATTTTTATCATTGCAATTCTTCCAAACCATGATAATTTTACTTTTTCATATTTATCTATTTTATCTTTTATCTCTTTCTTTATCATTTCATTATTTATTTTCTTTCACTCTTGAATATTTTTTGGGATGTCAATACCTAAATATTTAATACTATCTACTATTTTTAATTTATATTTTCCTTTCAATACATCCACTTCTTCTTTACTATGTGTATATAACATCATTTCTGATTTTTTTCCCCAGTTTATTTGTAATCCACTATATTTCCCAAATCCATTCAGGTGTAAATATATCCTCTCTATAATAACTACAGGATTTTGAAATGTTAATAATGTATCATCTCCAAATAAATTTATTTTAGTTTTCTTCTGTACATCAATTCCTTCAATCAATGAATCTTCCCTAATTGCATTTGCCAAAACCTCCATCAATAATGCAAATAAAACTGGGGATAAAGGGCAACTCTGTCTCGTTCTCTGGCTTAAGGTTATTGTCTCTGTAACGCCATCATTTATAACTATTCTCGCTTTATTCTCTGAATATAGTTGATTTATCACTTTTCTAAAATTTTTTCCAAAACCTAATTTCTCTATTAATATCTTCAATATTAGGCCATTCCACACCATCAAAGGCCTTAAATACCATATTTTTTGGAGTATAAGATACACTCCCCCCCCAAAAGAGGCTGAAAATTTGGGTGTGTCCTATACTCCGAATGTAGCTTTTGTGAAGCTTTTTTTCAGCCCTAACGAGATGCTAGCAAGTGAAGCGATCTTCCGTGCTTTGCCCTCCAATGCTGAGCTGTGCTTTAGAAGCTTTTTTCAGCCCTAATGAGGCACTAGCGAGTGACACGATTTTCGTGCTTTGCCTGCTTTTCTCATTGCTGCTCCCTCTCAGCTGTTCTTTAGAAGCTGTTTTTCAGCCCTAACGAGGCGCTAGCAAGTGAAACAATCTTCTGAGCTTGCTTTTCTTATTGCTTCTCTCTCCAAAGATCAGCTCTGCTTTAGAAGCTGGTTTTTATCCCAAAGGAGGGAATAAAAAGCATGCACGCTCTCAAAACCAGAGAACTAATGGGCTGAAGCTGACCAGACTAAGGATGCTAGCCAGATGAATACCTGGTAGGCAGATTTCCGTCCCCCCCACCATTTTCCTCTCCAAAAACTAAGCTGTGTTTTATACTCTGGTGCGTCTTATACTCTGAAAAATACTGGTACATCTAATGCTAATACACCTGCTTTTAATTTGTGATTCTTTATATAGTAACCTATATTTAATACCCTTCTTATTACATCTGACATTTGTCGGCCTCTTATAAATCCACACTGGTAACTTTTAATATAATTCTCTATAAATATATTCAATCTATTTGCCAATATTGCTGTAAAAATCTTAGTGTCCTGATTATTTTTTTAAAAAAATTTAATTTTCTAAACAAACAAACATGCAGTACATAATCAATCATTCAGTGTATCATCTAGATGTTTCTATTGTGTCTTCATCTTCATCTTCTTCTTCTCCTCCGATCTTCATTTCTTTATTTTTCCCATTTCTTTATTATAACATTCTCCCCATGCTTCATTTATTATAACATTTTCTTGTTTACTATTAATACATTTATCTATATCTCTTCTCTAACCAATTGTAAAATTGTCTACAATTGTCTCCTTGTAATATTCCAAATCCTCTCTTTCTTTCTTTATCAAAGTCAGTCTATTCATTTCTGCACAATCTAATATATTCTTAATTACTTCATCTTCTGAAGGGATTTTCTCTACTTTCCATCTTTTCACAAATATTATCCTCGCTGCAGTTATTACATGTATAATCAAATATACATTTTCTTTGCTAATTTTCTCTGGAAGGATACCCAATAGGAACAGCTCAGGTTTTAAATCAATGTGTTGTTCAAGCATTTCTTCTAAACATGTTTTAATTCTAATCCAATAATTTCTTGCTTCTGGACATGTCCACCACATATGATAGTACGATCCTGGTGTCTGATGGCATTTCCAACATTTAGCTAATTTGTCTTTAAACATTTTTGCCAATTTTTCAGGTGGCATATACCATCTATAAAACATTTTATATTGGTTCTCTTTATATGCAGTGGATGTTGTTAATTTATAATTCCTTTCCCATAGCTGCTGCCATTTATCTAGTTCAATTGAATATCCATTTTTTTTGCCTAAGCTATCATTGTTTCCTTTATTTGCTCTTCTTCCAATTCAATATTAAGAAGTTGTATATTTTTTGATTATTTTATCATCTGTTCCTGTGAGTATCCTATCCAGATCTGTCATTTCTAAATAAAAACCATATGATTTCACATCTTTTTCATATCTTGTTTGTATTTGCATGTGAGTTCATCAATCCCTTGTTCTTCTAGTTCTTGTTTCCCTTGTTTCCCTTTCAATTCCCCCTTATCTGTTAGCATATCTTTGTATCTAAGCATATTTTTGAAATTAATAATATTTGGGTGTATTAGTGCTTCCATTGTTGATAACCATATTGGTATTTTCAAATAGTATTTATCTCTGACCCTCTCCCATGCCAATAATAATGCATTTCTTACATAGTGTCTGTGAAAATATGTATGCATCTTACTTCTACTGTACCATAAAAATGTGTGCCATCCTAATTGTAAATCATATCCTTCCAAAGTTAATAATCTTATTTTCTTAATTCAATCCATTCTCTCATCGAAGTCAACACTGCTGCTTGATAATATAATTCCCAATTCGGCAGTCCATAGCTTCCACATAGTCTCATATCCTGCAACATCTTTATATTAATTCTTGCTTTTTCCCCCTGCCGTATAAATTTCTTATTATCTTATTGAGATGTTGAAAGTAGGTCTTTTCAACTTTTATCAGGATTGTTTGAAATAAAAACAATAGTCTCAGTAATATATTCATCTTAATTGTTGCGCTCTTTCCCATGAATGATAGCTGCAGGTTTTTCTATTTCTCCAAATCTTTCTCAATTTGTCTTTTTAAGGTATAGTAGTTATCTTCTTTTATCGTTACACATCTTGAAGTTAATTGTATTCCTTTCACTTTCTTCACAATTTGTATAACTAGTTTCTCATTTAAATCTCTTTTTTGCTTTTCTGTCATATTTTTCACCAGTATTTTTGTTTTTTCTTTGTTTATCTTTAAACCTACCACTCTCCATAATCTTCTATTTGTTGTAATAATTTAGGACCTGTTATTTGAGGTATAAACACTAAATCCAATATAAACACTAAATCATCTGCAAAGGCTTATAACTTATGTTGAGTAATTCGCAGAGCAACCCTTGAGTAGCAAGGGTGTGCACATGAAAGTGATTGAGAATAGTTACGAAATAACACAGCCAACACAGAGATACACTGAGTTGTGTTTACTTTCAGGAAATAGTAAGGCACAGTCCAATAAACAGTCCAGGTCATACACAGATAAAGCAGTAGATAGTCCAGGGATAATCCTATAATAAAGTCTTCTTACCAGTTGTTGTAGTCATACACAATAATCAGTTCTGTATTTGCAAACAGTAGCAAAACACAGCAAAAAGCAGTAAATAGCACACAGCAAACAGCAAAGATCAGCAATGATCAGCAAAGAGTCAGTAAAGATCAAACAGCAAACAGCAAAGAGTCAGTAAAGGGAACAAACCAGATTTCTAGCTCCCTCTTAACGACATTGGCTACAGAGCTAACCAATCAGGTTACAGTATGATGCAATACAGCAATCTTAAAGCTATATTGATGGTTTATATATTGCCAACCCAACAAGTTAGGTAAAATCATTTCCTAACAGCTTATATTCTTCTTTCTTAATTTTCATCCCTTTTATTTCTTCATTCTGTCTTATATTTCTATTTAAAACTGGTCAACACAAATAACAATGGTGATAACGGACATCCTTGTCTTATTCCTTTTGCTATGTTAACTTTCTCTGTCATCTCTCCATTCATCATTATCTTTGCCATTTGTTTATCATAAATTGTTTTTTTTTAAAAGTTTTTTATTTTTTAAACAAAAACAACATAAAAACATCATCCTTCCCAAAAATTACAGACAGTGTTTCAATCGGTTAGAATCATTTCGTGCTCTCAAAAATTTTTCACAATCTCATTATATGACAAATGTTCTTTCCTCTAGCAAAAAACAACTATTCAAACACTTTATCCAAATTTCATTTCATATATAATATTTCATCTCCATGCTTTATTATCTATCCATTGATAAAATAGCTCCCATATCAAATAATATTGTTTATCTTCCTGTTCTCTTATTTCAAATGTCAGTCTACTCATTTCAGCACAGTCCAACATTTTCTTAATAATTTCCTCATCAGTTATTATCTTCTCTCCTTTCCAATTTTTTGCAAATACAATTCTTTTTTTTATTATTGATTTTTATTAAGTAAACAATATATTACAATTCAACATTTTCGGTTTGGCAACGTGCAATCATGCTATATGCTTATATAAGTGGTATCTAATATATTATATAGGTATTTTAAAAATAAAACATAGGATACTTATAGATTATTACATTATGAATTATAGTATTACTATAATATATAGATTAGATAAATAGTTAAGCATTGTCCCCCTTAATAGTTAACTTTTGCATTTATTTTCTAGCCACCTGTACCACAATTCCCATACCATGTAAAATTCCGAATCCTCATTCTCATTTAGCACATGTGTTAACCTGCACATTTCTGCGCATTCCAAGATTTTACTATCTGTTCCTCGGTTGGACATCCTTTCTCTTTCCAATGTTTTGCATATGACAGTCTAGCAGCTGCAGGGTGGATTTGATTTAAATCAAACTGATTTAAATCATGATTTAAATCACGATTTAAACCACTAGTCAGTAAGGCTTGATTTAAATCATAGTTTTCTACATAAAGACTAATTCTTACTGGTATAACTTTAATATGGAAGTAGATGAAGATTTTTAGAATAACAACTTTTCATATTAGTTTTGTCCACATCCATGTTTGTTAACTAATTTGGCTAAACAAAATATACATATTTTAAGAAACTTAGACTGTCAGTCCAGCCTACACATGAAAAACTTAAGTACTGTCCTCTGTAGCTCACTCGTCATCTTCATCTTCTTTGTTCATAATCTGGAAAAGAAAAACAAGCTTTCCTGCTTTACCGGGTCCCAAACGATTTCTCAATTTAGAATGAATGAGTCCAAAGGAAGAGAATATTCTTTCAATGCCTGCAGAAGAAGCTACTGCTGTTAAAAGTGAAATCATTACTTGAACAGTCTCTAAATCCAAGTGCTTAAGTGACTTCCACCAGTTCACTGGTGTGACTTTCTTTAAAATATCTTCAGCAAACATATATTTCTTGAATGGTTCCCCCTTAGCTTTGAAGTTTATTATAGTTGGCATTACAGATGGATGATTGCTGGATACCCATGTCATAGTTAACTCCTCTTCCTCAGCACTTAAGTTTTGACCCTGATACTGGATATTGACAATATTTGCCAAAAAATGAGCTGGAGACAGTACTTGTCCCATTCGTTTTTTTAATGCTTGTAATTTAATTCTGTCCATGTGTAGTTCTGTTTTTAAGTGTTCACTCAGTTCCTTCCAAATTTCAACAGCATCAGCAATAAAACAGCTATTTTTCTGTATTTTGTTTAAAGCTTCAGAGATGGGTTTCAGGATGCTCAGCATATATTCAACATTTCTCTTAAACCCAATGTTGAGGATTTTGGCCGTGACAGTGCCATCTATTTTATCTCGATTTTCTTCACAAACTGTCATCAGAATAAGCCAGTTCTTGATATACTGCTCAAAACAGTCCACCACAGAGTTCCATCTAACATCTTGTGGGAGCGTTAGCTTGGTTCCACCCATCCTTTTCAGAGCTGCTGCAGCAAAATGATTGTTACAGAAGTATTTAGCTATTTCAACATTAGTCTTTATTTCTGGAACACTTAAGTCTTTGGCTAAGAGGTGCAGCAAATGAGCACTGCAACCATATGTTATTAGCTTTGTATTCCCTTCCTGCTCTTCTAAATTTCTTCTCATCTTGGATACATTTGCAGCATTGTCTGTGACCAAACTGCATACTAGACATTTGAATTTTTGTTCACATGTTATTATAGCTTTTACTGTCAGTTCTTGTAAGTATTCTGCTGTGTGTGCATTTCCTGACGTATCAATTGTTTGTGCAAGGAAGACTTTCCCTTCTTCTGTTGTTATACAAGCACATACAATAGGATCTTTGTGGACATTACTCCACCCATCAATACTTAGGTTAACAATTCTACCCTCCAGAACTGTTGCACATTGCTCCATTTCTCTGTCATACACTTTATCCAGCAGTTTCCCTGCAACATCTGCTCTGCTGGGTGGACTGTATCCTGGTCTCAGTGACTGAACCATATTAATGAAATGTGGGTTCTCAGTCAGACGGAAAGAAGAGTTCGTTACATAAACAAACTGGGCAATTTTTTCATCAATTAACTCTTTTTCTAATCTGCTAGTTTTTATCACAAACTTATCTATGGTGGTTCCAGGAGGGAAGGGTTTTTTCTTTCTTTTAGGTGATAGTGATATGTGGCTGTGGGTGTCTGATGATGATGATGCTAATGAAGCACTATCCTGGATGGATAACTCTGAAACTGTAGAACAGGAGGATGGTGATCTTGAAGGTGGATAGTTTCCAGAATCCACGAATTCCCCTAAACAAAAAAGTCAATGCTGTTATTTTATTGTTTATACAATTTCTGCTTATTGTACACAGCACTGCCCCAAAAGGAATATTTGCTTTTCTTCATAACTGTACCAAATGACAGTAACATGCAGTAATAATAAGAAATATAATTTTGCTCAAACATGACAGTTCAAAGCAGTCTTTAGAAATATGACTCAATAAAAATGTTTACCAACCTGAAGATCCTGCCTGTTCAAATTTGCAGTTTGCACGCATGCCTGCCTTACTGATAGGTAAAGGAACTTCATTAAAATATTGCCAAACTGGGTCTCTTTTATGGCCTGCTGCCATTATAGGTTTTTTCCTCCAAGGAAAGAATGTGATAAACCTCAGGTCATACACACAAAAAGATCCAAAGACTTGTCTGTCTGTGGCTGTGCAGTATTGTGCTCAGAAAGTTTCACTTTCATTTTGTACTGCTTGTCTGCTTGCCCCTTCCTCCTCACACTTAGTTTCACTTTCTTCTCTTGCAGATCTACTCCAAACAATCAGAAAAATATTGTTTCTATTCTATTCACTGAACTTCTTGAAACTTAGCACTGAAGGGGTTGATTCTGTAATCATAGGTTTGTAGAACAATAGGATTAAGGTCTTTTTCTCAACTCTGTTCATGTTATAACATTTTTGCTGTGAAAAAGAGGCATGTGATCTCTGCTCAAATTCAGTTTTGAGAACTGCAAAAGTAAACCAAGCATCTGTGATAATATCTTGTAGGCAGAGAAACTGCCCAATAACCTTACATAAACCTCTGGAAGAGCATGACATTGTGAAAGGATTAATGGAATTTATTTACCAAAAAAATTAAACATATACAGCCTTATTCTACATAATTAAAAAACTAATCTTTATTTCATGATGGAATAAGCTTTGGATGGTAATATATTTTCCTCAAAAAGCATTTTATTTAAAAAAAATCCGATTTAAATAAAAAAATCCGCTTTAAATAAAAAAAAACCCAATTTAATTAAAAAAAATCCAATTTAAACAAAAAAAATTTGGTTTTTTTGATTTTTTAAAAAAATCATTGATTTTTATTCACCCTGAGCAGCTGTAATGATATGTATAATTAGGTATTTCTTCTTCTTCCCATATGCCCGTTTTAGTACTCCCAGGAGATAAATTTCTGGCAACAGATTGATATTCTCCTCTATTACTTCTTGAATCCATTTTTGTATTGTTTTCCAAAACTTCCTCGCTTCAGGACACGTCCACCATATATGATAGAAGATACCTTGACAATGGCCGCACTTCCAACACTTTGGGCTTGTGCTTGGATATATTTTTGCTATCCTAGATGGCGCTAAGTGCCATCTATACAGCATTTTTTTTAAAAGAAATTTTATTAAATTTATAAACATATATAAAATAACATTTCCATTTATATCGGATGTGCAGTGTTTATACATATATATATAGAATATATACCTGGTGTCACTTAGGCTACTTTTTACTTTTATTTAACACACCTTTTTCTCTTTCTTTCACTTTATCATTCATCCAATCATACCACCTTACGGTATAGTATTCTGAATTCTCGTCATCATTTATTTCATGGGTTAATTTGGTCATCTCTGCGCACTCCAGTATTTTCCTAATTATGAGCTCTTCTGGTGGCTGGATTTTCTCTTTCCAATATTGTGCGTAGGCCAGTCTAGCAGCTGTGATTATATGTATTATTAAATGATTCTTTTCCTTTCCATATGGCTTCTTTACTATTCCCAGGAGAAATATTTCCAGTGTCAATTCAATGTCTTCCCCAATTATTTCTTGTAGCCATCCCCTAATCTTACTCCAATATCCTTTCGCTTCAGGGCATGTCCACCACATGTGAAAGAAGGTGCCCTGGCCATAGCCACATTTCCAGCAGTTTGGGTGTATGTTAGGATACATTTTTGCTAGCCTAGCCGGGGCTAAATACCACCTGTGGAGCATTTTATAATGGTTTTCCTTATACGTCGCAGCTCTGGTCAATTTAAAATTCTTATTCCATGCCTCTTCTCATTCATTAAAATTTATGCCATGTCCAATATTTTTCTCCCATGCACTCATTTGGTTCTTTGTTATATCCTCAGCTCTGTCCTCATCTAATAGATAATTATATAATTTAGCCAGAATCTTTTTACCTGTTCCCATCAGGACTTTGTCCAACCCATTATATCCTAGTTCTAAGCCGCATTGTTCTTTGTCTTTCTGGTACCTGGATTTTATTTGTAGATAGGTCCACCAATCTAAATTTATTCCTTGCTCTCTCAAGGCATCTTTAGATTTAAGATTTCCTCCTTCATCTAAAATGTCTTTATACCTACACATTTTCTCCGTTCCCCATCTATTGGGATTGATCAGGGCCTCCATCATGGAGAGCCATCTTGGGACTTTTTTATAATATCTCTGCCTAATTCCAGTCCATGTTTGTATCAATGAATCTCTAATTTTATGTCTATGAAAATATGTTTTCTTATTCTTCTCTGTGTCCCATAGGTATGCATGCCACCCTCTCTGTAAATCGTGGCCTTCCAGGGTTAAAATCCTGTTATTTTCCAGAGTGGCCCAGTCCCTTATCCAGACTAGCTTAGCTGTCCTATAATATGTTTCCCAGTCAGGAAGTCCAAATCCTCCTATATCTCTTTTTCCCTTTAAAATTTTTAAAGAGAATCTCGTTTTTTTCCCCTACCATACAAATTCCCTAATGATTTTGTTTAATTCTGAAAAAAAAATTATCTAGATTCACCGGTATATTTTGATATAAAAATAGTACTTTGAGGAGGATGTTCATCTTAATTGCAGCTATCTTTCCCAAAAGTGACAATTTTATTTTCTTCCATCTATCCAGATCTTGATCCATTTTCCTAATTAAAGGGGTATAATTATCATCTTTTCAGGATGAACACCTTGTGGTTATCCAGATTCCTAGATATTTTATTTTTTTAACAACCTGTAGTCCCAACAATTCTTCTATCTCTTTCTTCCGTACCTCGGTTACATTCTTAGTTAATATTTTAGTTTTAGTTTTATTCAATTTAAAGCCTGCCACCTTTCCGTATTTGCCCAATTCCTCTAGCACTTTTTGTCCCGATTCTATTGGGTCCTCTAGAATTAAGGCTACATCGTCCGCAAATGCTTACGTTTTGTAAACCTAATCTTTAAACCTTTTATTTCCTCATTATTTCTGATTTTCCGTAGGAGGAGTTCTAGAGCCAAAAGAAATAATAATGGTGACGGGGGCATCCTTGCCTTACCCCCTTTCTAATCTGGAATGTTTTTGTCCTGTCTCCATTTATTAAAATACTCACCTTTTGGTTATCATAGATAGTTTTTATCATCTTTTCAAAATTTGTTCCGAATCCCATTACTTTAATTTGTTTAATCATAAAATTCCAATTTAAATTATCGAATGCCTTTGGGCATCTACAAAAACTAAGGCCATCTGTTTTTCGGGGTGTTCTTCATAATATTCTAGGATATCCAACACAGTTCTCAAATTGTCCCTAATTTGCCTCCCCGGGAGGAATCCATTTTGATCTTTATGTATCCAAGTGTTTAGTATTTTTTTGGTTCTTTCCGCCATTATGCTCATAAATAGTTTATAGTCAGTGTTTAGAAGGGAAATTGGTCTATAGTTCTGAATTTGTTTTAGGTTGGCACCTTCTTTCGGCAATAGTGTGACATGCGCTTCCTTCCACGATTCTGGAATTTTAGAACCTGTCAATGTGTCATTGAAAATTTCCACTAATTTTGGTTGTAGTATTTCTTCTAATTTTTTATATATTTCCCCTGGGAATCGGTCCGGGCCTGGCGATTTGTTGTTTTTAAGTTTAGAAACAGCTGTTTTTAATTCTTCAGCTGTTATCTTTCCGTTAAACATTTCTCTCTCTTCCTCTGTTATTTGTGGAAGCTCTGCATTTGCCAAATATTGCTCTACTTTTTCTTCTGGAACCTCCTCTTCTTTATATAGAGTTTCATAAAACTCCCTAGCTCTTTCTAGTTTAGCCTCTTCTTTGTTCAACAGCTTACCCTTGGAGTCTTCTAATATATGAATTGTCCCTTTTTCATTTTCCTTTTTTAGTTTATAAGCTAGCCACCTGCCCGACTTGTTGGCATTCTCAAAATAGTAATGTTTCGTTCTTTTTATTTTTTGTGCTAAGTCCTCTTGATCTATGATGTTCAGTTTGTGCCTCCACATTAGCCAGCTTTCTTTTGCTGTTTTATCTCCTGGGTTTTCTTGGAGTTTTCTTTCCGCTTCTCCTAAGCGGTTTAAGTAAACTTCCAGGGACTTTCTTTTTTCTTTACTTTTATATGCACTGTATGATATCACAACCCCTCTTAAGTAGGCCTTCATTGCGTCCCATACTATTGCACGAGGTGTTCCTTGATTTTCATTTTCTTTGAAGAAGGACTTCTGGTTGGCTATCCGCGGTGATATGGTGTTGAGTGAGTGACTGCTGCTCCTCAACATCACTAGTCATTGTGTTTTGGGGAACCTTTTGGGGACGCGGAGCCTGGAGAGTGCCGCAGACGAGAGAGAGAGCCAGGTGAGCAAGAAAGCGAAGCGCAAATGCTGATCGCAAGACCGGGCGGCTCTGTCAAACTAACACGCGTGAGTCAGCCAATTAATGGCTGACCTGAAGCTGCAGTAACCAGCAACTAGATAGGAAGCAAGGAAGATCGGAGGCTGCAGTGTTGAAATCAGACTAACACACCTTCCCTGCCTATGTGAAATTTGACATCAGAAGGAGGGGTCGATGGAGTCGGGAGTGAAGGGCTCGGAGAGGAAAAGTGCGGCAACTGTAAGCAGAGAACAGATTGAAAAGCCATAGAGCCCGACGAGCCAGCGAGGAAAATAAAAGAACTGAGGAGATGAAACTACCTGCGCAAAGAGAGGATTGGTGAGAAGAAATAAGAACTCAGAAAAGTTTTCTCCTTTTGTTGACTATAGCAGTAGATCTATTGGAGGCTGAGCCTAGATGGATTGTACCTGACAGTACCAGGGAGCAGGAAGTGCAGCCATTATAGAGACTTGACTGAGGAACAATTGAAACGGCTGACTCATGGACAGTTTAGCAGCGGGAAATACCATAGAAAGCTGACTTTGATTAATGAACTTGAAGAAAAAAAAAGAAGCTTGGAGAAGATCGGAGGCTGAGTAATAAAGAATAGCTTATATTCCAAAAGAGGAGAAAAAAAAAGCAATTTTGATACTCTTTGAAAATCCTTTCCTCAATATCTTGATTGTTTATATATAATTATTAATAAGAATTGTTAACTCCTTTATTAATTAATTTTTGGATTTGGCATTATATAGTATATATTTTTGTATTTATATCATATACAGTTTTTAGATTTATTTATAATTGTCTTTACTCCCATTTATAGTATTTATTTATATTAACTTATATATAGATAGCCAGGAATTAAGCTGGTCATAGATAATTAAGTTATAGATTATAATATAGTATATTGTATTATATATTATCTAGAGTATCTAAGTTATTAAGAGAGATTAGACAATCATTGTATGCTAGTAGGACTTGAATTAATTATTTGCAAACAAATTCATATTTTTATTAATTAATTATAAATTGTTAAACTTGCTAACTACAAATTAACTATAAACCACGAATTAATCTCTATTAGTAATATCATAAATCAAGTGATATCAGTCCAAGGCACTGCTGGGAAGTGACATAGACTGTCAAATTGATATTGATTGACAAATAGAATCCACCTCTATCTAAAGGACTAGAAGAAGTATACAGCATTTTATACTGGTTCTCCTTATATGTTACTGCTCTTGTCAATTTGAGATTATTATTCCACACTTCTTCCCAATCATCTAAATTTATCTTCGGTCCAATATTTTTCCCCCAAGCAATCATCTGATCTTTAAGTATTTCTCCTTCCCTATCATATTCAAGCAAGTACGAACATAATTTAGCTAGTAATTTATTCTCACCTCCCATCCATATCTTATCAAAGCTGTTAGTCCCCATTTCTATACCACCTTCCTCCTTATCCTTCCTGTATCGCGATTTAATTTGTAGATAGGGCCACCAGTCGATGTGAATCCCTTGCTCCTCTAAGGTCTCATTTGTTTTAAGGTTGCCGCTATCATCTAGAATATCTTGGTATGTAAACATTTTCTCCATGCCTAGCATATTTGGATAAATCATTGCCTCCATTGTGGAGGTCCATTTTGGAATTTTTGTGTAATGTATATGTCTAATTTCCTTCCAAGTCCGCATTAGTACATCTCTAATTTTGTGTCAGTGGAAATACATCCCTGCCCCTTTTCCTTTGTCCCATAGATAGGCATGCAAGCCTTTCTGCAAATTGTACCCTTCCAATTGCAAACTTCTTTTATTTCCTAATGTAGCCCAATCTCTTAACCACACTAGGTTAGCAGTTCTGTAATATATCTCCCATACTGGGAGCCCAAATCCACCTCTATTCCTTTTTTCCTGTAGTGTTCAAAATGCAATCCTCGGCTTTTTTCCTCCCCAAATAAATTTCCTTATAGTCTTATTCAAATCTAAGAAATATTTTTTATCTATATTGACTGATGTAATTTGAAATAAATATATCAATTTGGGTAAAATGTTCATCTTTATGGTAGCTATCCTACCTAGCAATGATATTTGTAACTTCCCCCACCGTTCCAAGTCTTGCTTTATTTTACCTAGTAGTGGTACATAATTGTCCTCCTTTAAGGCTGAACATCTAGCTGTTATCCAGATTCCTAAATATTTTATCTTTTTAACTATTTGGATGCCGAAATTTTCTTCTAATATTTTCTGTTGTCCTACTGGTATATTTTTGATTAACATTTTGGTTTTGGTTTTATTCAATTTAAATCCAGATAGCTTCCCGTACTCATCTAACTCTTCCAATACTTTTTTTCCTATTATTAACGGTTCTTCCATGATCAATGCCACATCATCAGCAAATGCTTGGATTTTAAATGTTTCATTCCTGATTTCCAATCCTCTTATCTCGTTATTCTGTCTAATTCTTCTTAGCAGAACCTCCAGGGCCAGTATAAATAAAAGTGGTGAGAGCAGGCAGCCTTGTCTTACTCCCTTGCTAATCTGGAAGGCTTTGGTCATGTCTCCATTTAATATAATATTTGCTCTCTGTTTATCATATATTGTTGTAATCGCGTTCTCGAAATTTTCCCCGAAATTCATCCTTTTAATTTGCTGAATCATGAATCCCCAGTTTAGATTGTCAAACGCCTTCTGGGCGTCAAGGAAGGCTAGTGCCATTTGTTTCTTGGAATGTGTTTCGTAATATTCTAAAACATCTATCACTACCCTCAAATTACTTCTAATCTGCCTTCCCGGAAGAAATCCATTTTGATCAGGGTGGATCCAATTATTCAATATTATCTTCATCCTTCCCGCGATTACACCAACTTCCGGTTGGTGAATTGTGGCGGCA
Organism: Arizona elegans; assembly: GCA_022577455.1. Taxonomy (NCBI): domain Eukaryota; kingdom Metazoa; phylum Chordata; class Lepidosauria; order Squamata; family Colubridae; genus Arizona; species Arizona elegans. Next base: position 50,657,800 of record JAKOOJ010000006.1, on the reverse strand, counting down.
GGGTGCTGTGAGAGTGATCTCTGCTCTGCAGTACTGCTTTTTCGCCGTGTCCTGGGGACCTTAAGGGGTGGGAAAGCCCAGAGAGCTTCTCGGACAATAGAGGGGATCTGAAGAGTAGAAAAGTGAGGTGCAAGCACCTTCCGCTCGAACAGATGCCTCTGTCTAACCGGCACGGGCGCGTCTGACGTTCAATGGCGGACCCAAAGTCATGATAGCCAGCAATGATGGGGAAGCGAGAAAATCGGGGTGGCCAATGTGGAAAGAAGACCTAAGCCACAATCCCAGGCGACCGTGGGAATCGATCTCAAGGAATATAGCAGGTGGTGCCGGATGGAAGAGCTCACGGTGAGTGGAAAGGCGGCAAGTGAAAGTGACGGAGCAGATTGGAAATGAGCGGGTTGCTGGCAAAACTGCAAGGAGGAAGCAGAGATTGCTCAGGCGGAGGGACAGCGCAGCTAGAAGTTTGTTGGGCACTTTTAGACAGTAAGAAAAGAGAATTGTGACAGCGATTGCGGACATAATTGGACTGGATTGGATTACGAATTCGTGAAAATAATAATTTGGATACTTTTGGAGGAAGGAGAAACCGGAAGCGCAGCCATGATTTGAGCTTGATAACTGATAGTAGGAATGTAACAGACGGAAACAGCGGAAGGAGATATTTTGAACTGTGATCCTGATCAACAAAACCTGGCAGTAAGAAGACTCTAGAGCTATTTGAGATTTGTTTGCAATAAACCAAAGTATATCAACACATAGGAGAAAAACTCTTGATTGCTGCAACAATCCATGTAATACAATGGACCTCTAAACCATAATTTACTAACTATTCTATACGTACACTCTTATCCACTTAGCTATAAGATACTTTAAATAATTTTCCTTACCTCTTTCTGTGTAGACCTGTATACCCCTTCTATTGTATTTTGCAAATACAATTCTAACCACTGTTAAAATATTCACAATTAAGTATTGCAATTCTTTATTAAATGTCTCTGGTAAGATCCCTAATAAATTAGGGATAAAATCCCTAATAAATTGTTTTTATCATGTTTGTAAATCTCTCTCCAAAGTCCATTATCTGTTATTGATTAATCATAAATTGCCAATTCACGTTGTCAAATGCTTTCTGAGCATCTAGAAATATCATCGCCATTTGTTTTTCTGGAAGCATCCCATAATATTCTAAAGTGTTCAAAATTATCCTCATATTATCTCTAATTTGTCTTTTAGGTAAGAAGCCATTTTGGTTATTTATTTATTTATTTATTTATTTATTTATTTATTTATTTATTTAATTGAATTTGTATACTTGTACTCCCGAAGGATTCAGGGCGGTGAACAGCCATGGAATAAAACATATAAATACAAAATTTAAAATAGATTAAAACGAATTAAATAATTTGGCTGAACAAATTTAAAACCCCAATAATTTAAAACCAGATTTAAAATTTCCATTTAAAAAGGGGAAAGACTTAGGTCAGGACGGCTTGGTGAAATAGGAAGGTTCATATTCATATTCATTTAATAGTCTCTTTAGCCTATTCACCATTACTGAAGCAAAAATCTTATAATCCGATTTAGTAGTGAAATCAGTCTATAATTTTTTATTAGTTGCAAATGTGTATCTTCTTTAGGTATAAGTGTAACATAAGCCTCCATCCAGGAATCTGGCATCTTTGCTTTCACTAAAAATTTTTGAATAAATCCAGTTTAACATCTCTTGTAATGTCTTGCATAATTCCGCTGGTAGTCCATCCAGGCCAGGTGTTTCCCCATTTTTTTGCTGTTTAATTGCTTCTTTTAATTCCATCATCGTTATTCTTTCTTCTAACATACTCTTATGTTGTTCGGATATTTTAGATAGGTCTGATTTTTCTAAAAATTGTTTTATCTTCCCATCAGATATCTTCTCTTGATGATAAAGTCTCTTAATAGTTTTGAATTCTTTTCTTCTTTTCTTCATTTCTGTAATATATATTTTCCTTTTCATCTTGTAGGTGGTTTATCACTTTCTTCTCCTGATTAATAAGGGATATTGGTCTATATTCCTGGTGGTGAACCTATGGCATGGGTGCCAGAGGTGGCATACAGAGCCCTGTCTGCGGGCACGTGCGCCATCGCCCCAACACAGTATGCCATAGGAAGGGTGTTGGCAAACCACAGGCTCTTTCATCCTTCTGCTGCAGTTCCCTGTTGGGTGATTCCACCACTGGCTGGCCCTGCCTCTCACCCTCCCCTCCCAGTCACCCCAAAGAAATCTTTGGGGGCTGAACGCCAAGAGGCATGAATTTCCTCCACCTTCTGCATTCCCACCCCACACTGAAACGAACCAAACAGGCCAGTGTCTTCCTCCTTGTTAAGCGGCCCCACCGAGCCTGCTTGCAAACTCTGCCATTCGGCTTGTGTGTCCCTCCCAGCCAGCGCCAGTGCTGCGGCAGGGAAGGTACACACTCTGCCTGCTCTGCTCTCACAGCCAGAGGTGGGGCTCTGAGTCGCCGCCTCCCAGCCAGAGAGTCACATTTGTTTGTTTTCTGGTTGCCTCCAAGGTGGGAGCTATGCTCAGGCCGTCCGGGCCCCTGCCACGGGGGGGGGGGGGGACAAGGAGAGGGAAGGGGGTGTCTCCCTGACAGGATCTAGGTTGGAGTTGCCTTATTTTGCGTGGATCTCTAATGCTTGGCTTTGCATGCCAGCCTCCACTCCCCCTCCATAGCCCAAGTGGGTGGATTCACATGACACATGAAGCTGGACCGGAGAGCATGGATGGATAGATAGATGGAGGGAGAGAGGGATAAATAGATAGATAGATAGATAGATAGATAGATAGATAGATAGATAGATAGATGAGACACAGAGAGATAAAGAGACAGAGAGAGAAAGAGAGAGAGAGAGAGAGAGGGGAAAGGGAAATGATATTACAATTTTTTTTCTTTTTATTATTGTTAAACGTAATATTTCAAAAGCAGAAAAAATGAAGGGGCATAAAGCTGCATTTATCATGTTTTTCTAGAACAATTAGCTAAACTCTGCCTTGTTTATCATTATTTTAGGTAGTAAAACCTCATTATTCAGGTTAAATTGCTATGTTGGCACTTTGCAATAAATAAGTAGGTTTGGGTTGCAGTTTGTGGACTTGGTCTCTAAAAGGTTCACCATCACTGATTTATATGATCCTGGGTTTGTATGATCTTTATCTAGTTTTGGTATCAATATTGTCAAAGATTGCTTCCAGGAACTTGGAATATTTTCCCCTTCCATTATTTTATTAAACATTACCTTCATCTTCGGCACCAAAAGTCCTTTAAAATTTTTATAATATTCTATGCCTAGTCTATCTAACCCTGGTGTCTTACATATTTTCAATTTATTAATAACTTCCAATATTTCCTTTTCTTCTATTTGTGATTCCATTATTTCTTTATCATATTCTTGAATTTTACAATTTAAATTCTTTTCTATATATGCCTGACTTTCATTCACATTTATTTCATTTCCCTTATATAGCTTTTCAAAGAACTTCTGAAATATCAACAATTTTTCTCTCATCATATTACATCTTTCCCTCTTATCATTCTTTATTACTCCAATCAGGTTTTTTACCTTTTTAACTTGTGTGACTGTAGCCGACGTTCTAGAATTTTTATTACTATTTTCATAAAATTCCCTTTTAAATATATTAGATTTCTTTGAACCTGTTCTATCTCAATATTTTGCAACCCTTTTCTTTTAGCTAATAATTTTAACATAATTCTATTCTCTCTACTTTCTATATATTTACTCTCTAATTCTCTAATTTCCTCCTCCAACCATTTTATATATTTCTCTTTGGGTTTTTTTTATATTATAAGAGTATTTTATCCCTAAACTTTTCACTTCTGCTTTCATTGCATCCCATATTACACCTATATTACTACCTCCCTCTTCATTTATAGTTCATATTCTTTTAATTCCCTTTCCATTTTTTCTAAAATCTCTTTATTTTTAAAAATCCTCAAATCCATTCTCCATCTACTTGCCTGTTTATAATCACAATCTATTTCCATTTCCATAGTTACCATTGCATGATCAGATATTTTAATTATTTTTCTCTCTGCTTTCATTATTGTAGATAAAATTTCTGGTGTTACAAATATATAATCTATTCTTGTAAAAATTTTATGTCTACCAGAAAAATATGTATAACTCTGATTACCATGTAATTCTCTCCAAACATCTTTTAATCTATTTCTATTAATAAATTTTCTTAAGTCTGTATTATTATACTTTATTTCCACTTTTGATGGATTGGATTTGTTAATTCCGCTATCCATAACCATATTATAATCACCTGCCATTATTACATAACCTTTTTTGACTTCTTCTATTTCTTTATATACCGTATTATAAAACTCTCTTTGATTTATATTAGGTGCATACAAGTTTGCTAAGATAACCTCTTGTCCATAAATCAAGCCTTGAATTATAAGAAATCTTCCCATATCATCCATTTTTATCATAAATTCACATGTTTTAGCTACAATGATGCTACCCCTCTTGCTTTTGATGTACCAAATGCTTTTTCATATACTTGCCCAGTATAACCTAAATTCATTCACCCCTTCTTTCTTTTGATGTGTTTCTTGTAAAAATACAATATCTATTTTCTCTTTGTTAATTGATTTTTCAATTCTTGCTCGTTTGTATTTTCCCCCCAAGCCATGTACATTCCATGTAGCTACCTTCAACAATTTCCCCATCTATTCCTCATATTACATATGTGGTCTCCATATGTGCTCTAACATAAATCTTAGAAAACTAAAACTACACAGTATACATATTATCCCAAAACGTAAATAACCTCTTACCCACCCATAAACATATATACTGTCCCCTTTCCCTTCTTCAGGAGGCTTCCTCCTCTCTGCCACATAAGGCCCCCTGGGGGGGGGGAGAAGAGGAGCCATCCATACACAGACTTCGGTCGCCCACTCCATCTCCCTTAACCATCTTTACTCTATTTCTACACCCAAACATATTATTATTATTATTATTATTATTATTATTATTATTATTATTATTATTATTATTATTATTATTATTAAAATTTTTATACCGCCCTTCTCCTGAAGGACTCAGGGCAGTGAACAGCCAAGATTAAAATACATACAATATGAAAATTAAAATTATTTAAAACATAAGTAAATAAATTTGGCTTTTCCAATTTAAAACCCCTTACCCATAAAATTAACCAGTTAAAAATTTTAAGCCAGCCCAGCTTGCTGAAATAGAAAAGGCTTCAGGGCCCGGCGGAAAGGACGGAGGTCCGGGATCAGTCGTATCCCTGGGGGTAGCTCGTTCCAGAGGGTGGGTGCCCCCACAGAGAAGGCTCTTCCCCCTGGGGGCTGCCAGTTGACATTGTTTGACCGACGGCACCCTAAGGAGACCCTCTCTATGGGAGCATACTGGTCAGTGAGATCCAGAAAGGGATGCAACTGGCGAATCAGGCGAACCTGATAAAAAGCCCTCTGGCCATGGCCATCATATGCTCTTCTAAAGATAGCTGTGCATCCAGGAGGACGCCCAAGTTACAAGCCCTCTCCGTGGAGACCAATGACTCGCCCCCAATAGCCAGCGATGGCACCTGCTGGCTATATCGGGATGCTAGCAACCACAGCCACTCGGTCTTGGAGGGGTTGAGTTGGAGCCTGTTCCTCCCTATCCAGACTCACACGGCCTCCAGGGACATCACTTCAAGGGCATCATTGGGGTGGTCAGGGGTGGAGATGTACAGCTGAGTGTCATCAGCGTACAGATGGCACTGCACCCCAAAACCACGGATGATCTCACCCAGCAGCTTCACATAAATGTTGAACAGGAGAGGTGAGAGGACTGACCCTTGCGGCACCCCACAAACAAGGTGCCTTGAGGTTGACCTCTGCCCCCCTGCCAACACAGACTGCGACCGGTTGGAGAGATAGGAGGAGAACCACCGTAAAATGGTGCCTCCCATTCCCAATCCCTCCAGCCGGCGCAGCATGATACCATGGTTGATGGTATTAAAAGCCGCTGAGGGGTCTAATAGGACCAGAACAGAGGAGCAACCCCTGTCCCGAGCCCTCCAGAGATCATCAACCAATGCAACCAATGCTGTTTCCGTGCTGTACCCAGGCCTGAAGCCGGACTGGAACAGATCTAGATAGACAGTTTCATCCAGGTACTGCGGGAGCTGTCGCGCCACCACACACTCAACAACCTTCGCCACAAAGCGAAGGTTGG